>JASPKZ010010655.1:5676666-6345000 GCA_030220185.1 Diploptera punctata | reverse complement strand
CGATGTTTGAAAACAATTGAGAAATGATTGGTACGCTTCATTTGCTTCTTTTGTTTGTATCTTCTTTATTATTTTATTTAAAATTAAGTTTTATTTCATTTTTATTTATTTGGTCACTGCAACCAGATCATATTATTTATTGCCAAAGGAACGCAATATTGTAAGAATGCACTCTATGGAGAAAAAAATGAAACACATCAAACTGTATATTAATTCATTTCTGATGTCCTATGATGTAAATATGACAATTATATTTTTTCTGGAAAATAAATACAATTTAGAAAGTGCAAACAGTGGTTTATTTTTTTGGTGGTATAATCAATTGCTACAAATTGTTTTTATATTAACTCCCGCATGCGGTATGTGCTGACATTCATGCACTATGTATACAATCTGGTAGCCGTATTTCTTCGAAAGTCAGTCACTGTAAAATAATGCTATGACCTATTCAGAATGTTAAAAAGGTGGCGCTTTCTTTATTATGATAAACTTTAGTTGGTAAATTCTAGGCGAAACACGACTGTGATTGGTTGTAAATAAAAAATCATTGTAACGTGATTGGTCATTGACTTCCATTTGGGGCATGAGTTAAATAGTCAAATAAAACATTCAATTCTTCAATGAATTATTTATTTTAAACAATATTTGGCAATAAAGATGAAAACTTCAAATTATTGTGTCTATCATTTAATCTTCTGACTATAGATATAATAAATATCTTCATATTGCTACTATTCACTATTTTATTTTTAATTATATTATATAAGGATTTTTCTCACTTTAAATATTATTTTGATAATATGTAATTATTACAATGAATTATTTTAATAATCGTATATTCACTTTTTATATGCTATTTTTTAAATTTTAAAAATTACTGCACTATAAAGTTATTTCTGGTATAATTTTTAGTTAACGAAATTCACGCCATTTTATTTTTGTTTTTCTTCTATATTGAATTAAGATAATTCAATAAATACGCTAGTTATTTTAACTTTTACATAGAGATCATTCAATGGCGTCTATCTTTGTCATATTCTTGTAGCCATCTCTCCTTCTTTGTTGCAAACTATAATGTTGTCAGTTCCTGATTGGTAATGACATCATTAAGAAAGAACACGGTACATCCGTCTTTATTTCTCGAAACCCAATCATATTTTTAATGTTCAGCCGACTTAAGATCACATTATTTGAACATTCGTTTGTCGTAGACTTCTGTCTGTGAATTCAGTATCTATTGTTTATCATAACAATATATGTGACGTAATCCTTGTTACATTTCACATCGATGTTACAAAAATCATCTATTATATTTAACATTACAAAATAAATAATATTTAGTTTTAAATTATTTAAATCATTTTATTAAATTAAAAATTAAATAAAAACAATCCCCAAATTATTATTATTACATAAAGTAACTTTTCCGGTTATACTTGTTAGCACATGATGTTGAATACAGTTATCCAGTTAGAGTAGGTTCTGCATGACACACACAATTAACCACGGAGAGACGGACCGAGAGTAGCTCTTCGCGGAAAGTTTGGTTCTTGAATACCGGCCTAACTGGCTCACTTTATTCAACACCATTTGCTAACAAGATACTTATTTTAAAAAATCCAAGAAAAATTGAAAGATAAGAGCCTCAGCTTACGGAAAACGGAGATGGCATGGCCTATAGAGCTTGGTTCTTGAATACCGACCTAAAAGCCTACATTACTCTTTCTCTGAACATATCGTTTTCGAACAAATAAATTTATTTAAATATACTAAGAGTAGGTTCTGCATGACCCACGTAATTAACGGGCTGAAAGTCGCTCTTCGCGGAAAGTTCGGTTCTTGAATACCGGCCTAAATAAAAAACATATACAAAAAGTACTCTGAATGTACGTAGATAAAATATTGTAGACAACACGTTACAATGTTAGGTTTAGTAACTCACTCCTCTTAGAACTCTCCCGTTATTAAACCTCTGCTTTTGTAACAAATCGTCTAAATAACTACTATGTGTGTGTGTGTGTGTGTGTGTGTGTATGTGTATTTTTTATAGTTCTTACTAGATAGATTAGATTTATTTAGCCTGGTGGTGTAGATAGCATGTTATATTTATAAAAAATACTACATGTCTATTGTTTTGTCTTGCTACCTCTAGTAATTGAACTCTGTTTCTATTTTGATTTACCTATTATTTGCTTAATAATAACTAGATTACTATATATTTTTTCTTTATTTAAAACTGTCAAAATCTATGCTGTTAGCAAACTTTTTTAAATGTCTGCATACATTCAACCTAATTTATTCTATGTTACGGGACACTTCCATCCGCTCTTTTTAACAGTATCAATATTTCTCTTAAACATTTTAGTCTGTCACAGTCATATAATATATGATCAATTTTTCGTAAACCAATGTATGTACGTAACCCATATGTTCATACATAGAGACCTGGGTGATACCCTAGCAGGGAGTTTCTTGACCTAGCTAATTTCCCTACAGATATCAATGGAGGAACATGTGGTCAGAGTATCGCTTCAATGAGTCATGTAGTAGGCAATTAGGGTATTACTTGGACAGTGAAGTTTGGTTAAATTGTGCTCTGAACCACTTCTGAACCACTAATTTAGGCATGAGGTTCTTTTACGAGCCCGAAAATCTTCAGACTCGGGACCTACGGCTTATATCCTTCCCGGAGAGCTTATTATTTAGATTTTACCATCCTAAAAATCCATCGAGCCTGGCCGGATTTGAAGCATCGACCTCGGGACTAGAGGTAAGAAACATAAACCATAAGACCACCGAGGCCGACTGTACTAGAGATTAAATGGCGTTTATGTGTTTTTTATACACGCATCAGTTTGGGAGACCATGTTACGTATATGAAGTTTACTTATATTGTGTAGTATATGTTTGTTTAATCAACATTAATACAATTCATATTAATTCTGCATTGTAACAAATCAAGGTACTTCTAATATAAAACAATGCTTTCCAACATGGCGTTACAGAAAATTACAACTTCAAAGAACATTACTCAAAAAGCCCTCCAAACAAAGTGGACATGGGGTGGTCATGTAACAAGACAACAACAAGGCAGATGGGCGCGGGAAACCACCATGTGGGATCCCTACATTGGAAGACGAACACGAGGTCGGCCAAGAAGAAGATGGGCAGACACGTTCATACTGATGTTGGGAGGACATTGGTCTACCACAGTCCGCAACAGGAACAAGTGGAAACAACTAGCGAACAATCTAAGAATGAACTAAAATTCTTAATAAACTGCAGTGAAGTGCATAAGTGAAAGACTATATAAACATAATGTTCACGTGAATTAGCTCAACACGTGAACCACTTAAAACTTTAAATTGAGCCCCCCTCTTGTAGGAGGCCCTAGCCCTTCGTGGGACATAGTGGTTACATTCATTCATTCATTCATTCATACACATATTTAAAATTAATTCAAAATTTTAAATAATTCTGAATATTAATATTTAATTTTAGAAAGTGATATTTTGAGGTTATTTTAATTATATTATTACCTCAATATTAATGTTGATTTGTTCTTGGATATATTTCAAAACAATTCTGTTCTATCGTCAGCTTGTCCAAACTGGTTTGATTTACGTTGCATTATGTTGCACACCCTGGATGTCGATGTCAGCTCCATCCTGTGGTTGGTCAAAGAACCTCCAAACAAGGTCACGGTCCGTCGGAGTTAATGATAGAAACGCTATTGAAACGCATTGACTCTTTTAACTCTTTAAATTGGTGATTTTGGGATTTTATTGATTACGTACGTGTAAAACAATAAAATTCACAATAAAACTTTGTTGATGTGTAGTCACAATATTAAAATTATAATATAACATTATAAAATAATGTACCTTAAAGGTCTACATCCTCAACTTCTCAGAATATAAAAAAAAAACTATAAACCTTTCGGGTCTAGTTTCATTATCAGCAGAAAGGAAGCAGGTCTTATGTCATCGACCCTTGTTGAAGTAAATTTGTATTATAATTTTAGTATGTGTGTTTGTGTGGTGTGTGTAGTGTGAGGAATTTTGAAGAGAAAAGAAAATATAAAAACATATCATATAGGCTTCTGCTGTCGAAAAGTACCAAGGGGACAATGAGGCATAAAATTGCCATGCGACGGGTGAATCACTGTCAACAGTAGCATAATTTCTCAATATAAGTAATACTGAGGGATTTTGAATTGAATATAGGCATTTGGTACAAAATTTACCGATTATATAGGCCTACTGTAAGCCTGCTCTCCTAGCCCCGATATTGAGAATTTTACATTTAAAATTTCCAAACAGCCGAAAATCGAACCCAAATACGCTTGTCAGAAGGCAGACATTTACCATCTGAGCTAGGCGGTGATTTTGTCTCTTAATGTGTGTAGTCATGTATAATAAATCATGAAATGGCGATTAAAGACAAAAAATTAAGTAATTGTTGATTAATAATGTTTTAATTCTTCTTCTTCCTTTTCAGGATTAGGTCAATGCGTCCTGTTCCGATCTTAAGTGCTTCGTTTTCTTGGCCGTTCCAAAGATCTTTTACCATGCGGTCTGTAGGTGTTGATAGTTTTGGGTAATCTTGTATTGTCCATTCTGTCTAAATGATCTTTCTATCGGTATTTGTGCTCTTCTAGTTTATCGGGTATTGAAAATATCTCCAGTTTTAATTATTCTGGCAGGGTTAAGGCCATAAGGTCTTCTCTTGCAGTCAATCAGCACAAATTATAAATACACATTTAACAGTGTAGATTATATATGCTAATTATAATGAGTTAAAAAATGTTGCGAGTTCGTTAATAAATATATAATAATAATAATAATAATAATAATAATAATAATAATTATAATAATAATAATAATTATAATAATAATAATAATAATAATAATAGCTTTATTTTACCTGGCAGAGTTAAGGCCTTAAGGCCTTGTCTACCACTCAACCAGGTTTAAAAAAATACAAAATAAAAGTCTTAAATCTAAATTACAATATATATATATATATATATATATATATAAACGATTACAAGTTATGAATACAATACAATTAATATTTATAATGTATTTTGATTTACTCTAAATTTAACGAATTAAATATATAATATGTACAAGATGTATAAAAAAACGATGAAAAGATTAATGACATAGTATAAAATTAAATAAATAGAGAAAAATTAATTATTAGACAACAGGTAACTGTATAAGCGTGACTTAAAGGTGCCAAGTGTGCGGCAACCCCTGATATCTTGAGGAAGGAGATTCCAGGAGCGGGCGGAGGCTACTGTGAAGGAAGTAGAATAGGAGGAAGTGCTATGAAGAGGAATTGTTAGCAGACTGCTATCTTGTGACCTAGTGTCAATATTGTGGTAGGAGGATAACTTCTCAAATCTGGACGCCAGGTAAGTAGGAATGTAGGAATTCAAGAGCTTGAAAAGTAGCGAAAGAGAGTGCAATTTACGTCTGTCAGTAAGACGGAGCCAAGAGAGGTTATTAAAGTGTTCGGAAATATGGTCATAACGGCGGATATTGAAAATGAATCGAATGCAAGCATTATGAACACGCTGCAGTCTCTGCGACAAGGCATAGTTTAGATCATTATATATAATGTCACAATAATCGAAGTGTGGTAACACAAGATTCTGCACTAGGATTTGTTTTAACGAAACTGGGAGAAAATTCTTTAAACGTCTAAGATAATGTAAGATGGAGAAAGTCTTTTTACATATGTGTTTCACTTGTGTTTGCCAGGTTAAATTTGCGTCTAGATGTAGTCCAAGATCTATTACTGAAGAAGAATAAGGGATAATTATATTATTTATAGTAATGTTTGGAAGTGTAGATATGTCAAAGGTTGTAAGCAGTCTTTGTTGTACCATTATAATTACTTGTGACTTGTTAGGATTTAGATTTAGACCGATACTTGAAGACCAGTTAAAGATGGATATGAGATCGTCATATATACCGACATAACACACGAAAAAATATTTGGGTTAATGAAAAGTTTCCTAGTATTTACCTGGATGAATAAAAAAAAAGACAAACATCAGTCAGGATATGGCATCGAATACCGGTAAATGAAATAACTAATTCACTGGCACTATCGAACCCGTAGGTTCATAGCCGCGCAGACACAAGCTCTGCATACATCCATATCCTGAGCTAATGCTTTCCAATCATCCCCTGTAAAATCTATCTCCCTCAAGTCGTGATTAATATTATTCTTCCACCTCATTCTTGGTCTACCAACTAGACATTATTCTCTGTTTTTCATACAAAAAGCATCCATGCCTTTTTTCCATTCCCCATTAATGCAATATGTCCTGCCCATCGTTGTCTCCGAGACTTAACTGTTATTATATCTGGCTTCCTATAAAGACCATGTAACTCACTGTTATATAGTTTTTCCCATTCGCCTGTCTTTTCATCTCTCTTTTTGATCCAAAAAATTTCCTAAGAACTTTGTTCTCAAATAGGTTACTCGTAATCTTTTCTTCTCCCTCAAAGTAAGAGTCCATGTTTCGCATCCATATAACTGGTAGAATAAGTTTTATATATTTTCAGTTAAACGTTTTTCGAGAGAAGTTGGGACGACAAGAGCTCCCTGCAATGCATAATATCATAGATTCCAAAAATAAATAATAATACTGAAATATATGACGTGTATAGTTTATGTTTTAACACTTGTTTCATTCTTATTTTAAAAATTACGATTGCGCGATTTGATTATATTAATACCTTAATACTAATGAGCAAGTATGAAATATAAATTTAAAATCTAGATATGAGAGGGTTATACGAGTAGCGTTTATGAGAGAACACAGGCAACTGATCTGCCAGTTCTCTGGTGGTAATGGATCGAAAGTGCCAAATTTCTCCTATTGGTTGCATAAGAACGCCCACTCACATATCTTTAATACCTCCATATGTATGTCAGAACATTTTGAGTGTTTATATAATTCAGCTTTGGACGCGTTAATAGGAGAAAAAGGAAGGAGGGCAGATGTTCATCTGGGATACAGATATCAGAGGCTTTCATACTGATATGATCGAATTTTTTTATCCGAATGGACATACTTTATTATTATTATTATTATTATTATTATTATTATTATTATTATTATTATTATTATTAAAGGCAAAGGAGGACAATGGGATAGTAGGAGATAGTAGGAGACGCCTTTCTATGCGACAGAACGATATGTCAGCTGTATTATCACTACGTGACGGCCGCCTTTACCCCTAGATAATGTCTGGTACTTATATCCGTTAGAAAATGAGACAATCACAGGACCTTCATAAAGTTAGGTCTGTGACCCACAGAGGGACTTGAACCCGCGACTTTCCGGGTCGTAGTGTATTGCCTTAACCAGCTGCGCTACTACGTGCCTCATTACTATAATAATAATAATAATAATAATAATAATAATAATAATAATAATAATAATAATAATAATAATAATAATAATAATAATAATAATAATAATAATAATAATAATAATAATAATAATAATAATAATAATAATAACAATAATAATAATAATAACAATAATAATAACAATAATAATAATAATAGGCCTACTAATAATACTAATGATAATACTAATAATAATACTAATACTAATACTAATACTAATAATAATAATAATAATAATAATAATAATAATAATAATAATAATAATAATAATATAATATCATGCTTAGAAAATAAACTACAAAAATCTGTTTATAAATTATGGATACTAATAAAATATTATAATTTGAAAATATCAACACAGTAAACAATATTCATGACATTCATTGGAACTCAGCATAAAAGGACAAAAATTGTAATTGGAGCAAACATTATTGAACAAGTAACTTGTTTTAATTTATCTGGTATGCGTGTTATTGTATCTGCAAAATTTGGATATATAAAAGAAATAAGGGACATTTCAACAGATATGAGGCACAATGAAAATATATTTGAGAAATAGGTTCACAAGAGAAACTCAATTGAAATTTTAGAAAACGGTAGCCGTTCCAACGTTAACATACGGATCTGAGACTTGACCTTTAACGATATCTGATAAACATAAAATTGAGACAATAGAAATGAGTTTTCTGAGATCCGTTGCAGGTGTATCTTTAAGAGACCAAAAGAGAAGTCAAGATTCTCGTATCAGATATGAATTACGTATATACCGTAATATAAACGAGAGAATATACAGAAATAAATGTAAATGGTTTGAACATGTACAAAGAATGGCAAATAATCGTTTATCAAAAAACAGATATTTTATTATAGACCCGAAGGCCGAAGAAATTTAGGAAAATCGAAACGACGCAACGTTGGATGGGCGACCTGTAGCATATTGTGCAGAAGAAAGAAGAAGAAGAAGAAAGAAGAAGAAGAAGAAAATGAAGAAGAAGAAGAAAATGAAGAAGAAGAAGAAAATGAAGAAGAAGAAGAAGAAAATGAAGAAGAAGAAGAAAATGAAGAAGAAGATGATAATAACAATAATAATCATAAAATAATAATTATTATCATTATCATCATCATTAGATTATTTATTATTAACGAACTATTTACCTTATGGGATCTATCTATTATAGAATTTAATTACTACTTATAATATAAAAAAATATTAACTAACTCACTGGCTCTATCGAACCCGTAGGTTCATAGCCGCGCGGACATAAGCTCTCCATACATCCCTATCTTGAGCTAATGCTTTCCAATCATTCCCTGTATAATGTACTTCCCTCAAATCATGGAAAATGTTATTCTCCCACCTCATTGTTGGTGTACCAACTGGGCGTTTTCCCTCTGGTTTTCCTATAAGAAGCTTCCATGCATGTCTTTCTCTCTCGATTCGTGCCACATGTCCTGTCAAATTCCTCTTTTAACTTTGTGACTACTTAAATATGTTCACTAAATAATAAGGGAAATAAAAAAAAGCTTAAAACCCATAAAAAAATAATAAATAATTTAAAGATAAAGGTAAAAAGCTCTTTCACGCTAAATATATTAACTTATCATACCGATAACGAGGTAAAGTCCCGCGAACTCAAATAAATAAGAATGAAATAAAAATTTTAAATAAAATAATAAAGAAGATACGTCACATCCAAGGAAAATTGTCCATCGCAGTCTACGAGATTTAACTTATTATATCTGGCTTCCTATACATATCATATAGCTCACTATTATGTGGTTTTCTCCATTCACTTGTCTGTTCAACTCGTTTTGGCCCAACAGTTTTCTTAAGAACTTTATTCTCAAATGCACGTAATCTTCTTTCTTCCCTTAAAGTAAGAATCAATGTTTCGCATATATATATATATATATATATATATATATATATATAACTGAGAGAATAACTGTTTTATATATTTTCAGTTTAACTTTTTTTTAAGAGTTGGGACGACAAGAGTTCCTATAATGCATAATAGCATGCATTTTCAGAATTGAGCCTATATTTAATTTCTTTGTGCATCTCATTTCTATTTGTAATTATTGTTCCTAGATATTTGGAATCAATCCTTCTTCAAAATTTCCTTCATTTGTCATTAGTTGTCCATTTCCATTATATAGCGTATTTCTATGCATGAAACTATATTTAGTTTTATTGATGTTTATTTCCAGTCCCAATTTCTTGGTGTTAATAGTGTGTACGTGTTGGCCCTTAGTATATCCTCGCTATCGCCCAATAGTACTACATCATCAGCATAAACTAACAACTTATTAATACCATTGAGTTATAGGCTTTCTTTGCTCTCCAAAAAATTGATGGCAGGCTCTAATACAAAATTGAATAGTAGAAGATATTGGGCATCTCCTTGCTTTAACCCATTATGAATTAAAAAAAAATATCCGAAACCTGTTTGCCTACACGCACCCAACTCTTTGTGCCATTTAGACACATTCGTACAAGTCTAACTTTTTAGGAATTCCGAACTCCAGAAGGTTACTGCATAACTTCTCCCTCATAACGGAATCACATGCATAAAAATTATTGTGAATCATAATTTAAAATGTACCTTTATAGAGCCAACTGAATCCAATTCATAAATTCGATATTCAATCACGTAAGATCCATTCAAATGATATTCTCCCACGTGGAGCCTAAAACTTTCTAACGATCTTTTTCTCCAAAAATTTCCCAATGAAAGCTTTGAAAGCATTTCTATCGTCAGCCATAAGAGCTCCATCTCAAACTTCTAGACTTAAAAACCCTAACAATTAAGTTCTACGGGGTGAATCATAAATGTGGCTATACTTTGATCGCGTTGTGTGATGGAAACATTACCATTACATGAAATTACCGTTGGAATGGCAATTATTCAAATTACAACAATGGAATAAAACAAAACAGTGTAGAACTTACATAATTAGTCAAAATGGCGTTGAAAATGCAACAGCAAATCACATTTGCTGCATGGCCAATAACGTATGCTAATGATCGTGAGGACGCAAGACGGGCAAGACGTGAGTTTAACATAGCATTGCAGCCGTCGATATGCTGAAATTAGTGATTGAGGAAGAAATTAGAGCTATTTCTCTAAACATGTATCATAACGCAATGAATGACTTGCCAAAGCGTTGCCAATTGTGCTTGGATGTAAACGGCCAACAGTTTGAAGCAATAAAGTGACTTGCTTAGTATTGTTGTAAGTGATTTGTTTTGTTCTATTGTTGTAATTTGAAGGATTCCCTTTCCAATGATAACATCATATCTCCTTTAATAATAATATTTTCGTCACAAAATGCGATCAAACGTATAGCCATATTTCTGAATCATACTGTAGGTTTCCTTTAAATTATTTTTTACTTCATTGTTAGCTCTACATTGTAAATTAGGGTTATGCGTTATTAATTAAATTATAGTCAAATTATAGTTCATCATCTTCACTTCAAGGTTTAGGCGATTCGCCTGTTCCAAATTCACAATGATTCCTTCCATCACTTCCTAGGTCTTCCAACATCCCTTAATCTCTTTGGTTTATAGTGATATGCTATCTTGGGCAATCTTGTTTCTTCCATTCTCTGAACATTCTCTTCCCAGCCGACGCGGTGTTATTGAATTCTATCATTTATTAAATATATTTCTAATTCACTTCTTATTTCTTCATTTCTTATGTGGTCCAATTTTGTGCAGCCATTGGTCCTTCCTAGAAAAGTCATTTTTGCACTTTGTATTCTACTCGAGCTCCTCTTATTTGTTACCCAGGACTCAGTATTTATACAAGTACCAGTACCGCCATTGTTTTGTGAAACTTCAATCTTGTATCCTTCCTTGTTTTATGTTTTAGTGTTCTATGAATGGTGCCACATATCATTTCAAATTTTGATAATTTATTGTCTATGTAATTTCTTATTCCATATGCAGAAGACAATTTATAACCTGGGTAATTAAAATAAATTAAATTAATTAAATTATTAATTACGGAAAACGATTTACAATTTTCTCTACACTGTTTAAGGGAAGTAAATAAAGAGTACAATTTTAAAATATCTATAGAAAAGACAAAAATAATGGCCTTTTTAGGAAAATCGACCATATGATTGAAAATAATAATAAGAAATAAATGTATAGTTATTAGTTAAATTATGGTTTGAATGGGATTTTGTGTAATGGTTCCAACCTTTCGATGCAATCCTGTTTGAACTTCTAAGACACACCTTCAACATGGCGAACACTAAACTTGTTACGAATCAAGCATATTTAGATTCACAAACGAAAACGTACTGAAAAAAAAATCAGTTAATTTTTATTTCCTACTAGCTAATGCCCGGCGTGCGCTGCTAGCCTAAATAAATGAAAATTAATGTGTTTTTATGTTTAATTGAATAAGTAAAATGAAAAAAAACTGTATATTTACATTTTTAGATACCCCGTGCTGATTACTCGGCGTTGTCCGGGAATCTGCTTATCCCGTCTTCTTGACATAAATGAGCTGAAATACGAAACTTAATGTGTTCTATATTTAGTTAAATAAGTAAAAGGAAAAAAAAATATCATTATCATTTTTAGATACCATGTGTTGTTTACCCGGCGATGCCCGGGAATATCTACTCATCCCGATCTTCTTGGCATAAATGAGCTGAAAGACAAAAATTAATATACTTCTTATGATTAGTTGAATAAGTAAAATGAAAAATAATTATAAATGTATATCGTAATTATTTTAAGATTCCCCGTGGTGAATAGCCGGAGTTGCCCGGGAATCTACTTATTTCGATCATCTTGACATAAATGAGCTAAAAGACAACACTCATTATTGTGAGTTATCCGTAAAAGAATACCCGCCATGTGCTGCCATTCTTGCACAGGAATCTATTGTAGATGGTTGTTGGATGTGATGTCCCACGTTATGGATATATGATTGTGATAATTTAAATCACTGTTATTTGCCACGGCACTGATGACGGGATGATGTGAGTTGCGTCCGATATGGTCTGTTTACCTTTTTAAGTACGTGAGTTGCGGCCCGGTGTGCCTTTTTAAGTGCGTGAGTTGCGGCCCGGCGTGCTTTTTGGAGTACGTGAGTTGCGGCCAGAATAAAACGTCCTATCGTTAGGTGTATACAAGACAAATTACTGTTTTGTCCCATCTGTTGATATGTATCGATATTTCAAATGACGTAGAAGATGTGTTGTCTCACCTGTTGATATGTATCGATATTTCAAATGACGTAGATGTTGTTTTGTCTTATCTGTCATAAGCATAACGGTTGGCGCGCGTACGGTAATAAGCTTTAGTCAATCATGGAACGAATGTTGAGTGAGAAAGGGCATAATATGCTTGTAATATAAGGTTTCAAATTCAGATTCCACAAAACTTTGGCTAATGGATTACAGCGATTGACCTGCAGCATTAAAACGTGCAAGTGCTTTCTAAAACTTGATAGTAGCAACAGTGTAGTAGAGAAGATGACAAATCATAACAATGAAAAAGTAAATGAGAAAATGCTTCAGCGACAGAATATTAGTAATGCAGTGAAACGAAAGGCAATGGAAGATGTGTGCACAAGACCAACAAAATTAATCCGTAAAGAACTTAATGCTGGGGATAGAGAAAGTATTTACAAATGTGACATTGAACTGATCAGACGGAATATTAAATATGCTAGACATCTGTGCGACCCCAAACTTGCCTCGTACGTTGGAAGAGTGTCATAACGCCGTGGAAAATATTCACCTCAAGACAAACAAAGATGACGACTTCTTACTTATTAATGACAAAAATTCAAATACAATAGGGTTTTCGACAAAAACAAACATCACTTTCCTGTGTGACATGGACTCTTCATATATGCTGACTTTATTGGATATACAGTTTGAAACATATATTTATTTAAGGAACAAAGGAAACCGAACGAAATCCATCCTGGAAAAAGAAATGATTTTACAAGAACAAATGATTGCTCTGGAAGAAAAAACTCTGACTAGACTTCAGTACATAAAGCCAGTTTCTTTTAAATTTTTGCCCGTTCCCAGTTAATGAATGTAAAATAGCATGACGATATTTAATAAATGGCTGTTTTTAATAACATACCAACCAACATTTTAACCATGCCGCCAACAGTCCTAAGCCTGTAAATGGGAAGGGAATGTTGGCTTGTCTTTGAGATGGATTTGGTCACCCTTAAATTCTCTAAAAACAACCTACGTATCTAACACCACCCATGGGCCGCAACTTACGTACCCAGCAAACTCATATTATGGGCCGCAACTAGCGAGATTTTCTGGTTCTGGGACGCAACTCACCGTTCCCGCTGATGACTCCCTTCAGGGGAATGAGGGAAAGTTTCTTACATAAATAAGTAACGACACTTTTGTTAACAGTTAAATTAAATATTATTTTATTAAAGTTCTCATTTAAATTGAGATGAATCTTGTAAATGTTCAATAGTTCGAAAATTCCGGCTCAAATTAATAAATTTCACTTATGAGCATTATTACTGCATATATGTAATGGATGACTATTTCTAAAGGTCAATTTTTCACTCACCAACACATTATTTCCACTTTATGGATCATTTATACTCCAGATGAAAGAAATTTATACTACAATATTATTTTCCATCACTTTCACACCATTTGGTCAACTAATATCAAGAAATGAACACTAATTATCTTATTTCTCGTTGTTTTACATGTCTAAATTCTTTCAAGTATTGTAGCCATCTTGTTATTCTTGTAGGATAAATCCATTATTAAGATTATATTTTGATTGGTCCAATTGAAAAAGGAAGGAGTACTACTGGCTGACTTCCTTCCAATTCGTCCAATCCCATTTATTTGTTCATAAAAAATTGTCAATTCAAATATTCAAAGTTTTTTTACATATTAAATCAGTTTGAAATACAACTAACTGTATTAACAGTTTATATTGACAAGTTTGAATTATTTTAAATACCGGTACTTATAAAAATTTGAATTCTCTAAATCAATCTTATTTCCATTCTTAATAAAAATAAATATAATAATATTTAAATATTAAATAAAAACCCTTATTATTTTTATATGGGGATAAATATCCGGTTTTACTATATACTTATCTCGATCTTCTTGGCATCAATGAAAGACAACAATGGTTATTGTGAGTTATCCGTAAAAGATAAACATGTGCTGTCCAAGACTTTTTTGTAGAGCTTTTTGATATATTCAATTCTGTGTACATTAATTTTGTATATTTGTTATAGTTAGGCAGCGTAAACCATTTAAGCGTCCAAACAGCTACTTTTTTTTCCCACGTTTTCCACTACAAAGGGCGATTTTGAAGGGTGTAGGAGTTGAGTATCACAACTCTCTTATAGCCTATGTTCATCCCGGGAATCTTCTGAACATTTTGCAAAAAGCCCTATCACAATCGGATGAACAGATATAAATAACAAACTAAAGAAGTTGAATTGTGTAACAGGAACACTAAAAAGAACTTTGAAAAATAAAGCCAGGAAAGACTCTATAATTAAATTATACAAGATAATGGCAGTGCCTATTATTACTTATGGATCCGAAACATGGACAGTGACAACACAACAATCTGCCAGAATACAAGCTGCTGAAATGAGATTCCCTCAGGCCAATAGCAGGATATCAAATAACAGACAAAAACATAACACAGAAATAAGACAACTACTAAAAGTAGTGGAATTAAACACAACAATAGAGAAATACAAAACAAACTGGAAGTAACACTTGGCAAGGATGACTGAGAATCGAATACCAAAAGCAGCACACAACTATTCACCACGATGAAGAAGAAGTTTGGGAAGACCAAGGAAAAGATGGAAAGAGCAGCAATTTGGAGCCGGAACAGGCTAGTGTAAGCCTAAACCGTGAAGAAGAAGAAGAAGTGTATATATATATATATATATTGGACATTACAAAGTAAAGTAAGTGTAGAATTCGCTATAGAAAATGTTAAAAAAATAACACAACAGAGTCAGAAAAAGGGAAAAATAAGGGATTATGGAGAATAGGGCAGAAAAGGGACAAACAAGGTCAAATATCTTTAAAAGGGTAGAAGATGGTAGATAATTGCCTCCATTCTCAATTTTAGGCAACATCCTACTCATAGGTGCACACCTAAAGATCCTATTCCTATTTATTATTATTATTATTATTATTATTATTATTATTATTATTATTGGCCGCGGTTGGCTAATGGTTATGTTCGTTGCCTCTAGTTCCGAGGGACGCGGGTTCAAACTCGGCCGTGGTAGAAAGATTTTTTAGGATGGAAAAATGCAAGGGACAAGTCCTCCGGGAGGTACTTTGACTTTAAACCCTGGGTCACGAGTGTGATGATTTTCGGGCTCGTAAAAGAACGACAAGCCTGAATAAAAAACATCTGTCCAAAATTGACAGAATATTCCCATCCTAGTACTACCTTGATTTCCTAGATGTTACTATGAGGCGGAACGCTGAATTCGGCCACTCAATAATATCTCTCCGAAAACAGGTGTAACTAAATTAGTATGATTGAATTTCTCCCCTGTAGGTGGAGAATGCCTAAGTATCATTGAGAGGCAGAAGGCTTACTACTACTATGTATCATCATCATCATCATCATCATCATCATCATCATCATCTTTTTTTTACTTTATTATTTGTTTGAGACTCTTAAATATCTATGCTCCTTAGACCAGTGTTAACATATGCATCAGAAACTTGTACCATGTTGAAATCTGATGAGGAATTGTTAAGGCATTTTGAAAGGAAGGCATTCAGATTAATTTTTGGTGCTGTAAAAGAAGATAATGTATGGAGAAAGAGATGCAATAATGAATTGACTGTACAATCAGCCAGATATTCTGAATTTTGTTAAAATTAATAGATTGGCCAGGGCTGAACACATTATTCGTATGGACAACAGAAGGATTTGAAAAATAATTTACAACGAGCAACCTCTATTGGCCAGAAAATTACGAAGACCTAAATTAAGATGGGAGGATAGTATAATTCAAGACATTAAAATTTGAAAAATAAAAAACTGGAAGAATGAAGTTCAGGACAGGGAAGTCTGGCATAAGCTTCTGAAGGCGGCCAAGACCCACATGGGGCTGTCGAGCCATTGATGATAATGAAATATCTAAGGTAAATTGCGTCTTATTTTAGATATAAAACAGTGGGTTGTGTATATCTCGTATTTCGTGATATATGTGACCATTCATATTACCTATGTTTAAAAAATGCTAGTTTTACAATACCTGTGAGGCGAGGAAATTTAAATATTTTATTATCTATTTATCAAATAAAAGTAGCAGAATCTATAATCCACATAACAATGTAATAATATTGACTACTTAACTCATGCCCCAAATAGAAGTCAATGACCAATCACATTTCAATGATTTTTTATTTTCAACCGATCACAGTCGTGTTTCGCCTCGAATTTATCAACCGAAATTTATCATAAGTAATGCCACGAGTGATTTCCAATTTATCTAGAGAATTTGGAAATCAAGAGTGGCATTTGTTAGGACTATTTAACGAATAAAATTAAGCTGTTTACTCACAAATCATTATTTAACTATAGTTATTTAAAAATATTTATATATTTAATGTAAACGGCGATGTTTCAAAACAAATGAGAAACGATAGGTACGCTTCTACTGCTTCTTTTGCTTATCACTGCAACCAGATCATACTATTTATTGCCAAAGGAACGCAATATTGTAAGGAGGAGCTTTCTTTAATATGGTAATTATAACACTGATAAATATTTGGTGAAACACGACTTTGATTGGTTGTAAAACAGAAATCATTGAAACGTGATTGATCATTGACTCCCATTTGGGGCATGAGTTAAATAGTCATATTAAAGAAAGCCCCTCCTTTTTAACATTCTGAATAGGTCATAGCATTATTTTGCAGTGACTGATTCTTCAAGAAATACGGCTACCAGTTGTATATATAGTGCAAGAATGTCAGCAGATAGTGCTTGCGGGAGATAAAAACATTTATAGCAATGAATTATACAATAAAAAAAGAAACCACTGTTTGCACTTTCTTAAACGAATTATTTTCCAGGAAATAACGTTGCAGAAAAATATAATTGACATATTTACATCATAGGATATCAGAAATGAATTAATACCTATAATGTTGGTTATAAATTTGATCACTAGGGTTCATTCTTACAATATTGCGATCCTTTGGCAATAAATAATATGATCTGGTTGCAGTGATGACAAAAGAAGCAAATTAAGCGTGCCAATCGTTTCTCATTTGTTTTCAAACATCTCCGTTTATATTAAATATATAAGTATTTTAAAATAACTATAGTTCATAATCATCATCATCATCCTGCCAGGTATTAGTCCTAGAAGAACTGTTACGGCCTGAGAAAGCGGTTTTCGTGCCATCTTTTCATAGGTAGACCAAGTGACCGTTTTTCCATTTAGACAGTAGTTCATTATTGCCTTGGGGATCCTGGATGTAGCCATTCTTGAGATATGTTCCGTCCAGTTCAGTTGATATCTGGAGATGTAGTCCAGTATTGGTGACACATTAAGTTATTGAAGATTTCTACATTTTTCTTTCGATCCCATTTGGTGTAGCCAGCTGTTCGGCGCATAAATTTCATCTCACAAGCTGTTAGTCTGCTTTCATCTCTCGTCCTTATAGTCCATGCTTCACTCCCATAACATAGGACTGGTCGAGACATTATTTGATAAAGACGAGTATGAGTTGATTTTTGCACTAATGAAGGTTTTAAAACTCTATTAATGATTCCCATTGATTTGTTGAATTTCACAATTTTCAATAACAATAATAGTTTAATAACTATAGTCAAATAACGATTTGTGAATAAACAGCTTAATTTTATTCGTTAAATAGTCCTAACAAATGCCACTCTTGATTTTCAAATTCTCTAGATAAATTGAAAATAACTCGTGGAATTACTTACGAAAAATGAGACAGTAAAAAGTGAATGTTAAGACAGTTAATATTTGTAGTTCTTTGCGTCAGGTTGCGATGCAAAAGGACGGATGAGTTTTCTATTTTTATTGGGCGTTCCATTTTTCAGCGGGAAGATCCACAGAAATAATAACGTGTAGTCCGTTGTGCGGAGTATAAAGTAGCATGCAGAGTGTTGAGGCTCTCCGTGTCTCTCCAAACAGAAGCCGCAGCCATGGTGAGTGTTGGTGCACAGTGTAGTACAGTGTCGTGAACGGGAGTGCAGTTGGTTCTAACACTTAACCCAATTATGTAACATGACATTCAAATGCCATATTTTCTACATTTTATTATCCAAACCAGAAAGAAAGCATCCTTTAGGTAGACCAAGAATAAGGTAGAAAAATAATATTAACCATTGTATTACACACAATAAAAAAACGAAATGTTAAAATAGTTAACGCGTTTCGATAGCGACGCTATCATTATCTAGAGTAGTTATTGATTGATATAGAATGATTATGATAGCGTCACTATTGGAACGCGTCGACTATTTTAACATTTAGATTTGGTAATTTGGGTTTTATTGATATGTGTAATACAATCTTATCTAAGAGGATCCTATTTATTAATTATAATATAAACCATGACCCTCCATGGCATCTTTACCTTGTCGTGTTGTAGTGGCTTGCGTGCTTAAATGATCCTGAGAGTTATGCCGGCGGTAGCATTGCTGCCGATAGGGTTACCCATGCCGGACTGGTCGAAGGTGATAAGCCAGACGAAAAAAGTACCTTGGTCGAAAGAGTGACGATCTTTCACCGTAAAAATACAACCGTCAAGAAATGCGGGCATGAGTTCAACCGGGGTAAAATTTTCCGAAAGCATTAGCTCAGGATGGGGATGTATGGAGAGCTAATGTCCGTGCGGCCATGAACCTACGGGTTCGATAGTGCCAGTGAGTAAGTAAGTAATATTAACCATGAATGGACGGAGGTTGATTTTAAAATAAATGATTGGGTAACATTAGCTCAGGTTAGGGATGCATGGAAAGCGTATGTCCGCGCGGCCATGATCTTTCCGGTTTGATAGTAACAATGAGTTAGTTGAATCTGACCTCTTTCTATCCACTTATGCGGATTCATTACCAGCGTTAATTCTAGAGGATTGGATAGAATGGATTGAGATTATTATCTTACTGTTTAGCAATTTATTATCAAAATGTATGATATAAATGCTGGTATGCTAACAGCTCTATCAAATCGGATTGTAGATTTTTTTTTCACTTCATCCTCTTTGGGATATGTTGGATCAATCGTTTCTCTGTGTGTTGTTCCTTTCTTCCATCCATCCATAGTAATTCTGCCCGATGGCAGGTCTTTCACTGCAATCATAGCATTTTCATGCTATGCTTTGCAGCTTTACTAGGGAATTATAAGTGTGGTAGCTTTCCGTTGCTTTCCGGTAAAGGATGATGATGATGATAATGATAAGGGTGATGAAGACGGCCGAATGATTTTCGGGGACCGTTGAGCCCTAAGCTTCCTGACGTTTGTCTTACAGGCGAGGAAAAACCCCGATAAAAACCTCACCCAGGAGCCTGTCCCAACCGGGGATCGAACCCGGGCCCGCTGCGTGACAGGGCAGCACGCTATCTCGAGACCACAGCGGTGGACTGTTCCTTTCTTTAGTGTCCGGTATTTCTGCAATCTTTCTAATCTTCTTTTTATCTCTTCTTCCGAGATAATAGGTTTGGATTTTTGCGTAGATTTATCTTGGAACATCATGTTTTCATCTTGAATAATTAATTTAGCTGTTAGATCGCTTACTGAATTTTCTGTAATATTTAATTCTAGTAGGTAATTTTCAGTTTCTTTAAAAACAGTTGGGTTTTGTTTTGTAGTTACGATAAAATTCAAAATATTCCTTTGATTAATCTGTTAGAGTTCATTCTGAGAAGATGACGGTAAAAATGTATTCTTTTTTTCGCATAGTACCTGAAAGCTTTTTTTTTTCATTTTTTTGTAGAGAGTTTCATTCTTGATGTAGATTATCTTATTATCTTCAAATTTTGATTCTACGATTTTCCATAAAATTGTCTCTTCCTTTAGCTCAAGTTGTTTTATTAATAGTAATATTTTGAATGTTAAATTTTAAAAATGATAATAGAAGAACCAACATTTGAAATGAAACAAATTATATTACAGCAATGAAGAAATAAAACAAGAAATACAAATTAAAAATTATAAAGGAGCGCAGGAAAATGTTGTGAAGCATTGTGAAACCTGATAAATAAAAAAATACATTTTGAAGGTAGAATTATATTTATTGTTATATCTATAAAATACTGTTTTTAAATTAAATTATTACATTAATTGTCTTAGGAGCAATAATAAAAAGAAATCAAATTCTTCTATTTTTTTCTCGATTACAATGCTCACCTGGGCCGTCCTATGAAACGCTGGAGGGCAAATTTTCTATAGGATCGTAACAGGCCTTGGCATAATACTTGGAAGGAAGAAGAAGAAGTAGAAGAAGACAATGCTCACCTCTGGTTTCGGGATTTGTCGATTCAAACTTGGAGAAATAAATTACGATATAAAGAAAAACCCTCATCTAACAAACTTAATGAACAATCCATTCAGTTCTCTCGGATTTCTTGGATAGGAGAACCCGAGGTTCGTGTATATTGTGGTAGTCTCGGTTGAATTTTAAGTACGAGTTATAAGATAAAATAAGTGACTTCATTATTAATTTAGCGATTAAATTAGATGGCTGCAGATGAACATTTTATATACCGGCTCTACGCTCTAAATAAAATAAAGTTTATGAATGCAAGTCAGAGTAATTGGTTAAAGCAATACGCTACAAGCAGGAAGGTCAGGGGTTCGAGTCCCGGTCAGGCCAGAATTTTTAAACTTGTCTAAACATTCTGGTGGCACCATGGTCCTAGGTTCAACTCACCCTCTAAAGAAATGAATATCAGACTTTGTTCTATGGACAAATGTGGCCGCCAGACAGAGCTGACAACCCGAATGACAAATTATGACGATTGTCTAGAAAGATGGATGCTTTAACCTCCTTCTACCCAAGGGTCTCCTGAGGCCTGCAGTTCGATAATTTTACCATTATAAATACAGGAAATTAAAATCGGAACCGTCTCTAAAGGCGTGGATTACTTGAATTCAATTTCTATATAGCCCCC
Source organism: Diploptera punctata (assembly GCA_030220185.1). NCBI lineage: Eukaryota > Metazoa > Arthropoda > Insecta > Blattodea > Blaberidae > Diploptera > Diploptera punctata. The sequence goes on along the minus strand of JASPKZ010010655.1, from coordinate 6,323,381 downwards.
GCCAACACCTTTATTTTATGTGTTGATATTTTTATGTTCATTGACATGTTATTTGCGAGAAGCACATTTAGTTGGGTGTCTTAAAAATTGTATGTGCCCAAAAATAATGTTAGATTATTTTCTATTAACGAATATGAAACTTTTGTTCTCGAAGCTAGCTGTAAGAACGTTATTCATTTCAGGTCTAATAAATTATTTTACTTTATGATAAGCCTTTTACTTTTTTCTACTTAGAAGTAAAACAACATGTTAGTTGAATGAAATACAAAAATGAAACAATGACTTTTTGAGTAGACTGTATTATTTTCAAAGTTTTTTACTCCAATACTTAATTAGTTACTCTATAATAAACTTTTGCTAACATTAGAGTAAGATTATTTAACAGATATTTATATTATACAGTAGAAGATTCAATTGAGCGCGTTATTCTGTGCAATATCAGTATACATGCTGCAAACAGCTAATTATGAAGCCATCAGTGCAGTATAAGGATCATAACTTCTGCAAAACTTTAAGGATAGTCTCTAATTACATATTTTAAAAGTTCTGTTACTTTCGTAGATTTGATGCACAGAAATTATTTAAGAGAATTATATTTTGGAAAAAGTATCTAGAATCTAGTTACTGAAGATGATATTGCAATAGATGGTTATTTCTGTCGTACAGTAGTAGTAGTAGTAGAAGTAGATATTAATATTTTAATAAAAGACGCTCTTTAAAGTCTCTGATTATTAGCGACGAGATTCGAATCTTGGCGTGAAAAGTCCGAAATATTATGCCGAGAGACCTCTTTTTGAGACTTGAGGTGTTGTACGTGTCGTAAAATCTATGACAGGGAATCCATGACTTTAAGAAGGAAATCATACTCAGGATTTTTACGGCCTGAAGAAATCCATGGACTCCTGCCTGATTTGAACCCGCAAACTTTGGGACCAGAGGCGACCTACTAGGGACCGACTACTTGATTCAACTTTTTAAAAAATGTATGCTATAATCATTATATGATGAGTTATATTGCAAATATATCGGCCGCGGTGGACTAGTGGTTATGCTCCTTGCCTCTGGTCCCGAGGGTCGCGGGTTCAAACCCGGCCGGGGTCGATAAGTTTTTTAGGACGGAAAAATCCAAGGAGCAAGTCCTCCGGGAGGGACTTTAAGCCGTGGGTCCCGAGTCTGAAGATTATCAGGCTCGTAAAAAATCCTTAAGCCTGAATGAAAAGGCCTGTAAGCAAAATTTACCGAATTTTCCCGTCCTAGTACTACCTTGGTTTCCTAGATGTCAGTATGGGGCGGAACGCTGACCACGGGCCACTCAAAAATGGCATCTATACAAAAACAAGTGTAACTAAATTAGTATGGTTCAAATTCTTCCCTGTAGAGGGAGAGCGCCTAAATCTCTGTAAAGGGAAAACATGGGCTATAAACAAAAATATTGCAAATATTATATTATTATTAAAGGATAAATTCAAGAAAAAGAACAATCCTAAATTTATATGAATATGAAAATTTAATCTAATAACACTGTTTTTATTAATAATACCTTTCAATTTAATTGTTTAAAGAGTATTTTAAATATGTTTTCATTAACTGACAGAAAAATGTCACATTACATTATGAGCCCAAATTCTCCAGTCAATTCCAGTAAAATTCACTTCTCTCAAACCATGGTTAATGTTATTCTCCCACCTATTATTGGCTCACCTACTGGAACTTTCTCTTTGTTTTTGATACAAAAAGTTTCCTTGCCTGTTTTTCACTTCATGCTTTATGTACTGTTCGTTGCAGTTTACGAAACTTAACTGTTTTATAACATGTGGTGTCCTATAAATATCACGAAGCTCACGGTTATTATGCTTCCTCCATCCGAATGTTCATCTCTCTTTGGTGAAAAAAATCCTAATCACATTATTTTCAAATATTCATTATCTTTTCTCCCCTCTTAAAGAGGAGACCATGTTCCTCATCCATTTAATAAAACTGGAAGAAACACCGCTTTTTATTTTTCTAGATATATTTTTTTTGAGAGAATAACATACGTTTTCAGAGTTATGCCCACGTTTAATTTAATTCTATATCTTCTTCTTCTTCAGAGGACAGAGACAAAACTAAGATTACATAACGTCACATCAAAAGCTGCTCTAAAATACGGAAGTGAAATTTGGATTTTAAATAAAAGAAACTCTCATAAACTTCAAGTAAGCCAAATGCGCTTCTTACGATCATTGTTAGGAGTTAATAGACTGGATCACCAAAGGAACACTACTATCAGAGGAAAACTTGGAGTAGCAAGTTTAAATGAAGATATCCAAAGATACCAACAAGAATGGAAAAATCATCTGAGAAGAATGGCAAGAAATAGACTTCCAAAATTGGCATTCCAATATACCCCAACTGGACATAGGGACCAAGGAAGACCAAAACATCGGTGGAAAGATCAAGACCATCTTCGCTAGGTTTACCGTACAGGCCACATGGCCTAAAACGAATTTGTTCATGATGATGATGATGATCTTCTTCTTCTTCTTCTTAAACATAATTTGTAGGACTTTCATCCTGTTTATTTCCAAAATCACTCATCGGAGGAAGACGTATTGGATGTGCATTCACTCTTTATCCACCTCTTCTTGGCTGGTCTTCCTTTTATCCTTCTCCCGTTCATTGGTCTATCTTCTTTAGCTCCTTTTGCAAGTCGGTTTTCTTCCATTCTTTCTATATGATCCTTCCAATATTTTCATCTATCTATAATAAATTTGGTTATGTCTTGAATATGACATTTGTCCCTAATTTCTGTGTTGTGTATTTTATCAAATAATGTTTTCCCCTGAATACTTCTTAAGATTTGCATTTCACATGTGCTTATTGTTTGTTTAGTTTTTGTTGTATCAGTCCTAGGTTCTACTCCATATACGATAACTGGTCGAACTATCGTTTTGTATATGCATGCGGGTTTTGCTTTCTATTGACATACGTTTGTTGTGCCAAATTAAATCTTTCTGTATAATAGGCCTATTTTTTGAGAGAATAACAGGCGTTTGCGGAGTTCTGCCTAAATATAAATTATTTCATTATTAGCTTTATAATAATAATAATAATAATAATAATAATAATAATAATAATAATAATAATAATAATAATAATAATAAATAGGAAAGTGGCACTCGAAAGAACATTAAGTTTTAGGTTCATGATTTGTGTTTTATCAGTTCGTTCAACGATCCCGTCCATCTTCTGCATTGTTTGTAATGGTATCGCTCGAATTTTTGTCCACATATTATCTTTATAATGTATTAATCATAGAATAAAGTGTAGACAGCTTGGATGTCTTCGCAAGTGCAGTATGGAAATAGACAATACATCTACATATATGCACTTTAAAACAGAGTAAGATTTTGTATAGGTTTGCTTGAAAACAAATTTTCATTCTATACGTTAACATTACCAAAAATTAACTCCTAACTTAATTAACCATAAAAATCGTCAAACTAAAATATAATATCCCATTAGATTGGATAATTAGAACATGCAACATTTTGCCCATATTTGTTGGAACTTCCATAAAAATCTAATTCCTATACTGTATCTCCGCACCATAAGAAATCAGGGATTGCCGGACATAAGCTTCTTTCAATTAAATTTAAATATCTATGTTTTATAATTGGTCTTTCGGTGGATTAATTGATGGCTTTTGATTTTTACTTCTGTAATAATAATGATTTAATTCATCATTCATTTTAGTTTAACTTGTATAAATGTTTACTTTTTTTTCGTGTTGAGACTTGAAAGTAGTTTTGAAGTTCCTTAGGACAGGTTACTGGCCTGACGCTAAGTAGTCCAGTCTTAAATATATTGGAAGACAGAAATATACCAAATTTTCTTCGGCAGAACATACAAAATATTTACAAAGAAAACACCATAAAGATTAAAGTAAATAACAGATTTTCTGAAGAAGGAATTATAAATCGTGGTGTGAGACAAGGCTGCCCCCTATCCCCAACACTTTTTGCAATTTATATCAATGAAGTAATATGTTGCTGGAAGAAAACATATAAATTTGGATTAAGAATATCAGAAAATAGAAAATTAAACACCCTATTGTTTGCAGATGACCAAATAATAATAGCAAATTCCGAAGATAATCTACAGAAAGGTCTGTATGAACTTAACAAAATTACAGAAGAATATGGATTAAAGATATCTACAGAAAAGACAAAAATTATGACATTTCAAGGTGTAGATCCCGTCAGAAGTACTGGACAATAACATTTTGGAGCAGGTGAATAATTTTACATATCTAGGATGCAATATCTCATATGAAGAAGAAAAGGATGTAAATGCAAAAATACCTAAATTTTTAAGAATTTTAGGGTTAATAAATTCTATCTTCAAGCCACAGTTAGTCCAAAAGCATTCAAGACTGAAAGTGTATAAAACACTGGCTCTTCCAACTCTTTTGTATGGTAGCGAAGTATGGACGTTGAAACAGAAGGATATACAGAGACTTAGATCTGCTGAAATGAGATATCTTCGGAGGACTGCAGGATACACACTACTAGATCACAAAAAAATGAAGACATCTTAGAAGAATTACACATGGAATCTTTAGAAAACAAAATTTCTGATTATAAGTCAAGATGGATGCAACATGTTCATCGAATGGAAGATCACAGAATACCCAAACAAATGTTAAGATATCAACCTGCAGGAAGAAGAAGACCAGGACGTCCACTCAAAATACTTCTAGATGGTGTTTCTCTTGAGGCCGAAACAGGTCAACAAATGGCCTAAATTCGTGAATGTACTATGATGATGATGATGATAAATATTTACTTATAATATTTTGTATGCTGTGATCTTGTGTAAATGTTTTCAGTAATTTAATATTTTTCGCTAGTTGAGTAGAAGATAAGACATTATGCCCTTAACTCTGTCAGTTAAAATATATTATTATTATTATTATTATTAATATTATTATTATTATTATTATTCTCACGGTATACGTGGAATTCAATGAATTTAATTTAATATGCAAATTAACATTGCTATCATATCACTACTATTGTTAATTTCTGCACAGAAGTTGAATTATTGTGTATTTCACTGACGTTGTTTTATTTATTTTCGCAGGAGGATGATGATCAGAAAATGCAAAGTAAGTATATATAGAATACATCGTGAGAAAAAAGAAATAAAACTAATTTTAAGAGACAGCATAAGTAAACTAATATTATTTTTGTTACAGTCATGCGTAAAGCATTCCAAATGTTTGACACCACAAAATCTGGGTTCATAGAAACCATGAAAATTAGTACAATCCTCAATACCATGGGTCAGCTGTTCGATGATGGTGAACTGCAAGCTCTTATTGACGAGACCGACCCGGAAAGTGAGTATCTAATTTCCTCCTTATGTTTTATATTTCCTTTTAATTGTATATTGTAGGGCAATTGCATTTCCTCTGAAACCTTCTTACATTCTAAACATTTAGGTCTACCTTTATTTTCTTAATATTATTTTATCTGCAATATAACCTCCTTCAAATCATGGGAAATGTTATTCATCCATCTTATTCTTGGCCTACCTACTGGGCGCTTTACCTCTGGCTTTCCTATAAGGATTTCAATGTCACTCTTTCATTGAGTTTAGATCACTGTTATGTAGTTTTCTCCTGTTACCTGTCTGTTCGTCTCTTTTTGACCCAATTTTTCCCCTATAAACCTTATTATCAAATACTGGTAACATTTTCTTTCCTTTAAAGTAAGAGTCCATGTTACGCATCCGTAAGATATAAATGGAAGAATAACAGTTTAATTATTTTTAGTTTAATGTATTTTTGGAGATGTTTGGATGGAGTCCCTGTATTGAGTAATAGCATGAATTTCCAGTAATGAGTCCATGTTTAAATTCTTTCTCCATCTCATCCTTATTTGTAATTCTTGTTACTAGTTATTTGAATTCAGCCATGTTTTCAAAATTTCTTTCATTTGCCATTAACTTGTCAATTCCTTTATATAACGTTTTTTTCTGTGTGTGACCATGCATCTAGTTTTTCTTATTTTACTTCCAGCCCAAATTTCTTAGTGTTACTCAATAAAATGTGCATGTTTGCTCTAGTAAATTAATTTTCCTCCGCAAAATAAATTTGCTGTGTACATGGTACATATGCTTGTAAATGAAAAATAGATAGATGCACTTAAATTAGTAGGACCTTAGTATCGAGGTAACATTTTCAAACTTCAACATAACGAAAAAGATCCACCGCTATGGTCTCGAAGTAGCGTGCTGCCTTGTCACGCAGCGGGCCCGGGTTCGATCCCCGGTCGGGACAGTTTTTCTGGGTGAGGTTTTTATCGGGGTTTTTCCTCACCTGTAAGACAAATGTCAGAAAAACTTTAAGGCCCATACGGTCCCCGAAATCATATGGCCAGCGGAATCATCATCATTCATATTCACCTTAGATTAAGCTTAGGATTAGGGACTCTCCTGGCACACCACTATCATATCATCGGGGCAACGTAACCCCGCCTTTACGCCAGACCAGGAGAGAACACCAGGAATGTCGTAAGACAACCTGGGGCATTTGAAAAAAAAATAACGAAAAAGCAATAAAGGTTTATGTTTGTTTAGACTCTGGTAAAGTTAACTTCGATGGGTTCTGCCGGATCGCCGCTCACTTTCTGGAGGAAGAGGATGCGGAAGCTATGCAGGAAGAACTGAAAGAGGCCTTCAGATTGTACGACAGGGAAGGAAATGGTTACATTACCACAGCAACACTAAGAGAAATTCTGGCAGCTCTCGATGACAAGCTGGGACCTGATGACTTGGATGGAATTATCGCTGAAATCGACACTGACGGCTCTGGAACCGTTGACTTCGATGGTAAGCACACATTCCTAGTTTAAAATATAGTTAGCGTGTAGCCTTGTCACGCTGTGGGCTCGGGTCCGATTCCTGGTGGCGACAAGCTTCCTGGGCGAGGTTCTTTTCGGGGTTTCTCCTCACCTGTAAGACATGTCAGGAAGCGTTGAGACCCAAACGGTCTCCGAACATCGTCTGGCCATCATCATCATCCCACGGTGTGGAAAGCAACGGGAAGCTACCACACCTGTAATTTCTTAGTAAAGCTGCAAAGCATAGCATGAAAATGCTATGATTACAGTGAAAGACCTGCCCTACGGCAAAACACCATAGAAAAGAATAGTTTAAAATATACAGCACATTGAATCGGTTAAATCACAAACCCCTCATGTCCACATTTTTACCGAAACAAGTTAATGGTGGATTATATGTCTATGAAGGTAGTGGCATTGATTGTGACTGAAATAACTCATGTCCAAATAACGGCTACACTGAAGTACAGGGTGGGAATTTTAATGTTCTGTTCAGAAACTCCTCATATCCAGCAACATGAAGTAGATTTCTACTCATAATCGCTGGAAAAATATTTGTTATAATAGGGCTCGGAAGTTGAGGACTTATAAAATGCCTATAAAAGACCTTTAAAAAGCCAAAAAGTATCGTATAAAATAATATTTAATTTTAGGAAGTGATATTTTGAGGTTATTTTAATTATATTATTTTTAGTCTCATCATCTTACTTCAATATTAATGTTGATTTGTTATTGAACACGATAAAACAGAATTGTTTTGAAACATGTTCAAGAACAAATCAACATTAATATTGAGGTAAGATAATCAGACTAAAAATGATATAATCGTATAAAATACCTAAAAATTGCAGTTGCTAACGAGTAGATAAAGACAACCTCGTTGCTTTCACCCTTTATTCAAGGTAATTGATACAAAGTGGCAACTTTTAGAAAATTTGAAGTCGAAATACAATAGTTCAGGTGATTAGTAGGCTGGTGGTTAAAATAATGTGATATTTTGTGAGGGTTCAATAGTTCATAGCGGAACAAAAGTGTTTGAAACGTGAAAAGTCTTTAGGAAGAAACCTAGATAGTGTTTTTAAAATAAGTTGGAATTGAGACTGGACTCTGCGGATTCTTGAATTATACAAATGGTATAAATTCAGTCAAAATAAGGTAAAGTTACAAAAAAAAGTCGTTAAGACCTGAATAAAAGCCAAAAAAGGACAAAAAGTCGAAAAGGACAAAAAGAACGGATAAAATCTACCATTTTCTGGCCTACAATGATCCAAAATGTATATGTATTATGTTGGACCTCGTCTTCAGACATGAAATAAGAAAAAAAGATTTTTCAACTTCCGGGCCCTAGTAATAACCAAAGGTTACCTTCCTGGTTATGTATGTTATATTAAAATTATGTCTCCCGACTACTGAACAATTGACACGGTCTTCATAAAAAGCATATTGATTGTGTTGGTTTCTGGTTACATATTAAAAGACAAACATCTGGATCGTGTTGATTCATGTAACAAGTACAAGAACAAGGCAGATGGGCGTAGGGAGAAACACCATGGTGGGAACCATACATTGGAAGACGAAAAACACTGAGGTCGGCCAAGAAGAAGATGGACAAGACATCGTTTCAAACTGATGTGGGGAGGACATTTGGTCTCAACCACAGCCCGCAACAGGAACACGTGGAAAACAACTAGCGAACAATCTAAGAATGGATCTAAAATTGTCTTAATAAAACTCCAGTTGAATGGGCACAAGTGAAATACTCTATAAACATAATGTTCACGTGAATTAGCTCAACACGTGAACCGCTTAAAACTTTAAAATTGAGCCCCCCTCTTGTAGGAGGCCCTAGCCCTTCATGAGACATAGTGGCTATATTCATTCATTCAATATCCTCAATTCGTGTCCAAATCAGGGTCGAGCCGAGGAATGAGATGAGATGAAGCTCTGTATATAGTGGTCTGTGAATGATAAGGGTGCCGGCCGACCACCCCTGACGCACCATCACAGGGGCAGATGAACGAAATGAAACTAAATGGTTGAGATGCGTACGGAGAAAAGGTGGAATGAAATTGTGGCAGGGGAAAACGGAGAAACCCTGAGAAAAACTTACCAAAGCTCCGTTTCGTCCTATATGGAGTGACCGAGACTCGATCTCGGGACCCCAGCAGTGATGGTTAAATATTAATTATAATAAATTGCATCCTAATTATCATTTCTATAATATCAGTTAATAATATCTGATATGAGCGACTCAGAATCAGCTGAAAAGAGGAAGAAAGACGTTCGCAGTAAACGAAAATGTGATATTATTAAGGGCGCATGAGCGAGAAATACGAAATACATAAACTACAGGGGGAAATTGAATACATTTTTAAACTTCCAACTCACAGACACCAATAGCCTGGGTAGGATTGTGAAGAAGTTCATATTTTAAGTAATACATTTATTGGCACATTTGTAATAAAATCAGTAATTTCATGTAAAAATCCCTCACGTCCACTATTTGGAGCAGAAAGCCCTCATGTCCAACATTTAATACTTATATTGATTTTTCGGTTCCTGTAATAGGTTCACGTAGTATTTTTGTTCTGGAATTACATAACCTATAATACTATTTGTCTTATTTTTTCTAACAATTTCCGGATGTTTGTCTTACAATAATCACTTTTTTCTGATTTAACCAATTCATTTATTTTCTATATAACAGAACGCATGCACTAAACCTAATATGGTCGACCTTTACAATCCGTTTCAAGTAACAAATACACAGACTGAGATCTAAAATATATATTCAGAAAATTTAATTACCGGTATCTTATGTGTTGCAGAGTTCATGGAGATGATGACCGGGGAGTGAAGAAAAACAGTTTGTCTTCAGTATTTATACTTTTCAATACGCTTATTAATGTATATATCAAACATGAAATTGGAAAACATTTGGATTTGGGTAAATAAATTCACTTCTCTCAGTAATATAATACACTTTATATTACAATACATTCTCCATTCTTACACTTCTGATAACAATTGCCAAACGAACTCCGCTCTCAGTTAAGTCTAGGTCATAATCTATTTTTCAGGCACTATACGAGGGTCTGAGAGGAAAAAAATCTACGGAACATTGGATTTGTACCTATACTCAATGATGCGGAGTTCGTAAGGCTCAAATCTCCTTAGTTCTAACAAAGATATGCAGATATATATTACATATTTCTAGCCTGAGTATCATGTCACATGGTGGGGCAGCTACAGTTCCACCCCTTGGTCAAGGTATTATTAATGCTTATATATTTTATTATTATTGTTATTATTTTAATTACACGTTTGACTGCTACGAACTTAAGACTCCAACTCTAGGTCAGTGCGATCATTGTCTGGAGAAACAACGACTTCAAATTAATACTACGGCATTCGATAAGTAATGGCAACACTGCTGTAACATCAAAAAACATTTATTTAGGTTAATATCGACAATACAAACTTCATTTATGGTCTCCTGTCAAGTTAACTATACGTTGCCAAATCCTTGGAAGACGGCGAACTCTATCTGCAGCACTATTTCTGGATCTCTCTCTCATCTGATCGTTATAGAGCTTTCTTAACCTATTCGCCTCAAAAGACGAGGTAGACTCGCCGGCAGTTCAATGGCCTTCAACTCAGAAGACGAAGTACACTCGCTTGCCTCTGCTTTTATATACTTTGCAATATTTTGTACATCCCTTGGAGGGATAATATTTTGTTATCTTTTATGAATAGTAGAGGAATATGTTTTGGCCTTCACCCTTATTGTGATCTCAAGTACCGTCATCTTTTGTTACAATAACTTAAATCCGGTTTCTGGGGAAATGCATTAGACATTTAAAACTGAAGCGAAGGGTTAATATCAACTCTTGATTGAAATTGAATGATTCGAACAAGATATAGTCACAACGGCTCCTGTATGGTGAACGTTGTGGATGTTAGAGTATTTCCCAATTCCAGCTTCTAAACAAATTCTACTGAACATCTTTTTTAGGGCGGTATTACTTACTAAATGTGAGAAACAGTGAATGTATTCACAAAATATTGCTATTTCGAGAGTTCCAATATTACAGATTTATAAACATAAAAAAAAATAAATAAAATAAAACTGCACAACAACATACTACAAGATTACAATAGTCACCAGTAGATCGCTGATTTACACCAGTGTTGTAAATTATTTACCGAATGTCCTACTATAACAGATGCTATAGAAATTTAAACATATGATGCAATAGAAATCCATTCATATACAGTACAATTTCGATTTTATTAAACTAATTCCAAATATCACAACATGCAACCTTAAAATACAAGTAATATTATGACACTAGCACAGTAAGACTCCTATAGTCGATAACAGTCCTGTGAGTTCCTCACAGTGGAATTATCGAATCCTTAGACTTCTGACAACTGAAGTAGAGAGTAGGGAGACCATATTGCCTTTCATACACGTGATGGAGGGAGGGACATCAGTTCACCATAATTTGTAATTCACACGTAGTAACATTTTGCCATGAATAATGAAAGTAGACATAATAATTAATAATATTATTAGGGCAAGGCATTTAATGACCTATAAATTGGTATAAAATGCAAAATAAAAAATGCATTTATGACCTAAAAATGCAAAAAATGACCAATAAAATAAAAAAATGACCAATAAAATAAAAAAATGACGAATAAAAGTTAATAATTACCAATAAAAATACTATTTATTAGATTAAGTACTCACTTGATTACTGAATTACATAAAATTTAACTTATCATCAGAATATTAAAAGAAAATTAAAAAAAATATACATATTACAGTACCTTTTATTGCAGAAAATCCATTTCAATTACACAGTGCACTTTTACAGCAATTTTGATTGCAGTTAACAATCAGAATAAGGGTAGAAGCTAGCATAGGCTCTAAGAAATTGAATAAAATTCCTAGAAGTGAGCAAGTTCATTATGCACATACCTTGAAAAATAGGGGTAGTAGTTAGCAAAACAACTACTTAATTCCAAGAAATTGTATTGACAAGGAAAAATACTGAATTATAATAAAAATCTTAAATCAAATACAGATAATGTCACAGCCTTCTGGATAAGTCTAAAAAATGCTCAAAATGACCTAAAAATTGCCAAAAAATGACCTGTTCCTAGAAAAGTTAAGAAAATGTAAAAAAAAAGCCCTAACGAATTCCTTTTATTTAATCCGTTTTTTAATGCCGTACATTTTCATATATGCAAGCAATGTTTCAACCTTCATAAGAAAAAAGATGCAAAATCATTAATTGCCTTGCCCTATTAATTATAATAAAGGTAACTGAATGCTAATATGTAGAATATAAACCGAACGCAATTAACAGAATCTGAACTGAAACCACGTGTGTGTATTTTAGAGAATTGGCAACGTTTCAAACTATTTTGTGGAACCGTTTGAGTCTTTGACAGGATGGTAAGGAATGGTCACATTGTGATTGGCTGTTATAAAGGCTGAATGCATTGCTGTAGGAACACAGATCCGCAATTCTCCATTACTGAAATGTCAGAAGGTCAAAACTCCGTTAGTTCTACTAAAAGAAAGTCGTGTTAGTGCAATATTTAGACACATTCGTTTCTCTTACTTCAATCTACAGGTTCTTGTTCGCAATGCAAAATTACCTTGTAATGACTTCATTTCCTCTGAAAGGTCAAAACTCTTAACATATAATCAGAGTATAATGTTGAGTGATTCCGGGTTATGTGGCCGTGGTACATAGTTGGTGTTGATACCAGACGTTTCGCCCTCAACTGAGGAGGGCATCTTCAGTGGCGAGTGCTTCTAGGCGTGTTTCCTGGTCGGAAGATCTACTTAGAGTGAGCGCTGCGGACGTTGTATTAGTGGTGGGTGCAGGGTGAGTGGGCGTGGCTCGCCACTGAAGATGCCCTCCGCAGTTGAGGGCGAAACGTCTGGTATCAACACCAACTATGGACCACGGCGACATAACCCGGAATCACTCAACATTATGATTACCGGCCGTGAAAGCCTGCATTCAAATATAATCAGAGTAGCATGCATTACGAAATGAGGGCAGAATTTACAAAATCTAACTGAATAAACCTAACTACTTTTTCAAAAGATTTTTTTGTCCAATGTCGTCAGGTTATATTTCGACATTTCTTGAATTATTTCCTGACATTGACGGAATTATAAGACTCTTCTGAGGCAGAAGCGCCTACAAAGCGAACTTTTCCAAAACATATGTATGTGGTACTTTGAAGAAGACAGGACTTGTCGCGGTCCTAAATTAAACATTTACAATGACATCTCAGTATGCTAAATGACAAAGTAAGTGTATATACATTTACTGTTGCACAAGCAATAAACAACATTTTATGTAAGTTGTGTTTCTAACGAAAAATGGTTATCAAAACACTTCTTTTTTATGTAAAGCCATGAGCTATAGACTTTTTTAAATGTATCTTTCATGAGAGAGAGTTTTACTCTTTTAATGGTTTAGATCAGTGTGAACCAACTGGTGGTCCCCAATATCCTATTTCGCTGGCGCATACAAAGTAATAATTTGTAACGTTGCAAAAAAGAAAAAAGTCTAAGATTTTTTATGTTATTATAAATAAAAATTACTCATAAAATTAAATTATTAGTTACATTTAAACAATCTGTGGTTTACAAAATACTGTTCTATGAGTTAGTTACAGATAAGAGAGATTGCATCAGGTCAAATTCTTTACTTTTTCACCGGTGAGGGACTGTAGACAGGATAAAAATTGTAAATGTAAGCAACCCTTGAACCAGCCAGGCCGCTTTAACACAATGTCTAATGAGTGATCTCTCCAGTTATCTCACTAAACCAAAAGAAAAAATAGCTTTCTAACGCAAACACTAGATACATTTCATTATAAATTTTTACATTTTCTACAGCAAATGTAAGCCTATTTTGGCAGCAATGTGTAAACTGTAAACTTTTATTACTGTAATAATGCATTTATCTCTAATAATAATAATAATAATAATAATAATAATAATAATAATAATAATAATAATAATAATAATAATAATAATAATAATAATAATAATAATAATAATAATAATAATAATAATAATAATAATAATAATAATAATAATGATAATCATAATGATAATAATGATAATAATGATAATAATAATAATAATAATAATAATGATAAATATATATATTTTTTTGTTCAATGCCCCAAGGTGGGTCATTTCGACATTTCTGGTTTTCCCTCCTAGCATTGGCTTAATTGTAACCCACTTCTAAAGTTGGGGCACCCAGAGGGCGGAGTTACGTTACCTCGACGATATGATGGGTGATAAATGATAGGAGAGTTCTTAACCTAAATTTAACCTAAATTCCAAGATCATGGGTAACCACAGGAATTATTCCCTTTAAGGAAAAATTCCTATGGTTTGACCGGGAATCGAACCCGGGACCTCATTAACAGTAGTCAGAAACACTGACCACTAGCCCATGAGGCTGATCATATTAATAATATATAAAGAATTTGAATTCTAAAATACAATGATGGTTCTCGATCTGTATGGGAAAAAAATCTTGGCTCATGGCTGCAAAAGTGTTTGTCCACACTAATTTAGACAGATTGATGAACATATCTCCCGTTATATATATATATATATATATATATATATATATATATATAATTTTTTTTTTTTTTTTTTGGGGACGCAGTGATATGACAAATTGCTGACAGGTTTTTTACACATAACAGAATAAACTGTCAGAATACTGATATGCATATGGTACAATATAAACACAACGAAAATGCCAACATAGATGTATAACAATTGAGAGATAAATGAAAATACATTCTAGAAGCGTTTTTCAATTTTTTGATACAATTAATTAACATTATTATTTAATTCGATTTGCTGCGGTGGTCTAGGAGTTATGTTACTTGCCTCTGGTACCTAAGGGTTGCGTGTTTAATCCCTGCCTGTGTCGATGAATTTTTTTAGGAAGGAAAACCCCTGGAGACAAGATCTCCTGGGAACCCTAAGCCATGGGTTTCTAGAATTAAGATTTTCGGGGTTGTAAAAGAACTTCAAACTTTAATTGGAGCCTCTGAGAAAATTTAGTGAGATTTTTTAAAGTAATAACTTATTTGACGAATCATACATATTTGAAATATTTATTATTTAATTTGTGTAAGAAATATCAGTAAAAACCAAAGAAGATTTGTATTTGATGTTGCTATAGCCTACTTCAATCTAAAAATATATTCACTGGTAAAATAGTAACAATTTATTTCAACGATATCTTTTCTTTTTTTAATATTAGTTTCTGCTCGCTCTTTTACAGGAACTTCAGAACATTTTATATTTCTACTTTTTTGCGGAATTTGTTTTTTGTTATTTCTTTATCTCCTACATCATTCTCCACGAGTGATTTCCAAATTATCGATAAATTCACGACTCACGAAGTGAAGAGTGAATTTATCCAGAGAATTTGGAAATCAAGAGTGGCATTTGTTAGGACTATTTAACGAATAAAATTAAACTGTTTACTCAAAAATCATTGTTTAACTATAGTTATTTTAAAATATTTATATATTTAATGTAAACGGCGATGTTTGAAAACAAATCAGAAATGTGAGGTTATGTTCATTCACTGCTGCTTGATCATATTATTTATTGCCAAATAAGATCTCAATATTGTAAGAGTGCACCCAAGTGGAGAAATAATGAAACACATTCAAACTATATATCATAATCAACATTACGGGCTATTCATTTATGTTTTTAGTAAACAACTCAGTAAAATCAAGGAATCTTTTCATTATTTGCTATATTCAATGTATTTGTTGGAAGAAAAATAATGCTTTGACCTGTTCAGAACATTAAAAAAGGAGGAGCTTTCTTTATCACAAAAGCAGGAGCTGATGAAGAGAAATCGATAAAGAGCGAGGTGAAACACGACTGTCATTGGTTGTAAAACAAGATTCATTGAAACGTGATTGGTCATTGACTAGCATTTTGTGGCATGAGTTAAATAGTCATCATTAACACATTCATTAAGTTTATGATTAAGGCCTCTCCTGGCACATCACTATCATAAGTAATGCCACGAGTGATTTCCAAATTATCGATAAATTCACGACTCACGAAGTGAGGAGTGAATTTATCTAGAGAATTTGGAAATCAAGAGTGGCATTTGTTAGGACTATTTAACGAATAAAATTAAGCTGTTTACTCACAAATCATTATTTAACTATATTTATTTTAAAATATTTATATATTTAATGTAAACGGCGATGTTTGAAAACAAATGAGAAACGATAGGAACGCTTCTACTGCTTCATTTGTTTATCACTGCAACCAGATCATACTATTTATTGCCAAAGGAACGCAATATTGTAAGGAGGAGCTTTCTTTAATATGGTAATCATAACACTGATAAATATTTGGTGAAACACGATTCTGATTGGTTGTAAAACAGAAATCATTGAAACGTGATTGGTCATTCACTCCCATTTGGGGCAATAGTCAACATAATCATATATCATCGAGGCAGCGTAACTCCGCCTTACAGGCGCCCCAACCTCAGAGTGAGTTACAATAACATCATGTCAGGAGAGAATACCAGAATGTCGAAATGACAACATGGTGTCATTGAAAAATATATATATTTCTCCTGCAAAAATCAAGGCAGTTTTAAATTTTCATTTTGCAATGTAATTTATGTGATACAAAAATGGGTACATTATTACTTCAATGAGGTATATAGGCACAGTGATTTTAAGGTAGGTAGACCAAATTAATCTCCTTCAAGAATAAATCAATTGTTTGAAAGTGATTACAGGATGAGCAAATAAAATGTTTTATATTTAGTATTATATATATATATATTTTCCACTGCTGTGGTCTCGAGGTAGCGTGCTGCCTTGTCACGCAGCGGGCCCGGGTACGGTCACCGGTCAGGGCAGTTTTTCTGGGTGAGGTTTTTATTGGAGGTTTTCCTCACCTGTAAGACAAATGTCAGGAAAATTTTAGGGTCGAACGGTCCCAGAAATCATATGGCCATCATCATCATAATCATCCTTATCATCATCACCATCATCCTTCACCGGTATTGATAGCAACGGGAAGCTACCACACCTACAATTCCCTAGTAAAGCTGCAAGCATAGCATGAAAATGCTATGATTGCAATGAAGGACCTGCCTTCGGGCAGAATTAATATATATATATATATATATATATATCCCTTAGAAGCCAAGAGGCGAGTTTTGAGTAAATTATGACCAAACTTGAGACAATTCATATGTGATAGTTTTAGGAGTTTTCTTTTCAGCCACTAGATTTGAGCACCAGACAGATTTTTACTTGTATCCATTGGCCACTCAGATTAGTATCTGCGTTAACTGCTAAAATCTACACTTAACTCCAAAATTAACACTTTTTTACTTGTACCCCTTGGCTTCTAAGGGTCTGATATAATGAATTGAGTATCTCTTCATTAATAAGTTTCCTCTTTCTCTTCACCACAATTCCACGAATCTAAGATATCAAGTGAAACTAAATATCTTATTATTTAATTCTTAATTCATATCATAACTATCTTACATGTCTTAGGGAAGACTTTACTGTTTAAAAAATCAATGTCCTATTAAATTTTAATTATCACAACAAACTCCACATAAACTCGTAAGAAACAATGGAAAATTGTATCCTATTTCTAAAATTGTATAACATGCTCTAAAGATAACCTTCATACGCATAGACGACAATGGTCGCACTGATTTCTCATGAGAAAATGGAAGATTTCCTTTATTGAATGGAGATTTCCCAACTTTTTCTATTAACTTTTTTTTATATATGTCAGTATCTTTTATAAAGTTTTGAAATATGTCGTCAAAGTATAATTTTTTTCTTGATAAATGAACTACTTAAGTAAGAAATAAACATTAAACCTATCATGTGAGTGTTTGTAAGAGTACATCCATATCATTCGTTTGAAAAGAGAAAAATTTAATTTTCAGCAACACAGAACATTTTCATAAGTAATGCCACGAGTGATTTCCAAATTATCGATAAATTCACGACTCACGAAGTGACGAAGTGAGTGTTAGGACTATTTAACGAATAAAATTAAGCTGTTTACTCACAAATCATTGTTTAACTATGGTTATTTTAAAATATTTATATATTTCATATAAACGACGATGCTTGAAAACAAATCAGAAATGTGAGGCTATGTTCATTCACTGCACCTTGAACATATTATTTATTGCCAAATTCCGATTGAGGGTCTTTCCACTTTTCAGCGGTTGCCCTTTTACCAGCCGGCTGCTGGCCCTTCACATCCACATGTGTCAATCACAGAGGTAGATGATCAACAGCCAGAGTAGGGGTGACATGTGGTTAACATGTCGAGTCCCCCAGCCGTTATAGCTGGTTCCTCAACCTGGAGCCGCTACTTATTGTAGCTACCCAATTGCCTCACGATGCTGGGTGGGCACCGGTCCCATACTGGCCGAAATACCATGAGAAAATTTCTTCCCCCATGGAGACTCGAACCAGCGCAAGTACCGTAGCTCTGCACCAAGGCTTCCTACCTTAACCGCTCGGCTACGGCGCGGGACATTTATTGCCAAATAAGATCGCAATATTGTAAGAGTGCACCCAAATGGAGAAATAATGAAACACATCAAATTATATATCATAATCAACATTACGGGTTATTCATTTTTTTAATAAACGACTCAGTAAAATCAAGGAATCTTTTCATTATTTGCTATATTCAATGTATTTGTTGGAGAAAAATGATGCTTTGGCCTGTTCAGAACATTAAAAAGGAGGAGTTTTCTTTATCACAAAAGCAGGAGCTGATAAAGAGAAATCGATAAAGAGCCAGGTGAAACACGACTGTGATTGGTTGTAAATAAAAAATCATTGTAACGTGATTGGTCATTGACTCCCATTTGTGGAATGAGTTAAATAGTCTTTTTAAAGTTGTTGTACTAATGACCAGAAAATAAATTTAAAAATAAATTAGTTAAACTGAAATATTGCATATTAAAAAACAAAATGTAGAGCGTGTTTAAAAAATGACTGCGAAGCAAATTATCGATAGTATGGTCATACACAGTCTTCTGGAAGGTTTAACAACATAGTTGGTAAAAGAGAAAAGTGTAAATTGAAGTATATAAGTCTGTATCCAGAATTGAATAGCCGCTAAAATGTTTAACCATTTTTTTAAATATTTGATTTTTACACTGGCAAAGATCAGCATGCCATTAACAAATAACTTGATACAAATTTCCCATGTAAAACTCAATTTGGGAAAAACTGAAGGTTAAAACCATGTTTTGGGCCGCTGTTGAATTATCATTTACAGGCCTAAAATAATAATTTCTGCTTATATTAATTTTATATTTGTGAACTAAAATATCGTTCTTGCAAAGAAATTCAACTATGAATCCCCAATGGTTTTATAAAATTCACAGTAAGTTTGGAAACTATTTTAGTTTTTTTTTCTATGTAAGAAAATTATTTTGAAAACTAGCTGAGGTTGGTAGTCCGCTTACAAGATTTTATAACATACTAACATTACAAGATTTTATAACATACTAACATTTGGTAAAATTTTATAAGATTTACAAGAAGATGGCTACAGAGATAGGAGTGAAATATCGTAAAATTCACTATCCAAATTTGCCTTGAAGATATTTTAGTTATGTTGGAATTTCCTTGTCATAAAAAAGTACGGCTCTACAGGCTACCGTAAAAATAAATCTACCAAGTTTATTGCATATAAAACCAGTTTTAAGTTTTTAGTGTAGCCTATAAATAGCTTGTTGTAATAATAGAGTAAAAGTCTTATATTTTTCCTTTCTTTTTTCCTCCACGCATGAAAGCTTTGTTGGATGACCAATCTCTTCAGTTCCAAAGTGTGATTATTTTTACATCGTAAATATGATTTTCCTAAAGGTGTTTTTCGTTAAGGTATCCAGCCTTTAACTATTTTCACTATTTTATTGTCTCCATTCTATCGATATTATCATGACAAATTAATTTTATATCATTAACCCAAATGTTTATTGGTTCAATTTTACATTCTTCCTAATATCATGACCAGAAATTTTATGTCTCCATTTTCTTTAGTATTCTTACATTTCAGATGTATCATTCATTTTGTTTCACAAAGTTGATTTTGCGGACTAATAGCCAGGTGATTTTTTATTTCTTATACTCGTATAGTTCTTTAGTTTGTTCATTCGGACTTGGCGTGCAGACTCCCCTGAGCACTTCGACCTGAAAAACTATTGCACTATCACAGTGTATTATTGATGAATGGAATAAAGTTTACTCTACGGTGCTATGTGAGTTGTAGGTCGTTTTCCGGATTCGGCAGTAGTGTCCACTACGTATATATGAATTATTAACACATTTAATATTGTTTATATATATATATATATATATATATATAATAATAATAATAATGATTTATTTTAGCTGGCAGAGTTAAGGCCATAAGGCCTTCTCTTCCACTCAACCAGCGAATAGTAAAATTATACAAAAATTACGTACATATTACAATTTTAAGATATTAAAATACAGACTAAACAAAATACAATGATGATGGATCTAATACTAGCTAATGCTAACAAAAACATAGAATATAATAAAATTAAAATGATATAAAATAAAGTAAGTAGCTTCCTACATGATTATTAATAGAATGCTCTATATAGTTGTTATGTAGTTAATGTTTTCATTGTGTCGAACTTAAGATATCAGTTAATTTGGATTTAAATAATGATAGCGATTGACAGTCCCTGACATGACTGGGAAGTGAGTTCCATGCTCTAGCCATAGATATTGTGTAAGATTCAGAGTACAGACAGGTCCTGTGTTGTGGTATCAAAAGTAAAGAAGAGTCTTGTGATCTTGTTCCTAAATTGTGATGAGCCGATAAATGTTGAAAACGTGTTGTTAAATAAGTTGGTAAATATGTGTGCAGAATTTGGAATAGTAAGGTATGTGAATGTAAAGTTCTTCTGTCATATATATATATATATATATATATATGTATATATATATATACACACACACACACACACACACACACCGGGTTCTTCTTTCGTGACTCGTACCGCCATTTTTGGGTTGGACCGTGGCCGCGAGGGAAACTTCAACCCTCCCGTTGGCTCCTCCTGTTTTTTCATGATTCAGGCTCGGAGTCATGAACCAGGACCCTGGTGGGTTTCCCCACTACATCTCCGCAATCACATATTTTCAACATTCATGGGTGCCAACCAATCTGTATTTTCTACATGAGATGAAATGAAAGGTGATATAAAATTAATGAACGAGAAATGAAATTATATGAATAGGAGGGGAGAGAGAATGAAGATTATTGGTGGGATGAAATTTTGAAACAGGAGAATCCCAAGAAAAACCCAGAAAATCCCGGTATGTCTCGGCATCAATACACCTTTGGAACCACTTGGATTCGAACCTGGGACCCCAGTTGGGTAGACTAGTTCAACTTACCATTTTTCTTGTACTCAAGCCAAAATGTATACATGAACATTATTTTGTGGGTATGGTTATCATACCTAGGAATTCTTTAATATATCCCAAATATATATGATACAGAGTCGAACCTTTTATATCTCCAGTAGCAGCATCTACTTCAAATTTATCTGACCCGAACATTTTCACCTTCTTGAAAACATAAAACTTGATCCCAGACAGATACGATATCCTTATATCATTGCCGTCTCGGTATGCGCGCGGTTGGGCCGACTGGTATTCCAGGATCGAATCCTGGCGGTTCTAGAGGGATATTCGCTAAGGACCATACCGGGATTTTTCGGGGTTTTATCAGGATTCTTCTGTTTCCCGAATTTTATCCCACAAACACTCTCCATTCTCCCTTATTTCCTCTTCATATCATTTCATTTTTCATTTATTAATTTCATATCACCCTCATACTTCATCTCATGTTAGGAAAAATAGATTGCTTGGTGCCCATATGTGTTGAAAATATCTGGTTTCTGGGATCTAGTGGGACCCAACAGGGTTCTGGTTCATCACCCCGAGCCTGAGCAAGAGGGGCCAAGAAGAGAGTTGTAGTCCTTCCTCGTGGTTACAGGTCCAACCCAAAAATGGTGGTATGGAATATGAGAGAAGAACCTGGTGTGCAGGATCGAAAGACGACCTACAACTCACATTAACACCGTAGACTTCATTACACTCATCCATAATATACTGGGATAGCGGAATAGATCTTTCAGGTTGAGGTGCTCAGGGCAGTCCACCCAGTCCGAATAAAGAACTATCAACATCTTCCAAACAAGTCCAAGGTTCGAAGCCTATTGCGATTTCAGTGAAGCATTTTCGGTCTATCATTTTCTAGGATGTCCCAAAGATCTCTTCCCTTGAAGATGGTTTCATATGAAGTCTCCAAATAAAGAACTAAAGAACCCTATATCAAAAAGGCCAACTTATAAATAACATTCAAAGAATGAATAAATAAATGTATATAAGTCCCACATATATTAAATATAATGATACAGCTTGAGATTTTGGGCGAAAAAGAATTAAGATTAAAGCAAATGTTGAAAAATCTCCATTCATTACAGAATCGATGATATATGGAAAGTGAAAATAAAAATAAAGAAACTTCTTTTGACATAAACAAGTAAGGTTAATAATCTAGAAGGGCGGAATAATGTTGTTATACATAATTTTTATGATAGTACAGAGTAGATATGTATATAGTGGACACTAATATCAAGCAGACATATTTTAGTGCCATCTCTGTTTTCTTGTTGTAATTATTGCATTAGTAAACAAAGGACAATCGTCTACAAGCTCACCATCTCGAGTGCACCAAATGTGCAATTTTGAAAAATATAAAAAGTTATGCCTTGATTCAAAATATTTTATTTAAAAAACTGCGTGCTTATTGGTCGGGATTCGATGTACACATAGACACTATGTTGTGGAATTATTGGTCGGTTTTACTATGTACAATAGACACAAGCTTGCGTAACACAATCGCTTTTACCTCTGTCATGTCTGCTTCTTGACAAATATAAAATTTATAAACCCTATAATTGGCATTGTATCCTATAGGATACATCAATTGGTTCGATTTATTTAGTATTATTAAAGAAATAGAAGAAAACAAACGAGTTGTAATGACTTAAATGTGTGCCGAATTACACAATAAACCTAATAATAACAGTCATGCGTAATTTTGTTTTCAGTGCGGTCCGCCACATTTAAATAACTGACACGAGAAATTAGATGGGCTGAAGAGAGCACTAAAGCAGCCGGAAGAGACAGGCCCTCGGGCCCTGCTCGTTGATTCCACCTAGCAAACTGAGTGTAAACTCGACGGGCCAGGGGACAATGAGTATGGATACATAAAGGGGGGCACTGCTCTACCAACCCCATTTCTTGTCTTGCTTTGCCAATTAAAGGGTTAAGTATTTTCTTATCATAAGTAATGTCACGAATGATTTCAAATTTATCTAGAGGATTTGGAAATCAAGAGTGGCATTTGTCAGGACTATTTAACGAATAATATTAAGCTGTTTACTCACAAATAATTATTTAAATATATTTATTTTAAAATATTTATATACTTAATGTAAACGGCGATGTTTGAAAACAAATGAGAAATGTTTGGTTATGCTTCTTTGTTCGTCCACTGCAACTAAATCATATAATTTATTGCCAAATAGGATCGCAATATTGTAGGAATGCAACCTAGTGGAGAAAAAATGCAATACATCAAAATGTATATTATAACGAACATTATAGGTTATTAATTATTTTTTTAGGAAAGAACTCTGTAAAATCATTATTTAAAAACACAATTATTAAACACAAAGTTATCAAATGTGTAGTTCGAAGGAATCTGTTTATTATTTGCTATATTCAACGTATTTGTTCGAAAGTCAGTCACTGCAAAATAATGCTATGACCTGTTCAGAATATTAAAAAAAGGAAGTTGATAAATATCGAGATGAAACACAATTGTGATTGGCTGTAAAACAAAATTCACTGAAACGTGATCGGTCATTAACTCCCATTTGGGGCATGAGTTAAATAGTCTAACATAAGAATACCAAAGTGACAATACTGTTGAAGTGTTATGGTAAGGACCATGACTTCTGAATGCGCCGCGCCGTCACAAACTCCAGATATTTTTAGTGGAAGGTGTAGTGCACCATTTCCGGTAACATACAGTCTCATTATTATTGCGATGTGTCGAGAACGCGTTGGTCGAGTGGCCATGGACCTCCGAGTTAGATTGTGCCAATAAATGGTAAATCCATATTTCCACATATTGTAACGTCACGTTTCCTCTAAATACTCGTAAGTGTTTACTTCGGGAGGCTCTAATATGACTTGGATATGAGATCAGTGCGAGTAATTCTAATCGTTTACCTACACTTACTAACTAGTAATCTGATACCATCGAACCCATAGGTTCATAGGCGTGCAGAGGAATGAGGAGTGCATTTAAAAAATTCTCTTGTTCATCTTATACTAAACTGAACTTTTGTATGTCAGCACTATTATTACAAGGGAACTGTCCACCATTGCATGCCGAAATATACCTTGAAATTTCTCCCAGAGAAGCGTTGTGATGTACCAAAATCGTGAACAAAAAATATCTGTCTTTTTCGACTGCAAGACATTGAAATCGAAGCCAGAATCCAGCAATGGCAACCCACTGTTCGTAGCAGTGGGATTCCCTGCTTGACTTAGAGCGAGTTGAATGAGGTGGATGCGCCGTGGACGGAAGGTAATGAAGGTCATCCGATCTATCAAACGAGGAGATATATTACTTCCTTATAGTTTAACGAGAGATTTCGTACTGGATGTTAGTGCCTTGCAGTTAAAAACGGCAGATAATTTTTAGACATGGCCTTGATACATCACAACGCTTCTCTGGGAGAAATTTCAAAGTAGGTTTCGGCATGTAATGGTTGACAGTTCCCTCGTTAGATTACTCTATGTAGAAACGCCACAATTTTGCTTCATTTTGAAGACGATTTAGCTCTTCTGGCACTTTCCGAAAATGATTTGCAACGATCAATTTATAATTTACTAAAAATAGCTGCAAATTTAATATGGAAATATCAATTAACAAAACTAAAATTATGGCATTTTATGGGAAGGACCCCATACAAAGTAAAGCTGTCTCCAGAATAAAAATGTTAGAGAGATCTAATCAATTTAAATATCTTGGATATTATCTCTCTATCTGGGATGAAAAGGATATCCCTGAAAAAAATTACTAGTTATAATAAAAGTTTGGGAATTATTAATCAAGTTATGAAACCATCCCTTGTACAAAAGAACACCAGATTACGTATATATAACACTTTGGCTAGACCAGTGTTGACCTATGGTAGTGAAGCATGGACACTAAAAAGACAACATGAAAGCAGAATATCGGCTTGTGAAATGAGATTCATGTGCGCAGAACAGCGGGTTACACCAGATGGGATCGGAAAAGGAACACCGATATCTTAAAAGAATTGAAGACTACGCCAATTTTGAAATATATTAAACAGTACCAACTAAATTGGAAACACCATCTAGAAAGAATTAGTTCAAATCGGATCCCCAAAGCTGTTTATAATTATATACCAAGAGGACGAAGATCACTGGGCCGTCCTATGAAACGTTGGAGGGAAAATTTTCTATAGGATCGTAACAGGCCTTGGCCTAATATTCGGAAGGAAGGAAGGAAGAAGAAGAAGAAGAAGAAGAAGAAATTCGCTATTGTAAACAAACGGACTCTTGTTACACCAAAATGGCATCCTTACGAGTAGATTATTTGCCATATATTTATGAAAATGGACAAGAGACTTTTGAAAAGAAGCTCCACCTATGTTCTCCATATATTCTTATCCTCAGCTAATATTATCAACTTTCTTGTATACAGATAAAAACTGAACTCTCAGAAAAATATTAGAATATATTTTATTACTTTCGAATATAAACATTTAACGAAAAAAATAGCGCTGTTAAAGAAAAAGAGGGATGGCGAATATAAAAAAGTGATAATTAAACATATTGAATTAAGATAGTATGTGATAGCAATAGTGAAGTATAGGAAAGTACAATATCGCGTAATATATCAAGGGAATATAAGATTATCAAACATGCTTAAAATATCATCATTGGGACAGACAAAAAAAGGCAAGAACACACATGTCATGATCTCATATGGACAGTTTGGAAAAAAATGGACAACATAGTATTTGCAGGATCTTTGTGACTGAACTATAATTCTCATCACGAACGAAGGCGGGTCAGGCGGGTCCGGCGCATCACGGAAGTGCACATTTCGTCCAGTTTAACGAACGATAGTTGCAGGTGATTATATCTCAAAGTATTATGACGTAGATGCGCAGAACTCACATAAACATGACCGCCTTGGTTCATGCATTTTACGTCCAAAATTGTTTGATTTACTGACAGTAGCTATATCGCTGTCATAATTAGATAGAAACACGATATTTCGGGCGACACACAAAAAAAAAATCAATATTGTAAGCGAAAAGAAATAGTTGGCGTTTAAGGGCGCTATCTTAAGCTAAAAATACTAATAACAATTATTATAAGATGAATAATTATTGTAACACAATTTTCAATATTTTCAACTGTGTATTATGTTGGCGACATTTTAATAATCACCAATTATTATTACAATGTCATTATGTTTATTTGCAATGAGTAAATTTAAAGAAAACGGACTCAAAAATAATGAAATAATCTATACAATATATGGCCTACGTTTAAAATCTCATGTTTTTTAATGAGTAGTGAATTTATGTAATTGACGTAATAATTTCAACAAAATTAAATAACATTTAAATTTTTTAGCCTTCAGGTAGTAGGACACTACTTTATCTCTTCAAAACATTTATGCACAGGTTTCAATCTCTTTATCAGAAAATATGGAGTTTACATCTTTATTAATTGTACATAAAATGTAAGATTTTATATCGGTAACTGACGTAACTGTAGAATGACATAATGTTTTACAAAGTGAGAGCAAAATAATCCTTATGAAGTATTCAATTTTATTTCAACAAGCACTTGTGAATGTAGTACATAAAGGAGGAGTTAACAAATACAGGTTTTTTGTTTTATATTCTAATAAAGTGTAGTCATTAATTATACAAAATATAGGTAACTGACGTAACAACTAACTCTCCTGCGTGGTGTATGAGTTTTAATTGAAATAAATATCAATTATTTGTTACTATGATTTGTTCATATTCTACAATATTTTGGCATGTAGGCACTTCAAAATCGTTTTAACTGTAAGGGCCTACAAATGTATCTTCCGGAAACAGGAAAGAACTTAAATTCTCAAGTGTTATGTCAAATTATACGTTGAATTTACCAAATATATTGCTATGATATTTGTATAAAATATATTACTTGTGTAATAATTTTCTACTCCATAAATACTACTACTACCACAACCACCACCACCTTAATAAACAAAATCTACATTCTTGAATATAATCTTCGAAATGTTTTGTTCAATATCATGAATAGTAGTTTCAAACGCATCGCACAGTGATCTACAGATGCAGTATACTGTACGCAGAATTCCAAATTCTTCCAACCTGCCAGGAATCAAACGGTCGGAGTGGCCTGAAGTGGTCAGAGCAATTACCTCAGCTGTATGAAGAAAATATGTCTTATAGTACTGCCTTTTATTTTTTTGTCAGATTCAGTAAATCTCGAGTTAGCCGATGTTGTACGAGGTAATTTTTCTCGTTGAAAAGTCTGCACGAAAATGATAGTATGTAATTTATAAATGATATAGTCACATTCATTTTTACTAAATTGACAGATCACATTTATCAGTAACACTTCTAACGTATTAATAACACATTTGAACGAACTCAGTACCGATATTAAATTCAACTGTTGCTTTCCACAAATTATATATAGGGCCTACACGTTGGTAATAATTCAATTGTTCTTATTCAGATATACGATACAAACAAAACTTCTTATATTAACATGTTATTATATCTGACAAAACGTAACGCATACTTGTTTTTTGTATTTTGTAAAAATATAACCAACATAAATTAAATATTGTTAATTAAAAAAAAAGATTTCTAAAAATTCTATTATTATGGAAATGGCGCTTTCCAAATCAGCCAATCACGTTTCTTCGTGAAATGAATCGATAGGTCGAAAGGTCATTCGACCTTGTGTATACTTATTCGAGTTGTGACTTTTTTTTAAGTTCAGCTAGCTGGTGTTGAATAAAAAATCAATGGAATAAGACACAAGCTTCGTCTAGCGGGTTATCGCTGACATAGTGTGGGGTTATCGATGGACTTAGCAGGCAGATTCATTTAGTGGGTTATTGCTATTTTAATAATTACTCTGCAGCGAAATAGCTGGTGTTGGTGGGAATAACGTAGAGGAAATACTCTGTGTGTTCCTATATGGAGATAATGTGAATACGCACAAGGCTCCGTCAAACCAAATGCGATAGTCTGCTGTCGCGACGGGAATTTTGAATTTAGATGTTCACGCTTAATTGATTTGAATGCAATTTGGCAAATATATTATTTTATTTCAATCCGAAATTATTAATATACTAATTACATCAGCAGTGCTGGAGAACCTGGGGTTGAATGCACGTCACTAATATTATATATATATATATATATGGTGTTTCAGAATAAGTATTATAAACTTCTAGCGGTTGTAGAGGGGATTTAGTAGACAAAGTTTTGATAAGGAACCCATGACCGGAAACGTACTACATCGATGTAAAATAGGTTTGAAGATCGAAATACAATGGGCTGATATCGTGTGTCGTGTACTTAAGTGTTTTGTTCCTTTACATTGTAACGTCGCTTGACGCTAAATGTTTAGCCCACGTATCGCATGCTACTACATCTGTTTTTAAATAAGTTGATATTACAACTCATGCCCTGATGCCATATTATTAACGAAGCACTGATCTAGTAATAACCTTCCGCAAAATATAGAACAATTGTGCGAAGCATTGCGAAACATATTATTTTAATTTTACTAAAACAATAACTTAAGTATGTGCAACTACTTTAACTCAAAATACTGTCAAATTCCGTTTACTTACGCATTTTTAATTGTCCCGGCGACTTTAATTTAGCTGTCCAGAATACAAATGTAGAATGCACAACAGCGCAAATTAGCAGAACGCAACATAACGTGTTTCAAAAGCAGACATGGTAGAGATTGTAGCGACCATGTTATTGCATTACATAGAAGTTGTTCTCTTCATTCGCATAGGGCATGCCAGTGCTGCACTTGTTCCATGGGACTGCTGAATGCTGCGTTCCAATGAGTGAGCGCCTTCCCCCTCGCGAACATGTAGGAGCCCAGAACGAACTTGCCGATCAGCTTATCTGGAACACAACCACACACTAACCTCAACAGTAGATGTTTGAGAAAGATAAGTGGCAACCCAGTTCTACCAACATTTTTATATATATAATGGAATTTATTGCCTTTTTTTTCAGAATAAAGAAAATACATATGCATTTACATTGCGCACGGGCCTGCTTGGCCGTACGTGCATTATTTTTCCATGAATAAAAAATAAAACTAATAATATAAACAAATACCTACAAATACACCTGTATCAAAAAACAATAATAGGCTACATATAAGTAAAATCTATGTCTGCACTAAATCAAAATAATACATATCTACATTCATCCACATTCCGTACATTAATATAAAAAAAAATGCTAGAAAACAAATTAGAAAAAAAAAACACACACACATACACCCACACACCCCCACACATATACACACCGCACGCTCATACCCCCTCCCCCCGCCCTGCAGACATTAAGTGCACTATCAGACTATTCAACTTATCAGACCTACTTATTATATAACATGATTAAAGATCGAAAACAAAGACCATATTGAGATTCTTCTTATTGTTAATACATATATCCTTAATCTACAATTTTGTTATATCTCAATTTTTAGTCATATCGATATTAAATTATATTCAGAAACTGTATTCGTCAGATTTTATAAATTGTAAAGTATGTATTATTATGAACAATATCCTGCTAATCAAACATCGGCATTCTAAAAAATAATTCAGTTTAAAACTCTCCTAAGCAATAGCAATGAACTTAAATACATTACCAACGAAGAGGCCTACATATAGAGTGTAAATTATATAGCCTAAGTTGTTAAATATAGTTTGAGATTAGAGCACAAGTAAAAATAAATGCTATTTTATGTCACCGTGCCATCAACGAATATTCGATAAGAGAACAAGTAACTTTTAGCGTCGTGTTGGTCAATATGATAACACAAGTTTCCTCTACAGCCAACTGGTAACACGTTTGCTCACATATAAGGGCATTCTACCAAGAGTCCACCTACATTAATGGGCAAGTTAGAGTGATAAAATGGGCAAATTGATGTTAGTTAGGGAAAGTTCCAGAAAATGGGGGAGTTAAAACACCGAATTACTTTAGCGTACACTTTTTTGTTAACGGATTTTTGTGATAAATTGGCTAAATTATCTGATCAATGACTACTACACATTTTACATTGCAAATATGCTGATTTTAGGTTACTTTGAGCTCAACTTCTCACTTTACTTTAAGGCATTTTTTCACATTTTTTGAGAAAAAATAAACATATCTTAATATATAAAAATTTAGTGTCACGTTGTTTGTCCGCGATGGAATCCTAAACTACTGAACCGAGTTTAATAAAATTTTGCACACTGTGTACAGTTTGATCCAACTTGAGACTTAGGGTAGTTTATAATTCAATTTATAGTCGCATTATTTTTTTATTGCAAATTATTTGTTTATTATTTAACAGAGTTATAATTATCTGTGAGTTCCATACGATTCTAACAGATGGCAGTGTAAGGTAATTTGGTAAGGTAATTGGTTTATTATTTTGTTGCAACCGCGAATTTCAATTGAATTACAAATATTGATTATTTCATAATTTAAGTGTGTTCAGTGTTTATTTTATTTTCAATATTATTAATTTCGTGTGTAAGTATTAGTTTAAAGTAATCTGGCTGAAAGACAGCAACTTAATTTAATTTTTTAACGTATACCTTAGCCACAGCAACGTATGGCCGGGACTTCTAGTATGTATGTATATATATATATATATATATATATATATATATATTTCTCCCAGGTAATTATTCAATTATTGCAACAATATATTATGTGTTTATCAGTTTTTTATTTGAATTTATATTGTTGGTAATGATGGCATTGAATCCCCATATTAAAGTATATTCAGAAAGTATATTCGTGGATGAGTGTATGTTTGTATAGTGTAAAGCGTCGTATTGTGGATGATGACGAAGACAAGGGAGAAGGTGAAATCCGGTGCCAGCACATGGTTTACTCCCATCGAAAAGCACCAAGAGGGCCGCCAGGTTTAACGTCACCATTCGACGGACGAGTTGCTATCAACAGTATCACATGTCTTTTCAACATATGGTTTACAATTTAATGCAGGAATCTGGTGCACAATCCAGCTAATATAAATTGTACACCACTACCTCTCCTGGCCTGAGATTGAAAAAAATTCAATTACATTAATTTAATTAATTTAAAAATTACATTTTAAAACCCTGCCGAGTAACAAGTCCGGGCCCACTAGTCAGGAAGGAATCATGCTATCATTTGAGGCAGCAATGTTAATAGAAAAATATTAACCAGTGGGCTATTCATTAATTCTATTTATCTGTATCGTTATTTATTGTTTATATAGTAGTAGTAGGACTTTATTAGACAAAAAGTAAGATATTTACAATATTATTTACAAATATGGGTCGCACGGGCAGTAAGCCGTACGTGCTGTTGACAGTCCGTTACAATAAAGTAATAATTGGTACTAGTGTAAAGAAAAATAAACAAATACAGCAATAACATTACAATTAAATAAAGAAAACACAATAAAACTATTACCATTAAATAATAACACAATAACATTATTCACTAAAAACATTAACATTACAATTACATAAAGAAAACACAATAATATTACAATTAAGTAATAACACAATAGCAATAACATTACAATTACATAAAGAAAACACAATAATAATATTACAATTAAATAATAACACAATAGCATTATACACTAAAAAAACATTAACATTACAATTACATAAAGAAAACACATTAATATTACAATTAAATAGTAACACAACAGCATTACACTAATTAATTTATATATAATTGTTAATAATTAATGGTATTGCATTTTGATAACATATATTTATTCATGAATGAGTGTTGTCCTTATTTTTCGCGTTTTGTCCAGAAATTTACCGAGGTTTATCCAATTTTCTGGATTTACCAATAACTCGTATCATGCCAATCTTTCCCGATTTGAATTTAGAAATCTTTCCGGTAATAACTGACGTCTCCAATATTCTAAATCATTACATTTTCCTAATATATGTATCTCATCTTCAAAGTTCCCGCACATTGGACATATTCGCATATCGTGATCGTCGCTAATTTTTAGAAATTTCCATGCCCCTAGCCTAAACCAAGCAAGCCCTGATCTCTCCTTAAATCCTAGGTTGAGTATATACGATTCTTTTCCCCAGACGTGTTTTAGGTCTCTTTGTAAACACAGTGAGAGTTTTCCTGTACATTCGGCGAAGGTATCTTGTTGGTTTACATCTAAGTACCTCCTCCTTATTTTTCTCCACACGTTCTTGCGATTTTCAGTCCCTTTTTCCCATATCCAGCCCATCCCAATCTTTTGGAGTTCTCTCCTAACCTCGTCTGCCCAAAATTTAACATCTATGTTTTTAATTTGGTGGTCGTAGCAAATTGCTCTAAGCATTGTTTGTTCACCTTGGATTACTCGCAACCAGTATTTGAGTACACGAATTTTACAGTTAATATCGTCCTGGAATGACCCGAATTCATATAAAATTCCACAGTTAGAAACGGCCTTACTAAGTCCTGTAATATACTTACTTACTTACTTACTTACTCACTGGCACTATCGAACCCGTAGGTTCATGGCCGCGCGGACATAAGCTCTCCATACATCCCTATCCTGAGCTAATGCTTTCCAATCATTCCCTGTATAATCTACTTCCCTCAAATCAAAGTTAATGTTGTTCTCCCACCTCATTCTTGGTCTACCAACTGGGCGTTTTCCCTCTGGCTTTCCTACAAGAAGCTTCCATGCACGTCTTTCATTCCCCATACGTGCAACATGTCCTGCCCATCGCAGTCTACGAGACTTAACTGTTCTTATTATATCTGGCTTCCTATAAAGACCATGTAGTTCATTGTTATGTAGTCTTCTCCATTCACCTGTCTGTTCATCTCTCTTTGGTCCAAAAATTTTCCTAAGAACTTTATTCTCAAATACTCGTAATCTCCTTTCCTCCCTTAAAGTAAGAGTCCATGTTTCGCACCCATATAATATAACTGGTAGAATAATAGTTTTATATATTTTCAGCTTAACGTTTTTTGAAAGGAGTTGGGACATCAAAAGTCTCTGCAATGCATAATAGCATGCATTTCCAGAATTGAGCCTATGTTTAATTTCTTTGTGCGTCTCATTCCTATTTGTGATTATTGTTCCTAGGTATTTGAATTCAGCCACTTCCTCAAAATTTCCCTCATTTGTCATTAGCTGTCCATTTCCATTATATACTGAATTTCTACCTGTGACCATATATTTAGTTTTACTGATATTTACTTCCAGTCCTAATTTCTTAGTGTTACTCAATAGTGTGTGCGTGTTGGCCTTTAGTATCTCCTCGCTATCGGCCAATAGTACTACATCATCAGCATAAACTAACAGCTTATTAATACCATTCAGTTGTAAGCCTTCCTCATTCTCTAAAGATTTAATGGCATGCTCTAGTACAAAATTAAATAGTAGAGGAGATAGTGCATCTCCTTGCTTCAACCCATTCTGGATTTCAAAAGTGTCTGAAAACTGTTTGCCTACACGCACCCTACTATTTGAGCCATTTAGACACATTCGTATAAGTCTAACTAACTTTTTAGGAATTCCGAACTCCAGCAGGATACTATATAATTCTCCCTCTTAATTGAATCATATGCTTTTTTGAAGTCTACATATAGTTGATGTACAGTGCCATTATATTCCCATTTCTTTTCTAAAATCTGTCTTATACTAAAAATCTGATCTGTTGTAGACCTGTTTCTTCTAAATGCACATTGATGATCTCCTAGAATGTCATCAATGTAGGGAGTAAGTCTGCTTACTAATATATTTGTAAGAATTTTGTATGAAGTTGAAAGTAATGAGATGCCCCTGTAGTTGTTGCAATCAGTTTTATCTCCTTTCTTATAAATTGGTACGATAATTGATTCCTTCCATTCATCTGGAAGAGCTTCTTTTCCCAAATCATACTAAGCAACCAGCGTATTTTGTCTATCAATTTTTCTCCTCCTGATTTTATGAGTTCTGCTGGGATCTCATCTGAACCTGATGCTTTATACATCTTCAATTTTTCAATCGCCATTTCAACCTCTAATGCACTTGGCTCTGCGACTAGCATTTCTGCTGTCTGTAACTTAACCTCCTCAATGTCCTGTTCTGTATGTACATTTAATAGCTGATTAAAGTAACTTTTCCATCTATTTAATATACTCCTAGAATCTGCAATCATATCCCCATTTTCATTTCGAATTATGTTTGTTCTAGCCTGAAACCCTTTCTTCTCTATACTAATTCCCTGATATAATTCTCTAATGTTCCTATTTTTTGCATTCATTTCAAGATCATTAATCTTCTCTCTCAAATATTCCCTCTTTTTACTCTTTAGTAACTTAGTGGTTTCCCGTCTAATACTACCCAATTGCTCTAAATTTACCTCATTTGGCTCGTGTAACCATTTAATTTTTGCTAGTTTTCTTTTCTTTACAATGTTGGCACATTCCTCATCAAACCATTTCTTGTTTTGCCTCTTTTTTTTTCAACAACCAATGCTTTCTGATGCTGACAATTTAATAGTATCTCTTATAGCCTCCCATTCTTTATTTATATCAGGTTCTTCTTCGTTTGCCACATTGTCATCTGAAGATTCCAGTACTTCAAATCTATTAGCAATTTTGATTTGGTATTCTTGCCGCATTTCATCATTTCTCAAGTTTTTTAATTCATATTTTACAGAATCATCTTTAGCATTCGTTCCTCTCATAAGCGATAGCCGTTGTCTGATTTTCACTCTGACCAGATGATGATCCGAATTGCAGTCTATCCCTCTAACTGATCTAATATCAATGATGCTACTGTGCCAGCGTTTAATCCACTAATACATGATCTATCTGGTTCCGAGTTTCTCCATCTGGGGACGTCCAGGTGTATTTATGAATATCCTTATGCTGAAATGTTGTGCTCTTAACAATCAGATTCTTCGATGTGGCAAATGTGACTAATCTAACCCCGTTGTCGTTACTATCTTCATGAAGACTGAATTTGCCTATTGTTGGTTTGAATATATCTTCCCGCCCCACTTTTGCATTAAAATCTCCTATGACAATTTTCATATGATATCGTGAAAGGCTATCAAATAAGCATTCTAATTCTTCATAGAACTCATCCTTGATCTTGTCATCTTTATCTTCTGTGGGGGCATGTACATTTACAATTATAAAATCATGTCGTTTACCCTTTAGAATTATGTATGATATCCTATCATTAACAAACTTAATATCTCGGATAGCGGATAGGATCCTCCTTCTGACTAAAAAACCCGTTCCAAATGCAGGTCTTTCTGCACCCCCATAGAATAATGCAAAGGTTCCTGATTCCTGACTACCTTCTCCTGGCCACCTAATTTCCTGTAAAGCGACTATATCTAAGGGCGATTTATCTAGTTCCCGCGTTAATATCTCTAGTGCCCCACTATTGTATAAAGTCCTAACATACTTCAGAAAATGCGTATATACCTTATTTAGTATTTCCGTTCTTTGGAAACCCCAAATCTCACTACTATAGTGCATGACTGGCCTGACCATAGCTCCATACATTTTTTCTAATGTGCTGACTGGAATATCAGGCACTCGACCCAGAATACCGAGTACACTGTTAAGTTGTCCCCTCCCTTTAAATAATGCTATATCAATGTGTTTTTTCCATTGAACGTATTGTAATGTTACAAATATTTATATTACCGTATTTAATCGAGTAATTTCCCCCTTATTTAAAGATTTGGGAGTGATAACACTGAGCAACAAAAAAAACTTTTTTTTTGTCTCCGAAAGAAAAATATGTGATTCTGATAGTATTTTTCTCCTGAATTAAAATATGATATCGGGTTTTCTCCATCACGCAAGGTTTCCGAGAGACAGGCATTTATAATTTAATATTTCTACATTCGTAACTACACAATATTCGAACATTTTGACTCACCTAGAAAGTAAGAAATGACGATTTTCTGCTATATTACGCCTGTGGAGCATCCCTCTTGATGGTCCAACAATAAACGGCCAGCATATTAGGATTCCATTTGCTTTTATATCTCTTTTTCATAGCTAAAATCTCCTGAATTAGCTCATTTGGTTTTATTTTACAATGGACAAATGGACGAAAAAAAAGTTTATTAAAAAATAATTACCGGTATTTAAATCCATTAATTGAAACTGAAATAAAAAAAACTGTGGGTGATGGAGAAATTCCGAATACACATTTGAAAACAGGATAAAAACTGTATTAAGTACAACTATTGGTACTCAAGAGACAAAAATCATGTTGACCAGTGTTATTGGTGGGATTATGCGATGACTATGAAAATATCAATATGCTTTCATAATGTAGAACCTATCAATTAGACATCAACAGTAATTCCATCATGGTCTTTGAACTTTACTCTCATTTTGAGAAATTTAAAGAATAAGTTGTATTTAATGTTTCTCTATTTTCAGATATTCAAACCACACAAAATATAACGGTAT
Organism: Diploptera punctata; assembly: GCA_030220185.1. Taxonomy (NCBI): domain Eukaryota; kingdom Metazoa; phylum Arthropoda; class Insecta; order Blattodea; family Blaberidae; genus Diploptera; species Diploptera punctata. The sequence continues at coordinate 6,286,468 of JASPKZ010010655.1, read as the reverse complement.
AGTAGATAACAATGAAGTTACGTTTCACTCCGTTTTCTTTGGTGAAATTTACCACCTGTAACTTAAAATTTGCAATGTAGCTGTTAGACTTTCTTCCCATAATTAAATTTAACGACACTGACGCTGTGATAGAATAACACTCTTACCAATGCACAATGATACCTAACTCTATTCAGACTGACGACAACAAATGCACGGGTGACAGAGACTCCAGGTACTGTTAGGTCTTTGTAGAAGGGGATGGATTCGACCTTGGGTTTTCATTAATTCCTTTGTGTTGTACTTGAAATCTTCATAAGATGTAACTGAACATTTTTGGCCTAGGTAATGCACATTGTATCAGAGGTGGATTATAAAAACATATGTGAAAAACCTTGGGGGGAAACAACGCGAAGGGGTCGATTATAAGAGTAAATACGGTAAACAGTATCCTGAGTAGTTGTAATTAATATTTTAATGGGCAAGATATTGCTGATGATTATGATAAATCGAAACATGTTCAAGAACAAATCAACATTAATATTGAGGTAAGATGAACAGACTAAAATAATTTAATTAAACAGTATCCTGCTAAATTCGGCATTCCTAAAAAATACACTTATCCGAAAGTGTCGAAATGACGCAAGGAGTAAGGTTCGAGCAAGAAGTTTTCAGATAATTTTCAAATTCACAATGAATTAAAAAGGAGCTGCACTATCCCTTTTGCTATTCGGTTTTATACTAGTACATGCAATCAAATATTTTACTTCTAAAGAGGAAGCACAACCCAATAACATTACTCAGCTGTTGAAGTGATGGATTACAAATCCTAGAAACTGCAACAAACGAGAAGGAGGCGAAAAAAGATTTAAAAATAAGATCGATTCTGGAAACGCATGCTATACATTACACGGACCTTGCATCACACATATTACAAGAAACTTAATCTCAAAATAATAAAGTGCCAGTTCTTCCAGTAATACTACATGATAAGTATTCAATAATAAAGTGTTTAGGAAATTGTTCAGACAAAAGTGGGTGAATCGTTAATGATTACAAATATTTGAGTAAAAAGTTCTTAGGAATTTGCTGAAGACGAACATAAAGGTTTCCGCTTGCATTTGTGAGGGCACTACTCTACACTATGGGAATATTATGTTATTCTGGAATACTACTCAATCAGTCATAATAGAAATATATATTTACCTCGTCCATATCCACTGACGGCTTGGAGGACCTGGAAACCGACACTAGTGACATCTATTTGCGCAGAGGGAACTCTGAAGTTGAAACACTCGCTAAAGTTGGGACTATCTGTTCCTTTGACAGTTGACGTTCTCTTTACCTTCACTGTTCGGTAGTGCTGATTTAATGTCACTCTAACGTAGGAGTCCTGCCGATCTTCCAAACGGAACTGCAACAGTCAGATAAGAATTACTTTACTTCATGCTGTACTGAAATAGCAACAACACTGATAAAGAGTAACTTCTTATATCAAATACTGTAGTGAATTGATTATTCAACGGCAGACGCATCACTGCCAATCGCAAACGTTCACACTATTATCAAACTTCTCCTGCTCTATATATTTATAGCTTAACATTTACACTTAACTATACTAATGTGCAGGCTTAGGCCATTTAAACAATTATAGTAATTGATAGTACTCGACACGACTAAAAAGCGAATTCCTTGCTCTTACAATCATAGATACTGTCCAGTTCTGGTAACTTGGTGAAACCAAAGGTGCGTGGCAGGAGAGAATTTTACCTAGTGGGGGAAGGAGCTAGTAGCAACGCAAAAAACATTTTCTTAGTAGTAGTAGTAGGACTTTATTAGACAAAAAAGTAAGATATCTACGCAGACTCGAGTTAACATTTTCTTATTAATAATAATAATTTAATAAATTGTTATAAAAACAACGCTATTCTATAATGAACACTCCAAACTCATTAGATAACAAAAATATTCACTAATACAGAACTATTAGATAAAAAAAACTATTACGTTTTCTAAACTGAGGGCTGTTACTGGGAGTACCTACAACTCCTTCTCCCCCTTACCTCACCATACATCCCTTAAATGCGGCTAAAGAAGCTAGAGTTGTACAGTATTGTGTAAGATTCAGAGTATAAACATGTCCTGTGCCGTGGCATCGAAAGTAAAAGAAGTAACATTCGATCTTATGCCTAAATTGTGATGAGCCGATACATTTTGTGTGGACCAAAGTCTATAAAACTTTTTGATTATATTCACACCAAGGAATCTCTCTCTTATATATATAACATTTACTTGCCTAGTTGTTTCATATTTTACTTATCATTTATAATTGTGACCAAGTTTAGGTTTAGATTCATTAACGTACTCGCTAAATTGTGTCTACAGGTTTAAGAGTAATTGAGAATAAAGTTCTTATGAACATTTTTGGATCAAAGAGAGATGAGCATATATATAAATGGAGAAAACAATATAACAATAAGCTAGCGACACCTGTACATTATATGAAAGCAGATGCAATAAGAAGAATTAACTCTTGTAGACTGCGATGAGCTGGACTTGTGGCACGAATGGGGAATGGGAGAAGGCCAAAGCAAAATTTGTAGGAAAATCGGGGGAACGTCCAACACTAGACCAAAAATGAGGGGGGAGAATAAAATTAACCACGATTTAGAGAGAAGAATTATATAGGGAATGATTGGAAAACATTAGCAGGATATTATTGAATGGAGAGCTTATGTCTCCGCAGCTATGAATCTCTAGGTTCGATAGTGCCGGTGAAATAGTTACTTATCTGAGCTTGTAGGAAGTTCAAAATATATTGAAAGATTGAAAATTTGAGCATTTCAATAACATAAGATACGGGATTCTTTAAACACTATCAAAATACAGATTTTTACGGGAAATAGTGGACAATTGGTAACCCTGGTGTTGTGGCATTCACTATCACTTTCATCAATGACTGTAATGCAAGGGATCATGTATGCTGTGGAAGATTAACATAACATTAATAATCACAAAGCGTTCCAGGCAGAGTAATGTGTTTGTTGGATCACCGGTAAACCGATAATATCCTTCACTGTCACTTTCAGAGAGGTAATGACCATAAAAAATGTCCGGAATAACATAACGTTCATACAATAAATAGTACAAAATATGTGAATATATATTTTTAATGTACTACACGTTTTCACTTAAACTAAGATTATTTAATTCAAATATGAACTCGATTTATTATACTTTGAAGGTTAGAAAACAAATTGGAAAGAAATTGCAAATCTTTGTAAATCGTTGCCTGAGAAATATCTTGCCCAGAGATTAACAAATAAAGAACTTTGGAGAAGAACGAATCAAAACGAAATTTGTAAAGACATTAAATTCAGAAAATGGAAAGGGCTCGTCATGTGTTAAGGACAGAGAATAGCATTTTATTGGAAACTCCCAAGGATTGAGAAGGTGAAATGGAAGACCTAGGGCAACATGGAGTAATACCTTCAGGGAAGAAGCTGAACAAGCAGGGATGAGTTGGAATGAAATTAAGGCATTGGAAACAAAAAAAAGTTCGTCGGCGAGCTTATGTCAAGACCCTATGTTTCTCAGTGGAGATACTACTAAACGTTTTGGTCAAACATAAGAACAATGAAGATATCCAGCATAAAAAAGGGTCTAAAATGCTACAAAATCCAGCATTTTAAAAAGACCCAACATTCAATCAATATCATAGTCTTGCATGCAAAATAATGTCCTGTCTTATATTCCACGATCAATTTTTAAGTAACAACTATCTAACATTTAGTTATAAACAAATTTAGGTTTTTTAAAATCTATTTTTTCTTCTAATTTCAATAATATTTAATTGCGTCATACATATTATATCATCACGTACTAAAAATATTAAAAGAACAAGCACAACAAACAGAAACAAATGTGTATGTCACTGAACTCCTCCTAAACGATAGAACCGATTTTTGGTTGTTTTAGTGGGACCATGGATGGATTAGATTCAAAATTTGACCCTCTAAAACTATTAGGTGTAGGAGTTCATCTGAAGTGAAATTTAAAAATCGCTCAGCGGTCACAAGTTTTGATATTTGAAAACGAAACTCAGTATATCTATTGGAGATATTGACTCCAAAATAAATAAATTTCAGACGGTGTGTGGAACAATACAGAGAACATTCAAAAATAAAATTAGAAAAGAAACCAAGATAAAAATGTATAATGTTATGGCGGTTCCCACAATATTGTATGGATGTGAAACTTGGGCTCCAGTGAAAAGACAGAAGGATAGAATACAGACGGCAGAGATGCGGTTCCTAAGACAAGTAAAAGGATGTACAAGACTTGATAGAATAAGAAATGAGGATATAAGAGAAGAATTGAAAGTACAGCCTTTATTGGATAAAGTCACGAATTACAGACAGAAATGGATTGATCACATGGATGGAATGAGCAAGGAGAGATATCCATTGTTAGCCAGAAATTATCAAGCAAGAGGAAGGCGTGATGTTGGAAGACCTAGAAGACGTTGGGCTGATGCAATATGAAGTCGGAACGGGCAATTGCCTAATCCCTGGAGTGATGATGATGATGATGAGTATATCTATTATAATAAACCGAGGTAGGTATTATCCAAAAATGAGCGAAATCCGACAATTAGAAGTGAAGGTTTACCTGAAATCCGTAATTAGAAAACTGACTAGGAACCGCCAGGTTTGGCGCCATGTTTCATTTATTTAGGCCTAGCAAACGCACCCCGGGTATTAGCTAATACCAATACAAAACAACTTAAATCGAATGTGCTTTATGGACAACAGTAAAAATAAGTAAATGGATACAGCCTCTTTCTTGCATCATTATCCTAGGCACCATTCTAATGTAATCATCTTATTTTCAAGGATTTTGGCACTTTATGTTTTTAATATATCCAATTATTTTACTGATGTAAACTCGATGGATCTGCATTTGATATTAATTTATTATTAACATAATTGATAACCATGATGCCCACCATATTTTAACGAATTTGTCACTAGAATTTTCTGAAACATGTCTTAGAGTTAAAGTAAAGTCTGGAAAGCCTCAACCAGATTTCAACAAGACAGTGTATCGATCTAGGGCTCGTCACTTGAGGAACACAATGTTATACCAGTCTACAGCGGTAGCCATGCAACATTACTTTTAATCTTCAAAATAAGGAATGATTAATAATTTATATATAAACAGGTTTATAAATGTAATAAAACATCTTCCTGAGCCCAATACGTTTAAAATTGCCATCTTCTTTCTCCATTTTTTTCTCTATCTTCCTATTTCAATTCTTTCAGACCTATCTCCCTCATACCACTTCTTATATCATCCATCAATTTAAATCTAGGCTGACCTCTCTTTACCTTCCCAGGTGGGATCCATAATAACTAATCATATATATCTTTAAAAATACGTCCTCTGTAAAATTATTATTATTATTATTATTATTATTATTATTATTATTATTATCATCATCATTATTATCATTATCATCATCATTATTATCATTATTATTATTATCATTATTATTATTATTATTATTATTATTATTATTATTATTATTATTATTATCATTATCATTATCATTATCACTATCATTATCATTATCATTATTATTATTATTATTCTCCTTCTGTGACTTATCGACTCTTTTTGTTTAGCCTTAGCCTTCCTTGTAAAAATTAACCACTCTCTCTCTCTCTCTCTCTCTCTCTCTCTCTCTCTCTCTCTTATGTAGTGCCTTTTTTTTCCACCCTTAACACGTAAATGTTTTAAATCTGACTCAATTTCTCTCTTCCCACATTACGCCGACTCCCGTTTTTGAATGAATTCGTTTAAAGAGCAACATTTAATTGAAAAGGTCCCTCGAAAAAGGAAGTAACTAACAATTTTATATGACATTCGTTTTAAAAGGAACACTATATTACAGTCTAGCTCAAGTAGTGCTAAATTATGTCACTACTTAGCAGATACCATCTATTTATTCAGTAAGTTGAAGAAAATCACATAAATAACAGTAAATAGGCCTATTTTAAATCGCCTTCCCAGAAATTGTAGGTTGATTAATTTTTTGAGTGAGCTCTTCTACTCCTGAAATAATAATTACAAATAGGCCTACAAATAACTAATGTATTGATGAGAAATTGACAAAGCGTTTATCTCTTACCTTGAGTCTTCGCGCCTCTATCACGGTTACAGAGAGACGGTGCAGGTTCTCGTTGTACAGCAGAGATACGAGTACTTCACCCAGGTCACTGATCGACTCTTGCGCTTCCTGAAATATCAAATCACGAATATAAACTATAGACTTTTCAAACGTTAAATATACTCAACCACTATAAATACAGAGTGTTTTATAATAAGTATTACATACTTTTAGGGATTGTAGAGGGAGCTTAGTAGATAAAGTTTTGATAAGGAACCCATGTCCGGAAACGTGCCATTTCTATGTAAAATAAGTTTGAAGATTGAAACACAATGTGCTGATATTGTGTGTTTTGTGTTTCAGAATAATTATTACAGACTTCTAGGTGCTGAACTACACCTGTCGAGTCGGAGGAAGATCTTCTTGCACGAATTCTGGCGGCAGCAGAAATCATTCAGCACACCAGGTCTTGTGCGACGTGTGTATTAAAACATGCGACGTAGGTATATTTTGTGCAACGAACAGCAGGGTCGCCACGTGGAAAAACACTTGTAGTACAACCCCTAGAAGTCTGTAATACCTATTTTATATCGAAATGGTACGTTTGCGGATATGGGTTCCTTATCAAATATCTACTAAGTCCCCTCTACAATCCATTGAAGTCTGTAATACTTATTCTGAAATACTTTGTATATAGGCTGCGGCCGAGAAAAAAATCAATATGTTAAACCAAGTTTGAATTTTAGATCATGAGAAATATTTTCAACAGAAACCATCGTAGTTATAAGGTCTTGTTCTCAATTAATAATCTCGGTTTAAATTTCGTCTATATACATTTGGAATGGAGAACACTTTAACTTTATTCACATATCATTTTACTTAGAATTTTGATAATTGCTCCACTAATTAGACTAATTTACTGGCGCTATCGAATACACATCCTGAATTAATGTTGTCAAATCATCACCTGTATAATTTACCTCTGGGCGCTAACCTTATGATATTCCTACAATTAGTTTCCATGGCCCTCTTTCATTCCCCATTCGTGCCATATGTCCTGCCCAACGTAGTATATGAGACTTAAATGTTCTTATTATAGTCTATCTATAAATATCACGTAGCTCACTTACATAGTATTCTCAATTCACCCGTTTGTTCGTCTCTCTTTTGTACAAACATTTTCCTAAAAACTTAATTCTCAAAAACACTCGTTTCGCATCCATATAATATAACTAGGAGAATAACAATTTTCATATTTTGAATTTAACGTTTCTGAGAGGAGTTTGGGGTGACAAGAGTACGTGAAAAACGTATAACATATATTTCCAGAATTGAGCCTATGTTTAATTTCTTTCTTCACCTCATTCCTGTTTGTAATTATTACTGTTATTCCTAGGTATTTTAATTCAGCCACTTATACATAATTTTCCTCATTTGTCATTAAGTAAAAAGTAAAGTGATCCCACAACAGGCCTCAGGAGGCCTTTGGGGTAGTAGGAGGTTAAGGCTCCCACTTTTTCTAGACAATCGGCACTTGATGTCAGCCGGGTTGTCAGCCCTGCGTGACGGCCGCCTTTACCCCAGAACAAGCGTCTGGTACTCATTTCCGTTAGAGGCTGAGTCGACCCCAGGGTCATAGTGCCGCCAGAGGGTTTGGGTCAGTTTAAAAATCCTGACCCCAACGGGACTTGAACCCTCGACCCTCCGGCTTGTAGCTCAGTGCCTTAACCACTACGCTACGGCGTGCCCCCATTTGTCATTAACTGTCCATTTTCTATGTGTGACCATATATTTAGTTTCATATATGTTTACTTACAGCCCTAATTTCTTAGTGTCAATAGATTGTGCAGCTTGACCCTTAATATCTTCTCACTATAGCCTGATAATAATGTATTATCAGTATGTAACAACAACTTATTAATACCATCGAGCTGTAAGTTTTCTTTTATTCTCTAATAAAGTTTTGATGGTGTGCTCTAGTACAAAACTGAATAGTATAGGAGAAAGTGCACCTCCTTACTTTAACTTATTGTGTTTTAAAAAAGTATCTAAAAATTGTTTTCCTACCCGCACCCCATTATTTGTGCCATTTGGACACATTTGAATAAATTTAAGTACTTTTATTTTTGGATTTCTGAATTCTAGCAGGATACTGTATAACTTCTTCCTTTTAATTGAATCGTATGCTTTTTTAAGTTTAGATATAGTATATCACCGTTATATTCCCATGCTTATATCTAACTTACTTTAAAAATCTGATATTTCTAAACTTATTTATTCCAAGTGCACACTGATGTTCATCTGTTAGGTCGTCAAAGGGGAATAAGTCTGGATACTAATATATTTGTTAGAATTTTGTACGAAGTTGGACATATTAAGATGCCCATATAGTTGTTAGAATCAGTTTCATCTCCTTTCTTATAAATTGGTACGATAATAGATTCTTTCCATTAATTTGGAAGAGTCACTTTTCTCAAATCATACTAAGCAATCGGTGAATTATGTCCAATTTTCTCCCCTGATATTATTAGTTCTGCTGGGATAGCATCTGAATCTGATGCTTTATACATATTTAACTTTTCTGTTGCATTTTCAATCTTTAATTATTTGGGCCTGTGACTAATATTTCTGCTGTCTGTAAACCATCCTCATCAATTTCCTATTCTTCATGTACATTTAATAGCTGATTAACCCATTCGCCTCAAAAGACGGGATAGACTCGCCGGCAGTTAAATGGCCTTCAACTCAGAAGACAAGGTACACTCGCTTAACTATTCTGTTATATATTTTGTACAACCCTTGGCAGGGTAATATTTTGTTAACATTAATGAATAGTAGAGCAATGTGTTTTGGCCATCACTCTTATTGTGATCTCATGTACCGTTATATTTTTGTTTGTTTTGAAAGTCTGAAAATAGGCAGTACAATTTATGGTAATTTAAATACGGTTTCCGGGGAATGCATTGAGCATTTAAACCTGAAGCGAATGGGTTAAAATAAAATTTGCATCTATTTAATATATTCCTGAAATCTGCAAACAAATTCCCATTTTCATTCCTAACTATATTTGTTCTACCCTGAAACCTTTTCCTTTCTATTCTAATTCCCTGATATAATTCTCTGACGTTTATATTGTTTTGTAATCATTTCGAGACCATTAATCCTCCCCTCAAATATTCCCTCTTTTTATTTTTATCCATTCATTTTACTTCATTTGGGTCATGTAACATATTCATTGTTGCTATCTTTATTTTATTTACAATGTCGGCACATTCTTCATAAAACAATGCCTTACTTCGGCTATTTTTAAATAACGTACGCATTTTCATACTGACAATTTAACCATATTTATTATAGTCTCTCATTTACATTATTAAGAATGTTATATCATTCCTCTATTCTCTGTTTTAGAAGCTGTTATTGCTTAAAACGCTTTATATAATCAGAAAAATCCTCTAATGCCTTACAGTACAAATCCGATTATATTGAACTCGAAAGATGATGTATCCAGGTAAGAGTCAACTACCTTAAAATACGTATCCTATATTAAAAATAAAAAATAATAACAATAATAATATTATTATTATTATCATTATTAGATCTATAATTATGCAATTGTCACTGAAAGGATTCCACAGTCGATGAAATTTAAATATATGACAACACTCTTTGGGTATTTATTATACACGTTGCAACGACTTCCTTGCTTTTGCGAAGGCCAAAATTATTCTTTTAAAGAATCGAATTGGCATTCTATGCAATTAAAGGTGAAGTGATCCAACTACAGGCCTCAGGAGGCCCTTCTGTTAGCAACAGGTTAAGGCTCCCACGTTTGTTAAGACAATCGGCACGAGATGTTAGTCAGGTTGTGTCAATCCTGTGTGACGACCGCCTTTATCCCCTGAACAAGGATCTGGTAGACTACTCATTTCCGTTACAGGCTGAGTCGACCCCACGTCATGGTGCCTGACTCCATCGGGACCTTCTGACTTGTAGCGATTTTCCTTAATCAACTTAATCATCTTACTCTCTATAATAGAAAATTATGTATAACCATTATTAAATTAGTGTGAGGTGCGTTTGTTTAGTAGATTTCAAACAACACATGGCATCAAAAAGCATTAAATCGTTCAAGAGAAAGAGAGAGAGAGAGAGAGAGAGAGAGAGAGAGAGAGGAGAGAGAGAGAGAGAGAGAGAGAGAGAGAGAGAGAGAGAGAGAGAGTGTTCTAGAATGGCGATGAAGATGGAGTGTGCCGTATGTTGAGGGTTTGGCGACGTATTATCAACATGTTGGGATATTATATTTGAAGAATGTAATATGAAAAGTAAATAAAATTAACTTAATGCCATTATGTTTTCACGTTAGTTATGAAATGTACTAATATTAATAGAACTGTTTTTATGTGTGGTTTCTTTCCAGCAATATCAATGATAATACAGCGAAGACACTCGTGTGTCTTTATTACAGAGTCACTTACCGTATTAATTATAGGCTATAGTGACGCATATTTCGTATAACAGAGGAATAGTGTGTGGAATTAATTAGAAATTACACTCAGGAGGACTCGAGTTCAAATTCCAATACCAGAAAATTTACACTTTCTGTGGTTTTTCTTTAGTCCATGTTCTAAGAAAATAAATTTTGTAATTTGATCTGCATTAACATTAGAGAATTTACGATTTGAATTTCTGCATTAAACATTTTCAGACCCAGAAAATAGTTTATTTTGGAATTTAGTTTATGCTGTAAGGAATTCCATAAACATATATTTATATAGAATAATTTTTTGATATTTTTTTTAATCTTGAGATTTCAGAATTATGATTTGGAACATTATTTGTTCGTTAATATTAGCTGGACCTTTATTCTTTAGGATAATTTCCGAATCTGAAGTTTGAGATTAGATTATACACATGTTTTATAAAAACAACGTTATCACATTGGACAAAAACCAGGAAAAAATGTTTTCACAACGACAACCACGTTCTGGCGATGTTCTTTGAATCTATTTTTTTTAATGGGTATATCATGGTAATATGATGTATAGCAGAAACTTCACGAAGAGAAGACAAATGATCCTGCAAATTAAATTTTCCCCACATAGATGACAGAGTAGACTATTCCCTATTTCTGAAGATATACGTCATTTAAATATAAATTACCTAAATATAGGTTACTTATTACTTGTTATTCCGAATTAAAATTAAGTTATTATTTGAATACTTTCACTATCTGGAAGTCTAAAACTAGGTGAAAACTATTTTACTGCACACAAGAATTTAGGAATATAAATCAAATGAAAAGGAAGCAAGCTATCTGTAGATACCATTAAATTGGCAACGTATTCTATAAAATACATCGGTTTAATTTATTTACTATTGTTAATAGAATAGTAGAAAGACGAATGAGTATAAATTACTTAAATTTGTATTGAATTACACAACAAACAAGAAATAATTTATAGTTATACATGGTTTTGTTTTCACCGTTGTCCGACACATTAACTGACACGACGAATTAGTATTTCGCCACTTTATGAGATAACAATTTATTAAAAAACAAAATGACTCAATCAATGCTACTATTATCATGATAAAATGACGATTCCTTAAGATGGTGATAGAAACTTTAATGACAACGTATGACTGTAGTTATTAATATTTAATTTTAGGAAGTTATATTTTGAGGTTATTTTAATTATATTATTTTTAGTCTGGAAATCTTACCTCAATATTAATGTTGATTTGTTCTTGGACATGTAAAGCAGAATTGTTTTGAAACATGTCCAAGAACAAATCAACATTAATATTAGGTAAGATGTCCAGACTGTAGTTATTACAAATAAATTCAGAATCTTGGGTAATTAAACATAGGTGTAAAAATAATATAGCTTATTTGATAATTAAAAGTATATATGTAGTAAAAATTAAGACCTTAACTGATTAAAGTTTGTAAATTATTATTAAACATTTTTACATATTATTAAAAAGTTTGCTAAATTATTACATAACTTATGGGAAATAAAATAATAAATCTATGATTCTGCATCTCTTTCCCCTAAATTCTTAAAATTAAAAGGTATATACTAATGTGAGAAGTAAAACTTTTATACTACGGGGAACGAAAAGGGAATCTAATTACTTATTAAATGTCAGGGAACTACCTCATTTAATTGAAAAGGAAACAAATACAATTTAAAATGAAATGTGAAATAAAGGGAAACGTAAATGTAAGATAATCACGTAAGTTTCAAAAGGTTGGAACCTGTTTCGAGAATAAGGCGCGTTCGCTAAAACCACGAGGAGAAAATAACAGAAATTTTAGTTTTTGAAATCAGATTTGCAGACCCTATTACCTCATTTGGTGTGAATTAATTTAAACTCAACGAAGAAACAGTGCCTTATTAAATAAAATACTAAATGTAAAAATAAATTCTAAAAAATTATTATAATGATACATTTGTTAAAATTTGTTTAATTACCGGTATTATTCAGTGAAATAAGTATTAATTAGAACACAAAGGAAAGGGCAATTGAAGTATGGAAATTATATTTCTGAAATTTGTTGCGGAATATACCTTACTGTATAAAAATAAGTGAATATAAGGTATAAGGAATGAACTAAACATCTTTAATTGAATAAATCGAATAAAACAATGTAGAAATTATTGGAAACGTGTAGGTAAAATGAAGAACGAACGCTCACTAAAACTGATGATGATAGAAGAAATGTTGGAAGACGAAGACATGATTAGCTTAACTGTGTTAAAGAATGAGCCTAATTTATGAAGATGCTAATAATGATAATTTATAATACAAAATTCAATCTTTAAACAATTAATACATTTATATGCCTTCAAAATATTCCACTTAATTAAAACTTCCACATTATACAAGGAAATAGGAATACGAGATTATGCGTTTATAAAATTGCGGATGTTGCACAATATAAATTTATATGTTATAAATAACTCCATATAAATAATAATATAGCAGTGCCGTCTATTTTCGTGTCATTTACTCAAGAGAGGATAATTGTTGAAGGAGTTATCAGAATATGGACCTTCAGAAGTACAATGTAAATTGATTTTATACCCACTGTGTACCAAGTCTAATGCTTGGAAATTACTAGTGTAGGATGGATCTCCCCAAATCGCAAAACATGGGTCCCGGAGGACTAGTTACTACCATGCTCGCGGGTTTAATCCCGGCCAGGTCAATGGATTTTTAAAAGCGTAAACATTTTGGGTATGGCCCTTCGGAAGGGGAGTAATGTCAGAGATTTACGAGATTATAAAGAACCTCAATCCAGAAAAAAGAGGCCTCTGATTAATTTTTTGGCCGTTTCACACCCAGATGCTATTGATATGATTATCTAGTTAAAGGACTTCGTCAAATGAAGTAATACCTACGTACTAGACACGAATAAAAATATTTGTTTCCTTAATTCAAGCTAAATTAGAGACGACTTATGGAGCCTGCTTACGAACTGTTATAAAACCTGTATATGGTTTTACGTAAATGAAGGATGGCAATGGAAATATATGAAGATAAAATGGATCGAAAATTATGGATTTGGGAACCTAACTCGATTATATTTATTTATTTTTAGATAATCAGGAAAATATATTTATTGTTGGTTTCAATTTGAACTCGAGACGCCCTGAGTAATATCGTACTTTAACGAAGCTATTTCCAAAACATCACAAATCCGGAATATCTTAACATTATTTTCTGCGCGATAGTGCGTTTTGTCGCACTTACCAGCAATGGCGACCAGGATTGAAAATTCAACTTCCTACATTTGGGGGTTGCCAACCTAAATAACTATACTGCAATATTACTTATTACAACCCACGTGCGGGAAGTAAAACCACTGTCCTTCATGTATACTACGGACGATGTATATACAGAAAATATCCAAAAGGTAGTGTTAATATACATTATATGAAACAAATCACAGCATTTTAAATGAACTGAAATTTATTTGGAACAATATAAAACAATAAATACGTACTTGCGGCCATGATATCAATAATTGTTCTCAAGATCTCCTGTTGTTTCAACTAATAAACATTGGCCACACTGTTAACGCTAGTCAGTTGTTTATTACGAACGCAAATATATCCAACATAGCTATTATTTTACTATTATTTATTATTTTGAAAATACCATCGCGCAAAAAATAATGTACAACACACGTTTGTGAACTGTCGCTCGGTTTTTAAACAGTTTCTTCGATTTCGTAAATACCACTTCCCAACTTCGTATAATAATATACTATTATAGCACTCAATTCTGGACAAATGAACCGTTAAAAGGACGTGAAGGATGTGGAAGTAGTATTCCACATTTCTGCAGTCAACGGCACGAGCATATGCAATAGTCGATACTTTTAAAATTCATGACGAAACACTGTTGAGGTCACAATGCAATACCTGAAATATCAGTCGTCCTCAACTTTGAATTTGGGGTGTGGAGTACTTTCGAAGCATATGCTTCGTATTCAGCTTGTAAACCGAGTTACAAGCTGAAGTTGAAGCACATGCTTCGAAAGTACTCCACATTCCAAATCCAAAGTTGAGGAACACTGAGATCTCAGGTATTCTATTTTTATATTATAAATGTGTAATAATGTAATAATATAAATATTATATTTTCATTATACGTAACAATATTCCTGGTACATACTCAACTTAGAAGATTATAATATAACAATACTATAATCTTTTATTATGTGAGCTCCAGGTTACATTTCATAAAATGGAATGTAAAGATGCGATTCATTAATAAAGGTTACATGAGATAATACCAATGCTAGTAAGCGAATTTATTGATAAAACAGTAAGCTACTCTATAAGTTACCCTACTAACTATTATCAATATAGGGATTAAAATTTATTGATTATATAAGGATAAATATAATATACGATGATAAATACCGGTATCTAATATATAAAAATGAATATTTATTTGTTTGTTCGTACTTTATGCGCGGCCATACCGTTGATCCAATTGTGATGGGGCTTTTTGCAAAATGTTCAGGAGATTCCCGGGATGAACATAGGCCATAAGAAAGTTGAGATACTCAATTCCTAACACCCTTAAAAATCGCCCTTTGTAGTTGAAAACGTGGAAAAAGTAGTTCTTTGGACGCTTAAATGGCTTACGCTGCCTAAACCATAACAAAAACATTTAACGTACACAGAGTTCAATATCTCAAAAAGCTCTACAAAAAAGTTCGCGGCAGCATATGTTTATCTCTTACGGATAACTCACAATAACCATTTTTGTCTTTCATTGATGCCAAGAAGATCGAGACAAGTACGTAGTAGATTCCTGTGCAAGTATACGGGTAACTCACAATAACGAATTTTGTCTTTTAGCTCATTTATGCCAAGAAGATCGAGATAAGTAGATTCCCGGGAATCTTAAAATAATTACGATATACATTTACAATTATTTTTCATTTATACTTATTCAACTAATCATAAGAAGTACATTAATTTTTGTCTTTCAGCTCATTTATGCCAAAAAAATCGGGATTAGAAGATTCCCGGACAACGCCGGATAAACAGCACGCGGTATCTAAAAAATATACATTTATAATTATTTTTCCTTTCACTTATTCAACTGAACATAAAAACACATTAATTTTCATTTATTTAGGCGTAGCAGCGCACGCCGGGCATTTGCTACTGTTATATAAAAGGGAATATGTGTAGGTTTGTGAATTACAGACTTCTGTTCCACGCAACAGATATTTATGAAAATCTGTGCATACAGGTTTTCAGGTATGGTGAATGTTTACTCTAAAACTATTGGAGGTTCAACTAAAACAAAAAATTGAAAATTCCTCTAGCGGTCGCAATTTTTGATGTTCCACAACGAACCTCATAGTATGTTATTAAAATAAAACGAGGTTGTTAACGCTAAAAAATCAGCGGTATCCAGTATTAGGAATTGGGGGTTTACCAGAAATCCGAAATTAAAAATTGACTCTAGCAACAGCCAGGTTTGGTTTGTCGCAATGTATACCATATAATTTAATAACCTGTAATTTTCTTTCAACTTATTCAACTAAAACGAAAAAAATAACATTTAATTTATTTAGGCGTATCAGCGCACTCCGGGTATAGCAAGTATTATATCATAATTAGTAAATGAGGAGATTTAATGATAGTATATGTACATTAGAGACTCGGGTTCAAATACCGACTCAAGCATTCACTTTTCTTTTCATATCATATATATGTTTTTCATATATATATATATATATATATGGTAGCGCACTGAGATATCAACTCAGAGGTCCGGATTAAAATCCCGTCCAGCCATTTATTTTTCTTATCTTGTCATATATATATGATATGAAAAGAAAAATGAATGTTTGAGTCGGGATTTGAACCCGAATCTCTAAACTCTGTACGTTTAGCGCTCTAACGACCTGAGCTACCCAAGTATTCCAATTCAAACATATATTTTTCTTATATGTGTAGTATTCTCAATAATTCACACAAGAGGTACAGGAAATTCGTTCCGACTGACATCTAGTGGCTAATATAACAGTTAAGCAAATTTTTAAAGAGAATATTTACTTTATAGCAATAACGAGTATGTATATATGTGTATATGTATATATGTGTATATGTGTATATGTATATGTGTATATGTATATGTATATATGTGTATATGTATATAAGTATATATGTATATATGTATATATATATATATATATATATATCGTGCCCGAAAAAAAAACTAACTTTTAGAAGGTAATCTCTCGTATTCCCTGTTGTAGTATGAGGATTCTTTCATACTAAAAGAAAGAACATATCTGAAAGTTTTATATACCTTACAAAGACGCCATGTATCCAAAAACAGACCGTAAATGGATTCTCGTATTACATTCTCCAGATCTAGTTAATATAGCCGACTCGGTAAAGTTGTGGTTAGTGCGGGAGGCTGCACCAACTGGGATTTCTTGTTCGAATCCTAGCGGTTTCGGAAGATATTGGTAGTGAACCACATTGGGATGTTTTTGGAGTTCTCCCATTTCCCGAATTTCATCCTACCAACACTCTCCACTTCCAATTATCCCCCCTTTATGTCATTTAATTTCTCATTTATTCATTTCGTATCACCTTTCATCTCATTTCATGTTTGGTATCCACAGGTGTTGAAAATAAGTGGTTGTGGGGATCTAATGGGGTGCACACCAATATCCTTACCCATGACTCCGAGCCTGAGTAACAATTTAGGGGCAGAGAGTTGTAGTATATCATCGCGGTCATAATCCCAACCCAAAAAAATGACATTATGACTGAGCCATGAATGCAGTACTTGATGTATCGGACAAGGAGAAAGACCCATAACAAACTACATAACAACGTAGAGTAGATTTTCATCCCATTCATTCCATAATGCTGGAGAAGCGCAATATATCCTTTAGGTCGCGTGCCACGGCAATTTACCCTCCCAGATTAAATAGAAATAGAATATAGACTATATAAGCCATTCATTTTCAAGTTACATATTACTTCAATATTAATAGCTTTATGATGCGAAATAACACATTATATAGGGAATAGATTTCAATTTCATTTTTGGCAAAAATAGGTATTCTGAGATTTTTTAAAGTTAAAAGCACACCCTCAAGAATATAAAACCAGTTTTAAAAGTTTTCTCATCATTATTTTCTTTAACAAATTTTTAATGAAAGCCCTAGATGTCCATATATTACCCATAAGTGATATGAATGATATCGGGAGAAAACAAGGAATTCCCCTTTTTCTTTTTAATTGATCAAACTCTGCCATCTAGTGACATTTTCAAGGCACCACAGATACACCTACACGATTCAGAGAAAGCAATAAATGCACTGAATTTTTTTAATTTTAAAATCTCATATTGGGTGAAAACCAAATACAGGAAGGAAAAAACAGAGGATCTCCAATATGGCAATGCTGGGCAACGAAAATGTGATTTATATAGAAGAGAATAATTTTGTAATTTGAAATTGGCACAGTATCGATTATAAAACAGTTATGTTATTCTTGTAAATATTTTAAATATTAAGCTTTTCTCAAAATGGACAAACATGAATATCCCTGGTTTTTCTCCCGACATCCTTTATTTATACAGTCAAATTCGTGTAATAACGATTATTCTGTAGCTGAAGATAAATCGTTTCAGACATATAGGATCACAGTCCATTTTTAAACGAGATTCAGGTTGTTGTGCTTGTGTATTATGCACTCCTGCGTTTATATATTTCCTTGGATGCTGCTAGTAGATTTCTCTCATACAGTTAATGCCAACTAAAGTCCTCTTATTAAAATTTAAAAAAATGTAGCCGATATAGTAGCTCAGAACACATTAACGAAAAAAATCGCTATTGTATATAAAGAAAAATGGAATGAAGACCTTCATGCATGAAGAGATTAGAAATATATATTGCGATATACATGATGAGAAAAATAATTGCTCGTTATTAAATATTTGTAGTAAATTTAAACGTTTATCGATATTAATTACTTATCTAATGCCTTTTTCAAATCATTTTAAAAACTAAAATATTCCGTTGAACAAACTTTGTGTAATAGGGGGAGTCGGTTGAGAAGAAAGATAAAAAAGTAACAAATAAAAAAAATTATATATCTGATTTTAATAATCTGATATTAGTAAGATTTATTGATAATTATGGAAATATATATATATATATATTGTCCCGTGCTACCGAGGAGTCGTTTTCTGATGATTTCTCGTAATAAAACAACATATGATCGCGTAAAATTATACAATAACTTTATTTAATTCTATAGGCCCTAAATCGCTATGACATTTAATAAAAAATTGCCGGAATAATTAATCTTGCTTTAACGTTTATCTATAACACAATTATTTACAGTATCTAACGCTTTCACTTGCTATAGTTTCTTCCGGTCACAGTCCACTCTACCGATGTCACAACACAACTCGCTCGCTTCAGACCCTGGCAACAATTTATATAGACCGGGGAAGGAAATTTCTCGACTTCCAATCGAGACTTTTCTAGTATGGAAGCTTTTGGAATCGAACTTTCTTGACATGGAGGATAGATGTATAGGAAACTTTCCGGAATGGAAGTCTAGACGTATCGATAATTTTGTGCGGGTCTTTCAAGTCGACTCACGAATCTATTTCACCAATGCGAGACCACTATCCTTGCCGTCGCCCGCTAAAATCATACACTGCTATAAAAATGAGTCAAAATATCCTTAATTAGCACAAGAATAGTGATCAGTAATATAATGTACGGTTAAAGATACGGTAAATAGATACCTTGTAGGTCCGTCTTCTCAACTTAAGTTATTTTAAAACTCTGCAGGCCTTTCGGGACTAATCCCATCATCAGCAGAATGCATTAGGTCCGTACTTGTTGACCCTTGTTGAAGCACCTAATGCATTCTGCTGACGATGGGACTAGTCCCGAAAGGCTTACAGAGTTTTAAAATAACTTAAGTTGAGAAGACGGACCTACAAGGTAACTATTTTATAGTTTTTAACCGTACATTATATCACTGTGAACTAATACCTCAACGAAACTTACCATGCATTTTACTAGTATCGATCAAGAATAGTGACGATGTCAGGAAATTAGAATCAAAGATTTAACTTATTACTAGTTATCCTAAGGTTTGCGGTGGGACAGCTTTTAACTTCTTATCTATCTTCTTAACCGACAACCAATTAAAATGGAATTACATTACTAGGACCTAAATAAGTTTCAAGATTCAAAGTAATTGAAAATATTGTTAGGAGTTCATTATGAGTTACTTTTCTGCCACAGAAAGCCAGCTGCAAAGTCAAGTATTTCTCATAAATATTAGGAAAAATAATGGAAAAAAGTAAGAATGAATTTCTGCACAATGAATGTCACGTAATCCGTTTTGAGAAGGGATGTTACATGCGTATAAATTAGAGAAAGATGAGAGAGGTTAGATTCGGTTAAATAGTCGATGCGAACGCGCCCCTTTATTGCTGTTAAATATCTAACTACTTGTCAAAATTCTACGGGCGTCGCTACAAGGAATAAGGGGCAATAATGCCATGCTCTGGGGTGGTCACTCCACTTACCACCTTCTCAATAGCGCCACATTCTTGTGGAATCTGAAACGTCAAGACAAGTGTTCATTGCACAAATAATTATCAAGACACAATGTATTAACTGTAGTTATTAATTCTCATCGACTTACCTTTTCCAGGTCCATCTTGAACAACCTCTGTTCACTGTCTGGTGCCAGCTCCCGCAATGGGAATGTTACATGACCAATGATAGCGCGTCTTTTCGTACGACCTGCATCGACCACTGTCAGTTTCAGAATGTGGTCCGCCATGTCTTTATTGCATACCTGTGACAAAATAATTAGTTGCTCTTAAAGCTGGAGGTTTAGTTGATTAAATTAAATTAATTAAAAAAGTTAATAATCTAATGGTTATTTAGACGACTAGTAACTAAACCTAATTGTGTAACGTGTTGTCTACATTATTTTATCTATGTTCAGAGTATTTTAGTATATGTTCTAGGTCCTATATTTATTATAGGCCAATTTAATGAAATTTATTTATTGCGGAAACGATATGTTTAGAGAAAGAGTAAGGTGCACTTAAAAAAACACGACAAATCAACAAACAATATTGTTATACATATCAGTCATTCTTAAGGTGTACTTTACGTCTTGTTGAACCTGTATTTTATGTTTTGGTAGTGTGTATTGTTAGAATATAAAGTACATGTTTTTTTGCCTAGTAACTGCGAACTAAAACGACATTGATTGTTATAATAGTAGATACAATTTTTAATACATAAATTACAACATTGAATAGAATCTATATATGTCTTATAAATATGTTTATTCGATAAAAATAGCATCTCAATAATTAAAATATTTCTTAAAAACATCTCATAGATAAAGATCAAAATAATTACTCATAATAACGTATTTTAAACATTGATGATTTCGTTCGATTCTCGGTCAAATCATAGGAATTTTTCCTTAAAGGGAATCAATCCTGTGGTTGCCCCAGGGTCTGGAATTTAGGTTAAGTTTAGGTTAACAAGTCTCCTGGCCTTCATCATCATCATCATCATATCATCCATCATATCTTTGGGATAACGTAACTCCTCCTTCTAGGCGCCCCAACTTCAGAACTGGGTTACGATTAAGTCAATGCTAGGAGAGAACACCAGAAATGTCGAAATGACAACCTGGGGCATTGAATAAAAAAAATTATAAAATCTTATTGTTAATAAAATTTAAATTAATCAAAATAATTATATTTTCCATTATTTAAATAGATGATGTAAACTTTATTTTAATTGGTGGCAACATCAATTAAAACTCTCAAATGAAACACTCTTCATTATAAATTATATTGTTCTTTAGATATTTTAAGTTCAGAATTTTTGTTATGTTAGACAAAATTAAACACGGTTATCTTCTTCATATCGTAATATTGCGAATTCTGAGGGCAATTTGCAAAAGGGTTCATTTAAAATAAATAAAAGTCCAACAAGGATTTGGCAAAAAATGTAGCCGGACAAAATCAAACCTAGGAATTTAAAGATATAAATCAGATTAGAAGCAAACTTATAGACGAAAACATAATTTTTAGAACAAGTAAAATATGTTCAATATATCGGGTGTAATATATACTGAAGGACAGAAATATATATATTTTTCAAATATTAGGACTGTTAATTCAACCCTAAAGAAAATCTAGAACAAAAACATCCCTGGGCATAATTATATAAAACTATTGTACTATCTCCTTTTCTATATGTAAGTGAGATTAGGTACTAAAACAAAAATTTGTCAACAGGTACTAGCAAAATAAGATGACTGCAGTAAATAGATACCAACAGGCCTTGGGATGCAACAACAACTATGACCCGATAAGAACTTTTAATAGCCACCAGGCAGAAGAGATATTTGGAGAAGATCAAGATCATGGTATCAAAAAGAAAAATAAGTTATTTCTTCAAAAGGAAGATCACGAAGTCAAAGGGTCATTTCTTTAAATATACACTTAATCGGGAATGAAGGGGATTGGGAATGGGGTGGCGGTTTCAGCTGTAAAATCCGTGAATACTAAAATGTATTATTATTATTATTATTATTAATTTTATTATTATTATTATCATTATTATCATCATTATTATCATCATCATTATCATCATTATTATCATCATTATTATCATCATTATTATCATTATCATTATTATTATCATTATTATTATCATTATTATTATCATTATTATTATCATTATTATTATCATTATTATCATTATCATTATCATTATTATATTTTTATTATTATTATTATTAATTTTAGTATTATTATTTATTAATTATCCCCCTCAGGGGTCCTCATCTAGGGGATATGTGGATGGCGACCACAAGGTGCCCAAGCTGAGCAAAACATTTCTTCCACTTACTTGTGTTTTGCACTCTTTTAACTTTACTATCTAACCTCTCTTGGTTAACTCTTGTTTTTTTCGACCCCGACGCTATTAGGGCATCCGAGGGCTAGGGAGTATTTCCTTTCTTCCATTACTTCTTTCCTTTATTTTCTTTTCTTCTCCAGAAAAGCCTGACCAGAGGCTATAAGATGGCAGCCCCATCACTGGTCTTGCCTTCCTTTGGCCAGCAACCAATCGAAGGGACTATTATTATGCTTTCAAGTCTTATACGAGAATTTCCCGGAAGTAGGAGGGAAAATTTTCTATAGGATCGTAACAGGCCTTGGCCTAATACTTGGAAGGAAGAAGAAGAAGAAGAATTATGATTATCATTATTATTATTATCATTATTATTATTATCATTATCATTATCATTATCATTATCATTATCATTATTATTATTATATTAATATTATTATTATATTATTATTATTATTATTATTATTATTATTATTATTATTATTATTATTATTATTATTATTATTAGTATTAAGAAACAGAGTAATTGAACAAAATATGAATGTTTAAATTTCAAGCGTGGATTTCATAAAAACAAAAAAAAATCTACGTTTTATTTTTATTTAATTAACAAAAAAATTAAAATGCTATGGTCAAATAAAAAGAATGGCAGAAGATAGATTCCCAAGAAGAATACTAAAATGGGAGCCCCTTGGTACAAGAAGAGGAAGAAGAAGATGACAAAAATAATGTGGATTGATGATGTTTTGAGCAGCATGGAGGGAAAAAAATTGGACGATGGAGATTGGAATGACAGAGAAATGTGGAGGAGAGTGGAAGTAGTATATTAATTGGGTACAGGAAGATGATGTGAAACTTCGTGTAAGCTGCTAAATAAATAAATATATAAATAAGTAAATAAAAATTATAATTATTATTATTAAAAAATGCAGTGTTACCTGGAATACGAAAGTTTCGTCGAAGTAAGGGTTACAGGTTTTCTTCTTCTGTTTGCTTTGCAGGTAGCGTCGCTCGTCAGGTATTAGGTGCAGCCTGACGAATGGGTCACAGCTGTTTACTGTTCCTACTGTGCGACTCGGCAGGTTCTTTGCTTTCAGCAGTGATACCAGTAGCTTTTCTGTCGCCGCTTCATATCGCAAAGAGAACCAGATACGACCAAGATGACCTTCTGGAAACTGCAGATCCTCTTCCAGGTCCAACGTACCCCGATACAGGGCAGGGTCTATGGCTCCAAGTCCATAGCAACCTAAACAAATGTCCGTACTTAATTTTTAACAAGAATGATTTCACCACAGTAATCTTAAAATTAAAGCATATTTTTATAAGTATAATGAGATAACATCAGCCATTCATGCAGTGAAACGTGTAATATGTGTGTGTGTGTGTGTGCGTGCCAATGCCATCCACTATATAGGGTATTCCGAAACTATTCATTCAAATTAATACAAGAGGTAGAAAACATAAAAAAACAAATATATTTCGGTAAGGAACTTATCTGTCTCTGAAGTCAAATTTTAATGTTAGGGACGATTTACACAGAATATATTTTAACATGCTAACCACGACAGTAGCAGCAGTAGCATAACAGGAATTGATCGAATGCACAAACATTGGCATGTATGAACGCAGTACATTGTCTTGACCAGTGATTGTCGTGTTCGTTCGAAGATTCTTAACATGTCCACAATGGTCCCAGCATCGACGGCAATTCTAGCGAAGAGGTTTCCTTCTGTTTACACAAGGGTATCATACACCGGCTGCTTCATATGTCCCCAGAGGAAGAAATCTAGCCACGTAATGTCAGGTGATCTGGGTGGCCAGGCCACAGGGCCGACACAACAGCTTACGTCAGCACCATTAACAAAATGTCATCTATCATTATTCAAATTTTACAGAATCATCTTTAGCGTTTGTTCCTCTCATTAGCGATAGCCGTTGTCTGATTTTCATTCTGACCAGATGATGATCCGAATTGAAGTCTGTCCTTCTAACTGATCTAACATCGATGATGCTATTGTGCCAACGTTTATCCACTAATACATGATCTATTTGGTTCCGATTTTCGCCATCTGGAGATGTCCAGGTGTATTTATGAATATTCTTATACTGAAATGTTGTGCTCTCAACAATGAGATTCTTTGATGTGGCGAAGGTGACTAAACTAACCCCATTGTCGTTACTATCTTCATGAAGACTGAATTTGCCTATTGTTGGTTTGAATATATCTTCCCGCCCCACTTTTGCATTAAAATTTCCTAAGACAATTTTCATATGATATCGGGACACTTCCTAATAGAGGATATTTTTATTTTCCACATAGGTGTCCGTTTTTTAGAAGTTTGACTGTATATATTTCTCTCGCGTAATTATTTACATACTGCAACAATAAATTGCAAGTTTCTCAGTTATTTTTTATTTGAATTTGTGCAGATGGCATGGTGGGATAGAATCCCCTCTTGTTTTTTAACCTTTTATATATGACCTCAATGATGCATCATAATGACTTTTAGAAGTATTACTACGACTTCTTCTTCTTCTTCGGCACGGTTTTGGCTTATTTACTAGCCTATTCCGGCTCCAAATTGTTGCTCTTTCCATCTTTTCTTTGGTCTTCCCAAGCTTTTACTTCCTCGTGGTGAATAGTTCTATGCTGCTTTTGGTATTCTATTCTCAGTCATCCTTGCCAAGTGTTCTTTCTACTTTGTTCTGTATTTCACTATTGTGGTGTTTGATCCCTCTACTTTTAATTGCTGTCTTACTTCTGTGTTATGTTTCTTGTCTGTTCTTTGATATCCTGCGATTGGTCTGAGGAATTTCACTTCAGCAGCTTGTATTCAGGCAGATTGTTGTGTTGTCACTGTCCATGTTTCGGATTCATAAGTAATAATAGGAACTGGCATTGTCTTGTATACTTTCATTATGAAGTCTTTCCTGGCTTTATTTTTCATAGTTATTTTAGTGTTCCTGATATATAATTAAACTTATTTAGTTTGTTATTTATATCTGTTTCCGTTGTGTATGATATTTCGCAACCTAGGAAGGTACATTTTGTCACTTGTTCTATTGGTTTATTTTTTAATATTATATTTGTCCAAACTGGATGAGCGCCCTTGAAAACCATTGTTCTTTTATTTTTCTGATGATATTTAATGACATTATGTTAATAACATAACTTATTATATTCCTTCAGATTACCTGCGCTAATTTTTAGATTGGAATCAATTTCAATAATTTAGATTTAAATTAACTCTGGTACTACCTGCCCTTTAACCCTTCCTTCAATATCTAAGAAAACATTTATAAAGTTCAAAGTTAGATGTTGGAAGTAAGGGAATTTAAAAAAAGTTTAAAACCAAATTATTTATAGGAACGAGATTATGTGCTGATTAATGAAGAGATGGAGACGTGATATATAGACGAGGAGAAGGAAGTTTGCTTTTCAAATCAAATTGTTGGGCCTCGCTTCTAATGAGACAGGAGTTTTATTGGATTAGAGCGACCTAGATGGAGTTACGGTGGCTGGGGATTTGTCTCCTGCCAGATAATGCAATAGCGCTCGTGTCTTGATTGCCTCTATTTAAGATGACTTACTGAATGAGTTGGAGCGCTGAGTGTGTGCGGCGGACGCTGGAACTAGAGAATCCGTGTCCTGGTCCGAGTCGGCGTCGCCGTCTCCGGGAAGAAGATCGCCCAATGACGATGCATGTCGCAGCGCCGGCAGAGAGAAACGGATTTCCTTCGTACTACAACAAAATATTGAAATCGTATTAAGATGAGACGGTAGGCCCTATTCCATCAATGTTAAAACATGTGATTTTGAGACCCATTTTCTCAGGAACTACTAGATGGAATGTAATGGAATTTTTACTGCATATGAAATGAGGCTTTGAAGTACTATTGAACCTCAGTCAAACTTGTATCGAAATACTGATGTCCTATATATTTTTTGCCACTAGTCTCTTTTCTTTATTTAAAAAATAATTTTAAAAACTCATAAGTGAGGATCTATACAAGAGATCATCATGAATGTGATTCCACAGCTTTAGTATAACTAGATTTACTACCTGTAAATATTTCATATAAATATCTCCAATAGTTCCTGAGATAATGGGACAAATGTTAGAAAATTTTCACTTTTGAGGAAACAAGGTTTAAAGTATAATAATATTACAGGCTGACAGTTGTCAATTAAAAAATTAATTAACACGCTCATAATTGGCATTGAGTAAAAATTGTTTTTCTTTTCAAATTTTGGCCTACCGTCTTAACGGATAAGGAATTCTGAAAAATCTACATTTTCGAATTTTCTCCTCTTATCATCTTCACATTTCCATGGGACACAAATCAGTGTCATATGTGCATATAGACAGGGAACAGGAATTCTGATCCATATAGGCACATAGTTGAGGGTCTTCAAGGATTTGTGAGTGGCAAGATGCGACAACTATAGCCGAAGATAGCACAGGCTGACAAGACAAGAAATAAAGAAAACAAAGAAAATAAATAAAGAAAACAAAGAAAAGAAGAGAAAACTTAAGCCAATGCTGCAGTAATATTTTGAGTTAATATTTAAATTTAATAAAAGTAAATCAATTTTAATTATAGTTCTCTCTGCGGTACGAAATAAATTAATTCCAACTCAACGTTCTTTCATTAAAAGGGATTACGAATAAATGTGATGACTGCGGTGGAAATGTCTTGTAAAAGAAAACTTCGTCTGAGTTAAGATTTTTCTTTATTTTTACGAGTATACCGTAAAATATTTCTAGTTAAAAATTCCATAATTACAAATCAGTTTATCGATAGAATTTGCATTATTATTATTATTACTATTAGATTATTATTATGATTATTATTATGATTATTATTATGATTATTATTATTATTATTATTATATTATAAGTCATCTCCAATAGTAGGGCAGTTTATATATCGGTGGTTCCTTATGAAACAGTACTGCCACAAAGACATTATTAAAATCTCAGTTCATTAGCGAATGTGGAAAGGTAAAACAATCTCTTTGCCTTAGTTTAACCTCTCTCTTTATAGATAGTTTTACATGCTCCACGCCACACGGAGCTTATAGGGACATAACATTGTCGGGAGAGGAATTTTAACACTGGGTCACAATACTTTTTCGCCATACAAAGATATGGACATCCTCCATGAATAAATGGTGAAATCAATGCCAGTGCCACATGCGAGACCACACGAACATTTAAGCAAGACACGCCATTCACTCATTCATGATATGATTTTGATGGCCAGATGATGTCTGGGACAATTTGGGCCTTAAAGTTTCAATACGTGTCCCGCGCCGTAGCCGAGCGGTTAAGGTAGGAAGCCTTGGCGCAGAGCTACGGGACTTGCGCTGGTTAGAGTCTCCATGGGGGAAGAAATTTTCTCATGGTATTTCGGCCAGTATGGGACCGGTGCCCACCCAGCATCGTGAGTCAATTGGGTAACTACAATAAGTAACGGCTCCAGGTTGAGGAACCAGCTATAACGACTGGGGGACTCGACATGCTAACCACATGTCACCCCTACACTGGATATTGATCATCTAGCTCTGTAATTGACACATGTGGATGTGAAGGGCCAGCAGCCGGCTGATAAAAGGGCAACCGCTGAAAAGTGGAAAGACCCTCAATCGGAAAGTTTCAATACGTAAAACAAAAATAATGGCATTTTGTGGAAGAAATACTCTGCGTGCAAAAATAGTAATTAGACACGAAATTATTGAACAAGTATCCCACTTTAAATATTTAGGATGTGGCATCAGCTAAGGGCATGATAAAGATATTGAACACAAAACACATCAGTTTCAAGCTATTTGTGGTACAATAAATAGAACATTGAATAATAAAGCCCATAAACAAACAAAATTAAAATTTTATAAAACAATGGCTGTCCCTGTCCTTTTGTATGGGAGTGAATCTTGGATTACCACTACCAAACAAGAAAGTAAAATCCAAGCAGCCGAGATGAAATTTTTAAGAAGAGTTAAAAGGCTGCACTAGAATGAACCAGATAAGAAACGAGGATATCCGTGAAGAACTGCAGATCTATTCCATAAAAGAAAATATATTTAACAACAAGATACAGTGGAAAGAACATGTAGAAAGAATGGAAGAAAGTAGATTACCAAATAAAATCTTCCATTATTTTCCAAGAGGAAGAAGAGATGTCGGACGTCCTCGGAAGAGGTGGTCTTAGATTTATTAGTGAAGACGGAATAGGCAATTCTTGCCTAAACCAGGAAGTGAAGAAGAAGAAGAAATTTCCCGATATTTGTCTTACAGGAGAGCAAAAAAATCCTTATCCAGGAAATTTCTCCCAACCGGAGGTTGAATCCATGCCCGGTTCGTTCTAGGCGACGATGCTACCGCGAGATCACAGTGGTGGACAATTGTAAAAAAATATGCTCAGAACCCTGCAATTTGAGTCTTCATGTATTTTATGTACCATTTAAAAAACGTGCCCATGTTTTTACTTCATTTCCTAAAAAAAAAAATGTTTACTTAGGATTTTTACTACTTCATTGCCAGAAAGGCCTAGATGACCATTGACCTTCGCACCAGCTGATGACCTCGCCTCCACAAGTGTGGATCACATTATGCCAGTAGAGAGGAGTTACGTAGTTGCATATAGTCTCTCCTAGCCTTGTGGTTGATTTTCTAAACCTGAGGCCACTATTTAATGTAATTACCCAAATACCTCATGATACTGGGTTGATATCGGTCCCATACTGGCCGATATTCTTTATAAGAGAACTGTAATCAGCGCATAATCATATATATCTGTGCCAAGGTACGATACCTCACACGCTGGACACTCATGATTTGTATTTTGTATTATAAGCCCATGTTTTCCCTTTACAGAGATTTAGACGCTCTCCCCCTAAGGGAAGAATTTTAACCATACTAATTTAGTTACACTTGTTTTTGTATAGATGTCATTTTTGAGTGGTCCGTGGTCAGCGTTCCGCCTCATACTGACATCTAGGAAACCAAGGCAGTACTAGGACGGGAAAATTCGGTAAATTTTGCTTAGAGGCCTTTTCATTCAGGCTTAAGGATCTTTTACGAGCCTGAAAATTTTCAGACTCGGGACCCACGGCTTAAAGTCCTTCCCGGAGGACTTGCTCCTTGGATTTTTCCGTCCTAAAAAATCCATCGACCGCCCCCCACTAAAAAAATTAAGAATAAAATATATGAAAATCAGAATGATTGATAGGTTAATCCTGTTAATACTGAAATGAAGGTGGTTTGAAGAAGGGTTTGAACCCGCGACCCTCGGGACCAGAGGCAAGGAGCATAACCACTAGTCCACCTAAATATCCATAGAACAGATTTGAATTCACAAACCTCAAAACGACAATAATCATTGGTCTTTGTACATTTGCTAAAAAAACAGTTCAATGTTGAATCAACTACAATGGAACTTAATGGCTAAATTTATTCGATTCGACATTAAATCATCTCCTTCTCTCTCTTTACCGTTATTAGAAACTCGCTTTGTAAGTACCGGTAATTTTTACATTTCTCCGCAACTCAAGTTTTAGAGGGAAAAGCATCTGTCGGGAGAGGGTTTTAAAGTCTGTATTACACACATACTTTTTGACAGCATAATGAAGGACATGGAATGCCTGCCTAGATGGTCGATGAACTCAATACTAGGGTATTTCTGATACACCAAGAATATTTAAGAAAAGATACAAATATATACATCTTAACTTTAGTCTTCAGTTTCATCAGTCTAGAATGAATCTATTTTATTCCCCTTACATTATTATTTATTTATTATTTTATTAAGCCCATGTTTCCCTTAACAGAGATTTGGGCGCTCTCTCCCTACAGGGAAGAATTTGGACCATACTAATTTATTATTATTGATTTCGTACATCTCAATGATGGATAAATCATATTTGAAGAGAAAAATTATACGCTCAGACCGGGACTTGGACCCGGGACCCTTGGTTCTCTAGACCAAGTGCTCTACCAACTGAGCTACCTGAGCAAGTACCGATCTAAATGCAAATCCTTCTCTATATACATTGTAATTCCCATCCACCAAATGCTTATGAAGCCATGCTGCTATCTTGCAAATGACGGCTCCTTTATTAAGAAGACATATTTGGGAATTATACATTACAGCCAGTACGGCTTTTTCCATGGAAATAATAATAATAATAATAATAATAATAATAATAATAATAATAATAATAATAATAATAATAATAATAATAACATGGAAAAAGCCGTACTGGCTGTAATGTATAATTCCCAAATATGTCTTCTTAATAAAGGAGCCGCCATTTGCAAGATAGAAGCATGGCTTCATAAGCATTTGGTGGATGGGAATTACAATGTATATAGAGAAGGATTTGCGTTTAGATCGGTACTTGCTCAGGTAGCTCAGTTGGTAGAGCACTTGGTCTAGAGAACCAAGGGTCCCGGGTTCAAGTCCCGGTCTGAGCGTATAATTTTTCTCTTAAAATATGAGTCATACTAATTTAGTTACACTTGCTTTCGTATAGATGTTACTTGAGTGGTGAGTGGTCAGCGTTCCGCCTCATACTGACATCTAGGAAACCATTTTTATTTGTAGGTGTCATAAATTATGTAAACATGAAACTGGCTCCCAAGCTTAGAATGTATAGGCCTATATTCTATTTGTATTACTTCTCTAACTGAACTGCACCCGAGCATGAGCAATGCTCATTCGGGTGTCAGCATCGTGTATAACATTTATTTGTAAAAAAATGTATTCTTATTTAAAAAAGTAATAAATAAGGCAAGAATATCAAAATTAGACAAAATACAATAAGAGAAATTATGAATGTAGAAAAGGATATTGTACAAGAGATTGAAGAAATCCAACTAAGATGGTATGGACATATAATGAGAAGAAGGGACACAAACAAACAAACAAGTATTGAAATGGATACCTTCTGGAAAGGGGGAACGTGGTAGACCAAAGCCAACGCGGATAAAGGGAATTCAAGACAACATGAAGAAGAGAAATGTGACAGAAGCAGATACGCAAGACCGGGAAATGTGGAAGAAAAAAATGTATATTTTGGTAGAGGATACCTGTGTATATAACAGAAACAATCCTGAAATAAAATAGAAATAATAAATAAGGAATCTACATCACAAACAATGACGAAAAATGATTCTACCATTCACACATAAATTGATATTAAACAAAGGGAACAACCTGTCATATATGTCATTCGATACTAGTAAAATTCATGATACAATTACGTTAAGGTATTAAGTCACGATAATAACATTACAAAATAGTCACCTTGCAGGTCCGTCTCCTCAAGAAAGGCCTATAGTGCATTAAAACATCTTAAGTTGAGGAGACGGACCTGCAAAGTGACTATTTTATAATTTTATTAAAACTAGCTGTAGAGCGTCTCGTGATGGACATATGTCAGATGTCATTTTCCATACTTAAATCGGAACGTATGCCCTTTGTGCTCATGTATAAATATAGGCCTATGTCATTTCTTTCAAATATAGTTTATTTTGTGCATTATTAAATCCGGCGTTCTTATTGGGACACCCATTACTTCTTATGATTAGTTGAATAAGTAAAATGGAATCTACGTACTTGTCTGGATGTTCTTGGCATCAATGAAAGACAAAAATGGTTATTGTAAGTTATTCGTAAAAGATAAACATATGCTGTCGCGGACTTTTTTGTAGAGGTTTTTTGAGATATTCAATTCTATGTACATTAATTTTGTGTATTTCTTATAATTTTTAGGCAGCCGTAAGCCATTTTTTTTAAGGTCCAAGTCCAAAGCCAACAAAGAGCTACTTTTTCACGTTTTCCACTACAAAGGGCGATTTTTTAAGGGTGTAGGAGTTATCCTAACTGTCTTACAGGCCTATATTCACCCGGGAGGAATTCCAGACAATTTTGCAAAAAGCCCATAACCATAGGATCAACGGTATGGCCGCGCATAAAGTACAAACAAACAAACAAACAAACAAACAAACAAACATACATACATACAAACAAACATTCATTTTTATATATTAGATTTTATTATTGATACATATCATTGTCACGGCCAGATGGCGTTCGAGGACTATTTGGGTATTAAAAGGTTCCTGACAGTTGTCTTACATGTGAGGGATGGAGGAAACCATCGACCAAGCTCACCCAGGAAATTGGTCCCGACCGGGAATCAAAACACGCGTCTTAATGATTATTACAAATAGACCACAAGCAGTAAAACAAAATTAAATTTTGCTAATTATTTAATGCCGAATTATTCATTATTTATTTAATCGGTAAATGTATCCAGGTGACTGAATTATTTAGACTTTCTCATGACAGTATAAATCCGTTTAGTGCGTAACAATTCAAAGTTTGGCGAACTCTGTTTTGCAATGATAGGACGTGCAGTGTTCGAAAAATGATATTGAAAAAATGTATTTTCATTTAGAAGAACAAAAGGCTGCACAAGAATGGATCCCTGGGGGTCCGTCGGACCCCAGCTGTGCTCACAACAGCAACAGGGCGCGTCCCCGGGTGGCGGATAGGGGAACGGTCGGTGGTTTGCTTGCATTCCTCCCGGCTAGGTCCAGACCGGACCCGCGGGCCATTTGTGGGGTCGTCAGGACTCGAGCGACCTGACGTACTATATAGCTCGTGCTGCGCCCACTCCAGCAGCAAAACGCGTCCCCTCGGTGGCGTAGTGGGGAAAAGGTCGGTGGATCTGCTAGTCAGTCCTCCCTTCCAAGTCCGATGGACTCGCGGACCATGAGTGGGGTCAGCAGGAGAATTTTTGCGATAGAGGCCTGCTGTCAAGCCTGAACTATCCCGGCCCATAGCGGGGGCCTGTGCCGCCGTTGGCGGGGCGGTGGGAGAGTGGGAGATCTGGCGCTCCTGCTCTCTTGGTTCATTGAACCTGAGACCATCTGTGGGGGCACCATGGGAGATGAGCTCCCTGGATGCCTACATTGCTCAGTGGGCTGCCTCACAGCAGCTACACGACTAGGCCTAGTCTTGCGAACGGACTGGATGGGACAATACTGGGCGTAATGCTGGGAATTACCACCAGGTCAATAAGCTCGGGAAAGGAGGAAGCGCGGTCTTTTGGTCTGTGAGACTTAGCGCCGACTCTGGAACCGAGTGACCCAAGGACAATCTGTGAGGTCGTCAGGAGTTGAGCGACCTGACGTACTAATGCTCAGGCTGGACCCACTTCAGCAACCAAACACGTCCCCAGCTGGTGCACTGGGGGAAAGATCGGTGGATCTGCTAGACAGTCCTCCCGGTTAAG
Source organism: Diploptera punctata (assembly GCA_030220185.1). Classification (NCBI taxonomy): domain Eukaryota; kingdom Metazoa; phylum Arthropoda; class Insecta; order Blattodea; family Blaberidae; genus Diploptera; species Diploptera punctata. The sequence goes on along the minus strand of JASPKZ010010655.1, from coordinate 6,252,526 downwards.
TCCAAGGGACTCGTGAACCATTAGTGGGGTAGGCAAGAGTTGAGCGCCTTGTCGTACTAGTTGCTCATCTGTTGGAGCTTGCGAGCTCCGTGCTGGCCCACAACAGCTGCAGAAGGCGTCCCTGGGGGCACACCAGGGCTCGGCTCGGACCAGTCCAGCGGGGAGCTACTGTACTGGTTCCTGGCTTGGCCTACGGGCCCGTCGACAAACTGTGGGGTCGCCAGGAGATGAGCACCTGGATGTACTAAAAGTCTCACACTGCTGGGCTTGTAGCCCTAGCCGGTCTCACAACGGCTGCAGGACACGCCCCTGGAGGCAGAACAGGGGAATGGTCGGTGGATCTGCGACAGCAGTCCTCCCGGCTAGGCTCATGGAGCCCGTGGACCAACTGTGGGGTCGTCAAGATTGAGCGACCTGATGTACTATGTAGCTCAGCAATTCCCAGAACTGCAAACTCCAACACTCTCTCCCTGGGGTGTTGGTGTAAGGACCGTGAACTTGAATGTGGACGCGAACATAGGATAGGGAGGACTAGAACTAGGACTTGGGAGTATGGTCATGACGACCGAGGTATCCCAAGGGGTGGATGGCTGGGCCTAGATGCACAAGAATGGATCGGATGAAGAATGAATATATAAGAACATAGCTAAATATATATCCAATGAATGATAAAATCAAAGAATATAGAGAAAAATGGTCTAGACATGTAGAAAGAGTGAATGTAACAAGATTACCCCAAAATAAGCATTTAACTACAAGTCAAGAGGTTCAAGGAATGTAGGAAGGCCAGTGAAAATATGGACAGAACAACTGTGAGACGGAACAGACAATTTCCTAGCCCGTGAAGTGAAGAAGAAGAAGAAGATTTATTTTCAGATTTTATGCACATCACATAAATTTGTCAAATAAATGCATTCCCTGGCAAATTAGGGATGAGTCAAGCAAACATGTGCTTGAAGTCTGCTAAGCAGCTAGTCGCTAGAAATTTTCTGAGAAACGAAATGATAAAGAACAAATCAAATCCACTATAATCAAATGAGTGGAAAGGTTCGGTCGAATAAAAACATATCAATTGATCAATTCCGAGAAAGCTCCGTAAAAGATTCATATCTTGTTCACCGAGCAAATTTAAAAGGAAATAATATGCAGGAAAGGGTGATATTGTTAGCATGCAATTCCTTTCAATTGGATTTATTGGTGTTTAATATTCTCACACTGCTATAGTTTACTAAGAATGTATTAATCTCCGCTTTTCCAAGAAGGCTAATACGAAACTCTGATTTAATCTAGTTCATTCGCGTAAAGACATGAAAGTTCGGTGTGTTGAGAAATAAATAATTTCCTTCCACGAGACTTTCGTTCTCTATGAGATATCGCCGCAAGCTACTTCAGTCTTTCAAATAATTTTACACTACTATTATTTAACAACACGAAACTAAACTTCATGGCGCTACAGGCCAAGAAGGTCCTTGACCTACCAGGAAGTTCACTGAAATTCGAAATTGCTATGATTTCTAATAAGGGAACTCTCAACCATTACATGCCTAAACCTATCTTGAATTTATTCCCAGAGAAGAGTTGTTATGTACCAAGGCCGTGTCCAAAAAATACCTTCTTCTTCTTCTTCTTCTTCTTCCTTCCAAGTATTAGGCCAAGGCCTGTTACGATCCTATAGAAAATTTTCCCTCCAGCGTTTGAGGGAAATTCTCGTATAAGACTTGAAAGCATAATAATAGTCCCTTCGATTGGTTGCTGGCCAAAGGAAGGCAAGACCAATGATGGGGCTGCCATCTTATAGCCTCTGGTCAGGCTTTTCTGGAGAAGAAAAGAAAATAAAGAAAAGAAGAAATGGAAGAATGGAAAGACTCCCTAGCCCTCGGATGCCCTAATAACGTCGGCGTCAAAAAAACAAGAGTTAACCAAGAGAGGTTAGATAGTAAAGTTAAAAGAGTGCGAAACACAAGTAAGTGGAAGAAATGTTTTGCACAGCTTGGGCACCTTGTGGTCGCCATCCACATATCCCCTAGATGAGGACCCCTGAGGGGCCAAAAAATACCTGCTGTTTTTAACTGCAAGGCATAGAATTCGAGGCTACAATACAACAATGTCAACCCATTGTATGGAACAGATGGTATCCCAGCATGAGTAAGAAATGATTGAGGTGTGGCGGAACGCGGAGCGGACTGAGGTGGTAAGGGTTATAAAATATACCAATACAGGTGTTGTATCAGTTCCATATACAGTGAAAGCTCTTTATTCGTGGTTCCCTTATTCGCGTTTTCATTATTCGCGAGTTAAAAAATTGCGACACAGTTTCGCGGCTAAAAATGTATTTATTCGCGGATCCTATCGGTATTTAAGAAGGATTAGCATCCTTTATTAACGCATCGACAACTTTTTTATCAACTGCAGGTACGTGCTAAACTGGCTTTTACGCAGAGTGATTCAAATCAGATGGACAAATTAATATCAAAGCAAAACAATCCTTATTGTCACTAAGCCTAAAGTTTGTTATTAAAAGCCACCGCCACCTTCGTATTTCACGGTCCGCTATGTCCGTTATAAATGCCGCTCTCGCCACGATCGGTGTTTCATCGTTTCAACTTGTCGTTCGTTGCAATAATTTTGATTCAATAACACGTGACTCTTCTGCTTTGTTGCCAATTTATAATGTCGAGTAAATGGGAAGAAAATTAGTTCTGAAGCGGAAAAAAGTAGTGTTGCCGCTTAAAGTAAAAATAGAAATGTTTGACCGTTTGTAAATAAAGAATTCTATCGCAGAATTCATAGCTGAATATAAATTTTAATTCAAATACACTTTAAAAGCGGCAAAACAAGAAAAAAAATACTAAGTTCTTTAAGTCCTTGCCTAAACCTGACAGTAGTAATTAAACTTAATAGAATTATTATGATCTTGTGGAAGATTTCCGGGTTGTTTGCCGTGGTCTTGAGGCTTGTAGTTTCCCGACGTTTCGCCAGAGACTGCGTCCAATATCCTCAACCCTTGAGGATACCGGACGCAGTCTCTGGCGAAACGTCGGGGAACTACAAGCCTCAAGACCACGGCCAACAGCCCGGAAATCTTCCACAAGATCATCATAGTAACTCCGGCCGTGAAAACCTAAGTCAATATATTAATAGAAATTGTTCAAAATCTCTCATTAATTTATTTTATTCTGATAATTTTTATTTAATTTTGTAACTCTGGAACGTATCTCCTATATATCCATACAAATTGCCATTCGATATTCGCGGTTCCTTCATTCGCGGTATATTTAAGGAACATATCCCCCGGGAATATGGGGCATTTACTGTACTAAAAAACTCGTCCTACTTCCCTGAAAAAAATGAAAAATGTCCTGGTAGATATGTGTTTCCACTTTGTATAATTATTAATATGAAATTTTATTTTTAATGAAATAACTTGAATTAATATTGTAACTGTTTCTCGTGTTTCCAATTATAATTAATGATACTAAGAGGAGAAAATACGGAGAAAAATATTTTTACACACTATTTTCTATTCTCCTAGTATTAATTTATCACAAACACATTAAAAACTTTTTCATAATACTGCAGATGTAAGGTTGAAATAAAAATATAAAATGTTTCCAGAATGTATTCATTTTGGATATATACAGTACATAAAGAAACATTATAGATCTTAAATATAAATTATGATTTGAAGATATGTAGATAAGTATGGCCAACTAACAAAAATATCGATTCAACGATTAAAATATTAGGGAAATTTGAATAGTCGATTAAAAATGCCGGATTTTTTACGCTTACTTACACTATGTCCATCGTTGTGGTTTCGGGTAGCGTCGCTGTCTTGTATGCAGCAGGGACGGGTTTGATCCCTAGTCGGAACGAGTTTTCTGGGTGTTGTTTTTTTCGGAGTTTTTACTCACTTTTAAGACAAATGTCTGGAAACGTTAAGGCACACATGGTCTCGAAACATCATAATCATCATCAGAGAAAGTACCTTAGTTAGTTGGGAAATGAGGTATACTACACACAGAGCCATTGCGCGTGTATTCGAATAATGGAATGGAATTTATTGCCTTTTTTTTTTTCAGAAGAAAGAAAATACATATGCATTTACATTGCGCAAGGGCCTGCTTGGCCGTACGAGCATTATTGTTCCATGAATAAAAAAAATAAAACTAATAATATAAACAAATACCTACAAATACACCTGTATAAAAACAATAATAGACTACATATAAGTAAAATATATGTCTACACTACATCACAATAATACATATCTACACTCATCCATAAAAAGACCCATGTGTATAAATAAATAATAATAAAATAAGTCCCATTCCTTACATTAACATTAAAAAAAAATGCTAGAAAACTAATTAGAAAAAATTTTCACACACACACATACACCCACACACCCCCCACACATATACACACGCGCACGCTCATACTCCCTCCCCCCGGCCCTGCAGACATCAAATGCACTATCAGACTATTCAACTTATCAGACCTACTTATTATATAATATAATAAAGATAGAAAACAAAGACCATATTGAGATTCTTCTTATTGCTAATACATATATCCTTAATCTACAATTTTGTTATATCTCAATTTTCTTACTGTACCCAAAAATTTGCGTGTTTTTTATTCACTCTCGATCCATCCTAAAAGATCCCAATACGCCACTCTCCCACGATCCGACCTGAGAAATCTCTCCGGCAGCATCTGTAATCTAAGTTCTGTCTCTCGACAGAATGCTATAATATGCTGCCAGTTTTCATGGTCATCGCATAGCGGGCATAGTTTAATGCTTTCTTCACTTGTTAAATTATGGGCCATCCATCCCCCCAAATGAAACCATGCAATAGCACTTCTATCATCCCCATCCAAAGAGTCAATATACTTCTCCCTTCCCCACGAAAGTTTCAGTTCCTTCTGCAGGGTGAGCGATATTTTCTGGCTACACTCGGCTTCTATATATTGCCTGTCTATATCGATTAGTCTCTTCTTAACTCTCCTCCAAACATACTACACACAGAGCCATTGCGTCTGTATTCTGTTCACTCTCGTATGCACCGCAGCTGCGCACAAGGCTGCCGTCACAACGCATGCATACTCCGGCTTCAGTTAACTTGTGCTCACTATACACTACGATGCCAAGCAAGGTACTTTCCCTTATAATAATATTCTCCGTGTTTTAGTAAGAATGTGTGATTGGTGTGATTCGTCTTAAATGTTCGGCCTCGGAGGAGGCCATCCATGCCCTTGCATGGTCAATAAGGTATGTTTATGATCCAGAGTTTAAAAATCCCTCTCCCGACAGACTCTGCCACTGCAAGGCCCACGTGGCGTGATGCATGTAAATGTTTCTATCCACCTACATCTTTTGGTATTATATATGATACATTTAGCGTTTAATTTTTTTCTCGCTTCAGGAATAACTCTAACTCAATGTAGTATATTGTATCATATTCAATACCTTCACAGCTTCATGCTTATTTTTTCAACTGAAGTATTTAAATAGCAGCATCAATTAAAGGGGGAAAATTTGCTTGAGGTTAAAGGTTGCATACAATCCCCTTAAATGTCCCGCTAAAATATATCTTTTAGTTCCTTGAAAATTTATTTTGACAACTTAGAGCCTATTACTTACTTACTTACTTACTCACTGGCACTATCGAACCCGTAGGTTCATGGCCGCGCGGACATAAGCTCTCCATACATTCCTATCCTGAGCTAATGCTTTCCAATCATTCCCTGTATAATCTACTTCCCTCAAATCATTGTTAATATTATTCTCCCACCTCATTCTTGGTCTACCAACTGGGCGTTTACCCTCTGGCTTTCCTACAAGAAGCTTCCATGCACGTCTTTCATTCCCCATATGCGCAAAATGCCCTGCCCATCGCAGTCTACGAAACTTAACTGTTCTTATTATATCTGGCTTCCTATAAAGACCCTATTACACGTGACAAAATATCAATTGAGGACCCTCATTAAAACACACCACAGTTTTGATACCTCTAAATAAATATTTTACTTAGAAACCCATTAAGCACAAAAATTAATATATATATATATATATATATATATATATATGTATATGATATGAAAAGAAAAATGCTTGAGTCAGGATTTGAACCCGAGTCTCTAACCTCTGTACGTTTAGCGCTCTAACGACCTGAGCTACCCAAGAATTCCAACACAAACATACATTTTTCTTATACATGTAGTATTCTCAATTCACACAAGAGGTAGCGGAAATTTGTTCCGACTGACATCTAGTGGCTAACATAACAGTTAAGCATTTTTAAGAGAATATATATATATATATATATCTTGATCTTGATAACCTTTTTTTAGACGCAGGAGGCTATAAAGCGAGAGGTTAAACTGCAACACAGAAGAAGAAGAAGTTGGTATCTGAAAGTAATATACAATTAAGAGGTTTGAAATAATGACTTTGATAACGAGCGCATTCTACTGCAAGATATTTGCTCTTGTAAAATTCCAGTTCAGACGCGGATGATGGTAAAGGCAGGATATTGGGGGACAGATAAAGATAGGGAGGGAAGGAGAGAAAGAGACGGGATAGAGAGAGAACTAGCAAAAACGTAGCTTTGGCACTATTAAAGTAGCGTTCCCTAACTACACACAGCACACAAATTCCATTAAAAGCAGTCTTTGCAGAATATCGTAATATAACGTTAAACTATTCACGAGTATATAGTCTAATAAAGATATCTAAAAGATTAGATTCTTTCCAACTAATCAGTACGTATAGCAAAATACAAAATGTAATTGTGAAATTACAATAAAAGAAGCATAGTTTACATATAATATAATATAATATGATTTCTCAAAATCAATACTAAGAAAATTCATTGTTAAATGAAAGCACTCCCAGACTAAACAACCCACTATACGATATCGTCAGGAAGAAGCTTTAGTCACGACAAAGCCACATTAGGACCAGCAGCATCAAACATCATACTGGATGTTGTAGCGAAGAATTAACTGCTGAAGATGGGACGGATGTTCTGAAAGGCCTAAAGGCATAAATATTACATATTTTATAAGTTGAGGACGACGGATTTTACCTAAGAAGGTATATTTTAACTTATTTTATTTTATTTCTCAAACATGTAACAGGTATTTTTCTACATAAAATGCAGAGTGAAAATAATGTAAGTAAGCATATTTTAAATATATATTACTTATAACAAACATAATCAAAATTTATTGTAGATTTATAGACACAAAAGTAAATTTTCTCGCAAAAAATACTTTGTACAGATTCGTTCAATGCTTTATATGGATGAGATTAATGCCCTGATTTCCACACCGTTCAGTACTAGGGTATACCGTAACTCGTTTTTGGCAAATTTCAACAAAAACATATTAAAACCGAAATGAAAAAAACTTCTGTTCTTACTGTAGACGCGTATTACTATGTAAACGAATGTACAGGAAAACGCTCACTGTGTTTACAAAGAGACCTAAAACACGTCTGGGGAAAAGAATCGTATATACTCAACCTAGGATTTAAGGAGAGATCAGGGCTTGCTTGGTTTAGGCTAGGGGCATGGAAATTTCTAAAAATTAGCGACGATCACGATATGCGAATATGTCCAATGTGCGGGAACTTTGAAGATGAGATACATATATTAGGAAAATGTAATGATTTAGAATATTGGAGACGTCAGTTATTACCGGAAAGATTTCTAAATTAAAATAGGGAAAGATTGGCATGCTACGAGTTATTGGTAAATCCAGAAAATTGGATAAACCTCGGTAAATTTCTGGACAAAACGCGAAAAATAAGGACAACACTCATTCATGAATAAATACATGTTATCAAAATGCAATACCATTAATTATTAACAATTATATATAAATTAATTAGTGTATAATGCTATTGTGTTATTATTTAATTGTAATATTAATGTGTTTTCTTTATGTAATTGTAATGTTAATGTTTTTTTAGTGTATAATGCTATTGTGTTATTACTTAATTGTAATATTATTGTGTTTTCTTTATGTAATTGTAATGTTAATGTTTTTAGTGTATAATGCTATTGTGTTATTATTTAATTGTAATATTATTATTGTGTTTTCTTTATGTAATTGTAATGTTATTGCTGTTTTTGTTGTTTATTTTTCTTTACACTAGTACCAATTATTACTTTATTGTAACGGACTGTCAACAGCACGTACGGCTTACTGCCCGTGCGACCCATATTTGTAAATAATATTGTAAATATCTTACTTTTTGTCTAATAAAGTCCTACTACTAAAAAAAAGTCCTACTACTATTTTATCGAAACATTCTGTGGAAAACTTTATGTTTCATGTATACTACACTCTGGCCACTCTATTTGCGGCTCTGAAGTTTAGGTTGTATGTGGGGCAAGGGGAGAAACTCGCCCTCTACTGCCAATAAGAAAATAGTTGAGTGTGAGTGAGCGTCTGCTACAACCAATCACTGCTCTTGACGCCGCTAGTACGTTTTGAGATTGCTGCGATGTTGTCGGCTGTATTTCTGCAAACCACATGACTTCAATTGCTCTTTGTTGCAATATAGAGTGTGTTTGTTTGCTGTTTCACTCTTGTAATTAGCTGTTAACAATACAGCTTCAGCCCATTATTGTTTTAATATGGCGAGTGGCTAATCTGAATAAAAAAAAAAAAGAAAATCGGCTCTTATACGAGTCAAAGCCGAGAATTTATTTATCGGTTGTGATGAGGCAGAAAATGATATATACGACTATTTAACTCATGCCCCAAATGGGAGTCAATGACCAATCACGTTTCAATGATTTCTGCTTTACAACCAATCAGAGTAGTGTTTCACGAAATATTTATCAGTGTTAAATTTACCATATTAAAGAAAGCTCCTCCTTTTTAATACTCTGAACAGGTCTGACCATTATTTTGCAGTGACAGCCTGTAAAGAAATACGGCTACCAGATTGTATATATATAGTGCATAGATATCAACACATAGCGCTTGCAGGAGTTAATATAAAACATTTGTAGCAATTTATTATAGCACCAAAAAAAGAAACCACTGTTTGCACTTTCTTAAATGTATTTTTCCCAGGTAATAATCCAGATAAATATAATTGTCATATTTACATCATACGACATCAAAAATGAATTAATATACAGTTTGATGCGTTTCATTTTTTCTCCACTAGAGAGCATTCTTACAATATTGCGTTCCTTTGGCAATAAATGGTATGATCTGGTTGCAGTGATAAACAAAAGAAGCAGATGAAGCGTACCTATCTTTTCTCATTTGTTTTCAGACATCGCCGTTTACATTAAATATATAAATATTTTAAAATAACTATAGTTAAATAATGATTTGTGAGTAAACAGCTTAATTTTATTCGTTAAATAGTCCTAACAAATACCACTCTTGATTTCCAAATTCTCTAGATAAATTCACTCCTCGCTTCGTGAGTCGTGAATTTATCGATAATTTGGAAATCACTCGTGGCATTACTTATGAAGATTGTGGCGCCTTTCCTCTTGATTAACAACGATAAAGGTAAGATAGATGAGTAGGGTTTTTTAAAATACAAATTATGTTCTTTTTGCATTTAATGTAGTTTTGAAGTGATGTATGGAATTGGTTTTTCGCGAATTTATTAGAATTGTGAATATTTTAAAGAATAGTGTGTTCGTAGCAATATATGAGAAATCTCATATTTTTGTTTCGTTTTCAATTTCGCGTAATAAAATGAGCATTTATTTATAATATTTACGTTCTAGATAAACAGAAAGTGCTATGATATAATATTCCGCGTGGTACATAAAGCGGCGCTCCCCATATCGGCAACACTGTCGTCAAAACTTCAGACCGTAGACTGGGCAGCTGCACTATACATTCTATGTGAAAAATCAGATATTATTTTTAAGTATTCCACTTGTACTTTTTTTTGAGAATACGTATAATTACGACATTAATTGTTTCGATTATAAAAAGCATGTTGTACCTCATAAAACAGTCATCCTCAACTACAATAACTTCTGTTATATGCGTTGTCATATCATTAAAATTCAAAGCTTTTCAAAGACATGCTTCATCCTCAGGAATTCTTATGGTACTAATTAAAATATATATGCAGTCAATATGCCCATTTCACCAATTAATGTTTTAAAATGGTCAACAAGTTTCTACAGCCAAGCTGTCATTCTCAAGACCAGATATTGAGTCAATATCTGGTCTTGAGAATGACAGCTTGGCTGTAGAAACTTGTTGACCATTTTAAAACATTAATTGGTAAAATGGGCATATTGACTGCATATATTTTAATATTTTATCACCAAGAAGATCACTTGTGTATTAAATAAAATCTTATGGTACTGTTTTAAATTATTTGTATATTTTATTCTTGAGGATGAAGCATGTGTTTGAAACGCTTTGAATTTTAATAGTGTGACAGCGTTTACAACAGAAGTTATTATAGTTGAGGACGACTGTTTTATAAGGTACACATTTTTTATGATTGAAATAATTTTAACCTCAACGGTGTTCAAACATGATTATTAAAAGTATAGACATTAATTGTGCAACTACCTGCCGTCCCCTTGCGAGAAGAACATTTTCTTATGAAATTCCAGTCAGTGTGGAATATGTGTCGTTCCAACACAAAAAGAATTTGCTGGCTATAATAAGTTTTGGTTCCAGGTTAAGAATATCGGCTATAATGACTGGGAAGCCGACATTCTGACCATTTGTTACCCTCACTTGATGGATGATCGTGCTACTTTGTGATTGGCACATGTGAACTGTGGTGTCAGCAGCGGGTTTATAGACCAAAGGGCTTTACAATGCAACGGTTTCTCTGAAACTTTTAACAAAAAATAGTTCACCAAATGAACTGTATAAAGTAAACTCTTTAACGACTTCTCTTGGTAAATGACCATTATTATATAGTTACGTATCACTAAACATTACATTCTCCTTAAATTATTCTGGGGTTTGAGAGTTGTATTACTCGGCCAAGTTAAGTCTGCACGGCTAAAGAGGAAGTGTGTTAGCGCTAGTGTCGCCAAAATATTTCTCTACGGAAACATGTGAAACATCATTATATGATTGCAATTTAGTCATTTAGTCAAGGACTGCTGTAGCTATCGGATATTTAAAGTAACAGTGTGTGCCATCTCTCTATTACCAGCCTCAAAACAACACAGGGAACGGGAATTTGCAACATGTAATGAGGAAGGAAGAGGAAGGACAACTCATTCCCCACTAGTAACACGGTTGCCGGATTATTCATTTGGTCAACGACTGCTATCGGTATGGGATCATTTATAAAGCACAGTGTTTGCTAGCGCTCCCCTCCCAATCAAATAACACAATATAGGGGACAGGAAGTGGTAAAACAGTTTTTAATAATAATAATAATAATAATAACAATAATGATAATGTTTTATTTATTCTGACAGAGTTAAGGCCATAAGGCCTTCCCTTCCACTCAACCAGCACAAAAAGAAATATTTGACAAATATAAATGTACTCTATTACAACGAGACCTAAAACACGTTTGGGGAAAAGAATCCTATATACTCAACTTAGGATTTAAAGAGAGATCAGGGCTTGCTTGGTTTAGGTTAGGGGGCATGGGAATTTCTAAAAATTAGCGACGATCACGATATGCGAATATGTCCAATGTGCGGGAACTTCGAAGATGAGATACATATATTAGGAAAATGCGATGATTTAGAATATTGGACACGTCAGTTATTACCGGAAAGATTTCTAAATTCAAATCGGGAAAGATTGGTATGCTAAGAGTTATTGGTAAATCCAGAAAATTGGATAAACTTGGGTAAATTTCTGGACAAAACGCGGAAGATAAGAACAACACTCATTCATGAATAAATATATGTTATCAAAATGCAATACCATTAATTCTTAATAATTATACATAACTTAATTAGTGTCTAATACTATTGTATTATTATGTAATTGTAATATTATTGTGTTTTCTTTATGTAATTGTAATGTTATTGTTTTTTGTTCTTCTTTATACCATTACCAATTATTATTTATTGTAACGGACTGTCAACAGCACGTACGGCTTACTGTCCGTGCGACCCATATTTGTAAATAATGTTGTAAATATCTTATTTTTGTCTAATAAAGTCCTACTACTACTACTACTAATTATAAAGAGTTAAAAATACATTAAATATTGCAATGTACATTTCATGTAGAAACAACATTTTATACGATACTAACAATAATAATATTTACGATAATAATAATAATAATAATAATAATAATAATAATAATAATAATAATAATAATAACAACAACAATCTAAATATGAAAAAAATATACGAGAAACACCAATTAATATATGCACCTTACACTGGGTAATGATGAAGTCGAGGTAAGAGCAAATAAAAATTTTGATTTCTTTTAAAAGATGCCAATGTCCGGCAGTCCCTTATTTCTTGTGATAGGGAATTCCAGTTGCGAGAAGTGAAGGTAGTATATGGCATGGAGTGATGCGATGTCCTATGGTGCGGTATATTAAGCAGGAGATTATGTTGTGATCTTGTGTTTAAGTTATGTTTGAGGATAGATACTGGAAACGAGATGATAAATAATTGGGAATCGAGGTATGTAGGATCTTAAATAAGAGCATTAGACAGTGTAATTTTCTTCTCTCTTTTAGATGCAGCCATGACAATTCGTGGAAAAATGGAGAAATGTGATCGTATTTTCGAACATTAAATATGAATCTTATACACATATTATGGACACGCTGCAGTTTGTCGGACAGTTCATTACTTATGTCAGTTAGTAAAACGTCACAATAGTCAAAATGCGGCATCACTAAGGTTTGAATTAAAATTCTTTAAAGAGCTGTAGGAAGAAAGTTTTTGTGACGCTTTAGGGAATGCATTATGGAGATCTCTTTAGATGTTTGTTTTATTTGGATATTCCAATTTAAATTATAATCTAAGTAAAGTCCTAAGTTTTTAACGACGTCGGCATAAGGAATTTGATCGTTATCTAACATGATAGCCGGCATATTGCTATTGTTTATGGAGTTTAAAATTCTTGGATGACCGAATATTATTGTTTGCGTTTTGTTTAATAGTAAGGGAACGAAGAGAATCGACAGCACAAATTTAACTCGGGCAAGCAATACTCTGCAGTAGTTATACATACTAAGACCCTCAATTGAAGAAGCAGCCATATTATTTTATACTTTAAGATAATGGAAACTACAAGTGGGTAGTCAACGAGGATGTTTACTTACAGAAACTGAGGTCCATTTCCTTGATGTGAAGGGTAAACAACTATGCTGGGTCCACTGGCATCGCCGTCAGCAGACTTTCTTCGTTTTAGCAGAAGTATTATAATCAGAAGCACTATGAGTACTACTGCACCAGCGGCAACCAAGGGCAGTACCAGGCCTGCGCACAATCAACACAGATTTCTCAAAATTTAAAATATTAAATAAAATACGCTACACAAAATTAAACATTATTACATTTATGGTAAAAACCCATAGCCTACAGATAATTTTACCTGCAAGTAGGGAGAGATTTTGAGAGATTTATAGCGTATTTGGCACAATTTACAAAACATTAAAAATAGCCTGGTGGTGTAGCAAATTTTGCAATGTCCGTTGTTGTTTAACAATTAAATTGCAAGATTTTGTAGGAATTTTATTGCAGAGTAGATGAGATCTACCTAAACAGACCTGACAAGCAAGAATTGATTAGCTCTTTGAGAATTCCAGTAGTACATTAACGTTTGAATTAATGTCACGTATTTCTGAGATTAATTTATATTGTTACCATTTCGTCTGACATATGTACATTTTAAAATACATATTGTTACATGTTGCTCTCAGCGACGTTTGAATTGCGAGGGCGAGTTAGAGTACCCGCACAGCCGGCGAATTATCTGGAGCATCTTGCCAGACGATTCTACTGGTGTCTCCTTCCTCCTTTGAGAAAAGCTTTGAAGTATCTCGAAGCTGTTTCCGGAGATTTCCTCCGTTGAGAAAGGCTTCGAAGTATCTCGAAGCTGTTTCCGGAGATTTCCTCCGTTGAGAAAGGCTTCGAAGTATCTCGAAGCTGTTTCCGGAGATTTCCTCCGTTGAGAAAGGCTTCGAAGTATCTCGAAGCTGTTTCCGGAGATTTCCTCCGTTGAGAAAGGCTTCGAAGTATCTCGAAGCTGTTTCCGGAGATTTCCTCCGTTGAGAAAGGCTTCGAAGTATCTCGAAGCTGTTTCCGGAGATTTCCTTGCGCCTTATAAAAGGGCGTAGACAGGAGACCACAGTCAGTTTTGTGTTTGACGAGAGCAGTCAGTCTGCGACAGCGTGTCTTGTGGTGAACCAGTGTGACAATAAGTTTTGGCGAATTTATTTATCAGTGAGTGGAAAATTGTTCTGACTGAGATAAAAATTAAAATAAGATTATTAGTGATTTGTATCTGTGAACAGTAGTTTGTTGATAATTGAACTAAATAAAGTGTTTGGTGAAATTTTTAATAATTTCATTGTGCTTATTACGCCCTAATAATATAGAAGAAAATCGAGGCCATCCCGGCACAATAGTAAACCAAGCATAGTAAACATTTGTTGGTTATTTTCATTTTATTTAACTACCAGCTTTAAAAATGCAAGTCATATGTGCATCGCAATACAAATATTAATGTTACTGGACTAATAGGTAATATGATTAAATATTATTATGTAGTTTTACTCAATAACGTATATATTAGTTAGTTTAGGCTTGTTATAAGTAAACTTCAATTATTTATATTTTATGAAATATTAAAAAATAACATACAGATGATTAATAGTTAACGTCGATATAATATTGTTACGCGTCATATATCGACGTTTAAATTACGCGGGCAAGGCGAGAATGGTGGTTTCGCATTGGTCAAAATAGATTTTCGACTCACTAATCGCGAGCCAAAAAGCCCACGTAAACATCGAAATGTCTAGGCCCTCATTCTAGACGATTCTACGAGTCTCTGTTTCCCCGTTCGGGGAAAGATCGGTGGCCGGAGGCTTCTAGTTCGAAGCGTCTCGATCCTAAGTCTAGGAAGAGAATAGAGACCGGCCAGTCTTGATTTGACGGCGATAGCATTCAGTATTGTGTTGTGTACGAGATATTGTGGTGAACAGATTCATCAGTGACTATGAAAATAATTTAGATTTACATAAAGATTGAAAGAAGATTAATTCTGAGTGAAAATTGCGATAAAAGTTTACTGATAATTTGTGAAAAGAAATAAAGTGCTAAGTGAGATTTTAAACAACGGATGTGTGTTCATTTATGCCGAAATAACGTAAAGGAAAAACATTGGTCTTCGCTGTGAAATTATTTAATAAGATTATGTACTGTACTGCGCTAGGATTAAAATACATTTACGAATTCGATCACAACTCATCTGTAAAACCTTACTTTCAATTCCTCGAAACTAAAAAACTATTTATCTTGTAATAATAACATATTAGGAAATTGTTTATTTTTTGTTCAAAATCAATGTTAAATGTAGAATGAGTTGACTTTCTTCCACACAGTGAAACTTCCTTTCTAAACGATATCTACCAATATACGAAGTGATTCAGTGTAAGAGAGCACGAAAACCTTGCACATGTCCTTGGGGCTTATCCGTTTGGGAAATCACTGAGAAACATTCGGCACTACTCTATTCGAAACATGATGGCAGAAGGCTTGCGAGATTATGGACACACAGTTTATGAAGAAGTTCATGGTGTGGCCACTAATGGGAATAACAGACGGATATATATTATTGCATTTAGTCCATCTTCTAAAATTGGTATAATATTAGATCCCATAATCCGTTCCGAGTCTCACAGTGGACAACCTGAGGAAGTTGACTCTGAAAAGAAACTGAGCCAACAGTTGACTATTACAAGAAATAAATACCAATTAGATAGTATAACTCACAGGATTGATGATCGGGCCAAGAGGTACTATACCAGGATTCGTAGCTAAATTTTGGAATTTCTTAGATTTGGAAAGACTGTATCTTTCTAAAATTGCCATCGCTGCCATTTGAGGATGAATTTCAATTTTAAGAAACCATATTTACAAAATTTCTACTTTATAGAATATACTTCAATTACAATTTGAATTTTTTAGTGTATTTACAAAATATATTTAATCAATTTTTGAAAATTGTCTGTATCAATTTTTAAAATTGTCTGTATCACTTTGTCCTTGTGGCAATCATCTAATAAGAAAAGTTTTACATGATAATATTACAGACTTCTAGGGGTTGTAGATGGGACTTAGTAGATAAAGATTTGGTAAGGAACCCATATCCGAAAACTTACAATTTCGATGTAAAATAAGTTTGAAAATCGAGACACAATGGGCTTATATCGTGTGTCTTGTGGTTCAAAAAAAGTATTACATAATTCTAGGAGTTGTACTACGATGTGGTTCCATGTGGCGACCCTGTTGTTCGTTGCACAAAGTGTACCTGCGACGCATGTTTACATACACACGCCCCACAATACCTAGTATGTGTTCAATAAAATTTCTGCTGCCGCCAGAATTCGTGCAAGAAGATCTTCCTCCGACTCGACAGGCGAAGTACAACCTCTAGAAGTCTGTAATACTTATCAGTCCATATCAGTCCACTGTGTTTCGATCTTCAAACTTATTTTATATCGAAATGGTACGTTTCCGGATATGGGTTCCTCGTCAAACCTTTATCTAATAAGTCCCCTCTACAAACCCCAGAAGTCTGTAATACTCGTATTTATTCTGAATCACTCTGTAGTTGGAGATCTTGTTAAAAGTTTTCTTGTAGATCCACAGTTTATCATTCAATGTTGATCTAACTAATTTTCAGCAAGATATTCTATTTACATGTTAATATTAACCAAGTTCATTATGAGCACATATAATCCACTTCAATATTAGTTCCTAAGATAATATGAAATGAGGATAATTTCTCCCTGACATTCCAGTAATATCATGAGCTACATGTATTAGTTTATCTAGAAACTTGTTTCATTCGAATCATAAGCCTGACGTAATCATTTCCAGTCTCACTCCAGGGATTATAATATCAAATGCTCATATCACGTATGTATAAAGTCATATCGCTCACATGTATGTTATTACAATCTGTCATACAATACCAACGGTTTTAAGGATGAAGTGTTTTACTGATTCACACTGTAACTGTATAATAATGATCATCATGAACATTTTAGTAGGATCTGTCATCTGTAGTTTATTCAAGGTGATCTTGGCGAATCCATCTAAGTCTTGGCCTTCCCAAATATATTTTTCCCTGTGATTAATATTGTAGAGATAGTTTGGGTAATCTTCCCCTTTCCGTTCTCAAAACATGTTGTTTCCAATTTTGTTGATATATGGTTATATAATTTAATATGTTTTCGACTTTAAATTTTTTTCTGATATCAATATTTCCTTGATGATCTAATCTTGTGAATTCAAGAAGTAGTCTAAAAAATCTCATGTGATGCTTCCAATTTCTTTTTACCTCTCTGAATCAGGACCCAAACGTCACTTCCATATTTAATTACTGGTTATGAAGTAATATTATGTAATATTAATTTGGTTTCTGTTGACACTGATTTTCAAAATTTCTATTTATTATGCCATTTAATGTATTATATTTTCTAATTTTATATCTATATATCTTTTATGTCCACCGCTGTGGTCTCGAGGTAGCGTGCTGCCTCGTCACGCAGCCGGCCCGGGTTCGATACCCGGTCGGGACAAGCTTCCTGGGTGAGTTTTTTTTCGGGGTTTTTCCTCACGTGCAAGACAAATTTCAGGACGCTTAGGGTAGCCCCGCAAATTTCAGAACATTGTCCATATAATACCCCCGGTCGGTTAATTAAGAAACTGTTTTGCCAACGATCCGCGAAAATCATCCGGCCATCGTCATCATCAACCCTATCATTATCATCACCCTCCTTCACCGGTGTGGAAAGCAACGGGAAGCTACCACACCTACAATTCCATAGTAAAGCTGCAAAGCATAGCATGAAACTGCTATGATTGCAGTGAAAGCCCTGCCTTCAAGCAGAAGTATTATGGATTGATGGATATCTTTTGTTTTCTGAAATTATGTTTCCAAGATAGTTAAAATTAGATA
The DNA here is from genome assembly GCA_030220185.1 of Diploptera punctata. Classification (NCBI taxonomy): domain Eukaryota; kingdom Metazoa; phylum Arthropoda; class Insecta; order Blattodea; family Blaberidae; genus Diploptera; species Diploptera punctata. Next base: position 6,234,373 of record JASPKZ010010655.1, on the reverse strand, counting down.
CTTGTTCTATTATATGTAAATTTATTTCTATTTTTACCATTTGTATATATTTATTAAAAAATATGATAATAATAATAAAATAAAAATAATGAAATAATAATAATAATAATAATAATAATGATAACGATAATAATAACAATAATAATAGTAATAGTAAAAAAAATAATAGTGATAATAACAGAAATAATAATAATGATGAAGACATCTTAGAAGAATTACACATGGAAGGATATGCGCTATGAACTGTTGTTGTTTTGCATTGCTTTAAACGTCGAAAAGCAACAACACAGTTAGTAGCGCATAATCTACTGATGATGGAAACCAGTTTGCGAAAAGCCTACATTTCTTAAAAGTTTTTGAAAAATGTTAACCTAGTTTAGGACATCGGCACCTGCCAGGTATCTATTTTAATATTTTACTTTGTGACTGTTTACCTCAACGGAATTTTAATATTAATTTTTTTAGTAAGTTATTGTCTTAAATTCTGCGTGCAACCTATTAAAATGACCTCAGTGAAGGTGACGGCTAATACCAAGAAATAGAAATACAATGTTGTCTCATTGCTATAATATTATTCTCTAATATATAATTGTTTCATACTAATATATTGCAGTTATTTCATGGTAAAAATATAATCGTCAAGAAACGCGTATATGGGTTCCACTGGAGTAAACGTTTCTGGAGAAAATCCATAATGGGAAAGCCAGAGAGAAATGACCTGTAGGTAGGCTAAGAATGAGGGAGACTTTGATTAAATGTGATATGAGGGAGATAAATTGTATAGGGCATTATTGAAAAACATTACGTTAGGATAGATATATATGGAAAGCTTATGACCGAACAGTCGTTAACTTCCGATTTCGATAGTGCCTGTGAGTAAGTATGTTGTGCTATAGTTACACATTCTGAACTGTCTCTAAACTTAAAACAATATTTGTTATAAAAAATAACAAATAGGTTTAGTTTCTTAAGTTTTGTAATACATGTGGTGATGCAAATTTTGCCAAAATGAAAACTGGCCCAACAGAGGGATATAAACATTATATTATTAATCTAAATGTATGAAATTAAGTATTTGTTCAACTTTATTATACTAAAATGTGTATCAATTATTTTTTATTCAATGTCACCAGGTTGTCGTTTAGACATTCTGCTATTCTCTTGTGGTATCGACATTATTGTTACCCACTTCTTAGGTTGGGGCGCCTGGAAGTCAGAGATAAGATGCCCCGATCATATATGATAGGTGATGGTGCACAGGGAGAGGCTTAATCATACTAGTACTTACTTACTTACTTACTCACTGACACTATCGACCCATAGGTTCATGGCCGCGCGGACATAAGCTCTCTATACATCCCTATCCTGAGCTAATATTTTCCAATCATTCCCTTTATAATCTACTTCCCTCAAATCATAGTTAATGTTATTCTCCCACCTCATTCTTGATTTTCCCTCTGGCTTTCCTACAAGAAGCTTCCATGCAAGTCTTTCATTCCCCATACGTGCAACATGTCCTGCCCATCGCAGTCTACGAGACTTGACTGTTCTTATTATATCTGGCTTCCTATAAAGACCATGTAGTTCACTGTTATGTAGTCTTCTCCATTCACATGTCTCTTCATCTCACTTTGGTGAGGCTTAATCATACTTAATATAATGAAGTGAATATTATAATGATGGCCAGATGACGTTCGGGGACAATTTTGGCCTTAAAATGTTCTGACATTTGTCTTACAGGTGAGGAAAAATCCCGAAAAAAATATCACTCAGGAAACGTATCCCGACCGGGGATCGAATTTGCACTTGTAAAGTTTTCACGTCATTATTCAAGTAAATCTGAATGCTGTACAGTTTTTTTATTTTTTTTTGTGCTTGGTCTCTCTTCACTTTGACTGTATCAATTTACTTGAATATTAAAAATAGCGTATCATCTAATAAGGGAAGGCTAACGTACGACATTGTATAAAAAATTACAGTTATATATTTCAGCCCCTGGAATAAAATGGCGAACTCTTTTGAAGTGTAAAAAGCTGTATGTTTTACAGTCATGATTGAAAATCTACTTTGTCTGCCCTGTGGTTATAAAATTCTGCTGGATTTAAAATTACATAACATGGCTAGCGAGTTCGGCGTATAAATTGATCTCTCAGTGTAGAGCATTGCCAGCGGAGAATCGCGATTGAAATCTTTGATAAACAGTCTCGCATGCAGAGAGCAAGAGAAATATTTGAATGGAAAAAAAGTGTTACAAATCTGGAAATTGAATGAGAGGACAAAGTGGGTGAATTTCCTCAACTCAGTGAAAGTATAAAGATGGATCTGTGCGTTTCGTGTTCAAACCATACTTTCCACACTTATAAAAAGCGTCTTTCCTCTTGTCTATCAAGTGCAATTTTCCTTTTCCTCACTCAAATTCTCTTCTTCCAAACATCCTCTGTCGATATCCATCATTATTACTTTCTTTTTCCAAGCTCCCTTACTCTACTTTTATTTTTATCTCCATCCGTACTACAGTCTGTTACAGAACTCTATAAAAACCTTCACGGAGTTTTCGGAGATGTTAGATGCATGTTTTGATGTAAGGAATCTGATGAACTCTAGCCTTTTATTTATTTATATTTATTGACTTCCTTAAAATTTAAGGTTGTCATTACAGATATGGTTTAACTTTACCAAGATAGAAGTAAACTCACTGACACTATCGAACCCATAGGTTCATGGTCGCGAGGACATAAGAGACCTCCATACATCCGTATTTTGTGCTAATGTTTTCCAATCGTCGCCTGTATAATATACCTCCCTCAAATAATTTTTACTCCATGTCGCAACAGGCCTAGAAGACTCTTGGCCTACCAGCCGGCTGCTGGCCTCGCATCCACATATGTTAATCATAGTGGTAGACTATCATCAAGCCAATGTAGGGGTGACATGTGTTCAGCATATCGGGTCTCCCAGCAGTTATAGCTGGTTCTCTCAACCTGGAGGCGCTACTTGCTGTAGTTACCCAAATTTCTCATTATGCTGGGTGGGTATCGGTCCCATACTGACCGAATTTCCATAAGAAAATTTATTCACCCATGGAGACTCGAACCAGCGCATGTCCCGTAGCACTGCGCTAAGGCATCTTGCCTTAACCACTCGGCTACGGCGCTGGACGTCCCTCAAATAATTGTTAATGTTATTCTCCCACCTCATTCTTGTCCTGTAAACTGGGCTTTCCCTCTGGATTTCCTACATGAAACTTCCTTGCCCTTATTTCATTCCCCATTCGTTCAACATGTCCTTCTTAATTGTTCTTGTTGAATTTGGTTTCATATAAACATCATGTAGCTCACTGTTAAATCGCATTTTCTATTCACCTGTCTGTTTATTTCTCTTCGGTCCACAAAAATGTCCAAATAACTTTATTCTTAAATACTCGTAATATTTTTTCCTGCCTTAAAGTAAGAATTTAGTCCCGCGCCGTAGCCGAGCGGTTAAGGTAGGAAGCCTTGGCGCAGAGCTACGAGACTTGCGCTGGTTCGAGTCTCCATGGGGGAAGAAATTTTCTCATGGTATTTCGGCCAGTATGGGACCGGTGCCCACCCAGCATCGTGAGGCAATTGGGTAGCTACAATAAGTAGCGGCTCCAGGTTGAGGAACCAGCTATAATGGCTGGGGGACTCGACATGCTAACCACATGTCACCCCTACACTGGCTGTTGATCATCTACCTCTGTGATTGACACATGTGGATGTGAAGGGCCAGCAGCCGGCTGGTAAAAGGGCAACCGCTGAAAAGTGGAAAGACCCTCAATCAATCGGAAAGTAAGAATTTGTGTCTCGCACCCATATAACTGGGAGAATAACAGTTTTATATGTTTACAGTTTATCGTTTTTTTGAAAGGAGTTGGTACGACAAGAGTCGCTGTATTCGCAATAACATTCATTTCCAGAGTTGAAATAAACATAAGATATAAAAATATAAATTAATCAAAGGAATACAAAACATCATTAAATACACGAAATAAAAAAAAAATAGATGTATATTTATCATGTTGCAATGATCTATCTATGCCAATCAAAATTGGTGATTTCATAATATCAATATAGAGCCTCTATAGGCTATAGCTAAATCTGATGTTTTGGGAGACCAAGCACACACCAGAATTGTGACATTAATTTAGGCATAACTCCGCCTGTCCGTATCATTTACCCTGAAAATGCAATGTTCTGCAATTTATTCCTTTGGCCAGCAACCAATCGAAGGGACTATTATTATGCTTTCAAGTCTTATACGAGAATTTCCCTCAAATGCTGGAGGGAAAATTTTCTATAGGATCGTAACAGGCCTTGGCCTAATACTTGGAAGGAAGAAGAAGAAGAAGAATCATTTTTTAGGTAGGGCCTACATCAATCTTGGTTTGGATAGACCAATTCTAACATGAGATCGGAACAGACCAGCAGGTCTAATCCTTGATGCTTCTGCTGATATATATCCATCCATCCACAGTAATTCTGACCGAGGGCAGGTCTTTCACTGCAATCAGCATTTTCATGCTATGCTTTGCAGCTTTACTAGGGAATTATAGGTGTGGTAGCTTCCCGTTGCTTTCCACACCGGCAAAGGCTGGTAATGGTAATGATAAGGATGATGATGATGGCCGGATGATTTTCGCGGACAGTTGGGCCCTAAGCTTTCTGAAATTTGTCTTACAGCTGAGGAAAAACTCCGAAAAAACCTCACCCAGGAGCCTGTCCCGGCCGGGAATCGGACCTGGGTTCGCTGCGTGACAAGGCAGCACGCTACCTCGAGACCAAAGCGATGGACATATAGGCCCTATATATTTATATCTCTTTTTTTTTTCTCTTCTGATTTTGCGGTTGATTGATACCTGACCAAATCATACGGCAGGATACATTTATTTTCAGGCCATTATTATATCGGCTTTTGTAAGCCAGTAAATCAATACGTTGAGAATATAGGATTTGTTTATGTGTTAAATATACAACAATGTATCGTCTATTATTTTTACCCCACGCTGTGTGATAAGACTTGCTCCATATTATGTATTATTGCGTAATTTTGCACGATTTAAGTAATTTATACCAATTTCATTTTCTATTGTTACAGCTATTCACCACGAGGAAGAAGTAGTCTGGGAAGACTATAGAAAAGTAGGAAACAAGCAATTTGGAGCCGGAACAGGCTAGTAAATAATCCTAAACCGTGGCTAAGAAGAAGAAGAAGATTGTTTTATTTAAAATAAATCAAAGCAATGTCTCTTAGAGGATAAATTGAAATTTAAGGATTAAATTATTTCATAAATCAATTTGAACCTGTACTTATTTTAAAATGATCTATTTCTATATTTACTGACAAAAGAATGTAGATTGTGCTCACCCTACGATCTCATGGCAACGCCGTTGCCTCAGGCGCAATGGACCCGAGTTCGATAAACGGCCGGGATAAGTTCCCTGGGTGAAATTTAAAATATAGCAATTTGATGCCCCACAGCACCGAAAGGACGCACTTTGCGACACTGGTTCACTGCTGGCAAATGACAGTTTCAGTAGTTTGCATCCTGCACTATTTAATGAGCGAAGTCGCTGGTGTGTACGAGTGAGCGCGCACTAATATATATGAGATAGCGTAGTGCCTAATGAACACTACATTTACACAATTTAAAGTTTCTGGTTTGTTAATCTAACGAGTTAAATTACATCCATATTATGTAATAAAGTGTAAACTAATCTGATCTACACTAACTTGTCCCATCGGAACCTTACAAAATGGAGTTAACATCCATTTCTTAAAATATAGTTTCGAATGTTGGTCATTCTTATCCTCAATAACTGAGGATACTAGATATTTTCACAATAATAATAATAATAATAATAATAATAATAAATAATAATAATAATAATAATAATAATAATAATAATAATAATAATAATAATAATAATAATAATAATAATAATAATAATAACAATAATAATAACAATAACAATAACATATAATAATAATAATAATAATAATAATAATAACAAAAACAACAATAATAACAACAATAATATATTACTATTATTATTATTATTATTATTATAAAGTAAAGTAAAGTGTTCCCACTACAGGCCTCAGGAGGCCCTAATTATTATTATTATTATTATTATTATTATTATTATTATTATTATTATTATTTAGTAGTATTATTATTACCCAGAAAACATTGGAATTGTGTCCACCTGGAAGAAGAAGAAAAGGAAGATCTCGAAACTCGTGGACGCAAGAAATAAGAACGGGTATGAGAACAAGGACATGGAATGGATATATAGAGACGAGCGGAGAAACGTTAGGCACAGAAAGATGTGTATACATTGAAAATCTGTATATAAATAATAATAATAATAATAATAATAACAATTAATAATAACTATTAATAATAATACATCTTATTATTATTGTTATTATTATTATTATTATTATTATTATTATTATTATTATTATTATTATTATTATTATTATTATTTATTGTTGAAATGAACTTTTATACTCCACCTGGATTAATTATAGCATACATTTAAGTTTTGGTTTCAGTGAAAATGAGAGAATAACAGTTCTACGAATTCAATTAATGGTTTTTTTCGAGATTAACTTCGAACAATAGCACAAAGATTATAGATTTTTTTATTTTATTTATTTAGCCTGTGGAGATAAGGCCATGTGGCCTTCTCTTCTACTCATCAGGACAAACATATATTACATATAAATAGAAAAAATTACAATAATAGTCATACTAAACAATTAATTATCTGTCAAATTGAATAATAATGAAAATAATGTCTAATAATACAATGAAATTAAATCTACTATACATAAAAAGAAAAGAAAGAAAAAATACAAAGAAAGTAATAAACTACAATGAATTAATCTATGCTTTTTATACAAGGTATTAGATAAAAATATTATCTAATCTTAAATCTATTTTTATTAAATAATGAAAAAACACATTATTAATTTTTAAACAGTAATATTAGTGAGTTGTTTCTGTTAGTAATTTTATTTTCAATTTGTTTCTTAAAGATGGTAAGGTTTGCCAGTCTCTGACATAGGGTGGAAGGGAATTCCATGTTCTAGCAAGAGAAATTATAAAAGATTTTGAATAATAGGTAGTGTGATGAGGAGGGATATAAAGGACACTGCGCTCAAGGGATGGGTATCTAACTTATGTGTGTCAGAGAGTCTAGTGAAGCGGTGTGATAAATAATAAGGTAATGATGTGTGTAATATTTTATAGAGAAGGCATAGGGAATGGATGGTTCTACGATCTTGTAGACGAAACCATGACAATTGTTCCAGGGATGGTGTAACGTGATCAAATCTACGTATACCACAAATAAAACGTATGCAAGAATTATGAACACTTTGATGTCTTTGGGTAAGAACAGTATTTAGGTCAGTAAAAAGAGTATCACAATAATCAAAATGGGGCATTGCAAGTGTTTCTACTAAAATTTTCCTCGGAGCAAACGGTGAACAATTTCTTATACGATTTAGTGAGTGTATTATTGAGAAGATAGTTTTGCAAATGTTATTCATTTGATTATTCCAAATTAAATAAATTATAAACTAGCAGAGAAAATATCAAACAGCCCGTCAATGCGATCGGTTAGGCAATTATACGAAGTTGTTGAAGCTTTCTTGAAGGTAGTGGCAACAATATTAAAAAAAAAAAAAAAATTTCAAATGCCCCAAGTTTGTCTTTCGACATTCCTGGTTTCTCTCCTGGCATGGCGTAATTCTAACCCACTTCTCAGGTTGGGGCGCCTGGAAGGCGGGGTTATGTTGTCCTGATGATATGATGCGTGATGATGATAGTGGTGCGCCAGGAGAGTCCCTAATCCTAAACTTAACCTAAGATGAATATGAATGATGATGATTGCGATGGCCATATGATTTCGGGGACCGTTTGGGCCTTAAAGTTTTCCTGACATTTGTCTTACAGGTGAGGAAAAAACCCCGATAAAAACCTCACCCAGAAAAACTGTCCCGACTGGTGATCGAACCCGGGCCCGCTGCGTGATAAGGCAGCACGCTACCCCGAGAGCACAGCGGTGGACATATTAAAAATATTAATATTATATATTTATTTCCTCAACTCCAATTCCGACCAGTAATGGTAAAGAAGCTAACAAAGTATAAAATAAAAGATAAATTGCTGCCTGTCCAACTCAGGGTCGGGTCAAGGGATGAGATGAGATGAGATGATATGAAGCCCACTTTATGCGAATGACAAATGTGCCGGCCGACCACTCCTGACGCGCCGTCACGGGGGCAGATTAACGAAATGAAACGAAATGGATGAGATGGAATTGGAAAAACAGTGGAATGAAATTGTGGCAAGGAAAAACGGGAGAAACTCTGGGAAAATCCTGCTCAAACTCACTTTCGTCCACCACGAAACTCACATGGAGCGACCGAGACTATCTCGGGAGCCCAGCCGTGAAACGGGAACATCTAACCTCTTGCGCCACGGAGCCGCCATTAATATTATTACTACTACTAATATGATTACTATTAATAGACCTAATATTATTACTACTATTATTATTGTTGTTATCATTATAAAGTTGTAATAGTCGAAATACACGTTTTATATTTTATGAAAATTCCACCAGTTGTGTTACAATATTGTAATTTTACCTTATTGCTAATCGGTTAATGACCTCCTTTAATGGTAATACAAAAATAAATAATAGTTTAAAAAACTAAAACAACACGCTTTATTAGACAACTGAACTCAAAAATGAAAAATAATTTTAATTTCCAACACGCTTGGGATAAAATTAAAGTGGTCAACAAAAAAATCATCTCCAACACATCTAGAATAAAACTAGAGTTATCTACAAAAAAATAATTTTACCATCAAAAGCGTGGGGTGCTCTATATCAATTAAAATATTTGATAATAAACATACATTGGTAAAAGTAAAGTCACTAAGATGAAAACATAAAAAACATAAAAAGCACCCCACGCTTTTGATGGTAAAATAATTTTTTTGTAGATAACTCTAGTTTTATTCTAGATGTGTTGGAGACGATTTGTTTTGTTGACCACTTTAATGTTATCCCAAGCGCGTTGGAAATTGAAATTATTTTCATTTTTTAGTTCGGTTTTCTAATAAAGCGTGTTGTTTTAGTTTTTGTAAACTATTATTTATTTTTTTAGTTTAATTGATTCTCATAAACCGGAATCCCACGAAAATTTAATTCCTTATGATATTTTTAGTGTTTAGGCACGGAAATAATTGTATTCTTTAACAATGATTATTATCTAACATTATTATAATATTTTTGAATATTTTAATATAGATTAATAGTTACGGTTAATAGTATCCCTCTCATATTTTTTGGATAAATTACAACGTGGTAAGTACAATGATAATGTTGTATATACAAAATTGTCATTAGTATTTTACAGGATAAGATAAAAATGTAAATATCTTTAAATTCGATACTATTGAAGTATGAGCTAAAAGTAATACTATTCTAAAAAAAATCCTCCGGGCCGGATTTGAAACAGCGACCTATGGATTACTGAAATTATATACCGCTAAACTCCACCGCTCTACCAACTGAGCTACCAGAGGATATAACATTAATTTCTTACAACGAATGATTAAAAAGTCGGTAAGTCCACAACCCTATTATACCGGTCTTCATTTTTTTGATGTCCTGACGATCCTGGCCTGGATCTTAGAAAAATATTATGAAATTATTGTATTGTCATTGGGCCTTTACAAGTATACAAAGTTTTCAAGTCGATCCAATGTTTTTAAGTGGGTAAAATCGTGATGAAAGATTCTATTACATAGATATACAGATACAGGTCAAGCTAATATAGCGTGTAAAAAGAATCTCACTCAGTGCACTGCTGAGATAGTTGCAATCTGTCACAAACCCTGGTGTCATAAATAACCATCTACTCCTTTACCAGGATCAGAGGCTTGCCTGCACGTAACTTTGTGACTGTCACACGAGCGAATGCCGTCTCAGAGGTGAAATAAAATTTACTCAGCTTTTTTAAAACATTGTTTTATATGTTTTACTGTTTTGATAATAAATAACTATTGTCTTTTCATTTTCTTTCCTCTTAGGAAGTGTAGGGAGTGTCACTACCCCATAGCTGCTCCTGCCCTAGCGCCAATCTTCATGTAACTATTTTTTGCGCGATAGTGCGTTTTGTCGTACTTACCAGCAATGGGGGCCATTATTGAAAGTTCAACTTCCTAGATTTCGGGGTTGCCAACCTAAGTAACTATACTGTAGTATAACATTTACACCCACGTGCGGGAAGTAAAACCACTGTCCTCTATGTATACTACGTACAACGTATATACAGAAAATATCCAAAAGATAGTGTTAATATACATTATACGAAACAAATCACTGCATTTTAAATGAACTGAACTTTATTTGAAACAATATAAAACAATAAATACGTACTTATGGCCATGTTATCAATAACTGTTCTCAAGGCCTTCTGTTGTTTCAACTAATAAACATAGCTCACACTGTTAACGTTAGTCAGTTGCTTATAATGAACACAAATATTTCCAACAAAGATGTTATTATTTTACTATTATATATTATTTTGAAAACACCATCGCTCAAAAAATAATGTAAAACACACGTTTGTGAAGTGATTTACAGTATCTCGGGAAATTAAAAACCTGGCTATCGCTCGGTTTTTAAACATTTTTCGTAGATTCTGTAAAACCACTTACCTTGCATCGTAATATCCTATTATGCTCTTGTTCTTCTTATACTTAATAAGGCGCTACAGCATCAAATAGAGAATGCTTTCGCCTTCTTAACGAGTTCTTTTCACACTTTTCTATCCTGGACACATTTGTTCGAATTTTTTATCTTCATGAAATTTACACATTTACAACATCAACTTCCTACCTTTTTTTTGTGTCGTCGAATACATTTAGGGATTAATGGCTTCCATTTTTAGATTTTTTGCCATCCTCGTATCATCCATTCTATATGTGTGTCCAATCCAGCTTAATCTTTGTACTTTAATGAAGTTTTTGTACTTTTTTTTGATAATTCTATTTATATCTTAATTTGTTAGAATTCTCCATGATCCGTCCTGATTCCTTATTGCTCCAAATATAATTCTTATTACTTTCCTTTAAAGTCAGGAAGCTTTTGTTTTTCGGCTTCTTTATGTGTCCAAGTTTCACTAGATAGGTTACAACTGGTCTTATAACTGTGAAGTATAATTTAAGTTTGACATTTTTAGATATTAGTTTACTCTTAAGTAATGGTAAATTTGCATAAAAATGTTGTTACCAAGTGCTATTCGATTTCTTATTTCTTCTTCAATCGAATTTGTGTTGTTTACTATTGTTCCCAGATACTTAAATGGTTTTATACCCACATAAGAATAAACGTTGTTAAAGAAAATTACTAACTGTTTCTTCATCTTTTCTCCTTCTTCTTCTCCTTCTTTTCCCTCCTTCAAGTCGTCAGAGCTTATAGTGAACTTAGCCTCATTCAAAAAATGTCTCCATTTCTACCTAGTCAAAATCGTATCAAGTTTTTTTTGAGAATGGAAACATCTTTACTCAAATTAATGTTGATTTATTCTCGAACATGTTTCGATATAATTTTCTACATCATCTTCAGCTTGCCCAGACTAGACAAATTACCTCAAATTAATGTTGATTTATTCTCGAACATGTTTCCATATAATCTTCAACATCATCTTCAGCTTGCCCAGACTAGACAAATTACCTCAAATTAATGTTGATTTATTCTCGAACATGTTTCCATATAATCTTCAACATCATCTTCAGCTTGCCCAGACTAGGCAAATCAAATTAATGTTGATTTATTCTCGAACATGTTTCGATATAATCTTCTATATCATCTTCAGCTTGCCCAGATAAGGCAAGCTGAAGATGATATCGAAACATGTTCGAGAATAAATCAACATTAATTTGAGGTAAGATGTTTTCAGTCTCAAAAATCTTGATTAAAAGAACCTCAAAATATTACTTCTTAAAATAAACCACTTAGCATATTTTAATTTTTTTTTCAGGTCTTCTTCTACGAATCGCAATCACATCTTCTTTGTTAATTCCACTCTTTTGAATGTCACTCATTTCTCCATGAAGGGTTTTATAAGACAATATTTCTTTTGCAATTCGTTAGACATATCCAGACAAATAAAATGTCGAGATTTGATAAGCTTTAAAATACAGGTTGCGTCATAAGTCAGTCAACCACTGTACACGGTTAGAAGGAAAATATTTCAGATTAGTTAAAACTGCGGTTTGAATACGGGACCTTCGGAATATAATCTCAAACAATACTGCTTAAACAGCAATGGAGGTCATTTTGAAAAAAAATCGGTAGTTGCTTTTTGTACAGATAACTGTACTATTAAGGTAGATTTATAAAAACATATTTACAATAATAAATGCTCATGCTATTCATAAACTAAACTACAGTAAAACCGCCGGAACCATTATAAGAAGGAGATCTGTAGAGATGAAAAAAAAAATCTCCAGAACAGTACGATTTTATATGTAAAATCGTCCTGTATAAGCAGGAAACCTTTATAACGCGGAAACGGAATGGTTTTTAAAGTACCAATAGTTCATTTTTACCTCAGTAAGACGGAAAATTATTCTTAAGCACGATCTAATTTCAGCATTAAAGACCACACATGAAAATTCTGCATATGACGCTTTCTGCATTATATCGTTTTACCTTCTTGTGTTGCCATTGTATTTCAGGGATACCCTGGCTTATGTGTGACAGCGGGGAATCCCTCGCTTTTCCTTGCCTGCTTACATTACCTGCGAGGGAGTTGGGAAACTCTTCGGTCTTTCTGTAGTTGAGTTCCTTCTCGCTTTTGTGTAATAAAGTTGTTTTGTATTGCCGTGCAAACCGAGCTGTGTTATGTACACTATTTTGTCTGTATTTAAGTCAATATGTTATGCCTTTAAAGCGTGCATGTAAAACCCTTACACTGCGTGAAAAAATTCAAGCTCGTAATTTGGGAACCCTTTATAAGAAGGAAAACTGCCAAAACGGAAATATATTTAAAGAACCGTCATGTTCCTTCATAGACAGGTTTCACTGTATTTCGATTAGATGTTTTAAATCATACGACACATTTTCGTCATACTAACTCAATGGCAGTATCGAACCTGTAGATTCATTGCGTCTCAGACAAAAGCTCTCCATACACCCCTATCCTAAGCTAACATTTTACAATTGGCATGTATTGCCAGAAGTAGTCCTGAGAATCGAATAGGGGACTATTTTTCCTCCTGAAAATTTTACCCTAATGGAACGCAGTCCACGTTTCTTAATGGTTGTATTTTTACGGTGAGAGATCGTCATTCTTTCGTTCATGGTATACCTTTTTCGTCTAGCTTATCGCATTTGACCTGTCTGGCATGGATAACCCTTCCGGCAGCAAAGCTACTGCCGGCATTGGCATTTTCGTCATACAACTGCGTTAGTTGCTGTGACCACCGCGTGCCACTGGTACAGATGTTGTAGGTTATAGAAAATAATATTTGAATTTTCGGTTAACTGATTTATGCTGCATTATGTATATCCAACACTCAACTGTTCTAGCAATTTTTAATCCAAACTCAGTAGAAATCACGAATAACAAAAAATTACACAAAACACCTGTGCCTGTCTTGGATACGAGGTCACCAGGGAACTGTGGGAAATGAACGTGCTGATCAATTAGCTAAACCCGCAGTATCTTCTGAGCTTCATTATTCATTTTCAAAGTGTCCAATATCCTATGTTAAAAAGAAATTGTTGGACTATATCATCACTGATTGGAATGAACATTGGATAAGGAGTACAAATGGAGCTTTGACTAAAGAGCTCTTCTCTCCTACAGTACACCATAGGCTAAAGGCACAACATTTTATTCCAAATTTCATTTTAACACAATTTATGACTGGCCATGAAAAATGTGGAAGTTAATTTAAGAGATTTAATATTAACCCAGACAGTGATCATAGTTGTAAATGTCAAGAATCAATACAATCTGTAAAACATGTTTTATTTGATTGTCCTATATTCGAAAGACAACGATTCTGATTAAACTTACTTTTAAACGATGATGAGGCTTCTGCCTCAATGTGTGAAGTGATTTTTAAGAACCAAAATTATTATAAACATTTTATGAACTTCATAACAAACATTCATAACAATATGTAGTATTTTTGTAAGACACTTATAGACAATTTATATGCCCGTCGCCGTGGCGTAGTCGGTAGAATCCTACCTTCCACTCCGGCGACCCGGGTTCGATTCCCGGCGGGGTAGGGAATTTTAAATCTCCACCTTGGGTCTGGGTGTGTGTCCTGTCCTTGTCTATATATGGGAATAAAAAAAGTTAACGAAAATGTAAAACAATGAGGTAAAACAAGAAGGAATAACAGTGTAAACGAAAAAAAAAAAAAATGTAATCCATAACACTCATTCAAAACCATAAGATAATTATGTTTTACAATGTACAGTATAATATTGTTATAGTACCATTATCATCGTCATCACCCATCATATCATCGGGGCAACGTAACCCCGCCTTCCAGGCCCCCCAACCTCAGAAGTGGGTTACAAGTACGCCTTGCCAGGAGAGAAACCAGGAATGTCGAAAGACAAATCTGGGAATTTGAAAAAAAAATACTGTTATAGTAACCTACAACTCTAACATGCCTTTGGGCGAAATAGGGTTTCAAAATATTTGGAGATTGAATAATAATAAAAAGAAACTGTTCTAGCACTTTATTCAATCTTTTCTCCGTACTTCAACATCTTATACTTTGCCGTAATTTTTTTCTCCTGATTTTTCTCTCAAAAGTTCACATTGAATATTCATTAGCTTTAGACATAGCTCCGTGATTATTTACTACACGAATACATTTAAGATACGTTTATAGCAAATAAAGCAAAGTGACTTATGTGCTAATTTTTTCGAAGCCTATATGACCTAGACTTAACCATTCATCTCATATAGATGTGGTCACGGAACGCTAGCAAACATATGGCGTGTCTCTTGTCGCATATATTATTTAGCTGTATATGGCTGATATGTTTTAAATAAAGGTCATACATACATTCGGTTATACGAGGGCAATACATTTCCAAGTCGCAATAAACGTTCTTGCGTTTATAGATTGCGTGATTGTTAGAGGTATGTTAATTATCGAGCAGAACTGATTAGAGAGAGGAATTACACCACTGGAAACGGCAACAAATTCATATATAATGAAGGTCGTACGATAATATCATATAAAGTGACGTTGATTTGTCAATTTAGCGGGTAGAATTGTACTTTCGTGAATATCTTTAAAATTCCTTATTGAAAATAGCATATTTATTTGATCAAACAAGCTTTAGTATATTTATAAATACACATTCAGAAATTTCAATATGTAATTCGAATAATAAATCCAATTTATCAACACTTTTAAAATCCATATTTATTTGAAGATGTAGATATTCTAAACGATATATAGAGATATCCATCCATATTAGTAATTCTGCCCGAAGGCAATTTACAATAATTTAGTCACAGCAATCTTGGATTTCAGGCTATTTGTGGAACCATAAAAAGAAACTTTGGTCGGAAAACAAGGAAAGATACGAAACTTAAATTATATAAAACAATGGCTGTTCCTTTCTTGTTGTATGGAAGTGAAAATTGGATAATGAAATCAAGGGATAAAAGCAGGATACAGACTGCGGAAATGCTGTTTTTACGTAATGTGAAAGAATGCACAAGAGCGGATAGAATAAGGAATTAAACTATACGAGAATAATTAAATATATATAAAATTGACGATAAAATCAGCGAAAATAATAAGAAATGGACAGAACACTTAATGAGAATGAACAACGAAAGAATACCAAAAAGAACCTTCCTGTATAATCCCAGAGGAACAAGATATGTTGGCCGACCACGTAGAAGATGGACTCCACTTTTAACTTCGCCGGAACAGGCTGCATAGCCTAAACCTTATAGTAGAAGAAGAAGATATCCATCCACAGTAATTCTGCCCGAGGGCAGGTCTTTCACTGCAATTATAGCATTTTCATACTATGCTTGCAGCTTTACTAGGGAATTGTAGGTGTGGTAGCTTCTCGTTGCTTTCCACACCGGTAAAGGATGATGATGATAATGACCATATGATTTTGGGGACCGTTTGGGCCTTAAGGGTTTCCTGACATTTGCCTTGCAGGTGAGGAAAACCCCCGATAAAAACCTCACCCACAAAAACTGTCCCGATCGGGATCGAACCCGGGCCCGCTGCGTGACGAGGCAGCACGGTACCTCGAGACCACAGCGGTGGACATATAGAGATATAGAGATTCTAAAAGAAGTAAAGAATACAAGACCTATTCAATGAGAACATACCCGCAGACCTAAACCCGATGTACAACTTATACAACAACATCAGTACCAGTTAAAATGCAGAAGATGTAATGTTTTTGAAAGGCCTCCAAATTGGAACTACTTGATGAAGTTTAACAATTTAGTTGAGGACGACTGACTTACCAGGTACCAATTTTATATATAACAACTTAAATCCAATTTGTAATCCAACATTTTGTCCTTGCGACTTACAAGGGTTAGACTGCACTAGGATTGGACATAAACAAAATTTGTATACATTTATTTCTATTTGAAGACTATGGGGAATAGAGCCACTAAATCTGCGTAATTAATAAATATTGTTAAATAAACTGCAATTGAGGCAATACATTAAAGAGGAAGACTCACTTTGTCTACATTGGATGAAAGAATATAAAGAAGAAATAAACAGCAAAATAGTCTTACAATGAAATATCACGACTACGATGAAAACTTCGTAAGTTACATATCTCACTCTACATTAATCCTGTTTATTATTATCGTTTTACACAGAGGAATACTGACCTGTTTCGTTTGTGGACAATTTGGAAACTAATGTCGTATCATCCCGCGTACACTCGCTTCACGTCAGTCTGTGGCGTCGAGGAGTGCAGTGTTATCTTAAGTAAGCTGGGCAAATTATTAATTTGTTATTTGTTCCTGACTATACATGATTAGTATCTACGTCCATGTGACGCAACAACAGTGCTGCTTTGACTTTAGGTAAACATTACGCTGCGTCGTATAATGCTGATACCGACTTTTAGAAAGTAGTAGTAGTAGTAGTAGTAGTAGTAGTAGTAGTAGTAATAATAATAATAATAATAATAATAATAATAATAATAATAACAACAACAACAACAACAATAATATCAATAATAATAGTAATAGCAATAGTAGACTAATAGTCATAGTGGTAATAGTAATAATAGTGGTAATAGCAATAATAGAGGTAATAGTAAAAATAGTAATAGTAGCAATAATAGTAGTAATAACAATAATAATAGTAACAACAGAAATAATAATAGTAATAATAATAACAATAGTAATAGCAATAATAATAGTAATAACAATGATAACAATAGCAATAGCAATGACAATAATAATAATAATAATAATAATAATAATAATAATAATATTAATAATAACAACAGTAGTAATAGCATTAATGATAATAATGGTAATAATAATATGTTTATAAAAGAATAAAGTACAAAGCTCGTTTGTGAAGTGTTTTACAGAATCTCGGAAATTAAATACCTCGCTATCGCTTGGTTTTTAAACATTTTTCTCAATTCTGTAAATACCACTTCCCAACCTTGCATCGTAATATACTATTATTGAATTTAATTTATTTGTAACACATATTATGCATACATTTTATTTTACTGCATACCTTCTCTATCTGAACTTATACATGCCAAATATAACACTCCACCGTGCGCGCAATGTGCTTAAAAAGGGGTCCAAAGTTTTTCCTTCACGTGTTAATGTATAGATTATTTATTATTATTATTATTATTATTATTATTACATCCAACACTTGAAAGAAAACAGTATAGCAAAGTAATTTAAAATTTAAGTTTCAGGAAAGGAAAAAAAAATGAATTATGGATGACGGACGAACGTATTTACTGCTATAAATCATTCACAAACGTATATAAAAATACAGCGAATGCTGCAAAATGATTACTCAGTCCTGTACCAGCAGCTAACAGCTTGTATCAATCAAGCGAACTACGGTACATTCGTTTTTGTTAGCTTGAATTAAGCCAAAGTCTAGGGAACGAAATTAAAGAGAACTTTACACACCTTTAGTTATTACTTCTGCAGCGAAGAATTATGAAAAACATTACATTTCAGGGTGTAAGATTACTCTAGCAATAAACGGATTATTCTATGCCACCAGTGGATATTCGATCGGAGCAGTAACGTTTAGCGTCATGTTGGCCAATACAATAACACATGTTCCCGCTAGAGTCGCTTGGTAAGATTTTTACTCACTTATAAAGGGATTCTATTCCGAGAGTCCACCTACATTAGTAAGAAAATGGACAAATTAGCATCAGATGGGCAAGTTAGTGTTAATTTGGGCAAGTTAGGGTGAGAAAATGGGCGAGTTAGTACTGCATATTAATTTAGCATTCACTTGTTTCTTAGCGGGATTTTATAATAAGTTGGCTACTCTGTCTAAGCAATGACTAATATGCATTTTACATTACAGATATTCCTTTATATTTTATACTTTAAATAATATCTCTCTAAAATACAATTTAAGAATATCTGCATCTAAAACAAAAATATTAGCTCTGAAAGGAAAATGTGCAATAAAAACAAAAATAGTGATAAACAATGTAATTATAGACCAAGTTCAGAATTTTAATTATTTGGGATGTCATTTAGGTAATGACAGAAATTTAGATAAACACACTAAAATACAGAGATTCAATTATCTATGTCGCACAATTAAACGTACTTTATTGAATAAAACTAGAAAATAAACTATTTTAAGATTTTACAAAGTATTGGCAGTTCCATCTCTTATCTATGGATGTGAAACCTGGACATTAACAAAGGCAGATAGTAAACAAATAGAGGCTGCTGAAATGAAGATGTTGAGAGCAATAGCATGATACCAAAGGACCGATAAAAAGAAAAACGAAGATACAAGAACAGAACTTAATATATTTAATCTCTGTGAAAGAATAAAATACTATCAAAATGCTTACCTTCAGCAAGTATTACGAATGAATGAACAGCACATACCAAGAAGAATCTATGATTATAAACCAAAAGGGAGAAGATTGTTGGGAAGACCATTGAAGAGATGGAAGGGCCAATTCGACCTATAATGAGATCGGAACAGGCCATTGGGCTTAATCCTTGTTGTTGATGATGAATATGCTGATTTAAAGTTAGTTTAAGCTCTTTATTTTAAGGCATTTTTTTAATCAACATATATTTCTCCCAGATCTTTATTCACATATCGGTACTGCAACGATAAATTATGCGTTTTTCCAGTTTTATATTTGAATTTACGTCGGTGGCGTGGTGGCATTGAATCACCCAACAAACTTTCATAGGTTTATCTGGGATGTTTGGTCGTATGGTTTTTTTTAGTAAACCACGGTCTCTAATAATGAAACGTACAAAGCAAAGAATTGTATATTTATTAAAAAAAAACATGAGTTGGATCAAATGAACATGCGGTTTGTAAAAAAAGCAATTTTTTACTCTCCACAGTATCACAGGCAATATAATACATAACCTTCATCGTCTGATATCAACTGGAAATATAAATCCTAAGATGAAAGAGGTAAACAAAGGTACAAGTACTGTATTGCTGCTATTCCATATCTCAGATTTACTTGCTCAAGAAAACCATGGAGAAATATAATACCAAGATTTCAACGAAGAAAACAAAAACAATGGCCTTTCGGGGAAATTATGCAGTTCGATCGAAAATCGTTTTGAACGATGAAATTATCGAACAAGTACAGAGTTTTAAATATTTAGGATGTCACATATCTTACAATAAGGAAAATGATATACATGAAAAAAATTATAAATTTCAAAGTATGTGTGGGACTATTAAAAGAACACTACAAACAAAAACAACAAAAGAAACAATGTTAAAGTTTTATAAGGTAATGACAGTTCCCATTGTGACATATGGATCAGAGAATTGGGCCATGAATAGAGCAGACACAAGATTACTGGAAACTTCAGAGATGAGTTCCTCAGATACGTTGCAGATATAATCTAAGAGACCACATTTCTAGTAAAACAATTAGGCAACATTTTTAATCTAAATGAAAAAATACAATACTATAAACAAAAATGGCATGAACATATTTTAAGAATGGACTCTTCTAGGCTAACAAAACAAGCACTGTTGTACCAACCTCAAGGCTATACAGATGTGGGCGTCCTAGAAGATGATGGGAAGATGAATTCTGAGAGTGGAACAGGCCGACGCCCTACCATGAAGATGATGATGATGAGATTTACAGACATATTTGATCTTATATTTATTAAGTATGCTATTATGGTAAAATAAGTGGGGGGAAAATGTATAAACATTGTGTTTAATGTATGTGTACGTAAAATGTGGTTAGTATAATTTCCTGGAGATAAAAAAAATCGAATACCTATGAAAAATAATTACGACAAGAATAAAGTGAAAAAAAGAAAATCATCAGCTTAACTCTGGAAACTCATGTTATTTTTCATTACAGGAACTCTTGTTATTCCAACTCCTCTGAAAAAAATTTAAAATGTGTAAACGTATTCTTCAAGTTATAAACTCTATTATAAATATGTGAAATATGGTATTTTACTTTAAGCGAAGAGAAAAAATTACGAGTATTCGTGAATAAAGTACTTACAAAAAAACTTTAGACTAAAATTCGATGAACAGACAAGTGAACTGCATGTTTTTAATAGGAAGCAGATGAAATAAGAAAATAAACACTTTTAAAATTCACGATAATTCAACGTTGAGGTAAAATTATAAAATTCGGTGCCTGTTGTGTCACTCGTCCTCAACTTAAACATCTCTTTATGAAACATGGTCAAACAGTAAAAATATAGGCCTTTCAGAAGACAGTCTTCCATAATCAATCTATTTGGTGTTTAATTGATGAAAATCCATTATGTTTAATGACTGAATGAAATAAACTGTTGAATTTTTATATGATTTTCATATTTATTTTAATACAGGTGTTTCAGTACTATGTAGAAATAAGATGCTGCCGGACATTGGAATTTTTTAAAAGGAATCTAAATTTATATTTGTTATAACCTCAACTTCATCATTATCCAGTGTAAGGCGCATATATTTATTGGTATTTCTCATATAATATATCATATTTATACTATTATTATTTATTATTATATTTATTATTATTATCATCATCGTAAGCATTATTATTGTTATTATCGTATAAAACATTGTTTGCATATGAAATTCACATTGATACATTTAATATATTTTTAACTCTTTAAAAATTAGTACAGTGTATATCTATATTATCAAATATTTATTTGTATTTGTGCTGGTTGAGTGGAGAGAAGGCCTTATGGCCTTAACTCTGCCAGAATAAACATTATTATTATTATTATTATTATTATTATTATTATTACTATTATTATTACCTTCTTCAGACGAATTCGTCTGAAGAAGGAACAAAGTACTGAAACAGCTGTAAGGAATTTGTATTAAAATAAAAATTAAAATCGTATAAAACGTTAACAGTTTTATTTCATTTAATCACTAAATAACATTGTTGATGCTGATGATGGAAAAATGTCTTGTGGAAGGCCCACATTTATACTGTTTGACGATGTTTCACAAACAGAAGTTTGTTTTAGTTGAGGACGACTGACACAACAGGTACAGAAGTTTATAATTTGAATGTTTTAATAAGATAAGTTTCGTAAACTGTGATGGGTAGGAAATGTGCCCCGAATGCTGAATGAAAAAAAGGAACATGGTAATTTCTTGTAAGGAAACTAGTAGATAGGCCAATGAATGAGCAGACAGAATAACATTAAGCATGATCAGAGCGAAACTGCGATGGGCAGTACAAGTGGTACGAATGGGGAATGTACACGTGCATGGAAGCTCCTTGTAGGAAAACAAGAGGGACAATGCCCGGTCTGTAGACCAAGAATGAGGCGAGAGAATAACATTAACTATAATTTGAGGGAAGTAGATTATACAGGGAATGATTGGAAAAAATTAGCTCAGGATAGGGATGCATGGAGAGCTTATGTCCGCGCGGCCACGAACTTACGGGTTCGATAGTGCCAGTGAGTTAGTTATGATTAGAGGGAAACGAATTGGGCTATACAGATAATGAATTAATGCTAGAAAAGAATATGGGTGTATGAAGAGCTTATATTCGCGTGATCATAAACTTCCGGATTGGATAGTGGCAGTGAGTTAGTTAGTTAGGGCTGAAGAGTATATAGCTGTAGATAAAATCAAAATGCCAGGTCTGGCACGGATCAATACGGAGGCCAACAAGTTCTGCAAACATCGTAAAGATTCTCAATAAGACTTAATTAAGTTTGTTAGCGAGATCTGGTGCTTCAGGCTAGTCAGATAGAGTGCATATGAAGTTTCAAAACCGTAAACCTCTGATCGATATATTGTAGATTCAGGAAGTGACAACAGTTTATTGTCGCTATTGAACTTCCCTCGTAAAGTCATTAATAAATGCTAAAGTTTTTCATAATACAAGGTGTCTCTGAAGTCACTATCCATTTCAATGAAGGAAGGCAATGTTATGGAATGAAATTACTGCTTAAAACATAGATTTCAGTAACCTCGCGTCAAATTAGGTTCAATATTCATAATGAGGTTATCTACGAGATTGACGTTTTTTAAATTATACATTATAAGAGTTTTGTTAAATTATTATATAGAAGAAAACTTTAATATTCTATTAAAAGTTTCATAATTTGATAAGTAAAATATTGTGTTATTGTATTTAACATAATCAGCCTCATTTCCAGATCTTGGTTAAATTTGCAAAATATAAACTGACTTGAGTTTCACAATTTTTTAAAGTAATTTAAATTTACTTTAAATACACCATCTTTTAACAATATATAATTGTTATTGATTTTCTGTAATTATACAGAAATTATCTAACATATAAAAATGAATGTTTGTTTGTTTGTACTTTATGCGCGACCAAACCGTTGATCCGATCGTGATGGGGCTTCTTGAAGAATGTTCAGGATATTCCCGGGATGAACATAAGCTATAAGAAAGTTGGGATACTCAACTCCTACACCCTTAAAAATTGCCCTTTATAGTGGAAAAAGGTGAAAAATATAGCTCTTTGGACGCTTAAATGGCCTAAACCGTAACAAATATACAAATTAATGTACACAGAATTGAATATCTCAAAAAGCTCTACAAAAAAGTCCGCGACAGCATATATTTATCTCTTACGGATAACTCATAATAACCATTTTTGTCTTTCATTGATGCCAAGAAGATCGAGCATAGCAGCTCATGGCGGGCATTCTTTTACAGATAACTCACAATAACGAATTTTGTCTTTCAGCTAATTTATGCCAAGAAGATCGAGATAAGTAGATTCCAGAGCAACGCCGGGTAATCAGCACGGGGTATCTAAAAAATATAAATTTATAATTATTTTTTCATTTACTTATTCAACTAAACGTAAAAACACATTAATTTTCATTTATTTAAGCGTAAGCAGCGCACCGGGTATTAGCTAATAGAAGATACTTATTTTGATAATATAATTTTCATTGAAGCATGATGAAAATTAGAAAGATTATTGCTTTTTTACACGCTTTATATTAGCTTGACCTGTATCTATGTAACGGAATCTGTCAATGCCATTTTCATCCACTTAAAATCGTTGGATCGACTTCAAACTTTGTATACTTGTAAAGGACCCGTGACAATATAATATTTTCACATTTGTTTCTAAAATCCTGGGCAGAATCGTCAGAAAATCAAAAAAAGTGCCCTTGTATCTATGTAACGGAATCTTTGAACACGATTTTCACCCACTTAGAAACATTGGATCGACTTGAAAATGGCTGGGAGGATTCTTTTTAGAAGAGTGTTACTTTTAGCTCATACTACAATAGTATCGAATTTAAAGATATTTACATTTTTATCTTATTCCGTAAAATATTAAAATTAAAAAATAAATAATAGTTTTAAAAAACTAAAGCAATACGCTTTATTAGAAAACCGAACTAAAAGAATGAATACTAATTTTAATTTCCAACACGCTTGGGATAAATAATTTCACCATCAAAAGCGTGGGGTGCTTTTTATGATTTTTACATATTCTTCTTAGAGACTTTACTTTTACCAATATCTGTTTATTATCAAATATATTAATTGATAAAGAACACCCCACGCTTTTGATGGTAACATTATTTATCCAAAGCGTGTTGGAAATTAGAATTATTCATTTTTTAGTTCGGTTTTCTAATAAAGCGTGTTGTTTTAGTTTTTTAAAACTATTATTTATTAATCTAGAAGAATAACAATAGGAATAAAACAATAGTAAAAAACAACAATGTTGCACGTTTAGAAACATTGAGTGATTACATATGTTAAATATATAATCACATCATTTGACTGGGTATGTTTTACAATTTTTCTAGTCAGATTTTAAATTCCGATTTGGAAATTAATAGGCAATGATTAAAAAATCGATATTATTGTGAGGTTTTACACACATTCTACTGTCTTTCTGCACGACCGCCATCCAGCTGAAAAAACATATTCCATCTTTCAGCTGTGAATCGAAATGTAGATCTTAACATTTAAATCGTGAACGAAAAGCTTGCGGCTTCTATGATACGATTCCGGAAATCAAGCAGACATGATAAGGGCGTTTTCAGAGTGAAACGTAGTATTTTCCACACTGTTGCGAGGCGATTTCAACTCCCTACTGAGGCGTCGAGTTGATGCATTCGGACTATCACTGGCAATTTGAACCTGCTGCACTATTTCTCCCGATACGCTTGCTCATCCATGACGTGCCTCATCACACACACTGCCGTTACGCTTAAATGTGTTTACAAGTAGATGAATGAGTGCCTTTTTGGGGCTGGTTTACGGAATTTATGGGTAAATTCAGTTCTGGCATCTTCATATGACAATCCGCGTACCCGTGCACAAACAATGACTATCCATTCTTCCGTGCTAAACATGTTGTACTAAGCTAACAGTGTATTATAATATTATAATGATATTGTGAAAACAAAAATTAATGTGTGAACCAGGAATCGAACCGTGGACCTCTAGTTCTCCAGACTAGTGTGCAGCCCACTACACCATTCCACACCTGGCACAAACACTAACAAATATTTCCACATATACAAATCTATAATCCTCGTTTCGTCCGCTGTCAGATAGATGACACTGCCATCGCTAACGGCCGGCTTCGTTTAGAAGTATCTATATTTGAGAATTTTACACCCACTTTTATAAGTAGTAAACTATGTTATTTAACATTTTACAATACTGTTGCCAGGCGTGGAATGGTGAAGTGGGCTGCACACTAGTCTGGAGAACTAGAGGTCCACGCTTCGATTCCTGGTTCACACAATTTTTCTTTTCACAATATCATTATAATATTATAATATGATCCATTATTG
The DNA here is from genome assembly GCA_030220185.1 of Diploptera punctata. Lineage (NCBI taxonomy): Eukaryota > Metazoa > Arthropoda > Insecta > Blattodea > Blaberidae > Diploptera > Diploptera punctata. The sequence goes on along the minus strand of JASPKZ010010655.1, from coordinate 6,208,756 downwards.
GAACTGTGTTAAAATAATATTATTGGAAAATGTTAAATAGCAGTGTATGCAAAGAAAAAAAAAGTATTTTCATGGAAATGGATAGTGACTTTAGAGACACCCTATATATACTGAATACTGATCAACTCATTCGCTTTATTCAATCTTCAACCACTGTGTGTAACAATAATATTATCAGAAATTCTATTGAGTCATGTGGTTATGAAATGCTTCGGGTTACAATTTTACACAAATTTGTAGACACTTAAACACCTATCTCCTATTTTTCAAGAACTTGAAGCTGTACCAAATCATGAATTGGTACGATTAATTATCACAACTTCCTCTTTAAGATACGATATTCTGATATTACAAAATAGTTACCACTGCTGCTAATTTCACATTCAAAATGGCACCTGAGAAGAATGTTGTTCACTAGTATTTCACAGACTATTTAACTCATGCCCCAAATGGGAGTCAATGACCAATCACGTTTCAATGATTTCTGTTTTACAACCAATCAGAGTCGTGTTTCACGAAATATTTATCAGTGTTAGGATTATCATATATTAAACAAAGCTCCTCCTTTTTAATATTCTGAACAGGTCTGACCGTTATTTTGCAGTGACTGAGCCTATAACAAATACGGCTACCAGATTGTATATAATAGTGCTTACATGTCAACATTTGTAGCAATTGATTATACCACCAAAAAAAGAACCACTGTTTGCACTTTCTTAAATGTATTTTTTCCCAGGTAATAATCGAGAAAAATATAATTGTCATATTTACATCATACGACATCAAAAATGAATTAATATACAGATTGATGTGTTTCATTTTTTCTCCACTAGAGAGCATTCTTACAATATTGCGTTCCTTTGGCAATAAATAGTATGATCTGGTTGCAGTGATAAACAAAAGAAGCAGTAGAAGCGTACCTATCGTTTCTCATTTGTTTTCAAACATCGCCGTTTACATTAAATATATAAATATTTTAAAATAACTATAGTTAAATAATGATTTGTGAGTAAACAGCTTAATTTTATTCGTTAAATAGTCCTAACAAATGCCACTCTTGATTTCCAAATTCTCTAGATAAATTCACGACTCACTTCGTGAGTCGTGAATTTATCGATAATTTGGAAATCACTCGTGGCATTACTTATGATAATTTTTTACAATTCTGAATATTTATCATAAGTAATGCCACGAGTGATTTCCAGTTATTGATAAATTCACGATTCACGAAGTGAGGAGTGAATTTATCTAGAGAATTTGGAAATCAAGAGTGGCATTTGTTAGGACTATTTAACGAATAAAATTAAGCTGTTTACTCACAAATCGTTGTTTAACTATAGTTATTTTAATATATTTATATATGTAATGTAAACGGCGATGTTTGAAAACAAATCAGAAATGTGAGGTTATGTTCATTCACTGCTGCTTGATCATATTATTTATTGCCAAATAAGATCGCAATATTGTAAGAGTGCATCCAAGTGGAGAAATAATGAAACGCATCAAACTATATATCATAATCAACATTACGGGTTATTCATTTATTTTTTTAGTAAACAACTCACTAAATCAAGGAATCTTTTCATTATTTGCTATATTCAATGTATTTGTTGGAGAAAAATAATGCTTTGACCTGTTCAGAACATTAAAAAGGAGGAGCTTCTTTATCACAAAAGCAGGAGCTGAAAAAGAGAAATCGATAAAGAGCGAGGTGAAACACGACTGTAATTGGTTGTAAAACAACATTCATTGAAACGTGATTGGTCATTGACTAGCATTTGTGGCATGAGTTAAATAGTCATAAGTAATGCCACGAGTGATTTCCAAATTATCGATAAATTCACGATTCACGAAGTGAGGAGTGAATTTATCTAGAGAATTTGGAAATCAAGAGTGGCATTTGTTAGGACTATTCAACGAATAAAATTAAGCTGTTTACTCACAAATCATTATTTAAATATAGTTATTTTAAAATATTTATATATTTAATGTAAACGGCGATGTTTGAAAACAAATGAGAAATGATTGGGACGCTTCATTTGCTTCTTTTGTTCATCACTGCAACAAGATATTTATTGCCAAAGGAATGCAATATTGTAAGAATGCACTCTAGTGGAGAAAAAATGAAACATATCAAACTGTATAGTAATTCATTTCTGATGTCCTATGATGTAAATATGACAATTATATTTTTCTGGAATGTTATCACCTGGGAAAAAATACATTTAAGAAAGTGCAAACAGTGGTTTCTTTTTTTGGTGGTATAATCAATTGCTACAAATGTTTTTATATTAACTCCCGCATGCGCTGTGTGTTGACATTCATGCACTATGTATACAATCTGGTAGCCGTAATTTCTTAGGGAGTCAGTCACTGCAAAATAATGTTATGACCTATTCAGAATGTTAAAAAGGAGGTGCTTTCTTTATTATGATAAACTTTAGTTGGCAAATTCTAGGCGAAACACGACTGTGATTGGTTGTAGATAAAAAATCATTGAAACGTGAATGGTCATTGAATGCATTTGGGGCAGGAGTTAAATAGTCAATGGTTTATTTTCTGTTCTGTTCTTAAATAAAGAAAATACACAACATGTAGCAGATTTTCTTAAGTAACTATAGGACATATTTTTTATTTTTATACGAATACTTGATTTTTTTACTTTTTGGTACTATTATTTAATAGATGAAATATTAATTTTGTCCCGCGCCGTATCCGAGCAGTTAAGGTAGGAAGCCTTGGCGCAGAGCTACGGGACTTGCGTTGGTTCGAGTCTCCATGGGGGAAGAAATTTTCTCATGGTAATTCGGCCAGTATGGGACCGGTGCCCACCCAGCATCGTGAGGCAATTGGGTAGCTACAATAAGTAGCGACTCCACGTTGAGGAACCAGCTATAACGGCTGGGGGACTCGACATGCTAACCACATGTCACCCCTACACTGGCTGTTGATCATCTACCTCTGTGATTGACACATGTGGATGTGAAGAGCCAGCAGCCGGCTGGTAAAAGGGCAACCGATGAAAAGTGGAAAGACCCTCAATCGGATCGGACTCGTAATATTCATTTTACAGGGGAGATTGTTATATTTAGTTTATCTATATGTAATACACTTGCGTGCAAAGTTACATTATCTAAAATAGTTTTGAAACTATGAGGAAAATAGAAACTGAATAATTCTAGTTACGGAAAACAAGCGACACACTCATTGATGGTTACAAATGAGGGAGTGCATTTAAAGAGCAAACTCAATGAAGAAAGCTGTCACGTTCTAACAAGGAAACTGTCAACCATCGCATGCGGAAACCCATCTTGAAATTTCTACTAGAGAAGCGTTCTGATGTACCAAGGCCTTGTCCAGAAAAAAAAAAAAATATATATATGTATATATGTTATAATTAAATGTTAAACATTTAATTATAACATCTATAAGCGTCACTGCTATAAGGTAAAAATATTCTCTTTAATTTGCTTACTTGATATAGTCAGCTGCTAGATGGCGGTGAAGACCGAGTTCTCGCGACATCTAGTAATAATGGAGAGTATAATACATATATAAGAAAAATAAGGTTTGAATTGGATTCGCCTGGTAGTGTAATGGATATCACGCTGAGGTACAGACTCAGAGATCCGGGTTCGAATCCCGTCCAGGCATTTATTTTTCTTATCATTCCATATATATATATATATATATATATATATATATATATATATATATGCCGTTATTAACTTCAAGACACTAAAATCAAGCGCCAAATCTCTCATTTAAATATAGGGAAGTAACGCACTACATCCTGACTCACTCCACTCTGTGCATAACTCAACCAGGAATGTACATTTGCTCCGTACAGTTAGCTGTCATTCCTGGATTCTGGCTTTGATTTCTGTACCTTGCACTTTAAAACGACAGATACGTTTTTTGGACACTGCCTTGATATATCACAACGTATATCTGGGAGAAATTTCAAGGTAGGTTTCGGCATGTAATGGTAAACAGTTCCCCTATAAGTAATAACTCAATAACTAATCATAAGTAATGCCACGAGTGATTTCCAAATTATCGATAAATTCACGACTCACGAAGTGAGGAGTGAATTTATTTAGAGAATTTGGAAATCAAGAGTGGCATTTGTTAGGACTATTTAGCGAATAAAATGAAGCTGTTTACTCACAAATCATTATTTAATTATAGTTACTTTAAAATATTTATATATTTAATGTAAACGGCGATGTTTGAAAACAAATGAGAAACGATTGCTACGCTTCATTTGCTTCTTTTGTTCGTCACTGTAACCAGAACATATTATTTATTGCCAAAGGAACGCAATATTGTAAGAATGCTCTCTAGTGGAGAAAAAATGTAACACATCGCATATTAATTCATTTCTGATGTCGTATGAAGTAAATGGGGGCACGCCGTAGCGTAGTGGTTAAGGCACTGAGCTACAAGCCGGAGGGTCGAGGGTTCAAGTCCCGTTGGGGTCAGGATTTTTAAACTGATCCAAACCCTCTGGCGGCACTATGGCCCTGGGGTCGACTCAGCCTCTAACGGAAATGAGTACCAGACGCTTGTTCTGGGGGTAAAGGCGGCCGTCACGCAGGGCTGACAACCCGGCTGACATAAAGTGCTGATTGTCTAGAAAATGTGGGAGCCTTAACCTCCTACTACCCCAAGGGCCTCCTGAGGCCTGTTGTGGGATCACTTTACTTTACTTTTTTATGATGTAAATATGACAATTATATTTTTAGGGAAAAAAATACATTTAAGAAAGTGCAAACAGTGGTTTATTATTTTGGTGGTATAATCAATTGCAACAAATGGTTTTATATTAACTCCCGCATGAGCTATGTGTTGACATTCATGCACTATATATACAATCTAGTAGCCGTATTTCTTAGAGAGTCAGTCACTGCAAAATAATGCTATGACCTATTCAGAATGTTAAAAAGGAGGTGCTTTCTTTATTATGATAAACTTTAGTTGGTATATTCTAGGCGAAACACCACTATGATTGGTTGTAAATAAAAAAATCATTGTAACCTGATTGGTCAATGATTTCCATTTGGGGCACGAGTTAAATAGTCAAGGTAATCACATTTAGTTTTCACAGAAATAAAGAGAAAATCCCATTTTACATAACAAATTTAAAAATCATATTTTTACCTTCAAAGGTACATATACATCCCTTAAAGAATGCAGCCCCTTCACTGGGATGCCTAACGTGATGCTAGTAGCTATATGTAGGGAATTTAATACTCACAAGGGAATTGTCAACCATTCAATGCCGAAACCTGCCTTGAAATCTCTCATAGAAGCGTTGTCATGTACCAAGGCCGTGTCCGAATTATTATCGTCGTTTTTAACTGCAAGACGTAGAAATCGAAGCCACAATCCAGCAATAGAAACCCACTTTGCGGAGCAGATGGATTCCCGGCTTGAGTAAAAGCGAAGTAGAGTGAGGCGGGACGTGGCGCTTAGGGATATAGTGAGGGTTATCCAATATACCAATTAGGAAGTTGTACGAATCCCTTATAGTTTAAATGAAAGATTTGGCGCTGTATATCAGTGCCCTGCAGTAACAATCTGCAGATTAAACGATTTTTTTGGACACGGCCTTTGGTACATCATAACCTTTCTCTGGAAAAAAATCAAGGTAGGTTTCGGCATGAAATGGTTGGTAATTGTTTTGTCAGTTTCGTCACAGTAATCAGTCGAATGGATTATAACGCAAGGATGCTGTGAGGACGGAGCATGCCTACAGCCTAAACCGTGGAGAAAAGAAGTTGCAGATAATCTTTTTAAGATACTGCAAGAATTGAATTAACTTTTTCTGTGTTACAAAAGTTTTTATTTTTTCAATTGTGATATGACACATGGTATTAATGTTCAAGGAAGAGAAAAGTTCTGAGATAGAAATGTTATAAAGAAAATATCTTCTAGTGGTAATTACCATGTAGGTCGGTGGCGAATTCAGTCCCTAGTCCAGCGGTGCGTTGTGGAAGATCGATACCATAACATTGCATGTTGCCCTGCATAATTACAATACAAAAAATACTCTGCGATATTTGTAAGATAATCACATCTGGCTTATATTATCTACGTAAGAATTAACCACAGTTCTTGGAGAACCATAACACTGGTCAACATGATTTTTTTCTCATGAGTATCAATAGGTGTACTTAATGCAGTTTTTTATCGTGTTTTCAAATATGTATTCGCAATTTCTCTCTCCCCACAGTTTATTTTTAATTCAATTTCAATTAATGGATTTAAATAATTATTTTTCAATAAACGGGTTTTCGTCCATTTGTCCATTGAGCGATGAGCACGGGGAACATTTTCATCAGGAGATTTCAGCTATGGAAATTATATATATCAAGGCATATGGAATCCTAATATGCCGGCCGATTATTGTTAGACCATCAAGAGGGATGCTCCACAGGCGAAATATAGCAGAAAATCTAGGTGAGTCCGAATGTTCGAATATTGTGTAGTTACGAATGTAAAAAATATTGAAGTGTTAGAAATTATAAAAACGTGTCTTTCGGAAACCTTGCGTGATGGAGAAAAACAGATATCATATTTGAATTCAGGAGAAAATATACTATCAAAATAACATCTTTCTTTCTGAGAAAAAAGTTTCTTTTTTGTTGCTCAGTGTAATTATTTTTACTATATTTCATTTAATATAATTATTGTCACGTTATCCTAAGGAAAATTAGATTAGAGTTGTATTACAATACGTCTCGAGAAAGTCGAATTGTCCCAATTATATTTAAAAAAACATTGACCAGCCTCATGTGTAGTGGTCAGCGTTCCTGACTACTCTTCATGAAATCCCAGGTTCGATTCCCGGTCAAACCATAGGAATTTTTCCTTAAAGGGAATTTTTCCTGTTGTTGTCCTTGATATGGAATTTAGGTTAAGAACTCTCCTGGCACTTCATTATAATCTATCACTCATCATATCATCGGGGTCCACCGCTGTGATCTCGAGGTAGCGTGCTGCCTCATCAGGCAGCCGGCCCGTGTTCAATTCCCGGTCGGGACAGGCTCCTGGGTGAGGTTTTCTTCGGGGTTTTTCCTCACCTGTAAGACAAATGTCAGGAAACTTAGGGCCCAACGATCCCGGAAAAATCATCCGGCCATCATCATCATTCTTATCACTATCATCATTCTTCACCGGTATGGAAATCAACAGGAAGCTACCACATCTATAATTCCCTAGTAAAACCGCAAAGCATAGAATGAAAATACAGTGAAAGACCTGCCCTTGGGCAGAATTACTACGGATAGATATCATCGGGGTAACTTAACTCCGTTTTGTAGATGCCCGAACTTGAGAAGTGGGTTATAATTATGTAAATACGAGGAGAGAACACCAGAAATGTTGAAAAGATAACCTGGGGCAATGAATAAAAATATTGATGAAACGTGTTATCCATTCACATATTTTAGTGATTGGTTTACTTTTGGCAATATTTAAACATCAAAATATAAGTTTGTGCGTGTTGTTAAATTCCTTGCTAAGATTTTAAAATTATACTTTTACTAATCCTGAGCTATGAAATTGTTATTCCTATTTACGCTACCTTAAAATATAATGTTCAGTGCATATGATGCTAACTTATAGTTATCATTCTTACTTCTATTTGAAATAATGCTCTCTGTTAATGATACTACCACAGCTTATGGTTCCTATTCACACTAACAACACCAACCACCCCTAACAAGTTATGATTAATATTTACACTTCCTTGATACTGTCATTTGACTGAACTAAATTACACTTATAGCAATGCTTAATTTTAACGTTTTATGATTACTAGTGGTCGCCCAGAGGTCGGAATTCGACCACAATTCATTAAGAGTCGAATTTATAAACGCATTAGACCGTAAAAGGCGTTCTCTGCTGAGAAAGTTTTATCCTAATACATTTTGCTTACTCAGAAATCTATTCATGCGATAATAATTGTAAGCTACCTGACGAGTAACTTAAGATCATAGCTCAAGATAGAAACTTATCGTGAAAATCCCGAAGGGAACCGATGGTAACCGATGTAGTTTGAAACCTTTGCAGCTTTATCCAAGATGTCGGACCTTAAAGACTTCGATCATATTTTCGGTATACGCGGAGAAGAGGAATTTGATGGAGTCTACCAAAGAATTCAACTGGAAGAACAGGAGAATCGGCGTAATATTGCTCGACGCAGACGTCGTCGTATAAGATATATTTTTCGGGACGCAAGCGTAAATGCGTTCCTCTATAGCAGACGAAAATAACGGAAGTGGTTTTATCGCTGAGAATTCTGGGTAATTCGTTGCCAATATTACGAAAACGTCAACTTTCATGCATGATCGGTAAGTCGGCCGTTAATTCGATCTCAGCAATTGCTCACTGTGAGTCAGCTCACCAGTGATTGGAAGTAATTTGAGTAGAGACTAATTTATTTGCATGCGGCCCAATAAATGTTTAAGTTTGTTACAAATAAGTCATTCTGCTATGCTTGCACAGGAATCTATATACTTGTCTCGATGTTCTTGGCAGCAATGAAATACAAAAATAGTTGTGAGTTATCCGTAAGAGATAAGTGTCGCGGATTTTTTTGTAGAGCTTTTTGAGATATTCAATTCTGTGTACATTAATGTTGTGTATTTGTTATGGTTTAGGCAGTGTAAGCCATTTAAGCGTCCAAAGAGCTACTTTTTTCACATTTTCCACTACAAAGGACGATTTTTAAGGGTGTAGGAGTTGAGTATCACAACTCTCTTATAGCCTATGTTCATCCCGGGAATATCCTAAACATTTTGCAAAAAGCCCCATTACAATCAGATCATAAAGTACGAACAAACAAACAAACATACAAACAGACAAACATTCATTCATTCATTTTTATATATTAGATTTGTTTATAAAGTTTGTTTTGATTTAAAAATCTGCTCTTCTTTCGGAGGCAGATGTCAATGTTGGCCTTATCACTGTTTATATATTCTTGTTTTGTGATTCATTTTATGTTTTTATAATCAAATGTTACCATATGTTTGAAACATGTTAAAATTACGCTACACGAGGTTAATACAGTACATATGAAACACACACATATTAAAACGTAATATTAACTAAGTTTTTATTATTGATTTCTCAATGATGGATAAATCATATTTCAAGAGAAAAATTATACGCTCAGACTGGGACTTGAACCCGGGACCCTTGGTTCTCTTGAAATATGATTTATCCATCATTGAGATGTACGAAATCAATAATAAAAACTTGGAAAAAGCCGTACTGGCTGTAATGTATAATTCCCAAATATATCTTCTTAATAAAGGAGCCGCCATTTGCAAGATAGAAGCATGGCTTCACAGCATTTGGTGGATGGGGATTACAATGTATATAGAGAAAGATTTGCGTTTAGATCGGTACTTGCTCAGGTAGCTCAGTTGGTAGAGCACTTGGTCTAGAGAACCAAGGGTCCCGGGTTCAAGTCCCGGTCTGAGCGTATAATTTTTCTCTTGAAATATAATATTAACTAAATTATATCATCATCATCATCATCCTGCCAGGTATTAGTCCTAGAAGAACTGTTACGGCCTGAGAAAGCGGTTTTCGTGCCATCTTTTCATAGGTCGACCAAGTGACCGTTTCCCATTTGGACAGTAGTTCATTATTGCCTTGGGGATCCTGGATCTAGCCATTCTTGAGACATGTTCCTTCCAGTTTAGCTGATATCTGGAGATGTAGTCCAGTATTGGTGACACATTAAGTTCTTGAAGGATTTCTACATTTTTCTTTCAATCCCATTTGGTGTAGCCAGCTGTTCGGCGCATAAATTTCATCTCACAAGCTGTTAGTCTACTTTCATCTCTCGTCCTTACAGTCCACGCTTCACTCCCATAACATAGGACTGGTCGAGCCATTATTTGATAAAGACGAGTACGAGTTGATTTTTGCACTAATGAAGGTTTTAAAACTCTATTAATGATTCCCATTGATTTGTTGAATTTTACAATTTTCTATGATAAATCCAAATTTTCAACAAAAGAGAGTTTATATCCTAAATAAGTAAACTCATTAACTCTGTCTCAATTTTGTTATTTAAACAAATTTTGCTTGGTATTGGGGATTTTCCACAAAAGGCCATTATTTTAGTTTTATTGGTAGATATTTCCATTGAATATTTCTGGGCTATCAAATTTAAATTATGTACTGACCATTGTAAATCATCTTCAGACGTTGCTAGCAAACAAGATCATCTGCAAACATTATTATATCTAATTTTAAATTTCTATTGATAGTGATACTTCCATGTTTTGTTTCTCTAAAGTATTTTACAATGGCATTCATATATATGTTAAAAAGTAGAGGGGAGAGGCCACAACCTTGTCTGACTCCCATGTTTATTTCTTTCTACTGAGTTATTTTTTCTTTTATTTTCATTGCAATGAGAGTTGACTTATAAATGTTATAAATATTATATATGATCTGCTTTGGGTTCTGATCTTTGATCAAAATTTCAAATAACAGACTTCTGTTCACTTTATCAAAGGCTTTTTTAAAGTCAATAAATGCCAAGTGTGTTTCTATATTAAATTCACGATGTTTCTCAATCAAAATTTGCATTGTGAAATATCCATCAGAGCATGATTTACCCTTCCGGAAGCCATTTTGTTCTTCTCCAAGTACATCTTCATAATATTTATATAATTTATTCTTAATAATAGTGGAATAAATTTTGTAACCAGAGTTTAATAAGCTGATCCCTCTGTAATTATCACAATTGGTCTTATCTCCTTCTTTAAATATTGCAATTACTAATGATTTTGACCAATCTTGAGGTGGATTTTCTCCTTGCCATATGGTATTCAAGAAGTTTAAATATCTTTTGAGAAATAGTTGACTGGAATGTTTAAATAGATCAGTGGGTGTTTCATCTTCACCAGGTGCTTTATTACTCTTTATATTTTTTAAAGCTATTTGAAGTTCTCATAAGGAAATAAAGTCTCTTTGTAAATTATTTGGCTCTTGTATCTGTAAAGAGGGACAGTTATTTGTCCATAAATTTTGATAATAATTGATCCATTTATCATGAGGAATTATATTTATTCTAGCAATATCTTTGTTTTCACTATTTACATTTTTCAAAATTTTATATATTGATGGTTGGGGCCTTGTTACATCATTCTCCAAGAAGGATACAAATTGTTCCCAACTTTTCCTGTGATGCGTGCGGACTTCACGTTTGATGATATTTTTTTTATATTATTTAAAACAGAATATCTAAAATCTAATGCCCTTTGATGAAACTCTGGAGTTAGGGAGTGGGAGATATTTGGCAATAGTGCGAACGTTTATGTTTGGCAGTAATACCTCTGCCATTAAATAATTAATTCAGCTTAGTTTCTAGGTCACAATCAACATTTAATGAAATAAATAATATCAATAAAACAAAAATGAACAATGTACTATGTAATTACCATACAATTATATTTATCAAGAGATTAATGAACACAAAACAAGGACTGTAGGAAGTGCTGCAGGAAAATCTAAAACATTATATATACAGTTGATATTCTAGGAACTCGTTTTTATACAGAAAACATGTCATGCAATCAATGTTTTACTCGCACACTCGGGTTTTCACCAACAACTCGGGTAAGCTGTTCGTAGTCACAACTTTCTCACATAGAAAACAAATAGCTGTAAGGCTTCGCATATTTCCAACATTCCTTATGCAAATTAATGAATTAACCTATTTTACTGCACTTTTAAAAGTGATAGAATTCAAATACCCAGCAATAATGATAAACAGGATAGAGATGCAGAAAGAAATTAAACACAAGCAGAACTACGGAAAACATATGCAATTTTGTACTACAGGGATTATTGTCACCCCAAATTCTCTAAAAAAGTTCAACTATATTATAAATATGACATCAAAAGAAAAATAAACGCCTGAACTGGTATTCAAACCCGAGATCTATAACTTTTTAATATTAATGACATAACCAGTAGCCCACTCAGGATCCTAACACAAACATTCATTCTTCCTTCCTTATATATGATTCTCTATCATGAGAGGCAACGGAAAATCGGTCTCACTGCCATCTCGTGGCGTCTATAACAATAATTTAATTTTAAAGAAAATATTTACATTATAGTAGTAACACTTTCTTTATTTCGAGGTAAGATTTTATATATATATATATATATATATATATATATACTAGAAGTCCCGGCCACGCGTTGCTGTGGCTAAGGAATACGTTAAAATTTAAATTAAGTTGCTGTCTTTCAGCCAGATTACTTAAAACTAATACTTACACACGAAATTAATAATATTGAAAAGAAAATAAACACTGAACATACTTAAATTAAGAAATAATCAATATTTGTAATTCAATTGAATTTCGCGGTTGCAACAAAAAGCACAGCCATCTGGATCTCTCTTTGTTAAATAATAAACCAATTACCTTACAAAATTACCTTACACCGCCATCTGTTAGAATCGTATGGAACTCACAGATAATTACACCGCCGTCTGTTAGAATCGTATGGAACTCACATATAATTATAACTCTTTGTTAAATAATAAACAAATAATTTGCAATAAAAAATAATGCGACTATAAATTTAGTTATAAACTACCCTAAGTCTCAAGTTGGATCAAACTGCACACAGTGTGCAAAATTTTATTAAAATCGGTTCAGTAGTTTAGAATTCCATCGCGGACAAACAACGTGTCACGAAATTTTTATATATTAAGATATATGGTATGATAAGAAAAATAAATGCCTGGACGGGATTCGAACCCGGAACTCTGAGTTTGTACCTCAGCGTGTTATCCATTACACCACCAGGCGAATCCAATTCAAACACTTATTTTTCTTCTATATGTATCATATTCTCCATTATTACTAGATGTCGCGAAAACTCGGTCTTCACTGCCATCTAGTAGCTGACTATAACAATATATTCTCTTTAATTTGCTTACTTGTTATAGTCAGCTACTAGATGGCAGTGAAGACCGAGTTCTCGCGACATCTAGTAATAATGGAGAATATAATACATATATAAGAAAAATAAGTGTTTGAATTGGATTCGCCTGGTGGTGTAATGGATAACACGCTGAGGTACAGACTCAGAGTTCCGGGTTCGAATCCCGTCCAGGCATTTATTTTTCTTATCATACCATATTAAGCTTGCATTGCTCAATGTTAAACATTTAATTATAATATATATATATATATATATATAATATACACATATGGCATTTCTTCCAGTTATATTACATGGATGCGAAAACCTGGTCTCTTACTTTAAGAGAGGGAAAGAGATTATCAGTATTTCAGAGTAAGTGTATAGGAACATTTTGGTTCAAAGAAAAACGATCAGAAGAATGTAGGAAATTACGTAACGGCTACGCGATCTCAATAGGAAACCATATGTAGGTTTAATAAGAACAGTAAAGTATCGCAGACTTAATGGGCCGGGAATTAAAATGATATTTACGGAAATTGGTTGTAGGAAAAACAAAAGAAAAACGCCCAACAGGTAGATCAAGAATGAGGTCTAATTACAGGACGATATGAACATCCTGATTGAGGCAGAGTTTTCCTCAACTTTGAGGAAAAATATCAGAAATATCTAGTACCAAAATAGTTTCCATGATTGAAATCAGAATGCTTGAATGTTTTAAAGTTATCAATTTGGACGCTTAACCCTTAAATTCGCAAGTTATCCTATAGATACATCAATTGTTTTAATTTATCTAATAGTTTTAATGAAACAGAAGTAAGTTAATAATAAGATATACCTGAAATGTGTGTGAAATTACACAATATACCTAATAACAGTTATGAACGATTTCGTTTTCAGTGCGGTCCGCCACATTTAAATAATTGATGCGAGAAATTATTGTTTTGCTGATTTCATCATCTTTATAATATAAAAATAGAATACGTGAAATCTCAGTCATGCATTTTAAAAGTATCGATTCGTCATCATCATCCTCCGGCATCATGACAGCTGCCGCCGTCTTCCGGAAACCAAATGTCATTCCTCTCTGTCCATCCATTGATCTTCCTCCTATCCTTTTATAATCCAGATTTTCTTTGGTCTTCCTTTCTTCCTCATTTCCATTGGATATTAATTTTAGGCAATCTTCGCTCTGGCATTCTTTTGACATGGCTACCACTGTAATTTTTTTCTAGAATGTCTATGATGTCCAGCTCCTCTTGTACACTCATAATTTCCCTTATTTCATATACTATCCATTCTAGATTTTCCAGCTGATATTCATAAAACATCCATTTCTGTACTTAAAATATTATTTTCATTTCCCTGGTAGCAATTTGCTAAACTTCAGCACCACATGTTAAAACTCTCTGAACTATGGTTTGATATATTTTTAATTTTCTACTTTTTGTAATGTTTTTGCTCCACCAAACAGAGTTTAAAGCATTTATTGCTTGTTTTGTTTGTGCGATTCTATTTTTAATTTCCACTGTGTTACCGCCTGAATGATCTAATTTTGTTCCAAAATAAGTGCATTCAATACAATATCCGTCGCCGTGGCGTAGTCGGTAGAGCCCCTACCTTCCACTCCAGCAACCCGGTTTCGATTCCCAGCGGGATAGGGGATTTTTAATCTCCACCTGGGTCTGGGTGTGTATCTTGTTCTTGTGACTATAGGCTATGTGAGAATAACAGAAAGGTAACAAAAATGTAAAACGAGAAAGAAAATAGTGTAAACGAAAAGAGATAAAAAAAATACTAGGTTTTACCGATTTAAGGTTAAATAAATTGATCTATGAATGTATTCTTACTTTCCAACTCTTACTTAAAGCAGATGTATGGCATGCTTATGAAAACGATAACATTGAAACGCCTAGAAGGAGTTTTGGATGGCACAACTTGTAGAGTGTTTAGTTACACGGAAACAGAATATAATAGAGTTTTACATTAGGTACTAACTTTACATAAGAGCAATGCTGAATACTTGTGGCACCTCACTGAGACTGTCACTAAAGCACATTATATGTTTTGCGTAGGACGTTACTGAATTGGGTTACAAGAACCATGACTGAATCTGCTTCTATTTCACGGTTCCAAGCGCTATTTTATTGTGGTGCTATTAAGGGACCTCGTGAAAGGATTTAATTATCGGAGAAGCACTTAGAATGGCTTAGCACATTGGATTGCCTATACCTACATAGAAAGCATTCATAATTGTTTAGAAAAACCATACTCTAGGGAACGGTAATAATTGTATTTAATAAATCGATTTCAAACAGGCCTGCTACCATTTATGTTTTTATTAGAGATTCCAATGGAATGTAGCTATTGAGGATATTTTCATGAAAATATTTTTAAAAAATTACAAATTTTATCGATCACACTCAGTATCTCGAAAATGAACAGGACACATTTTATACATATGTTCACCGCTGTGGTCTTGAGGTAGCGTGCTGCCTTGTGATGCAGTGGACCCGGGTTCGATCCCCGGTCGGGAGATTTTTTGGGGTTTTTCCTCATCTGCAAGACAAAGGTCAGGAAAATGTAAGGCCCATGCAGTCCCCGAAGTTCATAAGGCCATCATTATAATTGGAAAAGTTATTAATTGAAAAAGTTATACAATAAAAATATCGACATAATTTTTGTAATTCTTTTTGTAAAGAAATAAAAATAAAAAAAAATTATAATCATTATTGATATTCATCTTAGATTAAGTTTAGGATTAAGGACTTTCCTGGCACACCACTGTCATCATCAGTATCCATCATATCATCGGAGCAGCTTTAACTCCAATCTCAGAAGTGGGTTGTAATTATGCCAATGCCAGGAGAGAACACCAGAAATGTCGAAATGACAACATGGTGGCACTGAATAAAATTATACACATCCCATTATCATCCAACTAACCCATTTTAGGATGTCTCATATCGCTAATTTAATACTATATTACTCATAACTAGGAGCACTTCCCCCATCTGTTACGTTGGTTTAAATTTACAATTTTCAAGTGTTAAATCTCATTTTTGATTGAATTGATTTAAATCAATTATCTAGTAAGTAATTTGAACTTGAGAATTGTTGATGGCGGAGCAGATATTTTAGGAAAACGCGCTGATTCAGCATTATTATCGTTTGTTAGGAAGTGGTACGAGTATTATAACATTCGGTTTTATTTGGAAGTGATATCTTACAACAACACTATTTCGTCATAGTTTTCAGGTAACAATACCGTACACTCAATAAAAAGTAATTTTAAGATTGAAATGAGTAATTATAACATAATAAAAATCGATACCAGTTTATTCAATTAATGATGTAAGAGTTTTTATTATAATATTGCATTTAAATTGTAATGCAAAATTTGTAACAAAACAAATAATTTGTTTTAAGAGAGGAAAGAAGATTACGAGTATTTGATAATAAAGTTCTTAGGAATTATTTTGGATAAAAAAAGAGATGGACAGGTTAACGGAGGAAACTACATAATAGTGAGCTACATGATATGTATAGGAAGCCAAATATAATAAGAACAGTTAAATCTCGTTGGCTGCGATGGACAGGATAAGTGGCACGTATGGGGGATGAAATAGGTGCTTGGAAACTTCTGGTAGGAAAACCGGAGGGAAAACGTCCAGTTGGGAGACCAAGAATGAAGTGGGAGAATAACATTATACATGATTTGAGGGAAGTAGATTATACAGAGGATGATTGGAAAACGTTAGCTTGGGATAGGGTTGTATGGAGAGCGTATGACCGCGAGGCCATGAATCTACAGGTTCGGTAGAACCAGTGGGTTAGTTAGTTATGAATAAGTTGTTTAATAATTCACAGTAAACGTAGTTAACAGAGCTCTTTACTTCTCGCTTCAGCAATTAAATTCCATAAATAAACATCTACTGCGTAAGAATTAAAATATCGCCACTTTTATAAATGAATGGTATTGTTCCATTAAGGAGAACATATAATAATTTATTAGATTTAATGACAGTTAAAAAAGTCACTGATGAAGCGGGGTGAGCTGTTTAAATTAACTACGTGCACAACCTTGGTCGTGAAATGAACAATATGCGTTGTCGATCCGCCAGTTTTTAACGAAAATAGAATAAAAACTTTTATATTTTCTGAACTATTCATCCCACCAAAAAGGTAATTGCTGGAAATTAATCCTCATTACCTGAATAGTATCCTATATTTTTTTCGTTTACAGTTTTTGATATGTACTGCAGTAAACCGCCATAAAATAGAAAATTGACACCGAAGATAAAAATATCCTAATTATACAAATAACACCCTTAAACTACATGAAATCACCTATATAAATACGTTTGAAACAAATTTTTGCTCTTTACTGTTTCAGAAATAGTAGTTACTAAACGTTTTAGTTTTTCATATTTACGATAATTTTAGATCGTCGTAACTATGAACCTATAAATGAAAAAAAATTAAATTTCGATATTAATACGTTTATAAATGTATTCACTATATTTAGGAACACATAAAATTAAAAAAAAATTGCAATCTTTTTTGCTGTCCGATTTGATATGGATTATCCCCTACTCAAATTGTGCGTTGTAGCTTGCCCTCTCAACGCAACATCAACGAACGTTGATCGTAATCCCGCAATTAGACAGAGCAATACGTTGGAATAGCGTGAGAAAAACGTTGAAATATCACAGCCAGCTTGTACCTTCAGAGAGTATAATACCTACATGAGTGGCAGCTTCTTATGTTTCCATTTAACACAACAATGTGCAATGCCTACTGTCTATATAGACTTACTCTCGATACAAAAATACTTCCTAGCTTTCATTAGATAGGCGTATATTGTTTAACCCTTAAATTGGCAAAACACTGCTTTCTCGGGTCAGTTATTTAACTGCTGTTGACCGCAGTGAAAACGAAAAAGTTTATAACTGTTATTATTAGGTATATTGCGTAATTCGAATTACATTTAAGTAATATGTACTCGTTCGTTTCTCCTTGTTTTATTAAAAACATCAAATAAACCAATAATTGGTAATAAAAGATTCCGGGCTATGTGGCCGTGGTCTATAACTACATAGCCCGGAATCTTTTATTACCATGATTACCGGCCGTGAAAGCCTGCATTCCACTAATAAACCAATAATTGACGTATCTTATAGGATACATTGCCAATTTAAGGGTTAAATTCCATTGGAATATATCAGAATTACAGTTTTTATTAATGACATTAGGGTTTGGACTATCTCCATAGTTATGAAGAAATGGGTTTCCAATGATGTAAGGTTGGACGGGAAGAAACATTTCCTGTATTAAATCACATTCTAGTAATGTATGCCAGGTGACCACGGAGTTTTTCATTTGTTCTCAAACTCATTACAAGTTGTGAAGAGCTCCATGACCACATAGGTTTTATTTATATAACTCTATTCTTTACTTGAAAGTGGTATAATTCAATACTTGACAAAATACAAGGGAACAATTGGCCCATAAACTTAAGTTGGGAAATTATTTTCTTGCTATAAACGTAATAGACACAAACAAAATATAGAACTCGATTTAGTCACTAACCTATAGATATTTCAAAATAGTATAGAACAAAACTAGGAATGAATTATGAGTTAAGTTCAACTGAATATAAAATACAGAATTATATTTTTTTTAAACAGGAAACGCTCCAATATGAAATAAAAAATAATAAATTCCTTATTTACTATTCAATATAGAATTATGGGAAAACAAGTTCAATGGATACTAACAATAATATGAAAACGAGAACGAAGATATATATTATATTATATTGAACATACCCTTGGTTGCCATACGTATCAAACTAATATTTAAATTAATTTTAGTTAAAACGGAGGATTAATAAAACTAAAAATATAAAATACAGCTAAAAAACAATTTATATACCCGTTCGTGAGCCTGAAAAAAGTGAGAACGATATATCAAAGGGAGAAAGAAAAAAGAGAAAGGGAGAAAGAGAAGATAGAAGGAGAAGAATATATAAAGGAAGAGAAAGAGGGAAAGAGAGAAAGGAAGGAAGACAAAATAAGGAAGAGAGAGGGATAGAGAAAGGGAAGGAGAATGAAAGCAAGAGATGAAGGAAATAAGAAAGAAAGGAAATGAGAAAGGAAGGAAGTGAGATAGGGAGGAAGTGAGAAAACACGAGAAGACAGAATTTGCGTACGCTTGTACGCCCACATACTGTACGTACTGTACATATATTTTACTGAAGCATCTCTCGGTTGCCAAATTCGGGGCAGAATAATAAAACAGTTTAAAAATATAAGAACATTCAGCTATAAAACAATTTATAATCACTTATCATGATAATAAGAAGAAAATGATGAGTGTTTTACAAAGAAAACTCGTTAAATTCTGAATTCTACGTTATGCTTACGACTTCAAATTGCATAAAGAGCACAAAGCTCATATTAAATCATGTTTGTTTTATTGCAGAAACAGTTCTTATCTATAAAAATATATTATTGCGACTTTTGTGCTTTCAACAAAAATAAAAGAATACAGAAGACAAAAAGTGGAGCTCTCTATGTAAATTCCTCGACTAATAAAAAATTTCATAGTTTTCTGAAAGAAACAGAGTTTCAAGAATTATAAAAGCATGACATTTATATTTTTATTTTTATGAACACATATTAGCACTCATGCATCACTGATGAATATTATTATTCAGTATAAAAGCTGACAGAAGGAAATTAGGAATGTATTTTTATTGTGAAATCAAACCTTGCCATCTAGTGATACTTTCCAGGTAATAGCCTATAGATGAATTGACGTGTTTGGATAAAAAACAAGAAATATAGTAAAACATTTAGTTATTGCATTTTAAGAATTCACATCGATGAAAACACAAATGGTGCTAATTTATATTTTCATAATTTAAAAAAAAAATTTATAATTTGAAATTCGTTTCAGTTCACTCATACAACATCCCTGAAAACATGAAAGTTTTAAGTAATCAATTGGTTTGATGTCTACTCGATAAAAATCAATGATTTACGTAATAAATAAAACTATAAAAAGTTGTATGATTTTCATAAACAGCTATTTAAGTACACTGTATCTTCATCAGACGAACGCCATAAATACAAACTCCTTTAAGGGGGCCCGGAAGGCCAGATGTGATGAAAAATTGCATTTTCATTTTTTTATCAATTAAAATACTAGAAAGATTCCTCTTTAATATGGTATAATTTTCTTGCCTGTATCTTGTTTCTAAGTGTGTTTATTATTTGTTTTAAATATTCCCCGTCCCTTTAAAATGTGGGTGTGAGCCGTCAACTCTCTCCCATAGTTAGCATTTATTTTTTCAATATATAAAGAACATTTTCTTCTAAACTATTAAAGCTAGAGACAAGACATTTTCAGGGCTTCAATATATTGCTCATATACAAGTTTTACCATATTGATGTTGTGATAGCTCAGTAATTAAAGAATTTAGGTTGCAAAATACAGAGTAAAAAACTGAAAGAAAATATTTGTAAAGAAAAAAAATTGATATAAATGCATATCTATATAAATCCTCATGGCAGAAGACTCTAAATATATGAACCTTTCTAATGTAAACACTTCAACATTATAGGATTGATAGTTCAGGAGAAAATGTTCCTTACATTTAACATTGTAAGTATAGGATGTTTCGGGTCCCCTTAATAAATAGAACTACGGAAGTTTTATATGATTTTCATAAATATTTGTTTTTGTATTTAAATATTTATTTTTGTATTTATGACATTCGTCTGATGAAGGTACCGTGTACTGAAACAGCTGTTACAAATGTTAAATAAAACAAATATTTATTTTAGTATTTATGACATTCGTCTGATAAGGATAGTGTTTTGAAACAGCTGTTACAAACAGTAAATAAAACAAATATTTATGAAAATCGTATAGAACATTGATCATTTTATTTATCAAATATATGAAAGTTTGTTGGTAGAGTCTAGTTCACTCATATTCACAGAAGAGCATAACCAGATTTTCTTTTTATTATTTACTAGCAAATACCCGGCTTGCGCTGCTACGCCTAAATAAATGAAAATTAATGTGCTTTAATGTTTAGTTGAATAAGTTAGAGGAAAATAATTATTAATTTATATTTTTAGATACCCCGTGCTGATTACCCGGCGTTTCCCGGGAATCTACTTATCCAGATCTTCTTGACATAAATGAGCTGAAATACGAAAATTAATGTGTTTTACGTTTAGTTAAACAAGTTAGAGGGAACATTTATATCGTAATTATTTTTAGGTAGCCTATGCTGTTTACCCGGCGTTGTACGGGAATATACTCATCCCGATCTTCTTGGCATAAATGAGCTGAAAGACAAAAATAATGTACTTCTTATGATTAGTTGAATAAGTAAAATGAAAAATAATTATAAATGTATATCGTAATTATTTTAAGATTCCCCGTGCTGATTACCCGGTGTTGTCCGGGAATCTACTTATCTCGATCTTCTTGGCATAAATGAGCTAGAAAACAAAATTCTTATTGTGAGTTATCCGTAAAAGAATATCCGTCATGTGCTGCTATGCTTGCACAGGAATCTACGTACTTGTCTCGATCTTCTTGCCATCAATGAAAGACAAAAATGGTTATTGTGAGTTATCCTTAAGAGATAAACATATGCTGTCGCGAACGTTTTTGTAGAGCTTTTTGAGATATTCAATTCTGTATATATTAATTTTGTGTATTCGTTATGGTTTAGGCAGCGTAAGCCGTTTAAGCATTCAAATAACTACTTTTTTCACATTTTCCACTACAAAGGGCATTTTTAAGGGTGTAGGAGCTGAGTATAACAACTTTCTTATAGCCTATGTTCCTTCCGGGAATCTCCTGAATATTTTACAAAAAGCCCCATCACAATCGGATCAACGGTATGGCCGCGCATAAAGTACGAACGAACAAACTAACGAACAAAACAAACCAACAAACAAACATTCATTTTATATATTAGATTAGTTGTGTTTGAAGGATGAAGCGTGGATCAAAATGAAGAGGTCATACATAATATAACATCTAAGGACACGTTTTTACTTGTTTCCGCTGTCAATTATCCAATATGACAGGATGTACAACTGTTTTTGAAAATCTAAGTCCATCTCCTCAACTTCTTCTGTATTCAAAAGTACAAACAAATTTGCAATTCAAAATCTCCCTAGTTACTTGTTTCGTAAATAAAAACGGCTACGTAATTAAATTTGCATCTTTAACAACGCTTTAAAAATCTTCACTTCTATTGCTCTAATTTCGTTCACTTCATATTTCGTTCTGAGGTACTGGAAAAATTCAGATTTGTTTTTATGTATGATGCAATTTTAATCTCAAAAGCAAACAGAAAAAAATAGGGACTCTCTCAAAACTGAACATATTAATTTCATTAATTTGTATTAATCAGGCAAGCAGTGATATAAAAACACTTCGCCAATTAGATTACAGAGCAATTAATATTCCAGAATTATAAAATTTTACATTTTAATAATAAATTACTAAAACAATATAAAACTAATCCATCCCATCCTATTAAAATTATAATTATATTTGGACTAATAATTGAAAACATTATAGATACAAACTTTTCTGCATTCCGCATTTCAATGTCATGTATCTTTTGTCATTCCATTCGTCTTCTGCAATTGCCTTGTAGAGCATAGCCATTCTAATTCATTTTCTTCATTGCGTTGCTGATCTTTCACTTCTCCTACTGTTCTCTGGATTAAAGTTCAAATCTCTTTTTTGACCATCTTTCCTCTTCCTTCCCTTTCACATGACCGTAAGGGCCCCTAATTTCTATCCTCTCAGAAATTGTAAAAATCAATCCAGTTCATCTTCGAATTACTGAATTTATTAGAGAATATCTTTTTCGTTTCATTTCAATGGTATATGCCGAGTTTTGTGGCGAACAATCGAAAATTGAAGCAGTTAGAGCAATTTTTTAATGGATCGATTTTGCTGATTAACGAACTCGACCTTGCATTGTCTTTTTATGTACGAGTGTAGATATGTATTTTTTGTATGTACTGTAGACGTAGACTTACACATATTCATTGTTTTTTGTCTTTTATATATATATATATATATATATATATTTTAGTATAGGTGTGTAGCTATATATATATATATATATTAGTATAGGTGTGTAGCTATATATATATATATATATATATATATATATACAAGCGTTACTGCTATAAAGTAAATATTCTCTTTAATAATTTGCTTAACTGTTATGTTAGCCGCTAGATGGCAGTCGGAAGATCTTTCCGCTACCTCTTGTGTGAATTGAGAATACTACATGTATAAGAAAATTGTATGTTTGTCTTGGAATTCTTGGGTAGCTCAGTTGGTTAGAGCGCTAAAGGTACAGACTTTAGAGACTCGAGTTCAAATCCCGACTCAAGCATTCATTTTTCTTTTCATATATATATATGTTATTTAATATATTCCCAAGTTTTTTGTTCATTCATGGAAAATAATATCCACATATGGTCACACAGGCCAGTGCGCAATGAAAATGATAATGTATTTCCTCTGTTTGAAAAAAAAAGGCAATCAATTTCTTTACTAATAATTCCTTCATTTATTGCAAGCTTGGTTCCAAAAAAAAAAAAAAAAAAAAAAATTAGGACGTTACAGCGTTAACAAAAATACACATTTTTGTCGTGGTAAATTTCGTTGCCTTTTAAGTAGAATGATGATTTGTGATTTTTTCAAATAGTATATTACAATGCGAGATTGGGAAGGGGTTTTACAGAATAGAGGATATGATTAAAAACCGAGCTCGGTTTTTAATCTCCGAGAGTCTGTAAAACACTTCACAAACGTGTGTTGTATATTATGTTTTGCGCGATGGTGTTATCAAAATAATAAATGATAGTGAAATAATAGCATCTTTGTTGGAAATATTTGCGTTCATTATAAACAACTGACTAACGATAACAGAGTGCCAATGTTTTTTTGTTGAGACTACAGCAGGCCGTGACACCAGTCATAAAATGGCGGTGACTAATTTATGTTTTACACTGTTTCAAATAAAGTTCAGTTCATTTAAAATGCAGTGATCTGTTTCGTATAATGTATATTAATACTACATTTTGGATATGTTTTCGTATATACACTTATTGTACAGAGTATTGATACACGTACAAATATTACAGACAGATATAAATAATTTAGCAATTTTTCACTATACAAACACAAAATTATGCACCTTTACATTGCACTCTATAAAGTTAAATACATGCAGTTTCCTCTGTTTTAAATTAACAATTAAAAAGTAAAAACATAATTTATACACGAACAACAAAATATTAACAAACTAAAAGTATTGATAGTGTCTCATATTATAGCTGTTTTGAGTCTTTACCTTTGATTCCAAGATGGCTTGAAGACAGTGTGGCATCGTCTTCACTAAATTTGAAGTTGCTGAAGAAGGTATATTTCTCCATTCTTATTCCAAAGCGTTTCTCAGGTCTTGCTTCTTGGAAACCTGTCTTGAACGAAGCCTCCTTTTCAGATGTTCCCATAAATTCTCAATGGGGTTTATGTCCGAAGACTGCGGAGGCGTTTCCATGTAGTTTGGTGTGTTACACAAAATCCATAAATGCCTATTGAAAACGGTGTGCTTGGGATCATTGTCTTGCATAAATACAAAATATTTTCTAATCTCCATTTTCTCTGCAGAGGTATGGTAGTTGGTATTCAGTATGTTCGTATATTGTTTGTGATCCATCATACCATCGTTAAAATGCAATGTTCCGACTCCAGAGATACTCATGTATCCCCATACTAATGAAGAACCACCACTATGTTTCACAGGGGGTTGGGGATTTTGATTTGGTAACTCTGTATTTTAATTCTTCCAGACTTTTCTTCCTCCATCTGAACAGGAAATGTTGAATTTAGATTTGTCAGTAAAAATACTTTTTTTACAAAATTATTTGGGAGTGTTTATGTGTGTTTTAGCGGAGTTCAATTTTGTTTTTCAGATTTATTCAGCTATAAAGCATTTTCTACGGGCTGTTTTCCCATGTACCTCTTTAGACCACAGACAGTTACGAACATTGCTGGCAGAAATGCTAATATCAAAGTAATTTCTGATACTAGCTGCTAATTTAGGTGCAATACTTTGAATTTTCTGCATTGTTTTTCTCATTAATGCCTTTTCAACATTAACGTACAGCTTTCTAGGATTCCTGATCTGTGACTATTTTCGAAAGTTTTGCGTTCACCAACTCTATCAATTATATGCTTAATGGTTGTTCTTGGCCTTTCAATTATTTAACTAATTTCATTTAGCCTTTTACACTGATTATTCAAATGAATAATTAATTCCATTTCTTCTAATGTAGTATTTCTACCTTTGCGCCCCATTACAGCGTTAATCTGCAGCCAAAAAACACACAACTACACGGCAAAGTATTCAAGGCTAGAGTGAATAACAACACTACCAGATCCACCCCCACTCGACATCATGTGCATTTTTCTTTTGATCAAAACTTAGTACTGTATAAATACTTTTTGTTTGTTAATTTATGTTGTTCATGTACAACTTATTTTTTACTCGTTAATTGTCATGTTAAAACAGAAGAAACTGCATGCATATAACTTCATAGAGAGTTTAATTTAAATGTGTATATTTTTGTTTTTGTATATAGTGAAGAAATAATTAAATATTTATTTCTATCTGTGTTATTTTTAAGTGTATGAATACTTTCTACACTAACTGTACATTATACGTAGTATACATAAAGGGCTGTGGTTTTACTTCCCGCACGAGGTCGGTAATATGTAATATTATAGTGCAGTTATTTAGGTTGGCAACCCCGAAAATGTAGCAAGTTGAACTTTCAATCACGGTCGTCATTGCTGTAAGTACGACAGAACGCACTATCGCGCAAAAAAGACTTTACCCTTAATTATATTAAATTAATATAACTTTAAAACACATACAAACAGTATATAGAATTTTTTTACAATATAAGCCTTGTAGATACAGTTGATTCCTTGTTAGCATGCCACATAGTGTACATAGTGGCTGTGTTGTCGCAGCAGGGAGTGAGAGCCATGATCTGATTGCTGTCTTTATATGGTTCTGTGAGAAGTACGTTTTGTTGTTCTGGAAACCATTTAAACTTAGCAGTAAGAGTGACCGAGCATTATGAACATCCTGGTTTCATGCGTAATTCCTTTTTAAAAGTCTTTTTCCGAGTATTTAGTTCTCTATCTCTAATTCTCTGTGCGAAGAGAACGTTAATATAGCATCAAATATCTCCGGAGATTATTTGACTCCATATTAAAAACACTAAACTTAAGATTACAACAACAACGATAATAATAATAATAATAATAATAATAATAATAATAATTGGTTACGATAAAAATATTTGCATGTCCATTGTCACCTACACAATCAGAAGAATAACACAAAATACCACACTATATCACAAGATAAATGTGACAATGAGTTACAGTATATTACAAGATTCAAATAGTGTATAACGATGCGAGGTTTGCAAAGCGGTTTTTACAGAAGCGAGGAAAATGTTTAAAACCTACCGATAGCGAGGTTTTTAATATCCGAGATTCTGTAAAACACTTCACAAACATACATTGTACACTATTTTTTGCGGGATGGTGTTTTCAAAATAATAAATAATAGTAAATAATAACATATTTTTTGGAAATATTGCGTTCATTATAAACATCTGACTAATGTTAATAGTATGGGCAATGTTTATTAGTTGAAACTGCAGGAGGCCATGATACCAATCAGTGATAACATGGCCGCAAGTACGCATTTATTGTTTTATATTGTTTCAAATAAAGTTCAGTTCACGTAGACTTTCACGGCCGGAGTTGCTATGATGATCTTGATGAAGATTTTCGGGCTGTGAGGCTTGTAGTTCCCCGACGTTTCGCCAGAGACTACGCCTGGCAGTCTCAAGACAACCCTTGAGGATGCCAGACGCAGTCTTTGGCGAAACGTCGGGGAACTACAAGCCTCACGACCACGGCCTACAGTCCGAAAATCTTCATCAAGAAATCATCATATCAAAGTTCAGTTCATTTAAAATGCAGTGATTTGTTTTGTATAATGTATATTAACACTATCTTTTGGATATATTTCTCTATATACATTGTAGTAGTAAACATAGAGGGCAGTGATTTTACTTCCCATACGTGGTTTGTAATATGTAATATTACAGTATAGTTATCAGCTTATTGAACTCCACTTATAAATTATATGCAAAAATAATAAATAATAGATTGAAGAAGATATCTGACACGCTCTTAGAAGAAGAACAAGCAGGGTTCAGAAAAGGAAGATCCTCTAGTGATAATGTGTTTATTATAAAGAGACTAATTGAAAAGAGAAGAGAATTTAACCTGCCAACATACTTGTTGTTCATTGATTTTGAAAAGGCCTTTGACAGAGTAAATAGATCTATACTATGGGAAATAATGAAGGAACGAGGATATCCACACCATCTAATAAAATCAGTCCAAGGCTTATATGAAGAAACTAAAGTTCTGATAAAAACTGATGGAAAAAGGTCAGAAGAAATTTTAATAAATCAAGGAGTTAGACAAGGGTGTAGCCTATCACCCACTCTTTTTAATATATATCGACGACATTATGAAACAATGGAAAATTATAATGGACAATGGCCTTAGATTGAACAATAACTCAAGTATTAATAACTTACTTTTCGCCGATGATTTGGTCTTACTACACCATGATGAAGATCTGTTACAATTGGCTGCTTACAAACTAAATGCAATATGTAGCGATTATAATTTTAAAATTTCAGTAAGTAAAACAAAAGTAATGGCATTTTGTGGAAGAAATACTCTGAGTGCAAAAATAGTAATTAGAGACGAAATTATTGAACAAGTATCCCACTTTAAATATTTAGGATGTGACATCAGCTATGGGTATGATAAAGATATTGAACACAAAACACATCAGTTTCAAGCTATTTGTGGTACAATAAATAGAACATTGAATAATAAAGCCCATAAACAAACAAAATTAAAATTTTATAAAACAATGGCTGTCCCTGTCCTATTGTATGGGAGTGAACCTTGGATTACCACTACCAAACAAGAAAGTAAAATCCAAGCAGCCCAGATGAAATTTTTAAGAAGAGTAAAAGGCTGCACTAGAATGGACCTGATAAGAAACGAGGATATCCGTGAAGAACTGCAGATCTACTCCATAAAAGAAAAGATATTTAACAACAAGGTACAGTGGAAAGAACATGTAGAAAGAATGGAAGAAAGAAGATTACCAAATAAAATCTTCCATTATTTTCCAAGAGGAAGAAGAGATGTCGGACGTCCTCGGAAGAGATGGTCTTAGATCTATTAGTGAAGACGGAACATGCAACTCTTGCCTAATCCAGGAAGTGAAGAAGAAGAGTTATTTAGGTTGGCAACCCCGAAATGTAGGAAGTTGAACTTTGAATCATGGTCGCCATGCTGCAAGTACGACAAAACGCGCTATCGCACAAAAACAGTATTTTATTTATGAGATGAAATATCTATCGATGCGGTATTATATTTGATTTCATACTACGTTGAATTCCATATCTTTAATTAAAATAAGAACATCGTATAAAAAAACTTGTTTCAACTTCTCTCACGAAATGTTAAACTGAAAGAATATAAAACTGTTATTCTTCCACTTATATTATATGGAACGAAAAATGGGCTTTAAAGGAGGAGAAAACATTGTGAGCATTTGAGAATGAAGTTCTTAGGAAACTTTTTGGACCAAAGTGAGATAAACAGATGACTGGAGAAGACTGCATAAAAGCGAGCTACATGATCTATACAGAGTGATACAGAATAAGTATCTGGGGGTTGTAGAGGGGACTTAGTAGATAAAGTTTTGATAATGAACCCATGTCCGGAAACGCACCATTTCGATCTAAAATAAGTTTGAAGGTGGAAACACAATGGACTGATTTTGTATGTCTTGTGTCAGAGGAAGATTTTGCACGAATTCTGGCGGCAGCAGAAATTTTATTCAGCACACACTAGATCTTGTGGGGCGTGTGTATGAAAACATGCGTCGCAGGTACACTTTGTGCAACGAACAACATGGTCGCCAAATGGAATCACACTTGTAGTACAACTTCTAGATGTCTGTAATACTTATTCTGAACCACAAGACGCACGATATAAGACCATTGTGTTTCGATCTTCAAACTTATTTGACATTGTATTGATAAGTTTTCGGATATGGGTTCCTTAACAAAACTTTATCTACTAAGTCCCCTCTACAACCCCTAGAAGTCTGTAATACTTATAAATCACCCTGTATAGGAAAGCAGATATAATAAGAACAGTTAAGACTCATAGACTGCGATGGGCAGGACATGTGGCACGAATGGGGAATGAAAGAGGGATATTGAAGCTTCTTGTAGGGAAGCCAGAGGGAAAACGAACTATTGGTAGACCGAGAATGAGGTAAAAGAATAATATTAGCCATGATTTGAGGGGCAAAAGTAAGGTTTTACAAAACACCCATTATACCAGCAGTTATATATGCTAGTGAAACTTGGGTCCTGAAAGAAATAAATAAAACAGAAATTATTAATTTTTGAAAGGAAAATTTTAAGAAGAATATTTGGACCAAATAGAGGAACTTATAACTATTGGAGATTCAAACCAAATAACGAACTAAACAAATTAATAAAAAATCAGAATATAGTGAACCATATAAGATCTCTCAGAATTGGTTGGCTTGGACATCTGATAAGAATGGATGATCAGTGACTGGTCAATAAGCTCTATAAATGGAAACCTATAGGAGGCAGAGCAGTTGGAAGACCGAAGATCAGATGGGAGGATGACTCAATGAACGATCTAAAGAAAATGAAAGTGACTAATTTGAATTTGGCAAGAGACAGATTGGCATGGAGGAGGATTGTTGAGAAGGCCAAAACTTTCATCTTTGAAGTTGTCGCGCATTAGGATGATGATGATTTCAGGGAAGCAGATTATAGAAAAGATGATTGGAAAACATTAGCTCACAATAGGGATGTGTGGAGAGCTTATATCCGCGCGACCTTGAACTTACTGGTTCGATAGTGCCAATGGATTAGTTAATTTAATGGTCGTTTATGTAGCTCTACAGATTCAAGAACGCCCTTTCAATATGTACCTTGCTAGAACAATACAAGGGAATAGCTGCTTTGAAATTAAATCCACAATAGGTGCATTCCTACTTACCGCGACATAGTATTGAACATTGTAGTAATTACAACGTGCTTGTATTCATAGAATAAACTGTTTGTTAGTTTAACCAATCCATTAGAGTACACCACACAACCTACGTATACACAAATGACTTAAAACTCCTTGAGAATATAAACACGGATCGTGATCAATAAATCGGTAACATTGCAGTTTATATTATTTATGCTTTCTGGTAGCTCTGAACTAATAACAGTTTTATAATCAATTGAGTTGGTGTTTACTTGATGAAAATCCATATTTATTAATTAAATAAAAATAAAACGTAGTTTTATTTGATTTTCATATTTATTATATAATTCAGTGACAGCTGTTTCGGTACACTGTACCTTCTTCAGACATGTTAAATTATGAATTGTGTTCCAACTGATCTAAGCAACAATACAACAATATTTATTTAAATTTTTAAATTTAACAAAGGGGATTCATTCAAATCAAGTTGAGAATTTAACAGTTTTTTACTACTTTTAAATTTATTAATTTCTACAGCCTCCAAAAGATCTAACTTCTTACCCTTATCACAAATATGTAAAATTTCAAAATTTGGATCGAAACAATAATTAAATTGGAATAGGTGGTTAGCATATTTTGAATTTTCTAAATTTCTGCTATATGCTCTCATGTGTTCATTTATCCGAGAGATAAAAGGTCTACCAGTTTGTCCTATATAGACATTGTCACATGTGCCACACTTCAATTTATATACACCTGATAATTTTTCTTTTTTTGTTTGTGGCACATGTGACAATGTCTATATAGGACAAACTGGTAGACCTTTTATCTCTCGGATAAATGAACACATGAGAGCATATAGCAGAAATTTAGAAAATTCAAAATATGCTAACCACCTATTCCAATTTAATCATTGTTTCGATCCAAATTTTGAAATTTTACATATTTGTGATAAGGGTAAGAAGTTAGATCTTTTGGAGGCGGTAGAAATTAATAAATTTAAAAGTAGTAAAAAACTGTTAAATTCTCAACTTGATTTGAATGAATCCCCTTTGTTAAATTAAAAAAATTAAATAAATATTGTTGTATTGTTGCTTAGATCAGTTGGAACACAATTCATAATTTAACATGTCTGAAGAAGGTACAGGTACCGAAACAGCTGTCACTGAATTATATAATAAATATGAAAATCAAATAAAACTACGTTTTATTTTTATTTAATTAATAATAGTTTTATTTCAATCATCCATCCATAGTAATTCTGCCCGAGGGGGTAACATAAAATGATCATATAGTATAGGTGATAGGATTATAAAATTTATTAAGGCTCCAGTTGGCAGGTCTTTCACTGCAATCATAGCATTTTCATGCCATGCTTTGCAGCTTTACTAGGAAATTATATGTGTGGTAGCTTCCCGTTGCTTTCCACATCGGTGAAGGGTGATGCTCATAACACCGAGCAACAAAAAAATAAACTTTTCTTTGTCTCAGAAATAAAAATATGCGATTCTGATAGTATTTTTTCTCCTGAATTCAAATATGATATCGGCTTTTCTCCATCACACAAGGTTTCCGAGAGGCAGAAATTTATATTTTCAAACAGTTTAATATTTTCTACATTCGTAGCTACACAATATTCGAACATTCAGACTCGCCTAGAAAGTAAGAAATGACGATTTTCTGCTATATTTCGCCTCTTGATGGTCCAACAATAATCGGCCAGCATAACAGGATTCCATTTGCCTTGATATCTCTTTTCCATAGCTGAAATCTCCTGATGAAAGTTTTCCCCGTTTTATTTTACAATGGACAAGTGGACGAAAAAACGTTTATTAAAAAAATTATTATTTAAATGCATTAATTGAAATTGATATAAAAAAATGTGGGTGATGGAGAAATTCCGAATACATATTTGAAAACACGATAAAAACTGCATTAAGTACAACTATTGGTACTCATGAGACAAAAATTATGTTGACCAGTGTAATGATAAGGATGATGATGATGATGGCCAGATGATTTTCGGGGACCGTTGGGCTATATGCTTCCTGACATTCGTGTTACAGGTGAGGAAAAACCCCGAATAAACCTCACCCAAGAGCCTGTCTCGATCTGGAATCGAACCCCGGCCCTCTGCGTGACAAGGCAGCACGCTACCTCGAGACCACAGCGGTGGACATTTTAATAATAATAGCTTTATTTTACCTGACAGAGTTAAGACTTTAAGGTCTTGTCCATCACTCAACCAGTCAGTACTTCTAAAATGCATTGTACTGTAATACACCGTTGAGGTTATGTAATAAATTATTAAATATTAAAATAGTTACCTGATATATAGTTAAGGATGACTGATATATCTGGCACCTATTTTAATATTTAACACTCAACCAGAAAAAAATACAAAATTTACTCTTACATCTAAATTATATAATCAAAATTATTACCCAAGATTGAGGTGGGAGAATAACATTAACGATGATTTTAGGGTAGTAGATTATACACGGAATGATGGGAAATCATTAGCTCAGGATAGGGATGTATGGAGAGCTTATGTCCGTGCGGCCATTAACCTACGGGTTCGATAGTGCCAGTGAGTTAGTTATTACATGATCCATCCATCCATCCATAGTAATTCTGCCCGAAGGCAGGTCCTTCACTGCAATCATAGCATTTTCATGCTATGACGGAACAGGCAACTCATGCCTAAACCAGGAAGTGAAGAAGAAGAAGCTTGCAGCTTTACTAGAGAATTGTAGGTGTGGTAGCTTCCCGTCGCTTTACACACTGGTGAAGGATGATGATGATGATAAAAAGGTAAAAGGTAAAGTGATCCCACTACAGGCCTCAGGAGGCCTTTGGGGCAGTAGGAGGTTAAGGCTCCCACTTTTTCTTGACTATCGGCACTTGATGTCAGCCGGGTTGTCAGCCCTGCGTGACGGCCGCCTTTACCCCAGAACAAGCGTCTGGTACTTATTTCAGTTAGAGGCTGAGTCGACCCCGGGGCCATAGTGCCGCCAGAAGGTTTGGGTCAGTTTAAAAATCCTGACCCTACCGGGACTCGAACCCTCGACCTTCCGGCTTGTAGCGCAGTGCCTTAACCACTACGCTACGGCGTGCTTCTGGATGATGATGATGGCCATATGATTTCGGTGACCGTTTGAGCCTTTAAGTTTTCCTGACATTTGTCTTAAAGGTGAGGAAAAACCCCGATAAAAACCTTATTTAGAAAAACTGCCCCGACCGGGATCGAACCCGGCTCCGCTGCGTGAAAAGGCATCACGCTACCTCGAGACCACAGCGGTGGTCTATTATATTTATATATATATATATATGCAATTATTATTTACAATAAATTTTGATTTACTCGAGATTTAACGAGTGGAATATAAAATGTACAAGATAGAAACATGATAAAATATACTATTAATGACAGAATAAATTAAATTCTGTAGTGAAATTAATTCTTTAATAACAAGTAATTGTATAAGCGTGACTTAAAAGTGTCAAGTGTGCAGTAACCCCTTAATCTTGAGGAAGGGAATTCCAGTAGTATGCAGGGGCTACTGTGAAAGAAGTAGAATAAGAGGAAGTGATATGGAGAGACTTATCCTATTACATAGTGTCAATGTTGTGGTAGGAAGATTCCGATTGAGGGTCTTTCCACTTTTCAGCGGTTGCCCTTTTACCAGCCGACTGCTGGCCCTTCACATCCACATGTGTCAATCACAGAGGTAGATGATCAACAGCCAGTGTAGGGGTGACATGTGGTTAGCATGTTGAGTCCCCCAGCCGTTATAGCTGGTTCCTCAACCTGGAGCCGCTACTTATTGTAGCTACCCAATTGCCTCACGATGCTGGGTGGGCACCGGTCCCATACTGGCCGAAATACCATGAGAAAATTTCTTCCCCCATGGAGACTCGAACCAGCGCAAGTCCCGTAGCTCTGCGCTCTGCGCTCGGCTACGGCGCGGGATGGTAAGAAGATAACTTCTCAAATCTGAATGCCAAGTATCTAGGAGTGTAGGAATTCAGAAGCTTGAAAAGAAATTAAAGAGAGTGCAATTTACGTCTGTCACTAAGACGGAGCCAAGAGGGACTATTGAAGTGTTCGAAAATGTAATCATAACAGCGGGTGTTGAAAATTAAACGAACGCAAGCATTATGAACATGCAACAAGTAATAGTTTAGATCATTATTCATAACGTCACAATAATCGAAGTGTGGCAACACATGATTCTGCACAATGATGATCTATCTCCCTTCTAGATTGGATATAAGTAGAGTTTCTATAGCTGCAGCCGTGGTCTATGTTTAATTATATACAATAAATCTTCCAAATTCAGTCTTCTGGATTTTATCATTCTCAGCACATTTTCCTGCACTCTTTTTCTCTTCCAGGAAGTTGCCAAGTGACTATCTTCTTCGGGGCGAACTACGATCTCTCATTCTTATCACATGTAATAACCTTCTTAATGATTTTTTGTTCAATTCACATTATGATTGTTTCCTCTAAATGCATTCTATTTCTTATTTCCTGGCATGGGATTTTATCCTATTTAGATAATCCTGAATTATTTTCAAATATTCTATTCCCAGCGTCAAAATTTTCTTCTTCATTGATTACTTAATGTATCAGGTTTCATAGTAGGTAACTGCTTCTGCAATACTTCTACCAATCACTTTAGATGTATTTTGTACTTTTATCCCAGGCCGGCCTCATAGGCTAGTGGTCAGCGATTCTGGTTAGAATTCACGAGGTTCCGGGTTCGATTCCCGGTCAAAGCATAGGAATTATTCCTTAAAGGAAATTATTCCCGTGGTTGCCCACGATCTGGATTTTAGGTTAAGTATAAGTTAAGGACTCTACAGGCGCTTCATTATCATTTATCATCTATCATATGGTCGGGGAAATTCAATGTAAATATAAGTAGTTTTTATTTATTCACTTTTCTACTAGATATTAAATTAAACCAATGTACCTTTAAGAGATAGAGGAATGGAAAGTTCATAAACGTTTTAAAGCTAACGCCTGGAGTATCTATTCACGCAGACCGTTCAACACCGGTTCATGATAAGTTGCCTGTAGATGCGGCGATTCCAATAGTTTCCGAGTTCACGTAGATGGCACAGTAAGATATCTGCAAAATACAACGGAAGTCTACTGACAAACTTTCACAAGTTGTTCATATAAATTGTCTTAGTATTTTGGTACAAGTAACACATGGTATCCAGTGCTTATTTCAGAGTAAAATGTTTACATGTTAGACGTGTACGTAGCATGTCCTTTGGACAGTGATAAGATCGTATTATACAAACAGAAATTAAAATGAAATTAGTGCTGTAAGGACAAAATATCAAATCAGAAATCACGATAATTGACAAAAATAAACGACGATAGCATACTAGGCAGGTCTAACGTATTAACAATGTATTAACTTTGAAATAAGTAATTGGAGACCATGGGTGATTATTCAAAAACATTCAGAAAATATCACTGACTATTTAACTCATCCCCAAATGGGAATCAATGACCAATTACGTTTCAATTATTTTTTATTTACAACCAATCACAGTCGTGTTTCGCGTAGAATTTGCCAACTAAAGTTTATCATAATAAAGAAAGCACCTCCTTTTAAATTTTCTGAATAGGTCATATCATTATTTTGCAGTTACTGACTCCCCAAGAAGTACGGCTACCACACTATATATATAGTGCATAAATGTCAACACATACCGCAAGCGGGAGTTAATATAAAAACATTTGTAGCAATTGATTATATCCACCAAAAAACGAAATCACTGTTTGCACATTCTTAAATGTATTTTTTCCCAGGTAATAACATTCCAGAAAAATATAATTGTTATATTCACATCATAGGACATCAGAAATGAATTAATATACTGTTTGACGTGTTTTATTTTTTCTCCACTAGAGTGCATTCTTACAATATTGCGTTCCTTTGGCAATAAACAGTATTATCTGGTTGCAGTGATAAACACAAGAAGCAATTATTCAAGAAAACTGTTAGCGTAAACAATTATGGGATATGGAACCACGATACCTCAGATTTGAGGTCATAAGATATTATGTCGAGACCACTTATACCTGAGGTTTAAAGGAAAATGAAAATTATATTATTTATTTATATTAAATAATGCTATTGTTATATAGGCCTTTAGGACCATCGCTGTGGTCTCGAGGTAGCGTGCTGCCTTGTCAAGCAGCGGGCCCGGGTTCGATCCCCAGTCGGGAGAAGTTTTTTGGGTGATTGTTTTTTTTTGGGTTTTTCCTCACTTTTAATACAAATGTTAGGAAACTTTAAGGCTCAAAGGGCGGTCCCCGAACATCATTATCATAAACAACATATTCATTAAGTTTAGGATTAAGGCCTCTCCTGGTGCATCATCTATCATATATATCATCGGGTTGTGTATTTCCGCCTCAGAAGTGGGTTACAATAACGCCATGCCAGGCGAGAATACCAGAATTTCGAAATGGCAATGTGGTGGCATTGAATAAAAATATAGGCCTGCATCGGATTGAGAAAACCAGCTATACCGGCTGGGGGATCCGATATAATAACCATATGTCATACATGCATTCGGTGGATTATAGTCCACCTCTGAAATTAACACATGTGGATGAGAGGCCAGCAGCCGGATGGTAGGTCAATGACCTTCTATACCTCTCACATTATGTAGTAGCAGTTAGAAGTAGTACATAAAGGTAAAGTGATCCCACAACAGGCCTCAGGAGGCCCTTGGGGTAGTAGGAGGTTAAGGCTCCCACTTTTTCTAGACAATCGACACTTTATGTCAGCCGGGTTGTCAGCCCTGCGTGACGGCCGCCTTTACCCCAGAACAAGCGTCTGGTACTCATTTCCGTTAGGGGCTGAGTCGACCCCAGGGCCCTAGTGCCGCCAGAGGGATTGGGTCAGTTTAAAAATCCTGACCCCAACGGGACTTGAACCCTCGACCCTCCGGCTTGTAGCTCAGTGCCTTAACCACTACGCTACGGCGTGCCCCCGAAGTAGTACATAGCTTAATATAAATAATATTATTATTAATTGTAGGCATTAAGATATAGGATCTTCACGCCTATGCAATAGGTTTGTGTTTATCTTTATGTCATGCGTTTTCTTAAGATGTTAATTGATTTATTTTCAATGATACAATAGAATGATAAATATCAATAAATGGGCAGATAATAAAATTCAAACATAGCAGTAATTAACTGAGAGAAACCATGAAAACGCAACCATGTTGCTCAACACCGAGGTTGAACCCAGGACCTTTCGAATACGAGTCTCAAATGTTACTGTCTGAGACATTACATGGGAACGGCATAGGAAAAAAAAAATGATGAATTGACAAACATGTCCATGTCATATAATAACTTAAACACACGATCGAGAGAAAATTTAACTCTAACTGTTCCTCTACATCGAACATCTCTCTATTCCTCATCCTTCTTTGTTTCAGCCACCTGACTCCGGAAATCCCTGTCCTCGTATATTAAGGGCTGCCCGACTCAAGAACAGTTTAAAAAGAAACTCACTTCATATTTCCTTAGACAATATAATATATAAGCCTGTTCCATGTATACTTTTATTATTTCTTTATATTTTAAACTTTCATTACCAAGCCAATTACTTAATCTAATTATGGGTTACTATTTTTGTTAGTATCATTATTATTATTATTATTATTACTACTATTATTATTTCATTCTTACACTTGTCAAATTTTTATTGTGTAGTTTATATCTATTATGTATCAATCATAATTCTTATTGTATGTATAATTTAACCCTGATCAAGTGGAAGAGAAGACTTTACGGTCTTAACTACACCAGGTAAAATAAATAAATAAATAAATAAATAAATAGAAAAATAAATAAATAGATAAATAAAATAAAAAATACCTCAAGTCCTTTGGGTAAAATGTCCACTTTATTTGAAATACCTTGCATATTCCAAAATCCTATATTCATTTTCCTTGGAACCCTTTTTCGTTTACCATAAATCCATTGTCTCCGAGGCTTGAGATTCAGTTTTTTAGCATTTTATATTTTCTTACGATGAGTGAGAAGCTGGTCCACACAGTCTCTAACCAGAGTGATTTTTGATCAAGGTTGTCTTCCTCTAGTCCTTGATGAACCAACATCAAACTACAAGGTAGCAGTACCTGTAACCCTAGGCAGGGCTCTAATATGATATTATCATACCAGCGTACTTTAAGGAGGTTGATACTCCTCCCCCTCACCATTTTGAATCTGGTTTGGGACAGGCTTCGGCGGGTGAACTATGGAGAACTTTAATTAAAGAAAATTTGTGAATGTTTGTTATAAACTGATAGTCTATAAGTCCGTAGTCATTTTTGTATT
The DNA here is from genome assembly GCA_030220185.1 of Diploptera punctata. Lineage (NCBI taxonomy): Eukaryota > Metazoa > Arthropoda > Insecta > Blattodea > Blaberidae > Diploptera > Diploptera punctata. The sequence goes on along the minus strand of JASPKZ010010655.1, from coordinate 6,170,127 downwards.
TTTTAAACTCATTTTAATTACTAAGATTGGTTGGGGAAAACTCTCAATGATGAGGAAAATTCTCAAAATTAATTAATGAATTAATAAACATGTCAAGATTTTTAAAATACATTACGAAACTCCGTTGAGGTTACTGTGTTAAAGTTTTAAGAATTGTAAAACAGTACCTGATATCTCAATCGTCCTCAATAATTTGCAGTGTTGTCTTATAGGAGGCCTTGTAGATCGGAAATAAAATACCTACTTTAGATGAACTTATAACATTGGAGTAGGCCTTTAAGTTTGCAAATCCAAGTTTGTTGCTGGAACGATATACTAAATTATTAAAAAAAGCGATGAAAATTATAATTTTGCACACCAGACGAGTTACTCATATTTAAGAAAAGTCCAAGTTGATTCATAGAAAACTATTGAAAGAAGCCATACATATTTCAATTTGAAAGATTGTATTAACAAGGGAACTGTCAACCATTGCATGCCGAAACCTACTTTGAAATTTCTCCCAGAAAAACGTTCCAATGTATCAATACCGTGCAGAAAATTATCCGTCGCTTTTAACTGTAAGGCATAAAAATCGAAGCCATCAAGCAATGGCAACCAATCTTGATTCAATTTTTCCCCTCTGCAACAGGAACTTAGTTCGGAATTATGACGTGTGTATGAGGAAGTGATGGAATAGATTTCGTACGAAAAAACGAGAGAAAGAAAAAATTGTCCTGGCTCCAATTCGCCCAGCACGATCCCCACATGGATTGACCGAGACGCAATATCGGGACCGAGAGGTGGATGTCAATTGACTAATCCCTTGCGCACTGAAGTAGCCTAACTATATACCATATAATGTTTATTTTCTATTATTGTTAACAATCTAATACATAAAAATGCATGTATGTTTGTTCATATTTTATGCGCTGCCATACCGTTCATCCAATTGTGATGAGACTTTTGCAAAATGTTCAGGAGTTTCCTGGGATGGTTATAGGCTATAAGAGAGTTGTAATATTCAAACCCTTCACCCTTAAAATAGCCCTTTGTAAAAAAACGTGAACAAAGTAACTTTTTGGACGCTTAAATGGCTTACACTGCCTAAACCATAACAAATACACAATGTTAATGTACACCGAATTGAATATCTCAAAAAACTCTAAAAACAAATCCTGGACAACATATGTTTATCTTTTACGGATAACTCACAATAATAATTTTTGTTTTTCATTGATGCCAAGAAGATCGGGATAAGGAGAATCCCGGGCAAGAGTAGCAGCGCACTGCAGGTATTCTTTCACAGACAACTCAACATAACGAATTTTGTCTTTAAACTTATTTATGTCAAGAGGATCGGGATAAGAAGATTCCCGGGCAACATTGGGTAATCAGCATGAGGTATCTTATAATAATTTCAATATAAATTTATCCTTTTAGTTATTCAACAAAACATTAAAACACATTAATTTTTGTCTCCCAGAACATTTATGCCAAGGAGATCGGGATAAGTAGATTCCTGGGCAACGCCGGGTAATCAGCGCGGGGTAGGCTATCTAAAAATAATTACGCTATAAATTTATAATTATATTTCCATTTATTTATTCAACTAAACATAAAAAAATCATTTATTTAGGCGTAGCAGTGCACGCCGGGTATCACCTAGTAATAAATTAAAAATAAATTCGTTAGGTTGGTAATAAGTTATATTTGTCTTTCTTACAATCACGTTTTTTTAATCACGTGCAATTTTTCTGTTGTAACAAGATTAAATTTATTGTGCGTTGGAAGACGATAATATTATTGCTTTTAAAGGAGATGGTATTATGGAAACAAAAGAAAATCAGAAAATGTTATGATAACAAGGTTAACTATAATATCGGCAAGAGTTCCATTCAATATAAATCTCACTTTTTTGACAGATCTTTTTATCAGAACTTTATAAATATCCATTTTGTTTCAAAGACATACAACCATTAATTATTTTCTTTAATATCCGTGCGCAGTTGTTCACAATACTTACTCCCTCTATACCTTTATTCGCAAGTCCATCGGAAACAAATACAACAAACTACAAGTCTGGGTCTGACAGTTGTGCTGATGTCTTTAACAATGGTATAAAGGCTTAAGCGTCATGCTGGGAGAGATACGGAAATGGCAAGGAGAAATATTTTTCTCCGCATTTCATTCGCGTCTTTCTGGTCTCATTCCTATTGTTAAAATTCTAACGCTATTTGTAAATTACTTTATGAATTTTATACGTACTAGAGCATTCGATAAGTAATTGCAACGCTGCTATAACATAACAAAAAATACTTAGGTTTCTTTTGACATTACTTACTTACTCAATGACACTATCGAACCCGTAGGTTCATGGCCGCGCGGACATAAGCTCTCCATATATCCCTATCCTTAGCTAATGTTTTCCAATCATTCCCTTATAATCTACTTCTCTCAAATCATGGTTAATGTTATTCTCCCACCTCATTCTTGGTTTACCAACTGGGCTTTTTCCTCTGGTTTTCCTACAAGAAGCTTTGTGCACGTCTTTCATTCCCCATTCGTGCCATATGTCCTGCCAATTGCAGTCTACGAGACTTAACTGTTGTTATATCTGGATTCCTATAAAGACCATGTAGTTCACTGTTATGTAGTCTTCTCCATTCACCTGTCTGTTCATCTCTCTTTGGCCCAAAAATTTTCCTAAGAACTTTATTCTCAAACACTCGTAATCTCCTTTTCTCCCTTAAAGTAAGAGTCCATGTTTCGCATACATATAATATAACTGGTAGAATAATAATTTTATATATTTTCAGTTTAACGTGTTTTGAAATTCTTTTGACATTATGAACTTCATTTACAGTCTCTTGGCAAGTGAACTATACATTGCCAACTCCAACTGTACCATTTCTGCTTATCTTTAATCTGATCGATCTTGATATCAACTCTTGATTGTAATCGAAAGCCTTGTAGAAGTTGTTTGATCTTTGATAATAAGTTATAGTTACAAGGGCTCCCGTCTGGTGAATTCGGTGGATGTTCGAGTACTTCTCAATTTCATCTTCAAAACACATTCTACTGAACGTCTTTTTTAGGGCGGTATTGCTTTCTACATACGAGAAATAATGAATGTATTCATAAAATATTGCTATTTCGAGACTTTCAATATTACAGATTTGTACATTAAAGACTGCTCAACAACATACTACAATATTACAATGGTCACCACTAGGATCGTTGATGTACAATAATGTTGACCATTACTTATCTAATGCCAAGTAGCATGGAACATGATATGGGATATTGGTTCTATATTCAATTCCTTTCTGATATAGTACTTCTTTTGTGATCTAATAATGTAACTATTATATTATACTAGCGTACCCGGCAGACGTTGTCCTGCTCGAACGTTCAATTCTCATGTCATGGGCGAACGATAAAAATATGTTACTTTTTTACCATAAAATTCAGAAATTAGGACATAATTACATATTATTAAATAAGTTCGCAAGAAAACCTCTTACAGCCTTCTGTTGTGGCTCAAGAAGTGTGAATGATGACGTCACATAGTAATGAATATCAGAATTGTACCCTCCTTTGCAGATAACAATTATATTAGAGTGAAAAAAATAAATTGATGAGAGTGAGCCAAAACAGTTTTTTTTCAGCTATATTTCATTTCTGACCCATACTGGCCGACATTCCATAAGAAAAAAAATTTCCCCCGTACACACTCGAACCAGCGTAAGACCGTAGTTCTGTGCCAAGACTTCTTGGCTTAACCACTCGGCTACGGCGCGAGACTTTTGGTATCAATGAAAGACACAAATGGTTATTGTGAGTTATCCGTAAGAGATAAGGGACTCTTGGAATCAATGAAAGACAAAAATGGTTTTTGTGAGTTATCCGTAAGAGATAAATATATGTAGAGCTTTTTGAGATATTCAATTCTGCGTACATTACTTTTGTGTATTTCTTATGGTTTAGGCAGCGTAAGCCATTTAAGCGTCCAAAGAGCTACTTTTTTCACGTTTTCCACTACAAAGGGCGATTTTTAAGGGTATAGGAGATGAGTATCACAACTCTCTTATAGCCTATATTCATACCGGGAATCTCCTGAACATTTTGCAAAAAAACCCATCTCAATCGGATCAACGGTTGGCCGCGCATAAAGTACGAACAAACAAATATACAAACAAACAAACAATTTTTTATATATAAGATTTATTAAAACATATCGAAGATTCAGAAATTGAATTTCTGGAAATACATTATTTGATCACAAAATAAATATTGATATCAGAAAGGAATTGAATATAGAACCAGTCACAACATTAATAGAAAAACATAAATAAACTGGAGAGACCATGTTCTACGAAAGCCAAACACCAGGATGGCAAGAACTGTTTTATATTATAATCTGAGAGAAATAAAAAATATATGTCGACGTTTAAAAGAGATAGCTTGAGGAATTTTGAGTCGGAACAGACCAACAGGTCTATTCCTTGAAGACGATGATGATGATAAATTTGAAACCGTACCTAGCTTCACATAACTGAGATCAGAGGTCAACATAATAATAATAGTAATGAAAGACAATCTGAAGAAGACTATTTAAAACATATTTTGCTGAACTATACATCCATAAATTGTTACTGACTTATCCTACAGCCTCTGTTACTTCGAACGTCGCGTCGGTGGAAACACTCCAATATATTTTATCTACATAGACTATTGTAGACTTTACATATAGCTTATATACAACAAAAAAATGTCAACCAGCTCTTCGAAAAGTATAACTATGCAATGGACTTTCATCATCTGAAACGACTGCATATTCATGATGAATCCATCCACCTATATAATTCTGTCCGAGGGCAGGTCTTTCACTGCAATCATAGCATTTTCATACTATGTTTAGAGCTTTGCCAGGGAATTGTAGGTGTGGTAGCTTCCCGTTGCTTTACACACCTATAAAGGATTATGATGACTATTTAACTCATGCCCCAAATGGGAGTCAATGACCAATCACGTTTCAATGATTTCTGTTTTACAACCAATCAGATCGTGTTTCACCAAATATTTATCAGTGTTATAATTACCATATTAAAGAAAGCTCCTCCTTACAATATTGCGTTCCTTTGGCAATAAATAGCATGATCTGGTTGCAGTGATAAACAAAAGAAGCAGTAGAAGCGTACCTATAGTTTCTCATTTGTTTTCAAACATCGCCGTTTACATTAAATATATAAATATTTTAAAATAACTATAGTTAAATAATGATTTGTGAGTAAACAGCTTAATTTTATTCGTTAAATAGTCCTAACAAATGCCACTCTTGATTTCCAAATTCTCTAGATAAATTCACTCCTCACTTCGTGAGTCGTGAATTTATCGATAATTTGGAAATCACTCGTGGCATTACTTATGATAATAAGGGTGAAGATGATGATGACCGGATGATTTTCGGGAACCGTTGGGCTCTAAGCTTTCTGACATTTGTCTTACAGGTGAGGAAAAACCCCGAAAAAACCCTCACCCAGGAGCCTGTCCCGACAGGGAATCGAACTCAGGCCCGCTGCATGATAAGGCAGCACGCTACCTCGAGAGCACAGCGGTGGACCTCATGATGAATAACGGAGAAATATTCAATCTTAGGACAGTATCACTTTTTTTGGACACATGGTATTAAAATGTAGGTACTACCGGAAAATGTAAGAATTTTGGACACTCTGTTCGAATCTCCATGGGAGAGGAGAATTTCCTCATGGTATTTAGACCAGTATGCTCACTCAATATCATGAGACATTTGGGTAGCGGCTCCAGATTCAAAAAACTAGCTATAACTGCTGGGTGACCCGACATGCTGACCACATATTACACTTACACTGGCTAGATAATCGTCTACCTCTGTGATTACACATGTGGATGCGAGGTCTTCTAGGCCTCTCGCGCCATTGAGTTTGTTTTTGTAAAAATTGATTTAATATTACAATATTTGAAATTCATTAACATATTCTGATGTAATTTTATAACGAAATTTACGATTTTTATAAACCAATGTTTTATTGTTATAAAGAAAGAGCACCGCACTGTGAAGACATAAAACATTCCACGACGACGATATTTCAAAATTTAATATCCAATCTATATTTGTTGAATATCAAACACATTAATTTACCGTCCAAGGCATATGACGTCATTCAATACGTATCGGCTGGATAAAGTACGCCTTTTTGTCTTTATAGATACATTTAATTGATTTTAGAAGTGAAAAAAGTGAAAGCTGTACAAGGCTATTCAAAAAGAAGGAACAAACTTCGAACATTTATTTCTTCCAAACTAGAAATATATAAACACAATTCCATCGTTCAGAAAAAGAGAAAAGTTCAAATTTCACCATTTTGTGCATTCAATATAAGCAAAATGTGTTACACGACAAATATCAAAAGCGGTGGCTCTTTTCTTGCCACACACGAATCAGCTGGTCTCTAGTTATCAAATTCACAGCTTCAACAATTCTATATCGCAGATTTTCGAGAGTGTCAGGCATAGGGGGATAGAAACACGGTCTTTTACGTAAACCCACAAGGGGTTAGGTTGGGTGACCTAGGAGACCACCGGTAATGAAGTAGAACTTGTGCTCCTCCTCTTCCAATCTAACGTCATGTTGTGTCGCCAATGTGGCCGTGATCAGAACTTCAAACTTTTCTCTTTTCAGGAACGTTTGAATTGTGTTTCAATTTTTTTTAGTTTTAAAGAAATAAATCTTTGAAGTCTGTTCCTTCTTTCTGAATAGCCCTGTAAAATAGAATGCGAGTCTACTTTTGGCATGCCATATATTTTGTTTTAATGATAAGTTAAATACTTCAGTTCTTCTCTTCAATCCATCCACAACTAATAAAGGTGTAATTTTACGGAAATGCATTACATATAAAATCAAACTAATTACTTAAGTAGAAATTAGCTAAAAGAGTCAGCAATCAATCTGGGATGCAAATCTGCCTGTTAAGACCACAAATAGCAGTAAAAGTGATAAAAATACATGACAAGTGTTTCGTTCTAGAGCAGGGCATCATCAGGGCGTTAACATCAAAGTATTTATGTTACATAGAAAGCATTATAGAAAAATAAATTACCGAAGGTAAAAACATGCATGGTTCAGCAGAACTCTTCGGCAAACTTTAATAGATTGAGTGTTCTTATTCGAGTGATTTTATATAATGAACCCATGATCTGTGCTAACATACAGAATAAAGGGTTGATGAGTTATACATGTATATAGCATATATTTTGAACCGTGATAAGATGGAACTCATAAATTACAAATAAAGCAAAAAAATAATTTCTATCTCATGTCCGAGTGTTCGGAAAAGTGTCAGAATATCCTAAAGTTGAATATGTATTATTTTGTAATAACATATGCCTGTCATTCCGATTGAAAACGGAGTATTAATGGGATTTCTGCCAAAAACATTGTTACTGATATAAGGTGATGATTAGTTGATTAATTTTTAATTGTCTTTGTAATACAACAGAACCAATCTTAACACCGCACCGTCTCAAGAAATCAAACATGTCTAAAATATCAACATCACATCACTCTATAAACATATCAACGAGTGTATTCCGTGGTAACTAACTTAACAATTATAACAAGATAAAACAACATTTTAACTTTTTTTAGTCTTCAGATAGTATGATGTATATATATATATATATATATATATATATATTGTATCGGTTACAAACTCTGTAACAGAAAATATGGGGGCTTTTTATCTATAATAGTTATACATAAAATTTACAGTTTTATATCGGCAACTGCTGATGACCAGATTATAATAGGACAAGATAAAGGAGATATAGAATATATGATTAGAAAGTGGGTAGATGCATTTGAGGTAGGTGGACTGAAGATAAATTATATTAAAAAATAATATATGGTAATCGGAGGAAATTCAGAAGACCTACAAATAAATAATATTATAATTAAACGTGTTGAAGAATTTAAATATCATGGATCTATAATAGATAAATCTAGTACTCGTGAAAAATATATTACTAACAGAGTAATAGTAGTAGTAGTAGTAGTAGTAGTAGTAGGACTTTATTAGACAAAAAGTAAGATGTTTACAATATTATTACAAATATGGGTCGCACGGGCAGTAAGTGGTACGTGCTGTTGACAGTCCGTTACAATAAAGTAATAATTGGTACTAGTGTAAAGAAAAATAGTAAATTGTGCAAGGAAGGCAATTAGATCCCTGAATGTTTTTTTATGGAATAGAAATTTGTCCAGAAAAACAAAAAAAGAGATTATACAGACAATAATACAAAGTATACTTACATATGGATCAGAAAGCTGGACAATAAATCAAATGATGCAGAAAAGAATCTTGGCGACAGGAATGGATGGATTACGGAGAAGTATGAGAATATCCAGGCTACAAACTGTGGCCTCGGGGTAGCGTGCTGCCTTGTCACGCAGCGGGTTCAGGTTCGATCCCGGTCGGGACAGTTTTTCTGGGTGAGTTTTTATCGGGTTTTTTCCTCACCTGTAAGACAAATGTCAGGAAAACTTTAAGGCCCAAACGGTCCCCGAAATCATATAGCCATCGCAATCATCATCATCATTCATATTCATCTTAGGTAGGATTAAGAACTCTCCTGACGCACCATTATCATCATCATCCATCATATCATCGGGACAACGTAACCCCGCCTTCCAGGCGCCCCAACCTCAGAAGTGGGTTACAAATACGTCATGCCAGGAGATAAACCAGGAATGTCAAAAAGACAAATCTGGGGCATTTGAAAAAAAAAAACATATTCGAAATACATCTATCAGACAAGAAATGGATGCACAAGAAACTGTTATCGAAAAGATAACAAAGAGCTTTACAGTGGTATGGACATGTACAACGGATGTCGGAAGACCAGTGGCCTAAACAGGTGTTAGATTGGATGGTACGAGGCAGAAGGAAGAGGGGGGGAAAGTAGAAGAACATGGTATGATGGAATATATGATTCCTTGATGAAGAGGGATATGGAAGAAGGACAATGGGAAGATAGGAATCTCTGGAAAACAGAAATCAAGGGCGAACTGCTGTAAAGTGGAAAGCCTGTAATAAGTAAGTATATCGGTAACTGACGTAACTAAAAATGACAATATTTTAAAGACAGAGTAAAATAATAATCTGTATGAAGCTTTCCATTTTATTTCAACAAGCAGTTGTGAATGTAGTCTATATACAGGATGAATTACAAATACATATTTTGATTATATGTTCTAACAAACTTCAGCCACTTATTATACACAAATTAATGTAACAGACGTAACAACTAATGGTTGTGCGAGATATAACAATTTTAATTAAAATATATAGCAATTCTTAATTACGTTTGAATTTGTTGATTCTTACAAATTTTGAGAGAAGGCACATGAAAATATTTTAATAGTCCATATACCACTTTGGGAAGCAGGGAAGATACTTTAATTTTCATGTGTTATGTCAAATTTACATGGAATCCACCACGGATACCATGGGTTACTTACATCAGAACACTCCCAAAACGTCCTGACAACCTGTGACAGTTTGTCAGGAACGTCCTGTTTCACCTTACATTTACACAAATTACTCTCCAACCTATAAAAGGTTGCAAAATTAGCAGTGCATGGATACCACCACAAGATATGCAAGACTAAGTGTTTCCAAGATTCCGGGAACAACTGTGTGTGTGAACTGTGCGAGAAACCATGCTACCATTACCAAGTAACCACCTGCAAAAAAACGAGGGATATCCCTGGTAGAATTCTGCAAATAACAAACTATGTGAATCAAATTAATGACAAAACTTATGTAACATATATTTTCTGCACAACTTGTGCGCATTTATTCTATTATTAAAATTATGGACTTTCCTGTAGATTATAAAATTTCCTAGAATTATATTTCCCATGTCATATGAGTAAGTCCAAGAATTGTTTCAGAACAATGGCGTACTTGTACCTGTCTTAAAATACTGTTCTGATGATCTAATAATCTTGATATACGAAGATAAATGTACTATTTGCCTCGTGGAAAAACAGAATGCTATCTTCTTATCATTGTAGATTTTAGTATCCAACAGGAAACTTGTGTAGTGTTTCATTACTGCCGTAAGCTTGATGTCAAACTGTGTTTACGACATACTACTTCTCTGCTTTTTATTATTTTCGTTGATGGATATTGATAGGAAACACGATATTTATTAAAGATAATAAGGAAATATGTAGTTGCCTGAAGAAGTATTCTCTTTTTACCTTATAACATTCTTTCGTCTTTTTGTAAACTCTTTGAATTTTAATGCTTATGTAACATAGATCTACCAACTGAAAATATATTCAAATGCTTGTATAACAAAGATTCAGCCACTGAAAAATATGTTATTCATTCAAATTAATATATTCTGTTAATTATATATTATATAGTAAATATATAGTATTACATTATATAGTATATATAATATATATGGTATACAAATATACTGTATATATAGGCCTTATATCTTTTATAGTACCTTGATTTTTCATATTTTAAAATTTAATTTAATGTGCGTGTAGGTAAACAGTTTTCGGACACTTTTAAAATCAAGATTGGGTTGAAGCAAGGAGATGCACTATCTCCTCTGCTATTTAATTTTTACTAGAGCATGCAATTAAATCTTTAGAGATTGAGGAAGGCTTACAACTGAATGGTATAAATAAGCTGTTAGTTTATGCTGATGATGTAGTACTACTGGCCGATAGCGAGGAAATACTAAAGGACAACACGCACACACTATTGATTAACACTAAGAAATTAACACTGGAAGTAAATATCAATAAAACTAAATATATGGTCACACGTAGAAATGCATTATATAATGGAAATGGACAGCTAATGACAAATGAGGGAAATTTTGAGGAAGTGGCTGAATTCAAATACCTAGGAACAATAATCACAAATATGAATGAGATGCACAAAGAAATTAAACATAGGCTCAATTCTGGAAATGCATGCTCTTGATGCAGAGACTCTTGATGTCCCAACTCCTCTCAAAAAACGTTAAACTGAAAATATATAAAACTATTATTCTACCAGTTATATTATATGGGTGCGAAACATGGACTCTTACTTTTTTTAGTGTATAATGCTATTGTGTTATTATTTAATGGTAATATTTTTATTGTGTTTTCTTTATGTAATTGTAATGTTATTGCTGTTTTTGTTTATTTTTCTTTACACTAGTACCAATTATTACTTTATTGTAACGGACTGTCAACAGCATGTACGGCTTACTGCCCGTGCGACCCATATTTGTAAATAATATTGTAAATATCTTACTTTTTGTCTAATAAAGTCCTACTACTACTACTACTACTACTACTACTACTTTAAGGGAGGAAAGGAGATTACAAGTATTTGAGAATAGAGTGCTCAGAAATAAAATTTTGGACCAAAGAGAGATGAACAAATAGGTGAATGGAGAAGACTACTTAACAATGAACTTCATGGTCTTTATAGGAAGCCAGATATAATAAGAACAGTTAAGTCTCGTAGACTGCGATGGGCAGGACATGTTGAACGTATGGGGAATGAAATACTTGCATGGAAGCTTCTTGTAGGAAAACCAGAGGGAATACGTCCAGTTGGTAGACCAAGAATGAGGTGGGAGAATAACATTAACTATGATTTGAGGGAAGTAGATTATACAGGGGATGATTGGAAACTATTAGCTCAGGATATGGATGTATGGAGAGCTTATGTCCGCGCGGCCATGAACCTACGGGTTCGATAGTGCCAGTGAGTAAGTAAGTAATTTGAATTTCTATATTACTGCAATTTGTACTCTTATTTTTAAATTACTGTTCAAACACGTACAAACAATAATATTAAAATTATTTTGGTTGGAAATCCAAATATGTTGAAAATGTGTAGTTGTGAAGAACTAGTGGATCTCACAACTGGGTTGCCTCATGACATCGAGACTGGATAATAAAAAAGGAATAAGGGCCAATGGGAGGGTAGTAGTACCCCCTCGCGGCCACGGGCCCAAACCCAAAGATGGCGGTATCGATCATGGGAATAGAATCTGATATGTCGGACCTAGAAGACGACCTACAACTTACATAACATCTTAGAGAGAAGACTTTCATTCTATACATTGGGATAGCACAATAGATCTTTCAGTTCGCGAAGCTGAGGGCAGTCTGCCCTCCTATAGTCTGACCATGAATTTCTGTAGAGAAGATGTTCGAAATAAGTCAACTACACAGGAGACGGACAAAAAATACACGGCCAATGAGGCCGCGGAAGAAGTGCAGGAGGGAGAACAGATCACGTGGCATTACCCTTTTCGCTCTTGAGCTTCAAGCGAGAAAGATGTCTGATCGGAAAGCTGGCGAAATCTCTACACATTTCACGGACAGACTATAGTATGAAAAAAGAACAAAGAAATTAAAGTGGTAATTTGAAGAGATTATGTAAATGTTGATTGCTAGTTCCACTAACCTAATTTTTTTACAAAGAAATTACTTAACTCCCTATTGACCCTTAGAGGTAAATTAATTGAGTGTAGTTAACGGTGAATTTAATTCATAGCATTTCACCGAATATAAATTATTAATTTCAATTCAGTTTCGAAGATAACGCTACTTGTTTTTTCTGCTCTTCTAGCATCAGATAATTTGCAGCGTCAATGTAATTTATTACATTATTTAATGGAGCTGAAGTGTGGAAATTCAACAAAAACTTTAAAATGTATGTCTGTGAAAACGAACTTCTTGAGGAGAGCTGCATAATATTTAAAATTGCAAAAAAAAAATAGAATCATAGGGGAAAAATTAAATGATCAATAGTATAATATATAAGATATAAGCAATTAAATCGGTACAAGCACGTACAACGAAAGCAAGAAGAAAGGTTACCCACAAAAACATTATAATGATGTACACCTGGAAGAAGAAAGAAAGAAAGGAAAACCTCGAAAATCGTGGATGCAAGAAATAAGGACAGGAATGAGAACGAGTGGACTTGAGGACATAGAGTGGATGGATAGGGACGAGTGGAGAAGGAAAATAAAACTTTAGGCATGTTTTCCCTTTACAGAGATTTTAGGCGCTCTCCCCCTACAGGAAAGAATTTGAACCATACTAATTTAGTTACAGTTGTTTTCGTATATATGTCATTTTGAGTGGTCCGTGGTCGGCGTTCCGACCTCATACTGACATCTAGGAAACCAAGGTAGTACTAGGACGGGAACATTTGGTAAATTTTGCTTAGAGGCCTTTTCATTCAGGCTTAAGGATTTTTTACGAGCCTGAAAATCTTAAAGTCCCTCCAGGAGGACTTGCTCCTTGGATTTTTCCATCCTAAAAAATCCATCGACCCCGTCCGGGTTTGAACCCGCGACCCTCGGGACCAGAAGCAAGGAGCATAACCACTAGTCCACCGCGGCCGACAGAAATGTGTGTAAATATTGGAAATCTGTATACAGGGTGTTGCAATAAAACACCGACAAAGTGAGGTGAGGTAGTATATTGAGATATGTTGATCATTTTTTAATAAGATACTAATGCCCGGAAATGATGCGTTTTCACACTATGACTAGTCATTTATGTCTCAAGAACAGTGTTAGTTCGAAGGATTTGAAGACTCATTACTTGACAACACCTCACAAATGCACCTGTGTTACGTGGCTTTACAAAGGAATGTAGCTGCAACACAAAGGAGCTCTAGCACACTTCCTTGCCAATGTGAGGAGACATTTGGATACCACGTATCCAGGTCGATGGATTGGAAGAGAGGGACCAGTCCCATGGCCTCCGAGATCACCTGATTTTAACCCTCTCGACTACTTTTTGTGAGCGACATGAAACAGTAGGCCTATATCAGACTCCAATAAAGTCACGTAATGATCTTATAGCCCAAATTCACGCTGCTGTAGAAATAATTCAAACGAGGCCAGGCGTATTTGTGCGTGTGCGCCAATCACTACACCGCACCGCCGATGTACGCTCTCCAATGAGGTGGAAGGTAGATATTTTGAAAACCTGATGTGGCTGTGACAGTATTGTCGAGTATTGAGTCTTGAAATCCAACTAACGGAACTCTTGAGAAGTTAGTTACTCATAGTGTGAAAACGCATCATTTCCCGACATTGGTACCTTATTAAAAAATGATCAACAAATTTCAATATACCACCTCACCTCCGTCGTCTGTGATTTTTGTAAACATCTTGTATAAATGAAGAATATTAGACTATATCCTCGCTTCTATTTTTTACATTTATATTTTGATACTATGAAATATTGTTTATGATAAAATAGATCGTTGCAATTTAAATTTCAACCCAGCATTTGCCTTGACGACTGAGAGTAACTAGGAATATTAGTCATGTTGGTCGGAACTGGGGTTTGAACCCGTGATCTCCCAAGTAATCTCAAACACCACCGATTGAGTCAAAGCTCTTAAAATGAACTTATTGAAGATTGATGGCGCAAAAACATAATTTAATAATAATTGGATGAACAGACTGCATCACAGGGAGCTACATGATCTTTATAGGAAACCGGATATAATAAGAACAGTTAAGTCTCGGAAACTGTGATGGGTAGGACATGTGGCACGAATGGGGAATGAAAGAGGGGCACGGAGGCTTCTTATAGGTAAACCAGAGGCAAAACAGCGAATTGGAAGATCAAAAATGATGTGGGAGAATAATATTAACCATTATTTGAGGGAAGTAGATTATACAGGGGATAATTAGAAAACATTAGTTGAGGTCATGGCAAATAATATGAGACATTATACCAAATCCAGGAAGAATTAAAATATAAACTTCTGGGTGACCACAAAATCAAAATAAATGTTGATACAGAATAGGGTCTCCTCTCCTTGCAGGGTCAAAGAAATATGTGTTTGCATGTCGGTCTGTCAGTAATATTATAATTGCAGGGATGTATGGTGAGCTTGTGTCCGCGCGGCCATGAACCTATGGATTCAATAGTGCCAGTCAGTCAGTTAGATAGTTAATTAATGATAAGATCTGGTGATGTTTGTAACGCCTCTCCATTTGAGACGAGGCTACATTTCTTGTACAAAATCTTGTTACAGAGTTTGCTTCTATGAGATTTCTACCGAGTGCACAAAATGAAACATGACGCGTTATGACGTATTGTATATGTTTTGTTATAACTTACAACAACAGGAGGCGTAAACGAGTCTTAGAAACTTGGTAATTAGAAATAAATTCCATGTGGCAAAATAATATTTATATGTCAGTATAAATGTAGGGGAGATATGTTCATCCCGGAAGGCGCATCACTAGCATGATGTCCGCAGGTAATGTATACAGTTGTTTTCATTAATATTCTGTTTTACCGTACTAGTACAATTTATTTTAATTCTACTGCAAATAACAGCAATTCAAAGAGAAACATTAAAAAACGAACAATTTATTCCAGCAATGTGTGAATAACCTTTATATATAAAATGAATGTGAGTTCGTCTGTTTGACTCTGTCTACCCTTTATAGACTCATAAACTACCTGACCGATTTAAAAGGGCTTTTAACCATTATTCAGATAATTTTTCTGAGACAATTAACGTGTATAATATATTACCGTACGTACTATAGGGTCGGAGCTAAAAAAAAAAGCGTCGGTGTAATAAAAATGTCGCTTTTTGGATGTTTAAATGGCTTACGCTGCCTAATCCATAACAAATACACCAATTAATGTGCACAGAATTAGATATCTCAAAAAATTCTATAAAAAAGTCCGCGACAACATATGTCTATCGTTTACGGATAACTCGCAATAATCAGTTTTGTCTCTTAGTTCATTGATGCCAAGAAGAACGGGATGAGTAGATTTTCGGGCAATGCCGAATAATGAACACGGGTGTGTAAAATAATTACGATATACATTTATAATATATTACTTTTTACTTATTTAGTTAAAGATAAAAATACATTTAATTTATTTAGGTGTAGCAGCGCACGCCGGGTATTAGCTAGAAGAGAACTGGTGGAAATGGAGTGGATGGATAGAGACGAGTGGAGAAGAAAAATGAAAACTTAGGCACAGAAAGACGTGTAAACATTGAAAGTCTGTATATAAATAAAATATTTGTACGTGTGTGATATTTTTGTCCGGCGAAAGTACGGAAAATATCTGAAAATTCTACAAGAAGTTGAGACAGGAATAAAAAAAAAGTCATATTAATGTACGAAGATAGTTATTAATTTATGGGTACAATGATACAACGAAATTAGGGGAATAGGCTAAAAACTACAACGAATAGCACACATCTGTCTTTAAACTTAAAAAGCTAACTAAAACAACTTAATATAATGTATGCATTACTAGCTAATACACAGCGTGTGCTGCTACTCCTCAATAAATGTTTAGTTTTTACCACCAGCCTTGATCTGCTATGCTTTCCCGGTAATCAGCTTATCCCGATCTTCTTGGCATCAATTAAAGACAAAAGCAGCTATTGTGAGTTATCCGTAAATGATAAACATATGCTGTCGCGGACTTTTTTTGTAGAATTTTTTGAGATATTCAATTCCGTGTACATTAATTTTGTGTAATTGTTATGGTTTAGGCAGCGTAAGTTCTTTAAGCGTCAAAATAGGGACTTTATTACACGTTTTTCACTATAAAGAGTGATTTTTAGGGGTGAATGGGTTGAGTATTACAACTCTCTGATAGTCAATGTTCATCCGCGGAATCTCCTGAATATTTTTCAAAAAGCCCATCACAATCGGATGAACAGTATGGCAGAGCACGCTTGCCCGGGAATTTACTTATCCCGATCTTCTTGGAATCAATGAAAGCCAAAAATGGTTATTGTGAGTAATCCGTAAAAGATAAGCATATGCTGTCGCGGACTTTTTGTAGAGTTTTTTTTTAGATATTCAATTCTGTGTACATTAATTTGGTGTATTTGTTACGGTTTAGGCAGCGTAACTCATTTAAGCGTGAAAATAGGGATTTGATTTCATGTTTTTCGCTACAAAAGGTGCTTTTAGGGGTGAAGGGGTTAAGTATTACAACTCCCTTATAGCCTATATTCATCCCGGGAATCTCCTGAACATTCTGAAAAAAAAACATCAAAATCGGATCAACGGTATGGCCGCGCATAGAATACAAACAAACAAACACATTTTTATATATTAGATGTGTCGTTTTGAAGTATCATCTGTATAGAATGGCTTAACAGCTCAATGTTGAGCCTTAGCCTCTCCTTTGTTAGGAGTTATTAGACCAAGTTCATTTAGGAACTCTATTTCCTTAAAAATGTTAGGAATAGTATGCGGTCAACAAACGGATCCATTGAGACATCTACTAAGGCATTACTAGAATGAAGAAGGTTGGCAAATTTTGCTAAGAGGCCTCTTTATTCAGGCTTAAGGATCTTTCGGAGCCTGAAAATCTTCAGACTCTGATCCTAGGGCTGAAAGTTCCTCCCGATGGATTATTTTTAAGCGATATTATGCACGGTAAAGATTACATTAAGTAAACGGCGGAAATGTGCATAAACATGTTGGCAAGCATGTCGGTAGCACGAACTATAACAGAGAAGTGTTGATATTAGAGGGTTCTTCAATAAAAAACATAACTTCTTTTTGTTATCCTTAGAATTTTGATGGTCCTTCTTAAAATATAATCCTTTAGATGCAATCCACTTATTCCAACGTTTCTGCTAGTTTGTAAAAAACATGCTGCTGGGAATTGTTTTTACAGGTATATCGAAAACTTCTCTGAAGTTTTCACTTCCGCTTCTGAAGATAGAAAAACGCATCCCGTGAAGTGTTTCTTTGGGTTATGAATTAGAAAAAAAAGGTCATATGAGGCTAAAGCCGGACTGTGGTGATGGCAAGTGTCGCACTTCATTCTGATTTGTGCAAGATATTAACCAACAACATTTTGTTATATTGCGGGCTTGTATTATCGTGGCGCAGCATCCAACTTGTGATCCGGAAATGAGACCTTTTCTCCTTATATAACATTGCAGAGTTATCAGGAAAACTTCTTGGCCGGTTACATTTATGAGGGCAGATATTACATATTTATAAACTATTCTAAGAATATCAATAATTGAGATGACCTAATTTTTTTTCAGCAGAAGAAACAACTTTTGCTTTTCGAGGGTTTGCTAATGAAGAAGATTACCACACATAGTTGATTGTTTCCTATCGCAAGGGAACTGTCAACCATTGCATGCCGAAACCTACCTTGAAATTTCCTCCAGAGAAGCGTTGTGATGTACCAAGGCCGTGTCCAAAAAATTATCTACTGTTTTAACTGCAAGACACTAAAATCTAGCGCCAAATTTCTCGAACTATAGGGAAGTAATTCAACACTGAATTGGTAGATTTGTTAACCTTCAATACCTGCCGCGTCTGTCTCACTTGACACCGCTCTTACTTTCCAGGGAATCCATCTGCTCCGTGCTATGGGTTGATATTGTTGGATTCTGGCTTAGATTTCTGTGCCTTACAGTTAAAAA
Source organism: Diploptera punctata (assembly GCA_030220185.1). Taxonomy (NCBI): domain Eukaryota; kingdom Metazoa; phylum Arthropoda; class Insecta; order Blattodea; family Blaberidae; genus Diploptera; species Diploptera punctata. Next base: position 6,151,600 of record JASPKZ010010655.1, on the reverse strand, counting down.
TGTCAGCTAATTTTTTGGACAACACAACGCTTCTAAGGCAGATTTCGACATGCAATAATTGACAGTCCTTTTGTTAGGATTGAAAATATGTAGCCAAGTATCAACAGCAGTTATTAGTTATTACCTTTGAAACAAACTCTGGATAACACCCATTAGGCCTATAACCATAGGCGGCACTGAACATGTTTTGTCTTGCACACCACTCACAGATACGCGCTTGTACCACGTGTACATGACGTATTAGACTAAAAAATATCGCAAAACGAAATTTTTTGTGTCAAATTGTGACAGTAATAGCATATCACAAATAGGAATGAGATGCACGAAGAAATTAAACATAGGCTCAATTCTGAAAATGCGTGCTATTATGCATTGCAGAGACTCTTGACGTCCCAACTCCTTTCAAAAAACGTTAAACTGAAAATATACAAAACTATTATTCTACCAGTTATATTTCATGGATGCGAAACATAGACTCTTACTTTAAGGGAGGAAAGGCTATTACGAGTATTTGATAATAAAGTTCTTAGGAAATTTTTTGGACCAAAGAGAGATGAACACACTGGTGAATGGAGAAGACTAAAAACAGTGAACTACATTGTCTTTATAGGAAGCCAGATATAATAAGAACAGTTAAGTCTCATAGATTGCGATGGGCAGCTTCTTGTAGGAAAACAAGGAGACCAAGGATGAGGTGGGAGAATAACATTAACTATGATTTGAGGAAGTAGATTATACAGGAAATGATTGGAAAACATTATCTCAGGATAGGGATGTATGGAGAGCTTATGTCCGCGCGGCCATGAACCTACGGGGTCGATAGTGCCAGTGAGTTAGTTAGTTAATAGCATATTATGATACGAGGATGGAAGGCTGTTTTTTTAGGTACGAGTTGAATGTTTATGTTCTAATCGATAGACAGGCAGATTGTGAGGCCAGCAGCCGGGTGATAGGTCAAGGGCCTTGTAGGCCTATCGCGCCATTGAGTTTAGTTTTTGTCATTAACTTACTTTATAATCGGTAAAATCCGTCCCTTCCCGTCCATAACAACTATTTAATATGTCTCTGGGTTCATGTACTTCTCATTCATCCTTTATTATCAAGTTGGATACCTGAGGACCCATTTCTCCGCATTCCCGGATATCTCAAGATGAGAGTTTAGTAATATGGATGAATATAACTGTTAGCTCAAACATTTTAGGACATTCTAAAATCTCCCTCTATGTAAGTGTTTCTATTTCACTCTAGTGCGTTTGGAGTGAAGACATGAATCAATGTCACTTTTTTTCTTTCATTACTTGTCCATTTTGTGTAAAAGCACTCACGCCAGAGTAGAAATTGCTTGAGTACATTTCGAACTTAAATGGACAAATTATAGTGCTCTCGGCTTCGAACTGTTTATACAATTTACTGTATAAAGTAATTCGTACTAATTTGATCCAAGAAGTTTGGAATGCCCTTATTATAGGATATTTTGATTAACGTTTTTTATAAGTACATTAGATATTTTTAATTCTTGTTTGGTTTGAATATTTTTTTGAAAAGAAAATAAAAATTGCTTTTGGAGAATTGTGAAGTTCATTACTATTTTTTATCTTGATCATGAACTAACTGGCTGATAACTAAAATTTTATAAACCTGTGGCAGTCCCCTTACTGTTGTATGGTAGCGAATTTTAGGTTTTAACTAGAAGAGAAGAGAAGATTATAGAAGCAGCTGAAATGAGATTTCTGAGAAGTATAGCTGGCTGCAAACTTTCAGATAAAAGAAGAAGTGAAGATATATGAGAAAAGAGCTAAATATTTTTAAACTTTTGGATAAAGTAAAATAATCTAGAAAAAACTGGAAAAACATGTTCAAGGAATGAATATGAAGGCATACCAAAAATTATACTTTATTACAAAACAAAAGGAGAATGAAATGTTGGTAGACCGAAAAAGAGATGGATTCAACTTTTTAATGAGAATCTACGAGACCGGAACAAGCCACATGGGCTTAATCCGTGATTGTTGATGATGGTGATAATATTCAGTACAAGTTCACAATAAAATGAACAAATAAAAAAAAAATTCGTAATTATACCTTAAGTTTGTTCTGAACAACCGTATTCTTTGAAATTTGCATGATGCACCGCAACCCGGACTTGGTAAACTTAAGTGATTAAAAATGTTCCAGGAAGTACATTGAGTTCCTGCTTAATACGAGTTACGGGACGAGTCAACTAACTCACTTGTACTATCGAACCAATAGTTTCATTGCAACGCGGACACAAGCTTTTCACACATCCCTATCCTGAGCTAACGTTTTCCAATCATACTCTGTATAATCAAATATGTTCAATGTGCGGGAGCTTTGAAGACGAGATACAAATATTAGGAAAATGTAACGATTTAGAATATTGAAGGCATCAGTTATTACCGGAAAGATTTCTAAATTCAAATTGTGAAAGATTGACATGCTACGAATGAGAGGTAAATCCAGAAAATTGGATAAACTTGGGTGAATTTCTGGACAAAACGCGGAAAATAAGAACAACACTCATTCATTAATAAATGCATGTTATCAAAATGCAATACCATTAATTCTTAATAATTCTACATAAATTAATTAATGTAGGCCTATGATGTTATTGTATTATGCAATTGTAATATTATTGCGTTTTCTTTATGTAATTGTAATATTGTAGTTTTCGTTTTGTTTTTCTTTAAACTATTACCAAATATTACTTTATTGTAACGGACTGTCAACAGCACGTACGGCTTATTGCCCGTGCGTATCATATTTGTAAATAACATTGTATATATCTTAGTTTTATTCTAATAAAGTCCTGTTACTACCACTTCCCTCAAATCAAAGTTAATGTTATTTGCTCGCCTTATTCTTAGTTATAGACAGAAAAATAAATCTGACTAGATTTTGGACTGGACAATACGATCCGACAAAGGAACTGTCAACCATTGCTAGCTAAAACCTATCTTGAAATTTCTCCCAGAGAAGCGTTGTTATATCAAAGGCCGTGTCCAAAAAAAATATCTGCAGATTTTACCTGCAAGACACTAAAATCCAGCGTTAATCTCTCATTTTAAGTACAGGGAAGTAATACAGCTCCTGACTTGGTGCTTTAGATAGCCATATACCTGCCGTCCCCGCCGCATCTCGTCTCAACAAACTCCGCTCAATTCAAGCAGGGAAGTCCTAATAATTAAAATATTATAGTAAGATTTAAAAGTAAAAAAAAGTTGAAATATTTTAAGTATCATTTTAACATACTTAAATTAGTAACCAATTTTAAATTCATAATATTTCAATAGTCCTTACTTATAAAATATAGATAAGCTTATCTCTACATATAATAATAAACTAAACTAAAAAATCAATAATAAAAATATTAAAGGGAAGTTTCAAATTGAATTTTTTCCCATAAAACTAGATATCCTATTCGTCGTCTAACATATCACCACTAACAAGCTATTGTTAATATTTTTGAAACAATAAATTTATTAATTTCATAGCTCCAAATACCTCGAGAGAACTTTTACAAACATATAAATTTTATGTCTGCTTCGCATAGTGGGTTGCCATTGCTGTATTATGACATCGATATCTGTGTATTGGAGTTAAAAGCGTCAAATATATATTTTTTTTTGGACACGACCTAGGTACATCACAACGTTACTCTGGGAGAAATTTTAAATTAGGTATCGGTATTCCCTTGCGAGAATTGACTGGAACAACTTGAAGAGGTCGACAAGGAATAGAAGTTCATGTACGAACCAACTACGTATTGAAAATAAAAAAAATCAATCTGAAAATATAAATTTCAGACTTTTCCTTTAATCCGGAAAACTTACTAAACACTTTCTAGAATTCCGTGGCGATTTCATTGGAGTCACAAACTTTGTAAAGAACTACACTCTCTAGCGCTTAAGTAATCCATCCAAGTTTTAAGATTACGCTATCATACAAGTGAATAATACATTGGCAAACGTTTCTACAAAATTTTAATGGCTTACTTTCTCTTTTAATGTAATAAAGCATTGTACATCTTTACATTACGAAACCTTTGTATTTCAATTTGTAAATCACTTATTAATGTTAATTATGAACTAACTAACTCACTGGCACTATCGAACCCGTAGGTTCATGGCCGCGCGGACATAAGCTCTCCATACATCCCTATCCTGAACCAAAATTTTCCAATCTTCCCCTGTATAATCTACTTCCCTCAAATCATAGTTAATGTTGTTCTCCCACCTCATTCTTGGTCTACCAACTGGGCGTTTTCCCTCTGGCTTTCCTACAAGAAGCTTCCATGCACGTCTTTCATTCCCCATACGCGCAACATGTCCTGCCCATCGCAGACTATGAGACTTAACTGTTCTCATTATATCTGGCTTCCTATAAATACCATGTAATTCACTGTTATGCAGTCTTCTCCATTCACCAGTCTGTTCATCTCTCTTTGGTCCAAACATTTTCCGAAGAACTTTATTCTCAAATACTCGTAATCTCCTTTCCTCCCTTAAAGTAAGAGTCCATGTTTCGCATCCATATAACTGGTAGAATTATAGTTTCATATATTTTTAGTTTCACGTTTTTTGAAAGGAGTTGGGGCATCAAGAGTCTCTGCAATACATAATAGCACGCATTTCCAGAATTGAGCCTGTGTTTAATTTCCTTGTGCATCTCATTCCTATTTGTGATTATTGTTCCTAGGTATTTGAATTCAGCCACTTCCTCAAAATTTGCCTCATTTCTCATTAGCTGTCCATTTCCATTATATAATGTATTTTTATGTGTGACCATGTATTTAGTTTTATTGATATTTACTTCCAGTCCCAATTTCTTAGTGTTACTCAGTAGTGTGAAGAAATATAATTCATTTGGTATCATTTGTAATATGTTGGGTAATTTTAGTAATACAATTAATAAATAAAAATTGATTATGTATATAGCAGGATAGAAAAATCATTATCAGCTGTTAGTATATGCCGATGATATTATTAGGCAATATGAGGGGGTATTAAAAGTCAACGTCCACATTTTATTAAGTGACACCAAGACACTGGGGCTGAAAATAAATATCAACAATACTAAATATACGATCACATATAGAAATACAATGAATATGGTGTGGGATAATATAAATCGACTTTTAAAATAATACAATACGGTAGCGGAAAGAGAGTCAATACTAATACAATCATCATCATCACTCCAGGGATTAGACAATTGCCCGTTCCGACTTCATAATGCATCAGACCAACGTCTTCTAGGTCTTCCAACATCACGTCTTCCTCTTGCTAACAATGGATATCTCTCCTTACTCATTCCATCCATATGTCCATGAAGCTTCTCAATAAGATGAATGTCTCCTGGAAGCGTTACGAGTGCTTCGCAGGACAAGGATGGTGGAAGGGCTGCTTCCTCTGAGCCTCCAAACATGCTCCTCTGGGTATCCACCCCTCAAGAGAGGGCTGCTTCTTCCGCTCTTCAAGCCCTACAAGTTTAGCTGTGATATTCCTTGTCGCCCTGTTGACCGTTGAAGACTTGACGAAGATGTGGCCGCCCTATATGGATACAGACGCCATTCCCTCGTTGTGAGCTATACTTAGTTTCCCTCGCCTCTTACCCACCACCAAGATTAATCTAAGTCAATCTTCCCCAGTAGGGTCGTCTGGTTCATCGGGTACTAAGCCCCCCCCACCATGTCAAGGTGATAGCTCTTGGGGGGGGTACTAATACAATTCATATCAAATTCCTTTGAGGTGAAGGGTCATAAGATACAAATTAAAATTTAAAACGTATCTGTAAGCAGATGCCGTCGTCCTTAACTTTGTTAAAATAACGTATGTAAAATATTAATTTGAGGCTTTCGGAAGTTAACTTCCATCATCAGCAGGATGAGTATGCGCTACTAATTGTTTTTAAGACGCTGTAGATGTTGATGATTTTGATGCGTTTCCAGACCATCTCAGGTGGTCTCAAGACCATCAACATCTACAGCGTCTTATAAACAACTAGTAGCGTATACTCATCCTGCTGATGAGGAAGTTAACTTCCGAAAGGCCACCAATATCATTAGGGTTGTCAGTGACGCTTTCATCAGATTCATGACGAGAATCTTCTCCCTGGCACTTCAGATTGTCATAGAACTACATACAGTTGGAAGGTACTCGTAAGCATTTTAAGGACAGTTCTTTTACTTGAAGAAACTTCGGCCGCTTGAGTGGTAGAGGTGCAGAACAATGGTGCAAATCTTCATTAGATACCTCTTTCTTGCACCGAATGGAAGTAGGAGTTAACAATTTTCTTCATTCTCTTCATTATGCAAGGCATGGAGCCATTTCCTTTTTACACCAGCTGAATCAGGCTCCTCCCCTATATTATATACCAAGTTAACCTGCATTTCGGGAAAAAGTGGAACGATCTCTTTTTTGTACCGGTGTCTTCAATTGGGCGCATGAAGTTTTGAAACATTGTGAAATTGCAGAGATACAATAGAGACAGGTTACACTGGTCAACATGATTTTTGTCTCATGAGTACCAATAGTTATATTTAATGCAGTTTTTTATCGTGTTTTCAATTTTAGATTTTATTTATTTAGCCTAGTGGCTAAATAAATAAAATCTAAAATTGAAAACACGAATATGTATTCGGAATTTCTCCATCACCCACAGTTTTTTTTATTCCAATTTCAATTAATGGATTAAAATAATAATTATTTTAATAAATCTAGATTTATTCCCGGAAAATCTTGACGCAGTGAGCGATGAGCACGGAGAACACTTTCATCAGGACATTTCAGCTATGGAAAAGATATATCAAGGCAAATAGAATTCTAATATGATTATTGTTGGACCATCAAGAGGGCGAAATATAGCAGAAAATCGTCATTTCTTACTTTATAGGTGAGTCCAAATGTTCGAATATTATGTAGTTACAAATGTAGAAAATATTAAAGTGTTTCCGTCTCTCGAAAACCTTGCGTGATGGAGAAAAACCGTTATCATATTTGAATTCAGGAGAAGAAATAGTATCAGTATCACATATTTTTCCTTCTGAGACAAAAGACAGTTGTTGCTCAGTGTTATTGAGGAGGTACTATTGCCTATGTCGGAAACAGAAGAAGACGATGAAAAAGAAAAGAAGAAGAGATAGAAAAAGGATACTATCGATTAGCGTGAATGCGGAGAACCGCTCAGAATTTCATTGAGGCATTAAACTGAAGTATTTACGGACGGACAGTGGGATGTGGGTTTACTTAGTGTCCACATGCGAGAAGGGTAAAATGGGAGGAGTTGAGATTACGTTCTATACCCATTCCGATGTCTTCTCTTTAAAGTGAGGTCTCGCTTCCAACTGACTGATATCTTCCCAACATACAAATTAACATTTCATCTCCAGTTGCCATGACTACGCCGAATGTGACGTCACCATATAGCCTACAAATGTTGACCATACGATTTCATAGATACGCAAATCAAATATGAAATTAACTTTAAAAACATATTATTATAACTAAATCATTGGCACTGTCGAATCCGTAGGTTCATGGCCGCGCGGACATAAGCTCTCCACAAATCCCTATATTGAATTAATGTTTCCCAATCATCTCCTGTATAATCTACTTTCCTTAAATCATAGTCAACGTTTTCCCCCCTCTTCATTATTTGTCTACCAACTGGGCGTTTTCCCTCTGATTTTCTTACAATAAGCTTCCATGTCACTCTTTCATTCCCCATTCCTGCCACATGTCCTGCCTATCGCAGTCTACAATACTTAACTGTTGTTATATCATGTAGCTCACTAATGTAGTGTTGTCATTAACCTGTCTGTTCATATCTCTTTTGTCCAAACATTTTCTTAAGAACTTTATTCTCAAATACTCGTAATATTTTCTGCTCCCTTGAAGTAAGAGTCCATGTTTCGCATACATATAACTGGGAGAATAACAGTTTTATATATTTTCAGTTTAAGGTTTTTTGAGAGAAGTTGGGACAATATTATTATTATTATTATTATTATTATTATTATTATTATTATTATAACAACAACATTGGAGTGGTGTCCACCTGGAAGAAGAAAGAAAGGAAGACCTCGAAACGCATGGATGCAAGATATAGGCCTAAGAACTGGAATGAAAACAAGAGATTTTAGGACATGGAGTCGACGAATAGGTATGGATGGGAAAGGAAAATACAACTTTAGGATAAGAGAAATCTGTATGGATTGAAAATCTGTTTTCATTATCATCAACATCAGCATCAAGGATTAGACCTTAAGGTCTGTTCCGATCTCATGCTAGAATTGGTAAGTCCATCTTTTACTGAAGAATCTGTTTTAGAATTATATTTTTATCCGTTCCATTGATGTGGTCCATCCATTCATATCTGTATATGTGCAATTCTATTAATAGTATGAATATATTTAGTTCATTTCGTATATTTTCATTTCTTTTTCCATCTGTATAGTCAGTCACACTCCTCAGAAACCCCATTCCTGATGTTTCTATTCTTCTTTCCTGTTTTTTTGGTTAAGACTCAGTGTTCCGATCCATTTTGTTGTGTAGGAACCGCCATTGTTTTATAAAATTTTAAAAGTGTCTTCATTCTAGTTCCTTTGAGACTTCGTTTTATGGTGCCACAAATATAGTTAAATTTATTTATTTTGTTTTCAATGTCTTCACTTTTTCTATATGACACATTGTATCCCAGGTAATTAAAATTGCTCACCTGTTCCATTATTTTATTCTCTAATTGGATGTTTTACTCTTAATGGATTGAAAATATCTCTCCCTCTCTCTCTCTCTCTATCCATCCATAGTAATTCTGCCCGAAGGCAGGTCCTTCACTGTAATCAGTATTTCATGCTATGCTTTTGCAGCTTTACTAGGGAATTGTAGGTTTGGTAGCTTCCCGTTGCTTTCCACGCCGGTGAAGGACGATGATGCCATATGATTTCGGGGACCGTTTGGGCCTTAAAGTTTTCCTGGCATTTGTCTTACTGGTGAGGAAAAAACCCGATAAAAACCCCACCCAGAAAAACTGCCCCGACTAGGGATCGAACCCGGGTCCACTGCATGAAAAGGCAGCACACTACCTCGAGACCTCAGCGGTGGAATATCTCTCTCTCTCTCTCTCTCTCTCTCTCTCTCTCTCTCTCTCTCTCTATATATATATATATATATATATATAACAATTAGGCCTATTATAATTATTGTGAATGGAGAAGACTACATAACAGTAGGCTACATGGTCTTTATAGGAAGCCAGATATAATAAGAACAGTTAAGTCTCGTAGATTGCGATGGGCAGGACATGTTGCGCATATGGGGAATGAAAGACGTGCATGGAAGCTTCTTATAGGAAAGCCAGAGGGAAAACACCCAGTTGGTAGACCAAGAATGGGGTGGGAGAATAACATTAACGATGATTTGTGGGAAGTAGATTATGCAGGGAATGATTGGAAAGCATTAGCTCAGGATAGGAATGTATGGAGGGCTTATGTCCGCGCGGCCACAAATCTACGGGTTCGATAGTGCCAGCGAGTAAGTAAGTAAGTAAGTAAGTAAGTAAGTAAGTAAGTAAGTAAGTAAGTAAGTAAGTAATTATTAACCATTTAATTCTCCAAAGAGCATCATGATTAAACTACCCTTCTACTACTACTACTTAGAAGCATATGACCAAATATGTTCGTGGATCTAAAAAAAATTAAGAATTTAAGAGGATGTTTTAACTGAAACTATGTCAGAAAACGGTCGCCACTCCCTATGTATTCTTAGGGGATTTGACCGTGACGAAGCTGTACGTCATTACCCCATTTGCAGTTAAAACAGTAAATGATTATTTGTTATTGTCCTATTGAGATTTTAGTTATTGAGGAATAATTGCCTCTGTTGTTTTTGCAAGAAGAGATTATTCAAAGCTTCAATATTCAATTATATGTCAATATATGATTATAGTGGATAATGGAAGGATAGGATATCTCATTGCATTTTAAATTTGGATTGAAACCCACTCGCATCCCATACAATATAGAATATCAAGTGAATGCTGTTAATATTGAATAAACAGTGGACTGCATTAAGCATTTTTAAAATTCATGAGATCGCTGCCCAATCCTAACCTATTTGATTATTGGGGAACTTTATTTAACGACCCGCTTTTATAACATATACCCGGCGTGCGCTGCTACGCCTAAATAAATGAAAATTAATGTGCTTATATATTTAGTTGAATAAGTAAAGTCAAAAATAATTATAAATGTATATTTTTTAGATATCCCGTGCTGATTACCCGGTGTTGCCCGGGAATCTACTTATCTCGATCTTCTTGACATAAATGAATTGAAATACGAAAAGAAAATTGTGTTTTATGTTTAGTTAAATAAGTGAGAGGAAACATTTATATCGTAATTATGTTTAGATACCCCGTACTGTTTTCCCGGAGTTGCGTTGTCTGGGAATCTACTCATCCCGATCTTCTTGGCATAAATGAGCTGAAAGACAAAAATTAATGTACTTCTTATGATTAGTTGAATAAGTAAAATGTTAAATAATTATAAATATATATCGTAATTATTTTAAGATTCCCCGTGCTGATTACCCGGTGTTGCCCGGGAATCTACCTATCTCTATCTTCTTGGCATAAATGAGCTAAAAGACAAAATTCATTATTGTGAGTTATCCGTGAAAGAATACCCGCCACGTGCTGCTATGCTTGCACAGGAATCTATGCACTTGTCTTGATGTTCTTGGCATCGATGAAAGATAAAAATGGATATTGTGAGTTATCCATAAGAGATAAACATATGCTGTCGCGGACTTTTTTTGTAGAGCTTTTTGAGATATTCAATTCTGTGTACATTAATTTTGTGCATTTGTTATAGTTTAGGCAGCGTAAGCCATTAAACGTCCAATGAGCTACATTTTTCACGTTTACCACTACAAAGGGCGATTTTTAAGGGTGTAGGAGTTGAGTATCACAACTCTCTTATAGCCTATGTTCATCCCAGGAATCTCCTGAACATTTGCAAAAAGCCTCATCACAATCAGATCAACGGTATGGCTGCGCATAAAGTACGAACAAACAAACAAACATTCATTTTTACACGCTTTGTATTAGCTTGACCTGTATCTATCTATCTATCTATTTATCTATGTAACAGAATCTTTCAACGCGATTTTCACCCACTTAAAATCATCGGATCGACTTGAAACTTTGTATACTTGTAGAGGACCCGTGACAATACAATAATTCCATATTTATTATATATTAGATTAGTACATTCCCGGCGTGCGTTGCTCCGCCGAGATAAATTGTGTTTTTATGTTTAGTTGAATAAGTAGAGAAAAGTAATTATACATTTATATCGCAATTATTTTTAAATACCTCGTGCTGATTATCCGGCGTTGCCCGGAAATCTACTTATCCCGACCTTCTTGGCATAAATCAGCACACAGACAAAAATAGTTATTGTGAGTCATCCGTAAATGAATACCCGTCGTGCGCTGCTAAGATTGCCCGGGAATCTACTCATCCCGATCTTCTTGGTGAGGAAAAAATGATTACTGTAAGTTATTCGTAAAAGATAGACATGCTGTTGCGGTCTATTTTTAGATTTTTTTAGATATTCAATTCTGTGTACATTAATTTGGTGTATTTGTTATGGTTTAGGCAGTGTCCAAAAAAGCTACCTTTTTAGTGCACCAATGCCCACTTTTATTTTTTAGCTCCGGCCCTATAGTCCGTTGGGCAATATATTATACACGATAATTGTCGCAGAACAATTCTCTAAACGATGGGGAAAAACCCCATCCAAATCGGTCAGGTAGTTATTGAGTCCATAAAGGACAAACGAGGCATTTTCTACATCGATGGAAAAACACTAAAATCAATAACTAGCTTCACGTATCTGGGAGTCACTTTCCAAACACAGAGAAGCGTGTTTACAAACCATGTAAATGACAGAGAAAATGCTGCGATAAGAGCCATATGCGTCATTAAGTCAATAAACAAACTCTCACTAGAAACAACCCTACAACTTTTTGAACTTAAAGATGATCCCGTTGCAACATATGGGTTAGAGAATATATATTGGTCCGTTTAAAGAAAACGAACCTAGAAAAATTAGAGAAACTAAAAGCCACATACCTAAAAAGGGTGCTCTGTCTCTCCAGAGACACATCCTCGCGACTTGTACATGAACTCTCCAGAGAACCATTCTACATAGAAGAGCTGAGGCTAAAGTGACACTAGCTTACCAGAACCTCCTGCAAGAACTCCACGAGAAGAAACGCAAAATATGGGAATAATTCTATATTACTGACACCATGACAAACCGCGAATGACTCAGGGAGGATACGAATTGCGCCACACAGTGACCAGACTCGCTGTGCATGGATTTCACCACAAGTTGTGCAGCAACCAGAGATTCCACGAGCCCGGCCCAGACTGCATGTGTGCAAGTTGTGGCGAAAAGTGTGACAAATATCATGTGTTAAACTGTAGGATGAGATCAGAATCGTTGTTGAAACTCTGCAGTGATTGAGAACAATCTTCTTTGCACGTTGTGCGCATTTCTTATTTTATTATAAAGGACAAACAGGCAGGCATGCATTCGTTTTTATATGTTGATTGATTAGATTATCGTTGCAATTCAAAGCTGAACATGAAAGGGTCGATACAGTTTGGTTAGAGGCTATTTTATATTTAAAGTTCTTTTAAGTGCTCTAAAAAAGTACCATGACGTTATTTACATATAAGTAAATAAAGTTTTATTTTCTGAAAATCTATTCGAATCAGTTACATAAAACATTTGCATAAAAATTAATGTGACAGGGGAGGATCAAGCTATATTGCTATGTAAAGGATATTCCTGTATAGCATTGTATTATTAATGATATTGTATAGAAGTGTATAGTCGAAAATAAAGCATAGCTGTTATTTTAAGTTATATGAAAACAGAATAATATGTTTTCCAAGTTACAATAGAAATGAAGGTTTCACATAAATTATCACGAAACAAATTCCAATATCATGACTCAGTTCCATTACAGCAAACTGTTTGATTGAAGAACAGAGACAAAATTTACACGAGTGTAGTAAAGCATGATTCATGTAGGATATACTTTTATTCTAATTTGCATATTTGATTAAATCCGTTTGGTCACAGTACTCTTGGAAATAATAGTCTCTCTTAATCCGGTTTTAATTATTTTTTTTAAATTTTGAATAGTTAAAAATACAAAATCATCTATTCAACTTAAAACACAGCTTTAATAAAACTTAAAACGCCCTCCCTTACAAGGTGAATATATTGTCTACACCAACATTCAGTTTATGCAACTATCTAATGAAAGAAATGGGTGACAAACAGCACGACAATTTGTACAGTCGTCGTAGGGTATTTCAGAATAAGTATTACAGATTTATATAGCGACTTAGTAGATAAAGTTTTGATGAGGAACCCATGCCCCGAAACTTACCATTTAAATGTAAAATATATTTAAAGATCGAAACACAATGGGCTGACATCGTGTGTCTCGTATTTCAGAATAAGTATTAAAAACTTTTAGGGGTTGCACTACCAGTGTGATTCCACGTGGCGACTCTGTTGTTCTTTGCACAATGTGTACCTACGACGCATATTTTCATACACACGACCCCACAACACCTGATGCGTGTTCAATAATTTCTGCTGCCGCCGGAATTCGTGCAAGTAGGTCTTCCTCCGACAAGATAGATGTAGTACACTCCTATAAGTTTGTAATACGTATTTTGAAACGCCCTGTATAAGAAGTATTCAAAACTTCGAGGTAGTGAATAGCAAGACATTGCCAATGAGTTCAATGTTAGATACATCACATTAGACACCAATGAATCAATAAATAAACAGTTATGTCTTAAATAGAAATCCAATCTCTCTCTTTTCCTCTAGAACAATAAAGTTATAACTCAGCATTTTGGCTCCTGCACAAGCATTTGAATACAGTATTCGTATAATATCGGGTTCAAACGTGTTGCCACCGTCCTGAGAGAGGTTTTTTTCGCAGTTTACCTCAATATTCAAGGCAAATGCTGGGTTGAAATTGCATTACCAGTATTTATTTAATCATATTAATCATATCATAATATAATTTAAACGATAGATGCAATAAGATCTTAGATGTTAAAGTGTCTATAAATAAAAATAAAATAAAGAAAATAATTTGTAAGTTAAAATGCATCAAAGGAAACAACCATTATGAGGAATTTGTGAATTATATTGTTTTAAATAGCTATAATTAAATGACTAGAAAATACTCTACTTGTATAATAATAATAATAATAATAATAATAATAATAATAATAATAATAATAATAATAATAATATTATTATTACATAAATTATTATTATTATTATATCACTATCATCGTTATTATTATAACAGTGAGCTGCATGGTCTTTATAGGAAACCAGATATAATAACAGTTAAGTATCGTAGACTGGGATCGGCAGGACATTTGGCACGAATGGGGAATGAAAGAGAGGCATGGAAGCTTTTTGTAGGAAAACCAAAAGGAAATCAACCAGTTGTAGGCCAAGAGTGAAGGGGGAGAATTAAATTAGCCATTATTTTAGGAGAGTACATTATACAGGGGATGATTGAAAAATATCAGCTGAGGATAGAGATGTATGGAGAGATTATGTCCGCGTGGAAATGAACCTAAAGGTTCGATAGAGTCGGTGAGTCAGTCACTTATCAACATTAATATTATTATTTCAAAATTTAAAAAAAATACAAGAACACTACATTAAAAAATGATAAAAGCTGTAGTATAAATTAATGTTAATCATTTTGTTCCAATGTTAAGTTAACCACATCATATTTTAAGTAATGATTTATTTTAAATACAAAATCATGCTATCTCAAACTGCTTATTTCAATTAAAAATGCTGTCTCCAACAAATATTAGTTTATAATTAAAAATCAAATTATGAATGAACGAAAGTTTTAATTAGGGAACTTAATAGCACCATCTGCTGGTTGAAAATGAATTATTTTTTCCTAAAATTTATTTCAAATGATTTATCATTAACACATGTAATTTCATCCTGCGCTCGTTATAAATGGAAAATAATTTTCCTGTAACCATGTTACTGACAATGCTAATTTAACTTTTCTATCATTTGGATGTAAACGCGTTATCTTGTGTCCTGGAACATCCTGCTATGATCACACAGTTCTATTCAGATAAAAAATTTTAATGATATTTCTGTTCTATAAATTAATTCTGAGAATCGCACTTGTTGTAGTGTTGAACAACATGTACGGAACATGTGTTAATTAACCACTCAATATTCAGAATGAAAAGTTAATCTTGAATATTTAATTGCCTGTTAGTTACTTACTCACTGGCACTATCGAACCCGTAGGTTCATTACCGCGCGGACATAAGCTCTCCATACATCCCTATCCTGAGTTAATGCTTTCAAATCATTCCCTGTATAATCTACTTCCCTCAAATCATAGTTAATGTTATTCTCCCACCTCATTCTTGGTCTACCAACTGGGCATTTTCCCTCTGGCTTTCCTACAAGAAGCCTTGTGTTTGAGCCTTTGGCATGGGTTCCCTGAAGTAATCCCCGCCCGGAGAACCGAATGGGGGACTATTTGACCTCCGGAAAATTTTACCCTAGTTGAACCCATGTCCGCATTTCTTGACGGTTGTATTTTTACGGTGAAAGATCGTCACTCTTTCGACCAAGGTACTTTTTTCGTCTGGCTTATCACCTTCGACCAATCAGGCATGGGTAACCCTATCGGCAGCAATGCTACCGCCGGCATAGCTCTTGGAATCATTTAAGCACGCAAGCCACTCCACCACGACAAGGTAAAGATACCATGGAGGGAAAATTGCATGTTCGTAGAACATATTTTAAATTTCGACTTTCAGGTAAAACAACCTCACTCCTAATAGACCGATTTTGCCGATTTTTCATAAAATTCCTTATTTCATTTCAAAGGCATATACCATGTTTCGTTACGAAAAAACGAAAACTGCTGCCGCTAGAGCGATTTTTACATTTTCGCTTTAAATTAGCCTGCACTCCTAATGGCCAATTTTGCTGTTTGACGAACTCCATCTTACATTTCTTAATTTATTGTTAACTGCCGGGTTTATTTAAAAAAAAATTGTGGCCGATAGTGTTAATATAAGCCTATAACTAACTTGCTGACATTATCAAACCCATATGTTCATGACCGCGTGAACAAAGCTCACTACACGTCTCTATCTTCTTCTTCACTTCACGGGCTAGGCAAAAATTGCCTGTTTCGCCTCACAGTTGTTCTGTCCATCTTTTCACTGGCTTTCCTACATTCCTTGAACCTCTTGGCTTGTGGTTGAATGCTGCTCTTGGTAATCTTGTTACATTCATTCTTTCCACATGTGTAAACCATTTCTCTCTATATTCACTGATTTTCTCATTCAATGGATATATATATATATATATATATATATATATATATATATATATAACTCTGTTCTTATATCTTCATTCTTTATCCGATCCATTCTTGTGCAGCCTTTTGTTCTTCTAAGAAAGTTCATTTCTGCGCTTTGTATTCTACTCTGCAATTTTTAGGTCATTACCCAAGTTTCGCTCCCATAAAGTAATGCAGGAACTGCCAATGTTTTATAAAACTTCAATCTAGTACCGGTATCTCTCTTTGTTTTATTCTTTAATGTTTTATGTATAGTTCCGCATATCATTTGAAATTTCTACAGTTTCATATGTACGTCTTTTCCAGTTTTTGTGATTATAGTAAAATTACAACCCAAATAATTAAAATGTGTTACTTGTTCCAGAGGTTTGTTCTCTATTGCGATTTTTGATCTTATATGTTCGTTTCCCCAAAATGCTATTATTTTTGTTTTTTTTTATATTTTAAAATTATATTCTTGGCATAACTGATTTAATTGATGTAAAGAGTACTGCAAATTATTTTCATTTTCTTGAACAATAACCACATCGTCAGCATACATTAAAACAGTCAATATTTAAAAACGGTCCATTCTTATACCTATATTAACAATACTTTTCCAATTTTGGATGATGCCATTAATATATAGATTAAAAAGAGTAGGTGATAAATTACATCCTTGTCTTACACCTCTATCCTGAGCTAATACGGAATATTTTCCACTTATCACATGTAAACATGGTTAATATTATTCTCCCATCTCATTCTTGGTCTACCAACCGGGCTTTTCTATATGGTTTTCCGACAACAAGCTTCCATCCTTACATTCCACATTCGTGCCACATATCCTGTTTATCACAGTTTACGACACTTACCTGTTCTCATTAAATGTGGTTTCCTATAAAGATCATGCAGCTCACTGTTAGTTAGCCTTCTTTATTCGCCTGTCATTTCATCTACCTCTTTGGTCCAAAAAGTTTCCCGAGAACTTTATTCTCAAATACTCGTATACTAACATAAGCCTATACTAATATACAGGATGGCCATAAAGTCTCGATCCATTTCTGTGTTAACGTAATTATTTTCTTTCTCTTTTAGCATAATATAAAAGCATGCTGACGATAGAACAACATGTGTATGTTGTTAATGCGTGACTGCTCGGATTATCTTATACCGAGGCGCGACAGGCGTTCACTCGGAAATTTCACAAACCAGGACCAACAACTTTACAATAAATTTCAAAGAATTGGGAACGTTGCGGATGAACCACGCTCCGGGAGATCTTTTGTACCAGGAGAGACTGTTCAGCGAATCAGAGAACCTATCGAAAGAAGCCCGAGAGCATCAAGTCGTCGTTTAAACAATGAGTTAGATATGCCAAAATAAACGATTTTGAAAGTTTTACACTTTACGTTGAAAAAAAAAAATCGTACCATATTCAGGTGCTCCACAAATTAGACGCAGAAGATTACGCACCTCGTCAGGCTGCGTGTTATGATTTGATAGCGGCTGCACACAACGAGGACCTTATGGATCACATCCTGTTCAGTGACGAGGCCACATTCCGCATCTGTGGCAAAGTTAATAAACATAACACCCGAATATGGGGTACCGAAACACACCGAAAGTGAATGTATGGCTTGGAATTACGAAGACCACAGTGTATGGATCCTTCACGTTCGCAGAAGACAATTAATGACAACAATTACCTTGACATGCTCAAGTTATTCCTCGAACCACAGCTACACCAGAATGACCCCTGGACTTATTTTCTTGGGGATTCATAAAGGGTAAGGTGTAAAAGACAAAGGTACGGGATCTCCAGGATCTTAGGACTCGAATTCGCAATGCAGTGACGGCTATTTCACCAGCTATGCTTCAAAACGACTTTCGGGCTACTCTTGAACGATTGGAACAATGCTTCGAAATGGACAGAGGCCATGTTGAAATACGACGAACATGTATACATACCTTGACAATAAACATACATAAAAATCATCAAACTGAGTTCATTATTTCTTGGAAATGGATCGAGACTTTATCACCACCCTATGTAAGTTGTAGTCCGGTCGAACCAGGTTCTTTCTGACACTTCTTGCATTCTTATCTCGCGTTGATTGTATTTTAACCATTTCTGAGGTTAGGGCGCATAGAAAACGGAGTTACGTTCCCCCATGATATAATGGGTAATAAGTGAAAAAGAAGCACCAGGAGAGTCCTTAAACCTAAAGTTAACCTAAACCCCAGACCATGGATGATTACAGAAATAGTTCCATTTTAAGGAGACATTCATGTGATTTGAGCGGAAGTCGAACCACGGACCACATGAAGCTCTGACCACAGAATCACGAGGCTAGTATGTATATATACAGCATATACACTTTTTTTTGCCTAATAAGTAGAATTTAAAAAAAAATATTAAAACTTTATTAAAACAACTTAATTCCATGGAAATTTGCTAAAAGAGTAAAGGAAAATTAATTACAGTAATTTACATATTTGAATAAGTGCATTTCTCACTGTAAAGTTAATTAGTGCCTATAAATTCTGTATATGTGAAAATACGAGTATTACAAAACTAGGTTGCCATGTTTATGTAATTGCAAACAACAATCATAAAACAAACCAAATTAAATTACTATAACATCCTATTTTGAGATATTTGTGCATGAATCAATGTTCATAAAAAATATAATATTTGTAACAGAGAAGTATGTATGTTTTGTGCGACCATTTGGAAAAAAAAAATGCAACTTGTTTTAAAAGTGATTGTCCAAAATATACGTAGGATAGGTAAAAATGAAAAGAATCATAAAAGTTCATGGATCGTCACAGAATACCAAAACAAATTCTTCACTACATTCCTCGAGGCAGAAGATCTGTGGGTCGACCTTTTCGGAGATGGCGGTAGACCGTAACGGGCCAATAGGCCTATTACTTGAAAGGACGATGATGATGATCATAAAAGTTCCAATAAATATAGGTCCGGAAATTATTGTAAATATGCACTACTAAAATACATGCATACTTTAAATATATTGTGAAAGACTGTAAAGTAGATTTTTTTGTCAGTTTGTGCAGATATTGCGGTTATTCTGACAAGTTCCGTGACGTTTCCAATTCACATTGTTCAAGTTCACACATGAGATATCTGCACCGCGTTTCTCATAATCAGTGAGATGCTGAATTCCTAGCAGTAAAATTCCTTTTCTCCAACCGTACTCGCAAATATTTCATAGCTTGCTCAAAGAGAGATTTCACTAGACGAATATTTCAAATGTCACCAGATATACAAGCGAATTTTTCTTCTTACAAAAATATGAAATATATTATTCATCAAAGACTTACTAGATAACAGTAAAAAAAGTCCCTGAAAAAGAAATCTTATTCAAATAATTTGAAAAATAAAGCCAGGAAAGACTATAATGAAATTATACAAGACAACGGCAGTACCTATTATTACTTATGGATCCGAATCATGGACAGTGACAACACAACAATCTGTCAGAATACAAGCTGCTGAAATTAAATTCCTCAGACCAATAGCAGAATATCAAAGAACAGACAAAAAACATAACACACAAATAAAACAGCAACTAAAAGTAGAGGAATTAAACACAACAATAGTGAAATACAGAACAAACTGGAAAAAAGCACTTGGCAAGGATGACTGAGAATAGAATACCAAAAGCAGCATACAGCTATTCACCACGAGGAAGAAGAAGTTTGGGAAGACCAAAGAAAATATGGAAACAGCAGCAATTTGGAGCCGTAACAGGCTAGTAACTAAGCCTAAACCGTGATGATGAAGAAGAAGAGGATGAAAAAATAATAGTGTGGCCTCGAGATAACGTAGTAGGCTCATACGCAGCAAGGTCCGGATTCGATCCCCGGTCGGGACAAGTTTCTTGGATGACGGTTTTTTGAGGGATTTTCCTCATTTATAAGACAAATGTCAGGAAACGTTAAGATCCAAACGGTTCCCGAGGATCATTTGACCATCATTATGATATTCGCCATATTTAGTATGAATGTTAAGCTATCAACCTGCAGGAAGAAGAAGACCAGGACGTCCATTCAAAAGACTTTTGTATGGTGTTTCTCTGGAGGCCGAAACAGGTCAACAAATTACCTAAATTCGTGAATGTACTATGATGATGATAGTATGAATGTGTGCGTGAATGGTAGTTTTACCTTAAACTTTGTGTTGTCTCGGAAGAGGTCCTGGATTTAAGTGATAAATTATTCGGAGAGCCCATCCGTGTCCTACTGTGGTCAAAAAAGTATGTGTATGATCCAAAAAGTTTAAAATCCCTCTATTGACAAGTCATGTAACTGTAAGACTCGTGTGGCGTGGGGCATGTAAAAGTACTTATAAGGTGAGAGGTTAAATCACTATGACGAATAAGAACACATATTAATGGAGATAATCCAGCTTCTGATAAAGGCAAGGATATCAAACTTTTCATTCAAGTTCTCAATAAATTCGATCATTCGATGTTTTTATTATTAATTTCATACATCTCAATGATGGATAAATCATATTTGAAGAGAAAAATTATACGCTCAGACCGGGACTTGAACCCGGGACCCTTGGTTTTCTAGTCTCAGGTAGCTCAAATGGTAGAGCACTTGGACTAGAAAACCAAAGGTCCCGGGTTCAAGTCCCGGTCTGAGCGTATAATTTTTCTCTTCAAATATGAAAAAATTCGATCATGTTTACACAAAAGTAATAATAATAATAATTTATTTTAGCTGGCAGAGTTAAGGCCATAAGGCCTTCTCTTCCACTCAACCAGCGAATAGTAAAATTATACAAAAATTCCGTACATATTACAATTTTAAGATATTAAAATACAGACTAAACAAAATACAATGATGATGGATCTAATACTAGCTAATGCTAACAAAAACATAGAATATAATAAAATTAAAATGATATAAAATTAAGTAAGTAGCTTCCTACATGATTATTAATAGAATGCTCTATATAGTTGTTATGCAGTTAATGTTTTCATTGTGTCGAACTTGAGATATCAGTTAATTTGGATTTAAATAATGATAGCGATTGACAGTCCCTGACATGACTGGGAAGTGAGTTCCATGCTCTAGCCATAGATATTGTGTAAGATTCAGAGTACAGACAGGTCCTGTGTTGTGGTATCAAAAGTAATGAAGAGTCTTGTGATCTTGTTCCTGAATTGTGATGAGCCGATAAATGTTGAAAATGTGTTTTTCAAGTCAACGAATAGACTACACCACTTAAGTTTAAACCATGATCCCGGTTTTCCAATTTATACCGTTTCCTTAACAACTATAAATATAATTGAAAATCCACAGAAATTGTTATGACACCATGGTCTGATTCGTACATTTGTTTTTGTAATTAACAATCGTATATTTTTGGTTTTTATGGTTGTTATGGAAACTTTAAACATTTGGAAACCGAGATCGCGGTTTAGACTTAGGTTGTGCAATCCACTCATCCTTTGACTTATTGAAATTGCATGTAAGTTCCTTTAGCCTTTCGAGGGAACACAGGATTGAATGAAATATCACAATACTGTGAAAAATACAAATAATTAATATGTATAAGATTAACATTAAAATTAAAATGTTCCTTTTGGCAGGTGCCGTCGTCCTCAACTTTGTTAAAATGATGTACCGGTATGTAAAACATTATTAACTGGAGGTCTTTCGGAAGTTAACCTCCATCATCAGCAGGATGAAAGACCTCCAATTAATAATATTTTACATGCATAATTTTAAGAAAGTTGAGGACAACGGCACATGCCAAAAGGTGCAGTTAAATTTTTAATTTGTATCTTATATATTCAGCTCAACGGAATTTGATATGCATTTTATTAGTGTTAATTAATATGTAAGCTATATCAATGATATTAATAAAGTTCATATCCAATTCTGTTGAGATGAATAGTTGTAAGATAAAAATTAAGATATATACCTGTTGGCAGGTGCCGTCGTCCTCAATTGTGTTAAAATATTATATTTAAAATGTTATCTAGAGGCCTTTCTTAGCAACTAACGACACTTCAAGTCTACAACGACGTAAACATCATCATCTAGTAGCAGACACTCATCCTCCTGACGATGGAAGTTAATATCCGAAAGGCCTCAAGATAACATTATCTATCATATTTACGACATTGTAGACTTGAAGTGTCGATAGTTGCTACTAACAACACTTCAAGTCTACAATGTCGTAATCAACAACATCTAGTAGCAGACACTCATCCTGCTGATGATGGAAGTTATTATACGAAAGTCCTCCAGATAACATATTAAATGTAATATTTTAACACACTTAGGACGACGGCACCTGCCAACAGATACATTTTAATGTTTATCTTATGCATGATTTCTTTATTCCATAGATAAAATAGAATGTTATCTTGCATAGACACACTTTCCCCAAGCCTCATCCATATTTAGGTATGTAGGCCCTAGGATAAACCTAGGAACAATAATCAGAAATAGGAATGAGATGCACAAAGAAATTAAACATAGGCTCAATTCTGGAAATGCGTACTATTATGCATTACAGAGACTCTTGACTTCCCAACTCCTTGACTTCCCAAATCTATTATTCTACCAGTTATATTATATGGATGCGAAAAATTGACTCTTACTTTAAGAGAGGAAAGGAGATTACAAGTATTTGAGAATAAAGTTCTTAGGAATATTTTTGGACCAAAGAGAGATGAACAGACAGGTGAGTGCAGAAGACTACATAACAGTGAACTACATGGTCTTTATAGGAAACCAGATGTAATAAGAACAGGTAAGTCTCGTAGATTGCGATGGGCATGACATGTGGCACGAATGGGGAATGAAAGACGTGCATGGAAGCTTTTGTAGGAAAACCAGATGGAAAAGCCCAGTTGATAGACCAAGAATGAGGTGGGAGAATAACTAACTATGATTTGAGGGAAGTGGATTATACAGTGAATGATTGGAAAACATTAGCTCAAGATAGGGATGCATGGAGAACTTATGTCCGCGCGGCCATGAATCTGCGGGTTCGATAATGCCAGGGAGTTAGTTTGAGTTTGTTAGTTAAGCCCTATGATAAAGATGCTATTTGAGAGCTAAATTTATTCGTGTTGTAATTCTAATCTGGACGTGAAATGTCCAACAAACTTTGTTTTTAGAGACCTCTTATTCCAGGCTTGAGGTTTTTCATGTGTCATAAATCAATAACTACTTCTTAAATTATACTGCAGCCCAATAAAAACCTTCACCTCCTAGATGAACCTCCAATATACATCCCCTCTGCATAGAAAGATTTTCACAATTAGGCCTATTTATTTTACATTTTTTTAAGACCTTGGCGCACACAATCGCATAATCTATTCTTAGGTCTCCCTCTTAATCTGGTTCCTTGAGGTTGTGAAGAGAAGAACTGTTTTACCTTTCTATTATTTGGCATTCTATTAATATATCCAATCCATCTCAATTGGCCAAGCCTTATGTTTGAGACAATATCGAGAACTCCTAATAATTATATTAATTCTCTATTATATATTATTCTCCAGATGTTATAAGCAATGCCACGAGTGATTTACAAATTATCAATAAATTCACGACTCACGAAGTGAGGAGTAAATTTATCTAGAGAATTTGGAAATCAAGAGTGGCATTTGTTAGGACTATTTAAAGAATAAAATTAAGCTGTTTACTCACAAATCATTATTTAAATATAGTTATCTTAAAGCATTTATATATTTAACGTAAACGGCGATATTTGAAAACAAATGAGAAACGATTGGTGCGCTTCATTTGCTTCTTTTGCTCATCACTGCAACCAGATCATATTATTTATTGCCAAATGAACGCAATAAGAATGCACTCTAGTGGAGAAAAAATGAAACACATCAAACTGTATATTAATTCATTTCTGATGTCCTATGACAATTATATTTTTCTGGAATGTTATTACCTGGGAAAAAAATACATTTAAGAAAGTGCAAAAAGTGGTTTCTTTTTTTGGTGGTATAATCAACTGCTACAAATGTTTTTATATTAACTCCCGCATGCTCTATGTGTTGACATTCGTGCACTATATATACAATCTGGTAGCCGTATTTCTTAGAGAGTCAGTCAATGCAAAATAATGCTATGACCTATTTAGAATGTTAAAAAGGAGATGCTTTCTTTATAATGATAAACTTTAGTTGGTAAATTCTAGGCGAAATACGACTGTGATTGTTTGTAAATAAAAAATCATTGAAATGTGATTGGTCATTGACTAATATTTGGGGCATGAGTTAAATAGTCTACACAAACTGCTCCCAAATGTACTTCTCAGTACCTTGATTTAAAATAAAAATATTTAAATTATTACAGACATAAGAGCCACGTGCCCAAGTTTCAGAACCGTAAGTAACAATATGTGTAATCAATGTTTTATATATCTCGGTATTGGTACATCTAAGAACAGAATGGCTCTATAATATGGGAAGAAGGGCTGTAAATCAATAACACGGGACCAAACATTTTACTTCCATTATGAAGAGAATAATACTAGGATATTTACACCCTGAATAATCAATCCACACCTGCTGGGTTTCATCGCATAAATCTCCTAACTACAGACGAGCGTAATTAACACCAGTCCATCAGAGCCGATCCATAGGGCTAATATAATACCGTAGTTTACTATTGAACGAATATTGCGATTTATTTATGCAATCGTCTCTAAGGATTCAGTTTTAGTGCTGTAAAGGAATTATTAATTGCCTGAAGTGCTATCGCATGAGAGAAGTCGGGATAACAGGAATCCTTATAATAAATATCATTAATTTATAGAATTGAACTCATGTTTAATTTCTTTCTGCATCTCATTTCTGTTTATAATTATTGTTCCTAGTATTTGAATTCACTCTAACTAACTAACTCACTGGCACTATCGAACCCGTAGGTTCATGGCTGCTCGGACTTAAGCTCTCCATATATCCCTATCCTGAGACATTGTTTTCCAAACATCCCCTGTATAATCTACTTCTCTCAAATCATAGTTAATGTTATTCTCCCACCTCATTCTTGGTCTACCAACTGGGCGTTTTTCCTCTGGTTTTCCTACAAGAAGCTTCCATGCACGTCTTTCATTCGCCATTTGTGCCACTTGTCCTGCTATCGCAGTGAACGAGACTTAACTGTTATTATATCTGGCTTCCTATAAATATATGTATTTCACTGTTACAGCCTTCTTCATTCACCTGTCCATTCATCACCCTTTGGTCCAAGAATTTTCGTAAGAACTTTATTCTCAAGACTCGTAATCTCCTTTCCTCCCTTAAAGTAAGAGTCCATGTTTCGCATCCGTTTGAATCAGCCAATTCTTTAAAATTTCCCTCATTTGTTAACTGTTAATTTCCTTAATTTTTTATCCCACTACAGGTCATAGGTGAGCTTGGGTAGTAGGAGGTTAAGGCTCCCACCTTTTTCCAGACAATCGGATCTCGATATCAGCAGGATTGTCGGTCCTGCGTGACGGCCACCTTTACTCCCAGAACAAGCATCTGGTACTCATTTATGTAGGATGCTAAGTAAACCCTAGGCCCATGGCGCTGCAATATTTTTGTGTGACCATATATTTAGTTTTATTGATGTTTATTTCCAGTCCCAATTTCTTAGTGTTACTCAATAGAATGTGCGTGTTTGCCCTTAGTATCTCCTTGCTATTGCTAATATTACGTGATCAGCATTTATCAACACAAAACATGAATGTCATAGAAGTGGCTCAGGTAATTTGAAAAACCAAGATAAATGCACATAGAACCTTCTGATTCCAATCCTACGATTTCCAAATTCTCATTTAATTTCATATACCATATTGGTCATCATTTTAAAAATACAACTAAAAGAAAACTAAAATATATGATATTGCCCTGTAATAGAGTTTGTTTCAAATAAAGAATATTGGAATAAATCTTAGGGAATTACATATCGGTGATGTGAACTAAGTTTAGGGACCAATCGAGGACCTTATTTACTCACTCACTCACTTACTCATTGGCACTATCGAACCCGTAGGTTCAGGGCCGCGCGGACATAAGCTCTCCATACATCCCTATCCTGAGGTAATGCTTTCCAATCATTCTCTGTATAATCTACTTCCCTCAAATCATAGTTAATGTTCTTCTCCCACCTCATTCTTAATCGAGGACCTTAGATTAGATGATTAAGTATGGGTTCAGTTTTTAAAACCCTAACATTATTTTCTTGGTTCACTGCATTACGCATCTTCATTTTATGGAATTAATAAGATGAAATCAACTTTACAGTAATACGTAGTTTGTTATGGTGTCCCTGATTGGACGCTCATCAAGAACTCTTACACATGACTTATACCGCCAATTATTTGGGCTTCGTCCAAGGCCTCGAGGGCTACAATTCCCCCTTTGGCCATATTATGCCCTAAGTTAACATACAGGCTCGGAGTCATGAGTAAATACATGAAAGTGCCCTCATCAGGTCACCACAATCACGTATTTTAAACGACTTTGGCTTGCTAAACCAGACTATTTTTACATGAGATGAGATGAGATGAAAGGTGACAAAATGAATGAAAGGAGATGAATTTACATGATGGGAGAGGAAAGAGGAGTGGAGAGTGCTAGTGAGATGAAGTTAGGGAAACGGAAGAACCCCGAGAAAAATCAGAAAATTCCCGGTGTGGTCCACCACCAATTCCCCACAGAAAAATCGAGGACCTTAGTGAATGCGACATTGAATCTCAGGGTCCCATAAGGTCTAGAGTGAGTGAATTATTCTAAAACACAACTTTCATTTAAGATACACCTAATTTAGTTTTCTAAACGAGACTGCTGATGACACAGAGCTCTTGAACATACGCCAATTCAATGTTTGAATTCTTTCCATAAGTGCTTTAAGTATCTCTCTTATCATGGCACATCTCCAGCTCGAGATATACTTCATTCCAGATTCTTGCCCGTGAAGTTAAGGTAGAAATATCGAAGAAGAAAAAAAACTGTTTTGAAAAAAAAAGTGATCCCACAACAGGCCCGGAGGCCCTTGGGGTAGTAGGAGGTTAAGGCTCCCACTTTTTTCTAGACAATCGCCACTTTATGTCAGCCGGGTTGTCAGCCCTGCGTGACGGCCGCCTTTACCTCCAGAACAAGAGTCTGGTACTCATTTCCGTTAGAGGCTGAGTCGACCCCAGGGTCATAGTGCCGCCAGAGGGTTTGGGTCAGTTTAAAAATCCTGACCCCAACGGGACTTGAACCCTCGACCCTCCGGCTTGTAGCTCAGTGCCTTAACCACTACGCTACGGCGTGCCCCAGCTGTTTGATAGAACATACAAATTAAGCAAAATTTATTCAAGGCTGTGGAAAATATTTGGATACAATCAGACACACACTGAATAAAAACCTTAATTGAGGCCGTTAGAAGCAAAAGGGTGCAAGTGAGTTTTTCGCAAAACAAAAATACGAGTTTGGTGCATAATTACATTCTAGAAGCATAATTTTATTTAGAGGAAAAAATAGTAGATAAGGTATGATTGTTAACATTTTCAATTACCTGTGATGGCCGATAGCGAGGAGATAATAAAGGCCAACACGCACACACTACTAACACTAAGAAATTGGGACTGGAAGTAAATATCAATAAAACTAAATATATGGTCACACATAAAAATACATTATATAATGGAAATGGACAGCTAATGACAAATAAGGGAAAATTTGAGGAAGTGGCTGAATTCAAATACCTAGGAACAATAACCACAAACAGGAATGAGATGCACAAGGAAATTAAACATGGGCTCAATTCTGGAAATGCGTGTTATTATGCATTGCAGAGAATCTTGACTTCCCAACTCCTTTCAAAAAACGTTAAATTGAAAATATATAAAACTATTATTCTACCAGTTATATTATATGGATGCGAAACATGGACTCTTACTTTAAGGGAGGAAAGGAGATTATGAGTATTTGAGAATAAAGTTCTTAGGAAACATTTTGGACCAAAGAGAGATGAACAGACAGGTGAATGGAGAAGACTGCATAACAGTGAATTATATGATATTTATAGGACGCCATATATAATGAGAACAGTTAAGTCTCGTAGACTGCGATGGACAGGACATGTGGCACGAATGGGGAATGAAAGACGTGCATGGAAGCTTCTTGTAGGAAAACCAGAGAGAAAACGTCCTTTTGGTAGATCAAGAATGAGGTGGGAGAATAACATTAACTATGATTTGAGGGAAGTAGATTATACAGGGAATGATTGGAAAACATTGGCACAGGATAGGGATATATGTAGAGCTTATGTCGGCGCGGCCATGAACCTACGGGTTCGATAGTGACGGTGATTTAGTTAGTTAGGATTTTTCTACTAAACTTCAACTTTAAACCTGTTTGTTGCAATGAGAGACGAGAAGACAGGTGAGGTACATGATCTATATGCGAAATAGCTATAATAAGAGTTAAGTTTCGTAGAGCAGAAACTAGTAGCAGAAACTAGGGCTGATGCATCAAAAACTAAACAAATAATAAGCACATGTGAAATGAAGAGAACTATTCAGGGGAAAACATCATTTGATAAAATATACAACACAGAAATTTGGGACAAATGTCATATACAAGACATAACCAAATGTATTAAAGATAGACGAAAATATTGGAAGAGTCATATAGAAAGAATGGAAGACAACCGACTTGCAAAAAGAGCTAAAGAAGATAGACCAATGGACGGGAGAAGAACAAGAGGAAGACCAGCCAAGTGAGTGATTTTGGAAATAAACAGGATGAAAATCCTACAAATTATGATTAAGAAGAAGAAGAAGTCTCGTAGACTGTGATGATCAAGAAATGTGGCAAAAACTGGAAATTTAAGAAGCGCACAGAACTTTTTTGTAGGAAATCTATATGGGAAAATGACGTAGTTAGGCCAAAAATGAGGTGGGAGAATAACATTAACCGCGGTGTGAGAGAATTTAATTATTCAGGGAATTACTGAAGAAAATTAGCAGAGTTATCCTCTGCTATGGATCGCGCGGTCATGAATCACCGGGTTCGAAAGTGACTTAGTGAATTAGAAGAAAAAATATTAAAATGGATGTACGAGTTCCAAACATTAATACATGTATATATAGAAATCAGAATTATTTTACATTTTTTTTGCTACAGGCTATCTGTCATGTACGTCAATTAGTCTGTCAATCAACATCATTACCAATCAAATATGTTTAAAAAATCTTTACTGAAATGTACCCATATTGCAAATTAACTGGTCATCTAGCTTACTATGCGCTAACTAATTAGACGATATTACAGGATTAGAGACAATGTATTTCGAAACACTGATATATGGTAATTAAAACTAACGATTATTTTGAAATGTGTTACTGCTAATGGATGCCAATACGATATTATTGCGTCATTCAGATGTAACCTGTTTCATTGAAACCTTCCGCGTAAAGAACTGGATTAGGAAGTCACTTCTGCTACAACTATATGACGAATTTACTTTTTTAATGTGATATAAAGTACATTCTTTCAGTTCTCAATATTATGGTTTTTCTATGGTGCATGAACATCACAGGTCTTTTCAATGTTATAAATTAATTTACAAGGGTCGAATATTATACTCTCTTCTAATAGATACATACACTGTATATAAAGTTTAAAGCAGTGTAAAATTTGAATATCAACTCTAAAGAATTTAAAATTTATCAAACTATAAAATACTTTTGTTCCGTTCCATAGCCGAGTGGTTAAGGTAACATGCCTTGGCACAGATCTATGGACTTTTACTGGTTCGAGTCTCTAAGAGGGAATAACTTTTCGTATGAAATTTCGGCCAGTATGCGACCGGTGCCATCCAGCAGCGTGAGGCATTTGGGTAGCTACAAAGAGTAGCGGCTCCAGATTGAGAAAACCAGCTATAACGGCTGGGGATCCGACTTGCTGGCATCATGTCACCTCTATAGTGGCTGGACGAACTTATACCTCGGTGATTAACACATGTAGATGTGAGGTCAGTATCTGGCCGGTAGGCCAAGGGCCTTATAGGCCTGTTGCGCCATGGAGTTTTTATATATCTTTTTATTTCATAGCCTATGTCGAATTTGATATGGATATGGCGCAGTACGCCTATTGCTAATTGACAAACATGAAACAAAATAGTATCACAAATATGAAACGTAAAATCATTTATTTGAATTTATAATTACAATAGTATGAACTTATTAGGCCCTATTTATGTGCATTGATTTTGTTGATTACGTTTGTTTATTTATGAATTTATAGATACGTTTGCCATCATTTATTCATATGTTGCCAAACGTTGCACCCTTTTTTACACGCTTTATATTAGCTTGCCCTGTATCTATCTATCTATCTATCTATGTAACGGAATCTTTCAACGCTATTTTCACCCACTTAAAATCATTGGATCGACTTGAAACTTTATATACTTGTAGAGGACCCGTGACAATACAATAATTTCATATTTATTTTCTAAAATACTGGCCATAATCATCAGAAAATCAAAAAAAATGTTTTTGTATCAATGTAACGGAATCTTTCAACGGGATTTTCACCCACTTAGAAACATTGGATCGACTTGAAACTTTGTATACGTGTAGAGGACCCGTGACAATACAATAATTTCATATTTTGTTTCTAAAATCCTGGCCAGAATCATCCGAAAATCAAAAAAATGAAAACTGGTATAATAGGTTGCGGACTTGTCGAGTTTTTAGTCAATCGTTGTAAGAGCTCAGTTGGTAGAGCAGTGAACTCTTAGTGGTATATAATTTCAGTAATCCATACGTCGCTGGTTCAAATCCGGCTGGGAGAGTTTTTTTATAGAAGAGTATTACTTTTAGCTCATACTACAATAGTATCGAATTTAAGGATATTTACATTTTTATCTTATTCTGTAAAATATTAAAACTAAAAAATAAAAAAATAAATAATAGTTTTAAAAAACTAAAAACACGCTTTATTAGAAAACTAAAAAATGAAAAATAATTTTAATTTGCAATACGCTTGGGATAAAATAAAGTGGTCAACAAAAAAATCATCTCCAACACATATAGAATAAAATTAGAGTTATCGACAAAAAGAAAATAATTTTACCATCAAAAGCGTGGGGTGCTTTTTATGATTTTTACATTTTCTTCTTAGAGAGCTTACTTTTACCAATATCTGTTTATTATCAAATATATTAATTGACACGCTTTTGATGGTAAAATTATTTTCTTTTTGTTGATAACTCTAATTTTATTCTATATGTGTTGGAGATGATCTTTTTGTTGACCACTTTATTTTATCCCAAGCGTATTGGAAATTAAAATTATTTTTCATTTTTTTAGTTTTCTAATAAGGCGTGTTTTTAGTTTTTTAAAACTATTATTTATTTATGTGAATATTACAGTGAATGGTATTAATGGTACTACGATATTACTAAACAAAAGTTCAAATCTGGAATCGCATGCTATTAGGCATTACAGGGACTCTTTTCGTCCCAACTTCTCTAAAAAAAAAGTTAAATTAAAAATATATAATACTATTATACTTCTGTCTCGGTGGGTCAGGATTCTTAAACTGACCAAAACTTTCTGGCGACACTATGGTCTGGGTCCGACTCAGCCTCTAACAGAAATGAGTACAAAACGCTTGTTCTGGAGGTAAAGGCGTTCATCACGCAGGGATGACAATCCGGCTGATTGCCTAGAAAAGTAGGAGCCTTCACGCCCTACTACCCCAAGGGCCTCCTAAGATCTATAGTGGGATCCCTTTATCATTATTATTATTATTATTATTATTATTATTATTATTATTATTATTATTATTATGGTTATATTATATGGATGCGAAACATGGACTCTTGCTTTAAGGAAGGAGAAGAGATTATGAGTATTTGAGAATAAAGTTCATCGGAAAATGTTTGGGCTAAAGAGAGACGAAGAGACAAGTGAAATGAGAGGATCACACAACAATGAGCTATATGATCTATGGTTCGATTCCCGGTCGGGACAGGTTCTTGGGTGAGGTTTTTTTCGGTTTTCTCACCTGTAAGACAAATATCAGGTCCCCGAAAATCATCCGGCCATCATCATCATCGTCCTTATCATTCTCATCATCCTTCACCGGTGTGGAAATCAATGGGAAGCTACAACATCTATAATTCCCTAGTAAAGCTGCAAAGCATAGCATTACAATGCTATGATTGCAGTGAAAGACCTGCCCTTGGGCAGAATTACTATGGATGGATGGATGGATATGATTTATATGGGAAACGAAATGTAATACGAATAGCACAATTACGTAGACTTGCGGCATGAATGGGAAATGAAGGAGGGGCGTGGAATCTAGGAAAAACAGAGTGAAAACGTCCATTAGGTCAGCCAAAAATGTGATGAGAGAATAACATTAACCTGATTTGAGGGAGATGGGTTATACAGATAATGACTGGAAAATATCAGCTCAGAATGGCGACTGCGATGGATAGGATATGTGGCACAAATGGGGAATGGAAGATCAGCATGGAAGTTTTTTGTAGGGAAAACGCTCAGTTGGTAGACCAAGAATGAGGTGAGAGAAAAGTATTAATGAGTATTTCTGGGAAGTAGATTATACAGGGGATGTTTGGAAAACTTTAGCTCAGGATAGGGATGTATGGGGAGGTTACGTTCGGTAATGCCATTGACTTAGAATTTGTTAGACATATCTAACTCACTAGTACTATCGAACTCGTAGGTTCATGGCCCCGCGGACATAAGCTCTCCATACATCCCTACCAAGAGCTAATATTTTTCAAACAACCCCTGTATAATATACTTACCTCAAATCATGGCTAATATTATTCTCCAACCTCATTCATGGTCTACCAAGTGGGTGTTTTCCTTCTGATTTTCTATTAGAAGCTTCCATGCTCCACTTTCTTTCCCCATCAGTGCCACATGTCCTGCCCATCACAATCTACGAGATTTAACCCAGAGATTTAACTGTAGTTATAACATCTGATATTTTAGTTATAATGTTCCATTTTCTAGTCTTTCTTTTTTTTAATCATCCATCCATCCATTGTAATTCTGCCCGAGGGCAGGTCTTTCACTGCAATCATAGCCTTTTCATGCTATGCTTTACAGCTTTACTAGGGAATTACAGGTATGGTAGCTTCCCGTTGCTTTCCACATCAGTGAAGGATGATGATAAGGATGATGGCTATATGATATCGGGGACCGTTTGGGCCTTAAAGTTTTCCTGACATTTGTCTTACAGGTGAGAAAAAACCCCGATAAAAACCTCACCCAGAAAAACTGTCCCTACCGGGGATCGAACCAGGGCCCGCTGAGTGACAACCTCGAGACCACAGCGATGGACACTTTTTAAACATATAGTACTGAAATGAGATTTAACATG
Organism: Diploptera punctata; assembly: GCA_030220185.1. Taxonomy (NCBI): domain Eukaryota; kingdom Metazoa; phylum Arthropoda; class Insecta; order Blattodea; family Blaberidae; genus Diploptera; species Diploptera punctata. The sequence continues at coordinate 6,117,705 of JASPKZ010010655.1, read as the reverse complement.
TAATAAAACAATTATAACATGTAACAGAAATTAGTCTTCTATGGCAGCCCACTGTCAGTTGTGGAACGTCAAATACTAACCAACTACTGATTACATGCAAATGGCGATGTTGTTAGTGTGTACATATCATATTAGAATCCCCTTTCAACAGTTTTTGAAGTTTAAAAATCATTTGATACAAAATGTAACTTTGTTTTACCTTGGTTTAATTTACTCTTTAAAATTGTTTGTCCGGTCTCAAAACATAGTGACAACAAAGCATCAACATATCGTTCTCAGACTATCATAAATAACATAATAAGTGTCGATTTTGTTGTCAGCGATACGTGTCAATGAGATTAGAGAAATAATCCTCTTACATGTGGTTAACATCGGATTACTGGCAACAACAGAACGAGATAAAACATATATTCAAGTTCGAAATAATTCCTGTCAACAGACAGCTTTAGTGCACTTCATGTGGGCAACTCAGACACTATAACTATACTGCATAATCCTCTAGATTGCTGCATTCCATTATTATACAACGTGATAACAATCACAAACTCACCGAAGCCTGCCCCAAGCCAGAATGAAAAAGGATGAGAGGGGAGGAGTAACAACCTCGTTGAAAATCCTGGGTTCACCCAGTAAGGACCCTTTATCTAGGGTTATATATAATGCTGCCTTGTAGGTCGTCATTGATCTGACAAAGGTTAAGGAAGGAAACCTGAAAACATATTCCAGGTCCTCCAGGTTGGGGGTTGATGCAGCAGGCTCCCTGCTCATTGGAAAAAATAAAAAATCCTAAAGAGCCCAATACAAATAAGCCGGATGGTTGAAGTAAACCGGATTTAGGACTGGTAGCTCTACAATAGACCATACATTTTGCATGAAACATATTGTTGAAATTGTGGGAAATTAGAAATTACGATGGTTAGGACATATGAAGAGGATGAATGAAGATAGATTGCCAGTTAGGAGTTTGGGGTGGATTCCAAATAGGAGGAAAAGAAGAGGGAGGCCTAGGAAGACACGGGTAAAGGGAATTATGAATTTGATGAAGGACAGGGTATTGCAGGATGATGACTGGAAGGATAGAGATGAATGGAGAAGGAGAATCAGAACTTGATATTGGGCGTAGGAATATGATGTACGTACACATTTCTAACCTTTTAAATAAAAAATAATAATCATAGAGGTTACGTAATTATGATTTTGTAGAATTTTTCCAATTTTTATACAGACACAGGTTGATTTATAGAAAGACTGGAAATTTAACATAATCAAAACTATTAATATAATATAAAAATTCGCAAATTGCAGTCTAGCGCAAATAATAACGAATAATATCAATACTATAACAATAGTAAAATCGATACTAATAACATGTTTTTAAATTTCGGAATTTATCCACAATACAGTGGTTTTTCGTCATCATCATAAATTCGCCCTCTCCAGTTGTTGCGGACCTGAACATCCTCATCTGTACGTCCCAGTTCACTCTTATTTCTTCTCACACCATCCATTCAACCTTCTTTAGGTCTTCCCTTCCTTCTTTTCTCATACATTTTCCACTCCAAGATGTTCTTAGGATTATATCAGATGTCATCCTCTTCAGATGTCCACACCATCTTAATCGACTCTATTCAATTGCCTGTAATACATTTCCTACAACTTTCATAATTTTCCTAATTTGAACGTGCCTATTTTTTTATAATCTGGAATTCCGGCAATGAACTTTTCCAATAATCCACCTCTGTTGCTATTAACTTGTTCGCTTGGCCCCTTTTAAGTGTCCATGTCTCCGATCCATATAGTATAATACTTTCTACAATCCCTTTATAAAAAAAAAATTTGTTTCGTAAATTATATTTTTATTCCATTATATTGAGTTTAGCATACCAATTAATAATAATAATAATAATAATAATAATAATAATAATAATAATATGATAAATTGAACGAAAAACACCAATTAATACATGTACCTTACCCGTGGTAATGATCAAGCAAAGGTTAGAGCAAATAAAAATGTTGATTTGTTTTAAAGATGCTAACGTCCGGCAACCCCTGATTTCTTGTGGTGCGATAACTTATCCCAGTTGCGAGAAGTAATCAATGAAGACAAAATCTTGGTACACTTAATTGACTATAAGAGGAGAAGTTCGCGATTTTCGAAAATGGACAAAATATTATGTAAGAAAAAATATATATATAGAGTGAACAATCATCATACGAATTGAACAAATGTCCTTAAAATTGTTGGAACTTCGAAGAATTTTTTTAATGGCAAGTCCTTCCAGAACAAAGGAATGTAGGTGAAGATCAATGTGGAAGTAAAATGCATTGAAAGGAATGAGAACCAAAGGACTGGATTTGGAGAATACATTGGATAGAAGTGGAGACTAGGAGTGGGAAAGCAGCTATACCAATAGAAATCCTTACCTATATACATTCTCTAAGCTTATAGATTTTACAAACCACAAGTTCAACAAAAAAAAATATTGTTTCAAACAAATAATGAAATATGACTTGGATCCTGCAACAAAGAGGTAGGAGGTAGGAACAAATCTATTTAAGCAATTCTCTAATATCTCCTGTCATCAGAGGCGAAATTAATATCTGGAAATAAAAGAGGGGACAAGTTTTGGTCAGAGGCCTTTTATTTCAGACGTTAGGTAATTTTAGTCCTGCGCCGTAGCCGAGCGGTTAAGGTAGGAAGCCTTGGCGCAGAGCTACGGGACTTGCGCTGGTTCGAGACATTTTCTCATGGTATTTCGGCCAGTATGGGACCGGTGCCCACCCAGCATCGTGAGGCAATTGGGTAGCTACAATAAGTAGCGGCTCCAGGTTGAGGAACCAGCTATGGTTAGGTACGTTTTAAAAAACATATGGCTATAACGGTTGGGGGACTCGATATGCTAACCACATGTCACCCCTACACTGGCTGTTGATCATCTACCTCTGTGATTTGACACATGTGGATGTGAAGGGCCAGCAGCCGGTTGGTAAAAGGGCAACCGCTGAAAAGTGGAAAGACCCTCAATCGGGAGGTAATTTTATGGGCCGTAAATCTAAGACAAGAAGAAAATACTCTCAAATTTCAATACTCTGAAGATATTCATTGACCCCGCTTGGTTTGAACCAGTAAACTTCGGAAACAGATGGTAATCAGTAGTCCACCGGGATAGATCCTGGTTAAAGTTCACCCATTTGCCAATATCAAATGCCACCTTCCCCAAATCCATATTAATATTAGATTGTACTCCCATTTTCGTCTCGGTCTCCCTAAAGGTTATTTTTCGTACAAAAACATTCCTTGATTCGGGAGATCTCTATAACTATTATGGAGGCCAAAGTGGTAGTATATAGCGTCGAGGGTGCACATGCTGCTGATGGATGTGTTACACTTAAAAACTCTAGAAATGCCAATTAATCCTATCAAGTCCTCCACATGCATGTCCATGCCATGGTCCCTGGATAACGCTAAGTCATGCGAGGGTGAAGAGCGAGTTCTTGACGCTATACTCGAGACCTATCAGCTAGGGGAGAAAATCCCAACAGAAAAACATCGGCCTTCAAGATCGCTAGATGGTTGGGCGTGGGGCAGGCTACCCTACTCTGTAAGAAAAAACGTCTGCTAGAAAAGCTAATGAATCAGATAAAACCGGATGATGAATATTGTTGAAAACTTGGCAAGAAGAATGATGAAGGATGATAGAAGGATTGCGGTATTAATAAAGGGATTTGTAGACGATTAAAACGTAAAACTCCATTTAGTTATTGGCACATGAAACATCCTAATCGAGGGATGGTGGCTGTTTGCTAGAGACAGGGATGCCTGGAAAATGGTTCGGAGGGAAGCCGAGGGCATGGGGCTGGGGCTATTCCTACTCGGTAAGAAAAAACATCTGCTAAAAAAGCTAATGAATCGGATAAAACCGGATGATCAATATTGTTGCCAACTTGGCAAGAAGAACGTAAAGTCCAATGATAGAAGGATTGTGGTATTTAATAATGGAATTTGTAGACGATTAAAACGTAAAATTCCATTTAGTATTGTCACATGGAACATCCTAATCGAAGATTGCTAGAGACAGAAATGCCTGGAAAAGGGTTCGGAGGGAAGCCGAGGCTCGAATCGGCGGGTTTTATGTTGCTGTGGATGATAACTATTGTATGTGTAACATCCACTATTTCACTGATTCTAACATTCTCTGGTGACTTTTACTTACAAACATATAGGATTAAAAGTTTAAAATTCTTATATTTAATACTTGTATAAATTACACATAAAATCGAGATAAATTTATGAATAGAGAGACTTGCGTTGCAAAAGGTCTCTTTCAGAGAATGACAGTAATGTCAATTCCGCAAGTGTACAAAGATAATTGATTTTAAAGTCGCAACGATACGATAATCTTGAAGATGTCAGTAGCTGCTGTCTCTTTTAATAATTATCAAACTGCACTTCACTTTGTGCCGAGTCGGTCTAGCTGTCATTACAGTATTTTTCAATATCAGAACGTTTTCACCGTGTCACGCTTGCTTGAATGTCTCATAAAACGTGATTTTGTCATTTACAGCCAAACTGTATTACAAACAATCACCATATTGAAATACATCACCATCTTTAAATATATTATCTTCTTCTTCTTCGGCTTTCCCCCACTTATAGGTTTGCCGTCTTCAGTTTCCATTTATCTCTATCATTCAAATTCCTATCATTCATTATAGTTCTGACGTAGGTTTTCCATTTCCATCTTGGTCTGCCACGTTTATTTCTTCCAGGGGGTGACCATTGGAATATATTTTTTTGGCCATCTTTCATTTTCCATTCTTTGTACATGGCCATACCATTTAAGCGATTGATTTTCAATCCTCTTAACAACAGATGTGATGACGTTCATTTCTCTCCAAAGGAATTCATTTGTTAGTTTATCCTGTCTTGTTTTTTGGAGGCTTCTTCTAAAATAATCAAATTCAACTGTTCTAATTTTATTCTTTTGTAATTCCGTCAAAGACCAAGTTTCACTTCCATATGACAAAATATTCTGTATTATGCTCTTATAAATTTTCATTTTAGTTTCCTTTGTAATATTTTTATTCAAAATTATTCCATGTAATGTCTTTGTTGCATTTTTTGCCATTGCAATTTTGGTCTGTACATCTCTCTCACAGGTACCTAAACTTGTAATTATTGACCCAAGATATTAAAAAAATTCACACTTTTTTATTTTCCCTGTTTCAAGTATGAGGTCATCCACGTCCTTTCCCAAACACATATATTCTGTTTTCTGTAAATTTATATTCAGTCCCCATTTTTTATATTCTTCCATTGGTTTATTTATCATATATTTCATATCATCTTCATCCCCTGCAAAAATTATTTGATCATCTGCAAACAACAACATTGTCTACTATTAAAATAATCAGTGACGCTGTAGTACGTAGTTACTAAGGCAACAGCCTATACTTTGTATTCTAACAAAACACGCTATCAAAACATGAAATACAGGTTCAACAAAACATAGTACATTACAATGCGAGGTTGGGAAGTAGTTTTTACAGAAGCGAGGATATGATTAAAAGCCGAGCAATAGTGAGATTTTTAATTTCGGAGATTATGTAAAACACTTCACAAACGTGCGTTGTACATCATTTTTTGCGCGATGGTGTTTTCAAAATAATAAATAATACTAAAATAATAACATCTTTGTTGGAAATATTTGCGATCATTATAAACAACTCACTAACGTTAACCCTTAAATCAGCAAAACACTTATTTCTTGTGTCAATTATTTAATTGCGGTAGACCGCAGTGAAAACGAAATTGTGCATAACTGTTATGATTAGGTATATTGTGAAATCCTAAAAAAAAAGTAATCTCTTCCCGTTAATTTCTATCTGTTTTTATTAAAATTATTAAATTAATGAAACCAACTGATGTATCTTATAGGATACATTTTTAATTTAAGGGTTAACAGTGTGGGCAATGTTTATATGGTAAATGCCGAAAGTAATTTAGTTGAGACTACAGTTGGCCGTGACACCAATCAGTCATAAAATTGCGGCAAGTACGAATCTATTGTTTTATATTGTTTCAAATAAAGTTCAGTTAATTTAATATGCAGTGATTTGTTTCGTATAATGTATATTAACCCTACCTTATGGATATATTTTTTGTATATACATTACACGTAGTATGCATAAATGGCAGTGGTTTTACTTCCCGCACGTGGTTTGTAATATGTAATACGAAGCATAGTTATTTAGGTTGGCAACCCCGAAATTTAGGAAATTCAACTTCCAATCACGGTTGCCATTGCTGTAAGTACGACAGAATGCACTATCGCGCAAAAAATACATTTTAATGATGATTTCGTATAACGATATAAATAAACTGTCCTTGAATTTTCTGGAAGTGTATTAATAGTTGCACCTTGGACTGCTTTAAATTTTTTTTCCTGATGAACGTAAAAATCACCTTTTCCGCTCATTTTTACTCTAAATTTACATATGAAACTAGCACACAAAATTGCAAAATATAACAACATTATTCGTTGATTTATCGTGTTTTTTTCCTAAGCCACATTAATCTTTCTCTAAACACCTTGTTTCCGCCATAAATAAATTTAAATAAATATACAGCATATACTAAAATACTCTGAGCGTAGACAAAATATTGCAGATAACACATTACTAAATTCTTCTTCTTCTACTACAAGGTTTAGTCTATGCAGCCTGTTTCGGCGAAGTTAAAAGTGGAGTCCATCTTGTACGTGGTCGACCTACATATCTTGTTCCTCTGGGATTATACAGGAAGGTTCTTTTTGGTATTCTTTCGTTGTTCATTCTCATTATGTGTTCTGTCAATTTCTTATTATTTTCGCTGATTTTATCTTTAATTTTATATATATTTAATTCTTCTCGTATAGTTTCATTCCTTATTCTATCCGCTCTTGTGCATCCTTTCACATTACGTAAAAACAGCATTTCCGCAGTCTGTATCCTGCTTTTATCCCTTGATTTCATTATCCATTACTAAATTAGGTTTAGTTATTAGCTGCTTCGGTCGTATTCTAACTTGAGCATCTCGTCATTAAACCTCTGCTTTTGTAATTAATCGTCTAAATAACAATTTCTTATTTTGAAAGAAAAGTACAGGCCTAAATCTGGATTTGAACCCGATGTCTCTGGTTCTGTACAGCAGTACTCTGTCTACTGAACTATCAGGCTCCTGATTCAAATGCATATTAATTTTTCTCCTTTTGTATGAATTTCAGCGCTCCGATGCTATGAACTAGTATTATGTATAAGAAGATTATAAGGTGAGGTAATAAAATTGTATTTAAATAAATAATATCTCATAGTGTTAATTCTTTAAAAAAGTAGCCTAATTTATTTTAATATTTTACTTTGTGAATATTTACCTCAACAAAATTTTAATATGAATTTTATCAGTATTGTTAACTTAGTGTTTTAATAGAAGCATGACTTAAAACTGTGATAAGAATTGTCACGGTTCTACTATACAGAGTGACCGGTAATTACACTGACTGGAATTGAACGGAAAAATGTCCTATAAACATGTGTTCGGAAATGAACGATATGCGTACAACGACAACAAATCGTCCCGGCACACAGTACATAGCATAATCGCATCCACGCGTCACAGCAGATGTTCAAAGTGGCCTCCATGGGATGCAATGCACGCGTTCACACGTTGTATCATGGATTGCCTCACTCTTTTGCATATTCTGGCCTTTCTCCGAATAGCATCACAGGCGAAGTTGACACGCTGTTGAAGGGTAAGCTCATCAGGAACTGGTTCAGCGTACACAATGCTTTTCAGATGCCCCCAGAGGTAAAAATTCAGAGGGTGTAATCAGGTGATCTAGCAGGACCGAGAGAATAATGTCATTTGTCAGTGCCATCTACCGTGGCAACGATGCATTTATGGACACTTATTCATAGGCCATTTTTTTTCCTCCATTTACAGTCAGGAATCAGTCCCTGCAGTTTGTCGGTGCAATTAAAACTCACTCTATATTTGTATTCAAGCACCTCACTCGCTGTTAGTACCATTAGATCGCGTAAAGTATTAGGAACTGTTCTTTTACAGGTAGAACTCTTAGCATATCTAACCTGTAAGACATATGTTAGGAAACATTCATTCCCAAACGATCCCTTACCATCATAATCATTATAATATTCGCCATGTTTATTACGAATGAGACCACCGCTGTGGTGATTTGTCATCCTGCGCGACCGAGTTTGATTCCCGGTCGGGATAGGCTTCCCGGGTGAGTTTTTTTCGGGTTTTTCCTCACCTGTAAGACAAATGTCAGGAAGCTTATGTTTCAACGGTCCTCGAAAATCATCCGGCCATCATCATTATCACTATCATTAGCCAATGTGGAAAGCAACGGAAAGCTACCACGCCTACACTCGTAATTCCCTAGGATAGCTGCAAAGCATAACATGAAAATGCTGTGATTGAAGTGAAAGACCTGTACTTGGGCAGAACACTGTAGATAGATGGTATGAATGATGTGTTTCGTGTTAAATGTTGTGTTGTCTCGGAGGAGGTCCGGGATTGAGCTGATCATTTATTCGGGGAGGCCATCCATGCTCTTGTGTGGTTAAAAGCATGTGTGATCCAAGTTTAAAATCCCTCTGTGTTACTGTAAGGTCCGGGTGACGTGGGGCACGAAACGTAACTATAAGGTGAGATGTTAAATTATGATGGAGGAGAAGATATCGCGTCTGTGTAATTATGTGTAATTGCGAGTTCGTACACTTATATTGACTAAAAATGTGTACACAATTTCGTGGTGTATACCCTATTAACACTGCCAACTAGATATGAGTACTAACAAAGGAACTGTAAACCATTGCATGCCAAATCTTCCTTGGAATTTCTCCTAGAGAAGCGTTTAATGTTTCCAAGGCCGTGTGCAAAAAAATCGGCCGTTTTTAACTGCAAGGTACAGTAATCGAAGCCAAAATCCTGCAATGACAACCCACTGTACTATCCGTGCCTATCTTAAACTAAACTCAAAAATTAATTAATAATAAAAAAAATAAAGAAAAGTTTTAAATTCAATTTTATTTCTGTAAAACTGGATATCCTGGAGCAGACATATTTAGTAATGTAGAATAATCCAAAATAAGATAAACCATCTATCGTCATCATCATCTACATCAAGGTTTAGGCCTTTTGGCCTATTCCGGTTTAAACCTTGCCACGCAAACTCTTCATAGGTCGGCAAACACTTATTTTTCCTATATGATTATAGTTCAGCACGGCTTTTGCTATTCTAGTTGGTGACATGCTTAAACTTAGTCTCTCCAATTAGTCCTATATTTTTAGACCATTGCCGTAAATGGTTGTTTACTCAGTTCCAATAACGACAAAAAAAAACATATCTTAATTTAGATTAAATCATATTCTCATTTTAAAGTACTTTTTATATCACCCGTTTAACATCCGGACTCCCTGCTTGAGCAAGGGAATAGTGCAGTGAGTCGGAATGCGGCGTGGACGGCAGGTAGTGAGGGTTATCCAATCTACCAATTCGGAAGTTGAATTACTTTCCTATAGTTTAAATGAGAAATTTGACGCTGGATTTTAGTGCTTTGCTTATATTATTTTGGCACAATGCTTCTCTGGAAGATATTTCAAGGTACTTCCCTTGTGAGTAGTAGTAGTAGTAGTAGGACTTTATTAGACAAAAAGTAAGATATTTACAATATTATTTACAAATATGGGTCGCACGGGCAGTAAGCCGTACGTGCTGTTGACAGTCCGTTACAATAAAGTAATAATTGGTACTAGTGTAAAGAAAAATAAACAAATACAGCAATAACATTACAATTAAATAAAGAAAACACAATAAAACTATTACCATTAAATAATAACACAATAGCATTATTCACTAAAAACATTAACATTACAATTACATAAAGAACACACAATAATATTACAATTAAGTAATAACACAATAGCAATAACATTACAATTACATAAAGAAAACACAATAATAATATTACAATTAAATAATAACACAATAGCATTATACACTAAAAAAACATTAACATTACAATTACATAAAGAAAACACATTAATATTACAATTAAATAATAACACAACAGCATTATACACTAATTAATTTATATATAATTGTTAATAATTAATGGTATTGCATTTTGATAACATATATTTATTCATGAATGAGTGTTGTCCTTATTTTTCGCGTTTTGTCCAAAAATTTACCGAGGTTTATCCAATTTTCTGGATTTACCAATAACTCGTAGCATGCCAATCTTTCCCGATTTGAATTTAGAAATCTTTCCGGTAATAACTGACGTCTCCAATATTCTAAATCATTACATTTTCCTAATATATGTATCTCATCTTCAAAGTTCCCGCACATTGGACATATTCGCATATCGTGATCGTCGCTAATTTTTAGAAATTTCCATGCCCCTAGCCTAAACCAAGCAAGCCCTGATCTCTCCTTAAATCCTAGGTTGAGTATATACGATTCTTTTCCCCAGACGTGTTTTAGGTCTCTTTGTAAACACAGTGAGCGTTTTCCTGTACATTCGGCGAAGGTATCTTGTTGGTTTACATCTAAGTACCTCCTCCTTATTTTTCTCCACACGTTCTTGCGATTTTCAGTCCCTTTTTCCCATATCCAGCCCATCCCAATCTTTTGGAGTTCTCTCCTAACCTCGTCTGCCCAAAATTTAACATCTATGTTTTTAATTTGGTGGTCGTAGCAAATTGCTCTAAGCATTGTTTGTTCACCTTGGATTACTCGCAACCAGTATTCGAGTACACGAATTTTACAGTTAATATCGTCCTGGAATGACCCGAATTCATATAAAATTCCACAGTTAGAAACGGCCTTACTAAGTCCTGTAATATACTTTAGAAAATGCGTATATACCTTATTTAGTATTTCCGTTCTTTGGAAACCCCAAATCTCACTACTATAGTGCATGACTGGCCTGACCATAGCTCCAAACCATTTTTTTCTCTAATTTTGCTGAACTGACGGAATAAATCCGGCCACCTCGAACCCCGAATACCGAGTACACTGTTAAGTGTTTTCCCCTCCCCTTTAAATAATGCCTATATCAATGTGTTTTTTCCACTTTCCGTTCATTTCAACGTCGTACCAAGATATTCGAAATGTTTCACGTTTTGAAGAACTTGATCTCTGTATTTCCATTCCTCTGTTCTACCATAAACCGTCCCATTTTTAAATGTCATTGTTTTTGTCTTACTAGCATTTACAGTCAATCCCCAATTCCTACAGTATATTTCCAGTAGGTCAAGACCTCTTTGCAATCCCTTGATTGTCTTGGAACAGATAATTAAATCATCTGCATACAACAGGACTGGGATTCTAACATTTCCTATCTCCGGAGCCTCAATTTCTCCTACTAGCATTACGTCTACAATATCATCAACGAATAGATTAAATAGCATTGGTGATAAAATGCAACCTTGTCTCACTCCCCGATTGGCTTCGCTGCTCTCCGTAATGTGCCCTTGGTCTACTTTTATACAAAATTTAACATATTTATAAATTGACATTAAAGCATGTATCATTTTACGAGACAATCCTTTCCGATTTAATTTTTCCCAAAGTGCGCTTCGGTCCACAGTATCAAATGCCATCTTAAAATCAATGAATGCACAAAATAATTTACCCCCCTTCATTTTCAGATTGTCATCAATTAATGTTCTCAGAACAAATAGGTTGTCCACCGTGGAGTACCCTTCATGGCGGCTAGCTACTAACACGCACAAGTTACGCTCCAGGTTTTAAGTTATTTTTCAGCAGGTGCCTTCGTTATTTCATAGCTAAAGTTGAATATTCGTAGTCAGTTTAAGTATAAATTTATATTAGTTATTGCCAAAAGTGTGTACATTTAACAACATGGGAAAAAACACACGTAATTCCAACAACGATTCGACAAGTTCTACTGAGGAAGCAGTGAAACGTGTGGTGAAAGAGGCGCTACAGGATCCCGGCACTCTGCAGGTGTTTGTGTCCATGTTGCGGGACCAGGTAGTGGCGGAACTGCAGAAGACCATCCAGGACAACACTAAGGTAATTGAGGATCTGAAAAAGACCCTCGATGAAAAGACAGAAAGATTGAGGTGTTGGAAAATAAAATAGACGATTTAGAACAATATCAGAGACGTCAATGCCTCAGGATTTTTGGTGTGAAAGAAGAGGCCGGAGAGGACACTGACCAGAAGCCATCGAGTGGCCAAAAAAATCGGTGTCGATTATCAGTGACTGACATTGACAGAAGTCACCGTGTTGGTGTTAGTAATGCTGAAAGACCGCGGGCTATAATAGTGAAATTTGTTAGTTACCGCAAGCGCAGTGAAGTCTTTCTAAGCAAGAAAAAGTTGAAAGGAAGTGGGGTCACTGTTCGCGAGGACCTAACGAAGTGTCGCTATCGCCTGCTACAAGACAGTATACAGAAATACGGTATTCAAAATGTATGGACAATGGACGGTGCCGTCATAGCTAAAGTAAATGGCGAAAAACGCAAAATTAGATCTTCTACGGATATCAACTAGATAGGACCTGAGTGTAAAATATGTTTACTTTGTCTTTTCTTTGCTAACAATTATATTGTTAATTTATTTCTAATTTAGGTAAGTTTAAAGTGTATTATTTTTTATTTAGGACAACTTACTTGTTTTATTTTAATTTTTTAAGTTCTTTGTTTAGCTAAATTATTTTAATTTTATTAGAGTTATTACAGTACATTGTTTATTTTTACTTTCTGCTATTGGCAACATTGAGCTGACAAATGAAGACTTGTTTGTAACCTCTGACTCACTCACCTTCTCCAATCACCCTCTTATTGTGCAGACAACTTTTAACGCAGGTAGCAACATTCCTCAATCCCTACCATCCCCTCCAACAACAACTACTACTACTAGTCTACTTAAGAATGCATTTTCTATTGATAAATCATCACTTAAAATCGCTCACGTAAATTCACAAAGCATTCTGTCCCATTTTGATGAGTTTGAAACCATATTTTCATCTCTTGGACTGAGCGCCATTTTAATTTCGGAAACCTGGCTCACCCCTTCCATACCTTCGTCCCTTGTTCACCTAGACGGATATACACTGCTCAGAAATGACAGAATAGATAAAAGAGGTGGAGGAGTTTGTGCCTTTATATCAAATGAGCTTAATCCAAGAATTGTCCACAAGTCCCCTTCTGTATATTCCGCTCGCCCCGAGTTCTTATTCGTAGAAATTCAAGCCAGTCTAAAAAAATGTCTCTTATGCATTGTATACAAACCTCCAAAAATAAGGCACCTTTCGGATCTAGAAAACGCTCTGAACGATTCATTACCTCATTATGAACACGTTATTGTCGCAGGCGATTTTAATACAAATCTTCTTCAGACTGACTCACCAGCCATACAACTTAAAAATATGTTCCAAAGCTTAAATATGACCATTGTTCCTCTCTCTGCCACACATCATAGTGCTACTACCGACACTCTACTGGACTTAATAGTGACTACACATCCACAGAAAGTACTGTCATATGGACAAATTCCTGCTCCCGGCATATCTGCTCATGACATTGTATTCGTAGAATACTCACTCCAATGTCCTAAAAGACGCTCTAAATTGATTACGTACAGAAATTTACAAAACATAGACGATACTAAACTAAAATCAGACGCTTTAGAACTACCTTGGTACACAATATGGAATCTTAGATCAGTTGATGAAAAAGTAGACACATTTAATACACTGATATTACAACTATATGATAGACATGCACCAGTAAAAACCCGACGATTTTCCCGCCCCCCTGCACCCTGGATGAATGACTCAATACGTGAACTTATGTCAAAACGAGACAAAGCATACCGAACATACAGACGACATAAAAATGACGAGAACTGGCAACTATACAAACAACTTAGAAACACAACTACACAAACTATACGCAATGCCAAACTACGACACGCCCACAGTATAATCGGACCTGAAATAAGTGCACGGGACACTTGGCGAAATCTCCGTGCAATGGGACTTAGACAGTTGAATCCCTCAACTGACTCAATAGACATTTCTGTAGATGACTTAAATGAACATTTTACCTCAATACCCATGACACCTCCAGACAACAAGACTAAAATAGACATTCTTAAAGACTTATCCCCATCCCCACATATAGGAAGAGATAAATTTTACTTTAACGACATTTCGCCTATAGACGTTAAAAAAGCACTCAAGCGGATTAAATCCAATGCACAAGGAACAGATAACATCAGCATTTTAATGCTAAATAAAATCATTGACATTATACTACCCACAGTGACTCATATTTTTAATGCTTCCCTTATAACTTCTATCTTCCCTACTGTATGGAAACAGTCTAGAGTTCGGCCTATACCAAAAATAAGTACACCTACTAACTGTAATGACTACCGACCGATTAGCATCCTTCCGACATTATCTAAAGCCCTGGAACATATTGTACATAAGCAAATGACTGAATATCTCCAAGAAAATCACCTCCTTGATCCTTATCAATCCGGCTTTAGATATGGTCATAGCACAACCACAGCTTTGCTAAAAATTACTGAAGATATTCGTGAAGCCGTGGACAGACGTCAATTGACTCCTTTAACCTTACTTGACTTCAGCAAAGCTTTTGACACAGTAGACCACGACTTACTTATGATAAAGCTCAAGCACCTACACTTGTCTGACAGCGCTGTATCCTGGTTCGACTCATACCTGCACGGTCGTCAACAATACGTTTCATTAAACTCTAGATCTTCGTCTTGGCGCAACGTGCCGGCTGGAGTCCCCCAGGGCAGTGTTCTCGGACCTCTTCTTTTCTCAATCTACATAAATGACTTGCCAACTGTACTAAAGCACTGCCGTTATCACCTCTACGCTGATGATCTCCAAATTTACCTACATTCACCTCCTCATTCTCTCTATAACAGCTTGACAAAAATGAATGACGATCTCATATCCATCTTTAACTGGTCTTCAAGTATCGGTCTAAATCTAAATCCTAACAAGTCACAAGTAATTCTAATGGGACAACAAAGACTGCTTACAACCTTTGACATATCTACACTACCAAACATTACTATAAATAATATAATTATCCCTTATTCTTCTTCAGTAATAGATCTTGGACTACATCTAGACGCAAATCTAACCTGGCAAACACAAGTGAAACACATATGTAAAAGACTTTCTCCATCTTACATTATCTTAGACGTTTAAAGAATTTTCTCCCAGTTTCGTTAAAACAAATCCTTGTGCAGAATCTTGTGTTACCACACTTCGATTATTGTGACATTATATATAATGATCTAAACTATGACTTGTCGCAGAGACTGCAGCGTGTTCATAATGCTTGCGTTCGATTCATTTTCAATATCCGCCGTTATGACCATATTTCCGAACACTTTAATAACCTCTCTTGGCTCCGTCTTACTGACAGACGTAAATTGCACTCTCTTTCACTACTTTTCAAGCTTCTGAATTCCTACATCCCTACTTACCTGGCGTCTAGATTTGAGAAGTTATCCTCTTACCACAATATTGACACTAGATCACAAGATAGCAGTCTGCTAACAATTCCTCTTCATAGCACTTCCTCCTATTCTACTTCCTTCACAGTAGCCTCTGCCCGCTCCTGGAATCTCCTTCCTCAAGATATCAGGGGTTGCCGCACACTTGGTACCTTTAAGTCACGCTTACACAGTTACCTGTTGTCTAATAATTAATTTTTCTCTATTTATTTAATTTTATACTATGTCATTAATCTTTTCCTATTTTTTATATATATTGTACATATATATTTAATTCGTTAAATTTAGAGTAAATCAAAATACATTATAAATATTAATTGTATTGTATTCATAACTTGTAATCGTTTATATTTATAGATATATATTGTAATTTAGATTTAAGACTATTTTTTGTTTGTATTTTTTTTTTAAACCTGGTTGAGTGGTAGACAAGGCCTTAAGGCCTTAACTCTGCCAGGTAAAATAAAGCTATTATTATTATTATTATTATTATTATAAAACCTGCCTGATATTTTGAGAGCCTATTGTTCTCTTTAGCCCATTGTCTGATTCGTTCGTAAAGTACTTTACAATATATTTTTCCGAACACTGACAAGAGACAAATTCCCCTATAACTTTCTGGTATCTGTGCCCCACCTTTCCCTTTGTATAGCGGTTGGATGACACCTGTCGCCCAGGCTTCCGGATAATCTCCTCCATTAAAAAGTTTGTTGAACGCAGTTTTCAAAACGTCTAATAATTTATTGGATGATATCATATTTTTCAAGAATTCCCCTGGTATTCCATCAATTCCAGGTGCTTTACCATTCTTTAAACATTTAATGGAAGAAACCACTTCATTTTTCGAAATATCCTGATCCAGTAATTGAATATGAATTGGGTCAGGGATCTCAACTATATTTCCTTGATTATATCTTAACCTCTCATTTCCCAGCACCCTATAAAAATAACCAGAGACCAGACGTTTAGGCATTATAAATAATTAAAATAGGCAGGCAAAAGGCATTATAAATAGCTAAAATAGGCAGGGAAAAATACATTATAAACAGCTAAAATAGGCAACGAAAGGAATTAGAAAAACTTTGAACTGGACCCGTTTATTTAATAAATTACACCATTTAATAACACGAACGTCATACTTAAAGAATTTTAAAGTTTTAAACAAAATGCCAGTGTTGTACTTAACACAAAAAATAAATGAAAATATCTTTAAAAGGCCTATATATATATATATATATATATATATATATATATATATATATATATAGCAATGCCTTGTTCGTTGCACATGACAATCAAATGCTTTTTTAAGTTCTCTGGGGTAATGTTGAGTCTCCTGTCACATAACACATTTTTCATATGAAAAAATGACCTCTCAACATCGACATAAAACTGTGGCGTTTCAACCACAAAGGTATAATTCGTACAGATTCACTTTCAAATTGAAGATAGATTTGAAAAGGCATTCTGCCAAAATTCCGGTCTCTGGAACAACGTCGGCTACGATATTATAACTAACTAACTCACTGGCACTATCGAACCCATAGGTTCAACGCGCGGATATAAGCTCTCCATATATCCCTATCCTGAGCCAATGTTTTCCAATCATCCCCTGTATAATCTACTTCCCTCAAATCATAGTTAATGTTATTCTCCCACCTCATTCTTGGTCGCCCAACTGGGCGTTTTCTCTCTGGTTTTCCTACAAGAAGCTTCCATGCACGTCTTTCATTCTCCACTCGTGCCATATGTCCTGCCCATCGCAGTCTACGAGACTTAACTGTTATTATATCTGACTTCCTATAAAGACCATGTAATTCACTGTTATGCAGTCTTCTCCATTCACCTGTCTGTACATCTCTCTTTGGTCCAAAAATTTTCCTAAGAACTTTATTCTCAATTACTCGTAATGTCCTTTCCTCCCTTAAAGTAAGAGTCCATGTTTCGCATCCATATAATAAGACTGGTAGAATAATAGTTTTATATATTTTATGTTTAACGTTTTTTTGAAAGGAGTTGGGAAGTCAAGAGTATCTGTAATGCATAATAACATGCATTTCCAGATTTGAGCCAATGTTTAATTTCCTTGTGCTTCTCATTCCTGTTTGTGATTATTGTTCCTAGGTATTTGAATTCAGCCACTTCCTCAAATTTTCCCTTATTTGTCATTAGCTGTCCATTTCCATTATATAATGTATTTTTATGTGTGACCATATATTTAGTTTTACTGATATTTACTATTATATTGTGAGTAAATATGTACTTTATTTATTGTTAGCAGCATAGAGCATTCTAGAACTCTTTAACATGGTTTTAAAGGAAATTATTCTTCTTAGAACGAACACCTTTTCTAACGAAATGTGAAAGAAGATACGAAATGTAAGTTAAGGTAGAACCTACACAAACAAAACAAGAGAAGACTGTAGTCATAATAAACAAACTAACTTCCTCATTAAGCAGTACACGCGTATTTCAAACCGGTATAAACCAATTTCAACGAACCAATCTCCATTAAATTTATTTCCAGTTACATTATGTGCTAGATTGTTCTTTTCATTCTCTGGGGAAATAAGTCACGTTCGTATAAAATTACATTCGTTCCACTTACGGAGTTTACATTTTTATAACAAATATATACAAACGGAACACCTATATGCAAATATTTAACTTCACATATTGGCCTATTGTAACCTCTGCTTTAATAAATAGCCTAACTTCTAAAATCATTTCGACACTAATTTAAAAAAAATATATTTTCTTGGCATCAACTATGTTCAAATCTTATAAATTTAATAATAATAATAATAATAATAATAATAATAATTAATAATAATAATAATAATAAATACATTAAAAGCTAAATTAGTACAAAATCCGCAAGAATATAAATATATAATACTTTGGCATTATTTTTCCTTTTATACGGAAGTGAGATTTGGACATTAAGAAAAGAGAGACAGGAGCAGAATCAAAGAAACGGAAATGAAATTTCTGAGAAGGACAGCAGGATACACTCTTTTAGATCGAAAAAATGTTTAAAGAAATTTTAGATCAATTAGAAGTAGATTCAGGAGAGGAAAAACTCAACAGATATAAATTAAACTAGCTAGACAATATAAAAAGAACGGATAATTTAAGAAGCCCAAAAATGATGATGCAATATAAGCCCAAAGGACATCGTCGACCAGGAAGACCTCTTATAAGACTGCTAGATGGGGTCGAATCATGTCTACGAAGGCCTAATTCGTGACGGATGACGATAAATATAACCTAATAATAAAAACGTATTGATTTTTTATTATTAACAACATTTTATCTAGAGCGTCCACCGCTGTGGTCTCGAGGTAGCGTGCTGCGTTGTCACGTAGTGGGCCCGGGTTCGATCCCCGGTCGGGACAGTTTTTCTGGGTGAGGTTTTTATCGAGGTTTTTCCTCACCTATAAGACAAATGTCAGGAAAATTTTAAGGCCCAAACGGTCCCCGAAATCATATGACCATCATCATTATCATCATCATCCTTCACCGTTGTGGAAAGCAACGGGAAGCTACTACACCTACAATTCCCTAGTAAACCTGCAAAACATAGCATGAAAATGCTATGATTGCAGTGAAGGACCTGCCCTCGGGCAGATTACTATGGATGGATTATCTACAGCAATCTCACTAAAAGTTTTAATTTATCTAAAGAAAATCAAAACTTGATTGCGATTTAATTTACTATTTAACGGTTAGAGGAAAGTACATAAAAATTAAAAGAAATAAACTTCTAGAAAATAAAATTGTCTTGAAAATGTAGCATCTCATCATTACAATTTCAACACTAGATGGCAATAGCGTATCATGATATTTTGAAATGTTGACAAATGAAAAAAAAAAAAAAAAAGGAAAAAGGTTGAGAGGCGATAATAGTATATTACGATGCAAGGTTGGGAAGTAGTTTTTACAGAATTGACGAAAAAATGTTTAAAAGCCGAGCGATAGCGAAGTTTTTAATTTTCCAGATTCTGTAAAACACTTCACAAACGTGCGTTGTACATTCTTTTTTTCGCGATGGTGTTTTCAAAATAATAAATAGTAAAAAATATAACATTTTTGTTGGAAATATTTGCGTTCATTATAAACAATTGATTAACGTTAACAGTGTGGGCAATGTTTATTAGTTGAAACAACAGGAGGCCTTGAGGAACAATTATTGATAACATGGCCGCAAGTACGTATTTATTGTTTTATATTGTTTCAAATAAAGTTCAGTTCATTAAAAATGCTGTGATTTGTTTCGTATAACATATATTAATACTACCTTTTGGGTATTTTCTGTATAGGGCCTATACATTGTACGTAGTATACATAGAGGGCACTGGTTTTACTTCCCGCACGTGGGTGTAAGTGTAATATTACAGTATAGTTATTTAGGTTGGCAACCCCGAAATATAGGAAGTTGAACTTTCAATAATGGTCATTGCTGGTAAGTAAGATAAAACGCACTATCCCGCAAAACCGAAAACTAAGGGTTCGTTAAATATTATGGTATACGCGACAAACAAAATATGGCGGTTACATGTTTAAAAATTGTATCATGTTTTTAGATACGGAAAATAAAAATATAATTTAAAATTATAATATAGAGTGGAAACTCAATCGTCCTAGTAATAGAAGGTAGCGGTAATATTCTACTGTTTGTGGGTTAAATCAGTTTGACGTATACAAATTAATGTAATCAAAGTTTCCCCAACAACTCTAACAATTGAATTACATGAGCGTTTTTCAACAGTAGACAAAATACTATAGTAATTGTTTATTTTGTATATTATTCTCACTTGCATCACGTTTTGAGTTCGCTCCATGCTTTTATCGACCATATACGACCACGCACCCATTTTCCGGTGTCTTGTAACCAGGATTCTTTATGTCAGCTTTAACATCCCACCGTCTAGGAAAGGCGACTCAATTTCAGTCTTCCAAATGCTCGTCTAAATGTGCTTGGGAAATAAGTATCCGTGCGTTCTCTATTCCGTCTCGTCAATCTTCTGATTCGATTTCAGCTCTCTTATCGTGTAACCTAATGCAAGTTACAGTTTTACATTTCCTTTCACTTTAGTACGTACCGTGTTAAAACCAGTAAAAAAAGTGCTAGAACATCACAAATTTTACTTCAGAGTCGGCTAGAGATTAACATGGATTTAACGTACGCAAATGTATCAAACATATATTGCAAAATGTCAGTAATAATAGCGAAGTAGGCCTATATATAGGAAAAATTAAAATGAATTTAGAAACTCGTACAAAATAACACTCTAGATATATAAATGGTGAAATTGTTACAATTTCAACTCATAGTTTACTAGAGAATCACTTAAATTGAAAGAGAAACTAAACTTCTAAAAACATTTAGTGAAGCCTTTGGAATTAACAGTTTGGGAAAATATATACATTCAGAAGAATAAATACAGATCCATGAATTTTGAAATTCTGGACGAAAAACATTTGATCTCCAAGTTCATAAAATCGACACCAGATGGTAGTTCAGAAGATGGTGTTAACGGCGAAATTCCGACAGCTGCAGTTTGACTGAAGATTATGGTGACTGATCATTGAAACCGGTACCGTGAATGCACGCAACTTTATGGGGTGAGATATATAAAAACATTTTCTCCAACTCATGTATAAATTGAAAATATCTCATAGTGTTACTTTCCTCTTTTATTTTGATTAAAATCATAAGTTATGTTAACCCCAAAACCATCGCCGTGGTCTCAAGGTAGCGTGCTGCCTTGGCACGCAACAGGACCGAGTTCGAATTTCGGCCGGGACAAGTTTCCTAGGTGTGGCTTTTTCGGGTTTTTCCCTCACCTGTAAGATAAATGTCAGGATACTTTTAACACCCAAACGGTCCCCGAATATCATATCACCATCATCGTCATCATAATTCATATTTTCCTTATATTAAGTTTAGGATTAAGGACTCTCCTGGAGCACCAATATCATCATCACCCATCATATCATCGGGCCAGCGTAACCCCGCCTTCCACACACCCCAACCTCAGAAGTGGGTTATAATTACACCGATGCCAGGAGAGAACATCAGAAATGTCAAAACGACAAGTAAGGGCATTGAATATACATTAGGGTTATAACTTTTTGGGCTTTTGTGAAATAAAATATTTCCTGTGTAATAAATGGGTGAACGTTTGCTTAAAACCATTGAGAAAGGCATTCATTTCACTGAGCTTCAAGAAAAGACCACCCCCAAATAAATATTTAGTTTAACAATATATCTAAATTTCTTATTGAATCTACTCACTTAATATATTGTGTATTATTGGTATATAATGATATGTAGTGCTCATACTCATAACATTTGATATCTATGATTACTAGTGAATGGAAAAAAATAGCTTGTTTTATTATGATGTCACACAAGAAAAGTTATAACACCACTCAGAAAAATAAAGGGACCTGGGCGAATAATCTAGTGAGATTCCAGTAGTTAAATAGTAGAAGATTATAATAATAATTACACATTATTTTATGGCAACACTACACAATATATTAATTTAATAGTTTTAATATTGTGAAACTAAACATTAATTTGGCAGTGATCGTTTCTTAAAGCTCAGTAAAATTATGGCCTTTTTCAATGGTTTTAAGCAAAAGTTCATCCATTCATTACACAGGAAATATTTTATTTCACAAAAGTCCAAAAAGTTATAACCCTAATATAGTTATATATATATATTAGGTCCACCGTTGTGGTCTCGAGGAAGCGTGCTGCCTTGTCACGCAGCGGGCCCGGGTTCGATCCCCGGTCGGAACAGTTTTTCTGGGTGAGATTTTTATCGGGGTTTTTCCTCACCTGTAAGAGAAATGTCAGGAAACGTTTAAGGCCCAAATGGTCCACGAAATCATATGGCCATCATTCATATTCACCTTAGATTAAGCTTAGGATTAGGGACTCTCCTGGCGCACCACTATCATCATCACCCGTCATATCATCGGGGCAACGTAACCCCGCTTTTTCAGGCGCCCTAACCTCAGAAGTGGGTAACAAGTACGGAGAGAACACCAGGAATTTCGAAAGACAACCTGGGGCATTTGAAAAAAAAGTATATATATATATATATATATATATATATATATATATATATATTGGCCCCTAGCTGTAAAACAAAAATTCTAAATTATTTCTTAATATTGTTCTAAACTCTAATTTGAGATGCACAAAATAAATGGACTGAATTGAGTACAACATGAGAAATATGTAAGATTGCTCATTATTAATTAAAATATGAGAGAAATATTATAATTATGCAGAATAATGTTGATTAAGCCTTTCACAATTCATCTCCAAGAGCTCGAAAAACAAAAGGCAGAGAAATTATACACTTCGTGCTTATAAATAAACAATGAAGTTAGCAGAAATGGAGTTCTACTTAGTAACGAGTTTATTTCGCGCACTATGACGTCACATTACTGTAGTTCTCATTATATTAATAAGAGAATATAAAAGAGAGGAAATAATAAACACTGCTTGCATTTTACTCAACACCCAGATTTATTTTTAACAACACCCACATTTAGATTAACATAGTTTTTACACTGAATATATTATAATTAAAGATCGGAGAAATATTAACTTACAAGCGCCGGAGGATATCTTGTTATGGCCTATAGATATGTCACAGGTACACCCTTAGTCAACAAAAAATGTGTCATCTCTTGAACGCATATTTCTTCTAAGTCCTACTCGACACAGCGCTGGGTTCACACTAGTAAACTAGTCATAATTGTGCAAGCCCTGAGCTACTGCGTTATGTGGCATGAACTGGGTGAAGATACTCCTACGTGCCCTGTTAGGTCAGCGGTAAAGCATGCAGTCACTGTTTCTGTTAATGATGGTCGCAGGTTCGCGTCCTCAATTATGTAGTTTTTTTCGTGATATTTGTATTAAAATGTTTCGTGAATTAAATACATTTTATTTTGACAATTGAACTAAATCAATGTTAATGTCGTTATTGTAACAATTATTTTACCACATTCAGGGTTTGTTCTAGGTGATGTCAATGTATTGATTTTAATATACTAATGCGCACACGTTCTGCGCAAAAGCAACAGCCTCTAACAAGTTTGTTTATAATGAACTCTAATTGTCCTGCAGATGCACGAAAGACGAAAGATGGCTTATGGGCACAAATTCAGGACGTCTGGGATGCTCTAGCCGAAAGTCCACGTGACTGTAGAAATTTGATTGCATCAATGCCCCGCAGATTGAGGGCGGTAATAAATACTGAGGGTTCATACACCCGATATTAATTTTGTTAAAGTTTTCATTTTAGAAGATATTTTCTTTCTTCATTTAATTATTAGAAGGTTTTCATTTATGTGGTTTGTGTATGCATTAATGCCATAAAACTCAAATATAAAATTAAATACGAAACTATATTACAGGCGAAATGCTATCCTAATATTCAGTAAAAAAAAACAGAATGGGAATCGAACCCTTGAGGTTACGAACGCAGATGTTGTGTGTTAAACCTCTCGACCACGGAAACACACAAAGGCAAGCTCTCTCTTTTATGTTACTTGAGTGTGAACTGCGTTAACTAGCAAACAACGCAGTATAATTACTGAAAACGTGTTAATGTGATTAAGTCTTCTGCGAGTGCTCACGAAGTTCCCCGATCGGTTGATATAATCAAAAGACGACTACTTTTTTATCTAAGGGTGTACATCCGACATAGTAAAATTGTCTTATTTCATTTTTAAATTTGTACCTTATAAAATAGTCGTCCTCAACTATAATAACTTCTGTTACAAACGCCGTAACACTATTACAATTCTAGGCCTTTCAAAGACATGTTTCATCCTCAGGAATTGTTATGTTATTGAAATTATTTGAATATTTCATCCAGAGGGATTTGGTTGTTGGGTTTGTTCTCATTTAGCATATTTTTATTTTCTGCTTCCTCGAAATTTTAATCTCTTCCTTGAAATTATCAAGGAAGCTGAAAATAAAAATATGCTAAATCAGAACACAGCCAATAACCTAAGCCATCTGTATGAAATATACAAACCATTTCAGTACCATAAGAATTCCTGAGGATGAAGCATGTCTTTGAAAAGCCTAGAATTTTAATAATGTAACGACGTTTGTAACAGAAGTTATCATAGCTGAGGATGACTGTTTTATAAGGTACAAATTTAAAATTGAAATAATTTTAACCTCAACGGTCTTCAAACATGATTATTAAATGTATAAAATTATCTTACTTAAAATTCACATTCTAGAGATTTTCTGGAGAAATATACGACGCAACACATTTTACACGAGTCTACAATTCGTAAGGAATTCAGTGATTCATAACTATATTACAATATCATTCTAATATTTATAGTTTATTATATAGAGCCATAGCAGCCTCTAGAGCCATTACTGATACTACAACGCGACATAATAATGACGTTTGAATTTCGCGGGTAAAGGAGAGAAGTGGTCTCGCATTGGTAGAAATATATTTGTAAATCGCCGACTCATGAGTCGAAAGACCTGCGCAGACAATCGTAACGTCTGGGTCCTCATTCCAGATATCTCTACGCACCTCTACTTCCCCTTTCGGGATAGAGCTCTATAGCTAGAAACTTTTATGTTTGGGAGTGTCTCGGCTGAGAGCCTAGAAAGTTCCTCCCCACATGTGGCGAAGAGGAAAGCGAGTCGATTGTGTCTTTTGACAGCGATAAGTGAGCGGACAAAGAGAGAACACATTGTATTGAGTGTACTAACCAGATATTGTAAACTAATTGTGTACGAGATAAACTTTAAATCAAGATTAATTATTTGTGAAAATTGTGAATGAACTGTAATTGAAAGTTTGTAGAATCAAATAAAGTTATATTGAAATATTAAACGATAATCTGTGTGATTATTTACAACATAAACGACGTGAGGACGACTGCTGCAGCCACTTAGTGACAATACAGGGCGCTGTAAAATTCTCCTTACAAACTTCTAGGACTTGTAGAGGGGACTGAGTTGATACTATTCAGAATTGGAAACCATGTCCGGAAACTTACCGTTTCCGTGCTACAACCGTTTGAAAACAAGCATTGCCTGAACGTACGTCACGTGTCTCAACAAGTAATAGCTTCGTCTAAATCGAAAATTTCCTTTTTTTTTTTAATTCGATATTTTGAAAACTGTAAAAATTGATTCTGGAGGGTATATCGGGGATTATTAATGCAAGTCATGATTCAATTTTAATTTTGTTTCTTTGGTTATTGACGAGTTGAATTGTAAAACAAGCGATGTACTGTATCACGCCTCATAATAAATTACTTGTAAAAGTGGTCGCGTTAAAAACATGTTTTCATACGGCTGTAGCACGGAAACGGTTAGTTTCGGGACATGGTTTCCCATTCTAAATATTATCAACTCAGTCCCCTCTAGAAATCCTAAGAGTTTGTAAGGGGAATTTATAGAATAGAATAGAATAGAATATGGAATTTATTGCCTTTTTTTTTTCAGAATAAAGAAAATACATATGCATTTACATTGCGCACGGGCCTGCTTGGCCGTACGTGCATTATTTTTCCATGAATAAAAAAATAAAACTAATAATATAAACAAATACCTACAAATACACCTGTATCAAAAAACAATAACAGGCTACATATAAGTAAAATCTATGTCTGCACTAAATCAAAATAATACATATCTACATTCATCCACATTCCGTACATTAATATTAAAAAAAATGCTAGAAAACAAATTAGAAAAAAAAAGCACACACACATACACCCACACACCCCCACACATATACACACCGCACGCTCATACCCCCCTCCCCCCGTCCCTGCAGACATTAAGTGCACTATCAGACTATTCAACTTATCAGACCTACTTATTATATAACATGATTAAAGATCGAAAACAAAGACCATATTGAGATTCTTCTTATTGTTAATACATATATCCTTAATCTACAATTTTGTTATATCTCAATTTTCTTACTGTACCCAAAAATTTGCATGTTTTTGATTCACTCTCGATCCGTCCTAAAAGATCCCAACACGCCACTCTCCCTCGATCCGACCTGAGAAATCTCTCCGGCAGCATCTGTAATCTAAGTTGTTCTGTCTCTCTACAGAATGCTATAATATGCTGCCAGTTTTCATGGTCATCGCATAGTGGGCATAGTTTAATGCCTTCCTCATTTGTTAAATTATGGGCCATCCATCCCCCCAAATGAAACCATGCAATAGCACTTTTATCATCCCCATCCAAAGAGTCAATATATTTCTCCCTTCCCCACGAAAGTTTCAGTTCTGTCTGCAGGGTGAGCGATATTTTCTGACTACACTCTGCTTCTATATACTGTCTGTCTATATCGATTAGTCTCTTCTTAACTGTCCTCCAAACATTTATATTATTCCGCGTACTCCTCTCCCATACCCAACCCATCCCTATGCCCTTCAATCCCCTTTCTACACCGATTACCCAATCTCCCGAAACACACTGCCTTTTCTGTTCATTGTAACACTCTGCTCTAAGCGAGTCCTGATTCCCGTTTATTATGTCCAACCAATACTTAATAGCCATAATTTTGCCCCTTATTGTGTCCGAAAATGTACCGAATTCCTTCAGTATGCCACAATTTGAAGTCCCCGTTGCTAATCTCATCGCTTTCTTAAGAAACATAGGTTGAATTTTATCTAGTGTCCCCGTTCGTTCCCAACCCCATAATTCTGAGCCATACAGCATGGTCGCTCTCACAGTCGAAGAATAAACCTGTTCTAGTGTACGCATCGGTATGTTTCGCAATTTTGACATATTATTAAGCATTTCGCTTGTCCGGCACCTAGCTCTCATTGTTGCATTTTCGATGTGTCTCGTCCATTTTCCATTCATTGTCAAAGTCATCCCCAAGTAGACAAAGTTTTTAACATTTTCTAAATTCTCACCACGGTATGTCCACCTTTCCCTCCCGCTGTATACCGACCCGTTTTTAAAAGTCATGGCTTTCGTTTTGCTAACGTTAACAGTAAGTCCCCAAGTCGTACAGTATGTCGATAGTAAATCTAAACCCTTCTGCATGCCATCTATTTTTGTGGAAAAGAGGCATAAGTCGTCTGCATACATTAGAACAGGAATACTTCGCCCACCCACCGTAGGAGCATCGATCCCCTCTACTTCCAGCATCAAAGCTACATCGTCTATAAATAAGTTTAATAACAATGGTGACAGTACGCATCCCTGTTTTACAACCCTTAACTGCCTTTATATTTTCTGAAACTTGGTCCCTCCCATATTTAACACAGAACTCCACTTTTTTATAAATTCCCATTAGCGCCCTAATCATAGTTCCCGATACTCCTAGTTGCCATAATTTCTGCCATAGGGCATTGCGTTCAACAGAGTCAAATGCTTTTTTCAGATCTATGAAAGTACAGTGTAACCTGCCTCGTTTGACACTCAAACATCTGTTAATTGCTGTTCTCAGGACAAATAGATTGTCCGCCGTCCTGAAGCCTTCCCCGAACCCGGCTTGGTATCGTGAAATTTTATTATTTTCATTTATCAAATTTTTTAGCCTGTTATACTACCCATAATAACCTATAGTATACAGCTGATATGAGAGCTTCAAAGTCTATTCCCTCAAAACTAGTCTCCCTCCTGGCAAGATAGACTTCCCTCATTCAGCGTATTAGAAGTCAGATGCTTCTGCCAAGTAGAAAGGGGATTGAAGGGCATAGGGATGGGTTGGGTATGGGAGAGGAGTATAGAAATGTTTGGAGGACAGTTAAGAAGAGACTAATCGATATAGACAGACAGTATATAGAAGCAGAGTGTAGCCAGAAAATATCGGTCACCCTGCAGACGGAACTGAAACTTTCGTGGGGAAGGGAGAAATATATTGACTCTTTGGATGGGGATGATAATAGTGCTATTGCATGGTTTCATTTGGGGGGATGGATGGCACATAATCTAACAAATGATGAAGGCATTAAACTATGCCCACTATGCGATGACCATGAAATCTGGCAGCATATTATAGCATTCTGCAGAGAGACAGAACAACTTAGATTACAGATGCTGCCGGAGAGATTTCTCAGGTCGGATCGAGGGAGAGTGGCGTGTTGGGATCTTTTAGGACGGATCGAGAGTGAATCAAAAACATGCAAATTTTTGGGTACAGTAAGAAAATTGAGATATAACAAAATTGTAGATTAAGGATATATGTATTAACAATAAGAAGAATCTCAATATGGTCTTTGTTTTCGATCTTTAATCATGTTATATAATAAGTAGGTCTGATAAGTTGAATAGTCTGATAGTGCATTTAATATCTGCAGGGAGGGGGGAGGGGGGTATGAGCGTGCGGTGTGTATACGTATGGTGGTGTGTGGGTGTATGTGTGTGTGTGTTTTTTTTCTAATTTGTTTTCTAGCATTTTTTTTAATATTAATGTACGGAATGTGGATGAATGTAGATATGTATTATTAAGATTTAGTGTAGACATAGATTTTACTTATATGTAGCCTGTTATTGTTTTTTGATATAGGTGTATTTGTAGGTATTTGTTTATATTATTAGTTTTATTTTTTATTCATGGAAAAATAAAGCACGTACGGCCAAGCAGGCCCGTGCGCAATGTAAATGCATATGTATTTTCTTTCTTTACAGCTGCATATGAGGAACAGATGAAGAATCTATAACAGAAGAGAGAGGAAGTAGGATTTCTACACCTCCAGTGCCAGAGCGACCTACTCTGAACAGAAGCAAACCAGCAACTGAGACTTGTAAACAGACTAGCGGTGCACGTATTCTACTACAAGATGTGCAAACAAACGACATTTCCACAAGGTATCCGACACGGGTTTTTTTATACTGCGAGAAAAGTTGTGGTCCATATCATATGCTCTGATGCACTGAACAAGAAAATAAACACGACTGAAATTACCACCACAGCCTAAATACTTAACTGCACAGTTTTGGAATTCTCTCTGTATTATTGTTTATGAGCTCTGTGAATAAATGCAGCGATGAGGTTCTTACTATCAGATACATAAATCGAGAGATGTAGCGTGGCGTATGTAAACGAGACGCACATTGGTACACTAGCCATCCTAAATCTGTCGATTTACACTCTTTTGACACTGATTACATGAATTAATGTAATCAATATAATCCATTAATATTCAACCTAAGGAATAACGTATATCTTTCAGCCCTTTAGTTATGACTATTTAACTCATGCCCCAAATGGCAGTCAATGACCAATCAGATTTCAATGAATTTTAATTTACAACCAATCACAGTCGTTTTTCACTTCGATTTTATCACTTTCATTTTATCAAGTGGCTCCCAGATGGTATATATAGTGCACGAATGTAACCAGATTCTGCTTGCGAGATATAATAGAAAAACATTCCTAGCAATGGATTATACCATAAAAAAGAAACCATTGTTTGCACTTTCTTACACGTATTATTTCCCAGGAATTAACGTTGCAAAAAATATAATTGACATATTTACAGCATAGAGCATCAGAAATTAATTAATAACCTGTAATGATGTTTTTAATTTTTTTCTCCACTACGGTGCATTCTTACAATATTGCGAGTACATTAGGCAATACATATGATCTGGTTGCAGTGATGAACAAATGAAACAACGTTTCTCATTTGTTTTCAAACATCGCCGTTTACATTCTATATATAAGTATTTTAAAATAACTATATTTAAATAATGATTTGTGAGTAAACAGCCTAATTTTATTCGTTAAATAGTCCTAACAAATGCCACTCTTCATTTCCAAATTCTCTATATAAATTGGAAATCACTTGTGACATTACTATTGATAATTCCTACAATTCATATGAAAACTCTACTAAATTATAACTTTATATATATATATATATATATATATATATA
Organism: Diploptera punctata; assembly: GCA_030220185.1. NCBI lineage: Eukaryota > Metazoa > Arthropoda > Insecta > Blattodea > Blaberidae > Diploptera > Diploptera punctata. The sequence continues at coordinate 6,087,166 of JASPKZ010010655.1, read as the reverse complement.
TATATATATTATGTTATTTTCTCATAATACTAATCACAGAACTTTAACGAAACAATTCATGTAGTAATTTGTGGGAAATGAACAATTACAATGACTTGGACACGTGATGAGGATTAATGAAGATATATTGTCAGTTAGGAGTTTAGTGTGGGTTCCAAATGGGAAGAAAAGAAGAGGGAGACTTAAGAAGACATTAGAGGGAATTAAGAATTTGATGAAGGAAAGGTGACTGCAGGATGATGACTGGAAGGATAGAGATGAATGGAGAAATATAATCAAAACTTACTATTGGGCATAGGAAAAAAAAAAGATGTTGTATACATTTCAAACCTGTTGAGTAAATAAAATATTAATAATTTTAAACTATAAAATTATTCTTCGTCTTTTCATAATAGTTTAATTTTTCGCCTTACAGGCGCATTTACACGTTCCATGCTACCCAGATTTTATAGCGTACGACATATTGAGAGAAGGGATTTAAATTTTGGATTGCATACGTACTTTTTTGAGCATACAAGGGCATCCCTGAATGAGTGATCAGCTCAATCTAAAGCTCATCCGAGACAACATGAACAGCTAAGACGAAACACACCATTCTATCATAAATTCATACTTAACGTATCTAATATCATGATTATGATGGCCAGATGATGTTCATGGAGCATTTGGGTCTTAAAGTTTTCCTGAGATTTGTCTTACAGGTGAGAAAAAATCTTAAGAAAAAACTTCATCCAGGATCGAAACCTGGCAAACTGCGTACGGGGCAGCGACAATATATGGAGACTACAGCGATGGACAACCTATAAAATTAACTATCCTTTCTTCTTCTTCACTTCACGGGATAGGTAAATAGCCTGTTCTGCCTCACAGTTGTTCTATCCATATTTTCAATGGCCTTCCTACATTCTTTGAACTTCTTGGCTTAGTCATGTAGTTAAATGTTGCTCTTCGTAATATTCTTACATTCATTATTTCTACATGTCTAAACCATATGTATCTATATTCTTTGATTTTATAATTCAGTTGATATTACTTAACTGTTCTTATATCTTCATTCTTTATCCGATTCAATCTTGTGCAGCTTTTTGTTCTTCTAAGGAAGTTCATTTCTACGTTTTGTATTCTAGTGTGTAATTTTTGGTCATTACCCAAGTTTCACTCCCATAAAGTAATACAAGAACTGCCAATGTTTTATAAACTTTAATCCAGTATCTCTTTTTGTTTTGTTCTTTAATGTTTTATGTACAGTTCCGCATATCAATTGAAATTTCGACAGTTTCATATTTATGTCTCTTTCAGTTTTTGTGTTTATAGTAAAATTACAAACTTAAATAATTGAAATGTGTTACTTGTTGCAGAGGTTTGTTGTCTTATGATTTTTGATCTTATATGTTCATTTCCCCAAAATGCCATTATTTTTGTTTTTATTTTGATATTTAAAAATTATATTCTTGGCACAGCTGATTTAATCGACGTAAATAGTACTGCGAATTATTTACATTTTCTTGAATAATAACCAGATCATCAGCATACATTAAAACATTTAACATTTTAAAATGGTTCACTCTTATTCCTATACTCTAATAGAAAATATTAAATTAAATTATCTGCTTTAATTATCACGTGTTGTGAAACGTAGGCCATGAGGACTGAAGCCATGACTAATTAAGTATCTAATCCACTCACTGGCATTATCGAATCCGAGCGCGGACATAAGCTCTTCATACACCTCCATCTTGAGTCAATGCTTTCCATCATCTATATAATTTACCTCCGTTCAAAACATGTTTCATCTTATTGTCGTAATTCACCTACGCCTACCTATTAGGCGCTTTTCCTCTGATTTTCCTATAAGAAGCTTCCATGGCTCTCAATTTCCAATTCCTGCCGCACCATGTATAAATCTAATATAGGCCTATAAAATGAATGTTTGTTTGTTTGTTTGTTCGTATTTTATTAGCTGCCATACCGTTCATCCGATTGTGATGGGGCTTTTTGAAACATGTTCAGGAGATTCCCGGTATGAACATAGGCTATAAGAGAGTTGTAGCTAATACTCAAACCCTTCACCCTTACAAATCACACTTTATAGCGAAAAACGTGAAATAAAGTCCCTATTTTGACGCTTAATTGGCTTACGCTTCCTGAACCATAACAAATACACCAAAATAACGTACAAAGAATTGAATATCTCAAAAAACCTCTACAAAAAAGTACACGACATCATATGATTACATTTTACGGATAACTCACGATAACCACTTTTGTCTTTCATTGATGCCAAGAAGATCGGGCTAAGTAGATTCCCGTTCAAGCATGCTCTGCCATACTGTCCTTCCGATTATTATGGGGCTTTTAAAAAATGTTCAGGAGAATCCGGAGATGAACATAGGCTATAAGACAGTTGTAATACTCAACACCTTCACCCCTAAAAATCACCCTTTATAGTGAAAAACGTGAAATAAAGTATCTTTTTTGACGCTTAAATGGCTTACGCTGCCTAAATCATAACAAATACACCAAAATAATGTACACGGAATTGAGAATATCTCAAAAAAACTCTACAAAAAAGTCCGCGACAGCATATTTTTATCTTTTACGGATAACTCATAATAACCATTTTTGTCTTCATTGATGCCAAGAAGATCGGGATAAGCTGATTACCGAGCAAGCATAGCAGCTCAAGGCAGGTGGTAAAAACACATTAACATTTATTTAGGAGTAGCAGCGCACGCCGGGTATTAGCTAAAATTCGTATACTCAAATACTGGTTGCGAGTAATCCAAGGTGAACAAACAATGCTTAGAGCAATTTGCTACGACCACCAAATTAAAAACATAGATGTTAAATTTTGGGCAGACGAGGTTAGGAGAGAACTCCAAAAGATTGGGATGGGCTGGATATGGGAAAAAGGGACTGAAAATCGCAAGAACGTGTGGAGAAAAATAAGGAGGAGGTACTTAGATGTAAACCAACAAGATACCTTCGCCGAATGTACAGGAAAACGCTCACTGTGTTTACAAAGAGACCTAAAACACGTCTGGGGAAAAGAATCGTATATACTCAACCTAGGATTTAAGGAGAGATCAGGGCTTGCTTGGTTTAGGCTAGAGGCATGGAAATTTCTAAAAATTAGCGACGATCACGATATGCGAATATGTCCAATGTGCGGGAACTTTGAAGATGAGATACATATATTAGGAAAATGTAATGATTTAGAATATTGGAGACGTCAGTTATTACCGGAAAGATTTCTAAATTCAAATCGGGAAAGATTGGCATGCTACGAGTTATTGGTAAATCCAGAAAACTGGATAAACCTCGGTAAATTTCTGGACAAAACGCGAAAAATAAGGACAACACTCATTCATGAATAAATATATGTTATCAAAATGCAATACCATTAATTATTAACAATTATATATAAATTAATTAGTGTATAATGCTATTGTGTTATTATTTAATTGTAATATTAATGTGTTTTCTTTATGTAATTGTAATGTTAATGTTTTTCTAGTGTATAATGCTATTGTGTTATTATTTAATTGTAATATTATTATTGTGTTTTCTTTATGTAATTGTAATGTTATTGCTGTTTTTGTTGTTTATTTTTCTTTACACTAGTACCAATTATTACTTTATTGTAACGGACTGTCAACAGCACGTACGGCTTACTGCCCGTGCGACCCATATTTGTAAATAATATTGTAAATATCTTACTTTTGTCTAATAAAGTCCTACTACTACTACTACTACTAGTAAACAATATTATTAAATTACTAGTGTAAATTTAATGGGAATAGAAAACTATGTTTACTGCTGAATGAAGAGTAAGTTACATTTTTTTTTTCGCGGAACCAAATTGTTGAGTTCAATTATCTCAAAATGGCTTTCGAAATATTGATCTAATCACGAAACTAAATGATAGAGAATTTAGTAAAATTATTTATTCATTACTCACTCATGAAAAAAAAAAATGCTATTTTAACTGAAATGTTGAATCCAGGGATTCGGTCCATAAAATATTCTTAAATGTTCCACAAGGATATAACAGAAACTGAGAATAATGACAGAAATAAAACAATAAGCACTGCTAGCATTATCACTTCTTGAGAGTACTAATAAAGCCCCATCATTCTACCATTAATTTAATTTTAATTGTATTTCATTTTATTGTATTATTACACATTATTTTCATTGTTATTCAATTTGACAGATAATTAATTGTTTAGTATGACTATTGTTGCAATTTGTTGTATTTATATGTAACATATGTTTGTCCTGGTGAGTAGAAGAGAAGGCCATATGGCCTTAACTCAACCAGGCTAAATAAATCTAAACAAATAGTAACTGGCGATTTGTACGTCTGCAACATCACTGTTTACAATTATGTTCTCTGGTAGGTCAGAAGTAATTTTCGCCAATTTAGTTGATCTCTATTTACATCGAGTCCTTGGTGAAAATATCGGGTCCGTATTTAGTAAATTATAATCCCAGACGAAGTGAATGAAAGCAATAGGTATTTCATACTCAGCACATTATACATGAAGGATTGTACTATAACTTACCTTCATTTAGACGCTGAGAGGGCGTGTTAGTTCTGAGTCTGGCGACACACTTCAAAACTTTAATCATCACCCTTACCTCACAGTGAACTACGAAACATTAAAATATAAAGTAACTAAACTGAATAAGAAGAGCAAATTTAATTACCGTAAAACACAAAAATATAAAACATAACATTGAATACGCCTGAAATAAACTACAGATATGAGTGACATCATAACTGTTCCTATATTCTCAGGTAGTAAGCCATTGTGTCGCTTGAAATTCCCCGTACCCCCCTTCGTCCCTTCCTCTCATTCTTCTCATTTGTTAACTATACCTGTAACTTCTGGGAAATCCCACATGCTGATCACATGTCACCACTGTACTAGTTGATCGCTCGTCTCTATGATTAACACATGTGGATGTAAGGCCAGCAACCGGCAAGTAGGCCAATACTTTCTAGGTCTCTCGCAGCATGGAGTTTAAGTGCCTACCGATATTGTACAGACACTGTCTCATAAGTAATATTTTTATACTAAATTTTATTTGGAATGTTTCCTGACAAGAAATTAAAAAGTACTCGTCAAATGGAGACTATCAGAATCTATGGTCTTGAGCCATCGTATAGCGGAAGTTTATTATAAATTGTGAATGTACGTGAAGATCCTAGACGCGAAATGACTAAATATTAATGCGTCTATAAATCAGAATCAAATAGAAAAACATTAAATATGTAGGATCTATTTTGATAAAAGTGAGAATTCAACTACAGAAATTGAAAGAAGAATAGCTGATGGAAGAAGAAACATTGGTATTGAACTCAGTGTTTTGGAATAAAATACTATATACTGAATGGAGGAAACTATATTTCAAGTTCTGTTACAAAGCATTTTATTATATGGCTCCGAAACCTGAACAGTAAGTAAAAAACAAGCCAACAAGCTGTTAGCAGTAGAAATGGATTTTTGGAGGCGTTCGACAAAAATTTCAAGAAGGGATAAGGTCAGGAACAGCACATTAAGGGAAATTATGCAAGTTGAAAAAAAATCAAGAAAATAAAAGAAAAACGTTTGAAATGGTATGGACACCTTATAAGAATGGTAGAAGAGAGAATACCAAAGAAGATCCTTAATTGGAAAGTTAATGGAAGAAGTGGAAGAGGCAGGCCTAGAGAACGATGGATGGATGGATGGATGGATGGATGGAGTGAAGAGAAGTATGGGAGCTAGAGATTTGAGGGAAGAAGATGCTCTAATCAGGAACCTCTGGCGACAATTCACTTTGGTTTGAAGGAGAAACACTGCATTCCTAAAAACTAGAAAATCAAGAACAATCCTTCTAAGGAGTCGTGATGATGGCTGAGGATGTGAACATGAAATAGGAGGTGATATATACTCATTTAAATAACTCTTATTAATTGAAAACCTCAATGTCATTTCCCATAATTAATTTATGAATACTTCTAAAGTCTAAAATACCTTTACAGAAGTTAAGCTTAAAAATATATGCCAACCTTCTTCTTCTTCTTCTTCTTCTTCCCTTCACGGGCTAGGCAAAAGTTGCCTGTTCCACCTCACAGTTTTTCTGTCCATCTTTTCACTGGCCTTCCTATATTCCTTGAACCTCTGGGCTTGTAGTTGAATGCTGCTCTGGATAATCTTGTTACATTCATTCTTTCTACATGTGTAAACCATTTCTCTCTATATTCTTTGATTTTCTCATTCAATGGATAGCCTATACGTTTAACTCTGTTCTTATATCTTCATTCTTTATCCGATCCAATCTTGTGCAGCCTTTTGTTCTTCTAAGGAAGTTCATTTCTGCACTTTGTATTATACTTTGTAATTTTTTGGTCATTACCCAAGTTTTGCTCTCATAAAGTAATGCAGGGCCTGCCAATATTTTGTAAAGCTTTAATCTAGTATCTCTTCTTGTTTTATTCTTTAATGTTTTATGTATAGTTCCGCGTATCATTTGAAATTTCGACAGTTTCATGTGTATGTCTCTTTTAGTATTTGTGTTAATAGTAGAATTGCAACCCAAATAATTAAAATTTGTTACTTGTTCCAGAGGTTTGTTGTCTATTACGATTTTTGATCTTACATGTTCGTTTCCCCAAAATGCCATAATTTTTGTTTTTTCTTTTGATATTTTAAAATTATATTCTTGGCATAACTGATTTAATTGATGTAAAGAGTACTGCAAATTATTTTCATTTTCTTGAATAATAACCACATCGTCAGCATACATTATTTCATTTAATATTTTAAAACGGTCCATTCTTATACCTATATTAACAATACTTTTCCAATTTTGGATGATGTCATTAATATAAAGATTAGAAAGAGTAGGTGATAAACTACACCCTTTTTTTACACCTCTATTTATTAAAATAGCTTCGGTTTTTGATGTGCCTATATTTATTAAAATTTGAGATTTTACATACAAACTTTTTATCACATAAATTAATTGTGCGGGGTAGCCATGTATTTCCATTATTTTCCATAACTTATCTCTATCAACACGATCAAACGCTTTCTCAAAATCAATAAAAGCAACATGCGTCTGTAGGTTATGTTCTCTTCTTTTTTCAAATATTTCCTGTAATATGAATAAATTATCTGTTGTTGATCGCCCCGTTCTAAAGTAATTTCGTTCTTCTTCAAGTATTGGTTCTGCTATTATTTTAAGTCTTTTATTTATAATCCTTGCATATATTTTATAAATTGAGTAAGTAGGCTAATTCCTCTATAGTATACCAACCTTCTTACAGTAAATTCTAGATAGGGAAAGGTAAAGTGATCCCATGATAGTCCTTGGGAAAAGCTTAGGGTGGTAGGATGTAAGGCACCCACCTTTATAAACAATCAGCCCGATATGTCACTCGAATTGCCAACTCTGTATGACGGCCGCCTTACCCTAGAACGTAGTATGTCACTCATTTCTGTTAGAGAGGCTAAGTCGATTCCAGGGCCGCCAGAATATTTATGCCAGTTTAAAATGTTTGATCCTACTCGAACCGGCTACCTTTCGGCTTATAGCGAATTGCCTTAACGCTACGGCATGCTCCCGAATTTTATGTAGGGATTAATATAATTATAAATAGGAATGTAACAGCTACCCAGCAGTTTTTAAATAATTATTTTTATCCTCAAGTCAAATATATGCATATTTTTATGCTAAAGCGGGAATGGTTTAATGGTAAGTAAAAAAGTTCTTTGTTTAACTGCAAATGAACATTTTAATTATAGAAATGTTATAAATGCGCCTGAGGTTTTTCAAGCGCGGCTTTGGAAATCCGATTGAAATTAAAATGACTTTTCAAATTTGTACTTGTTTCAATTGTACAGTATATTTGATTTCATGGTATTTATATACAACGTGTATATATATTTTTTTACATTACTGGATTTTTGTATGTATGTCTCCCTATCTGTCTTTCTGTCTCTCTCTCTCCCTTTCTCTCTCTACATATTCACACAATTATTACTTCATTCCACAAATATAGATAGGGATCATGAATGAGTTATTTTCTCAACATATGCTTTATCTGACCGTTACAATTTAGAGTTATTGGAGCATGTAATATTCTCCTATTTGTTGATCTTGAGACGAGGATTTGGTGATTCTATGTCACCATGCTACATTATTGTAATACCATGTTTCCCTTAACAGATATTTAGGCGCTCTCCCCCTACACGGAAGAATTTGAACCATACTAATTTATTTACACTTGTTTTCGTATAGATGTCATTTGAGTGGTCCGTGATCAGCGTTCCGCCTCATACTGACATCTAGGAAACCAAGGTAATACTTGGACGGGAAAATTCGGTAAATTTTGCTTAGAGACCTTTCATTCAGGCTTAAGGATCTTTTATGAGCCTGAAAATCTTCAGACTCGGGACCCACGGTTTAAAGTCCCTCCAGGAGGACTTGCTCCTTGGATTTTTCCATCCTAAAAAATCCATCGACCCCGTCCGTGTTTGAACCCGCGACCCTCGGAACCAGAGGCAAGGAGCATAACCACTAGTCCACCGCGGCCGATATATACCGTAAATAAATTTAAATAAATGAAATGGGGAAAAATATTGTTTCAGTATGTGAATAATTACCTCTTAGAAATATATATGTTTATTTTTTCTATAAAAATATGAGAAATACCTTAAAATTAAGTGAGAGTTGAGCTCAAAGTGACCTAAAATCACCATACTTGGAAAGTAAACTGTGTATTAGTAATTGTCAGACAGTGTAGCCAATTTATCATAAGTAATGCCACGAGTGATATCCAAATTATCGATAAATTCACGACTCACGAAGTGTGGAGTGAATTTATTTACAGAATTTTGAAACCAAGAGTGGCATTTGTTAGGGCTATTTAACGAATAAAATTAAGCTGTTTACTCACAAATCATTATTTAAATATAGTTATTTTAAAATGTTTATATATATTTAATTTAAACGGCGATGTTTGAAAACAAATGAGAAACGATTGGTACGCTTCATTTGCTTCTTTTGTTCGTCACTGCAAAAAGATCATATTATTTATTGCCAAAGGAACGCAATATTGTAAGAATGCACTCTAGTGGAGAAAAATGTAACACATCAAACTGTATATTAATTAATTTCTGATGTCCTATGATGTAAATGTGACAATTATATTTTTCTGGGAAAAAATACATTTAAGAAAGTGCAAAAAGTGGTTTCTTTTTTGGTGGTATAATCAATTGCTACAAATGTTTTATATTAACTCCCGCATGCGGTATGTGTTGACATTCATGCACTATATATACAATCTGGTAGCTGTATTTCTTCGCGAGTCAGTCACTGCAAAATAATGCTATGATCTATTCAGAATGTTAAAAAGGAGGTGCTTTCTTTATTATGATAAACTTTAATTGGTAAGTCATATTAACGTGATTGGTCATTGAGTCCCATTTGGGGCATGAGTTAAATAGTCATAAAAACCCGCTAACAAACAAGTGAACGCTAAACTAATCTGATGTACTAACTCTCTTATTTTCTTACCCTAACTTGCCTAAACTAACAATGAATATCCCATCTAACACTAACTTTCCCATTTTTTTCACCCTAACTTGTCCACTTATGTATGTTGGACTCCTGGTATAGAATCCTATTATGTGTGAGTAAACATGTTGGCAATTGGGCCTAGCGGGGAACATGTGTTATCACATTGCCCAACATGACGCTAGGAGTTATTCTCTATTCGAATATTGGCAGGTGGCATAGAATAGCCAAATGATGTCTTCGTGCCGCCACATGTTTCTAACATCTTTTGAGAAAAAATTTAGATGTTCCTCATTTAAAATATCTAGACCACAGGCGGGTACCCTGCGACTCGAAGTACAGCAGGCAAGAATATATTGCGGGTCTTTTAGATGTAAATTTACTATCTACTCACTTTTAACATGGTCCGATCTGGGATCAAACACGGGCCTTCTGCATCTAGGCCAAATACGATCACAGAGATATACTGAATAAAAATGTAACGTGCATTCATAATCTGTTCGAGTAATCATGCATTACGAATAGTCGAAATTAACAAATGAGAATATATTAGTATAATATGCACACTGTATGTTACAATCGAAATACTATTATGTAGCGTATAACGATGGAAAGACTATCCTGTAGACATAAAGCAATGTAATTGGCTATTACATTTTTATGGAAAATTTCGATTTTCATTCTCTTCTCCTCGCCCAAGGGAGTCAGTAAAATATAGAACCTGCCAATTACGCAGCGTTTCCTGCAATGAGCCACGCAGTTCCGGGTTTATCTACCTTCTCCCTGATAAATAAACATATGTACTTGCTAAAATTGTCTGTTGATTTTGGATATATAAAATTGTGAACAAAATATTTTTTCATAGCCTATGAGCATTTTGTAAAAAAATTATATATCAATTATACATTGTATGCAGTAATATTTATTAACAGTATTTATTTATTTAGCCTGGTGTTTAAAATACATTATAAATATCAATTGTATTGTATTTATAACATGTAATCGTGTATATATATATATATATATATATAGAAATTTCGTGTCACGTTGTTTGTCCGCGATGGAATCCTAAACTACTGAACCGATTTTAATAAAATTTTGCACACTGTGTGCAGTTTGATCCAACTTGAGACTTAGGGTAGTTTATAACCAAATGTATAGTCGCATTATTTTTTTATTGCAAATTATTTCTTTATTATTTAACAAAAGTTATAATTATCTGTGAGTTCCATACGATTCTAACAGATGGCGGTGTAAGTATCTGTGAGTTCCATACGATTCTAACAGATGGCTGTGTAAGGTAATTTGGTAAGGTAATTGGTGCATGGAAGCTTCTTGTAGGAAAGGCAGAGGGAAAACGCCCAGTTGGTAGGCCAAGAATGAGGTGGGAGAACAACATTAACTATGATTTAAGGGAAGTAGATTATGCAGGGAATGATTGGAAAGCATTAGCTCAGGATAGGGATGTATGGAGAGCTTATGTCCGCGCGGCCCAGGAAGGGATGTATGGAGAGCTTATGTCCGCGCGGCCCAGGAAGGGATGTATGGAGAGCTTATGTCCGTGAGGCCATGAACCTACGGGTTCGATAGTGCCAGTGAGTAAGTAAGTAGGTAAGTAAGTAAGTAAGTAATTGGTTTATTATTTAACAAAGAGAGATCCAGATGGCTGTGCTTTTTGATGCAACCGCGAATTTCAATTGAATTACAAATTTGATTATTTCATAATTTAAGTGTGTTCAGTGTTTATTTTCTTTTCAATATTATTAATTTCGTGTGTATTAGTTTTAAGTAATCTGGCTGAAAGACAGCAACTTAATTTAAATTTTTAACGTATACCTTAGCCACAGCAACGCGTGGCGGGACTTCTAGTGTGTATATATATATATATATATATATATATATATATATATATATATATATATTGTAATTTAGATGTAAAACTATTTTTTTTTGTATTTTTTTAAAACCTGGTTGAGTGGTAGACAAGGCCTTAAGGCCTTAACTCTGCCAGGTAAAATAAAGCTATTATTATTATTATTATTATTATTATTATTATTATTATTATTATTATTATTCACCGCTGTGGTCTCGAGGTAGCGTGCTTCCTTGTCACGCAGGGGGCCCGGGTTGGATTCCCGGTCGGGACAAGCTTCCTAGGTGAGGTTTTTCGGAGGTTTTCCTCACCTGTAAGACAAATGTCAGGAAACGTAAAGGCCCAAACGGTCCCCAAACATCATCTGGCCATCATAATCATCATTATCATATTCGCCATGTTTAGTGCAGCCGAGTGGTTAAGGCAAGATGCCTTGGCGCAAAGCCACGGGACTTGCGCTGGTTGGAGCCCCAATGGGGGAAGAAATTTTCTCGTGGAATTTCGGGCAGTATGGGATCGGTGCCCACCCAGCATCGTGAGGCATTTGGATAGCTACAATAAATGGAGACTCCAGGTTGAGAAGACCAGCTATAACGGCTTGGGGACCCGACATGCTGACCACATGTCACCCCCTACACTGGCTAATGATCGTCTACCTCTGCGATTAACACATGTGGACGTGAGTCCAGCAGCCGGCTGGTAGGCCAAGAGCCTTCTAGGCCTGTCCGCTTGGAGTTCAGGAGGAGAGTATAAATGTGTGTGTGAATGGTGTATTTCGTCTTAATGTTGTGTTGTCTTGGAGAAGGCCCTGAATTGAGCTGATCAGTCATTCGGGGAGGCCCTGATGTTTCAAAAACATTCAAACTTTACAATCTCTTATCTTAAAACTACTAGCACATTCGACTGTTGTAAATCAGCGATGCTAGTGATGATCATTGTAATCTTGTAGAATAAATTGTCGAGTAGTATGTATTGTATAGATCTATAATATTACCTCTAGATAGCAATTTTATTATATACAACGTTCTTCATAGAGGACTGCCTCAAGGACAAAGTGATACAGACAATTAATTTTCGAAATTGATGAAATACATTTTGTAAATACTCGTACATTAAAATTTTCAAATTGTAATTGAAGTATACATACTATAAAGTAGAAATTTTGTAAATATGGTTTCTTAAAATCTAAATTGATCCTCTAATGGCAGCGATGGAAATTTTAGAAACATACACCCTGTCAAAATCTAAGGAATTCCAAAATTTAGCTAAGAATCCTGGTGTAGTACCTCTTGCCCCGATCATCAATCCTGTGACAGTTATACTATCTAATTGGTATTTATCTTTGTAAAAGTCAATCGTTGGCTCATATATGGGTTTCTTTTCACAGTTAATTTCCTCAGGTTGGCCACTACGTGTCTCTAAACGGATTGTGGGATCTAATATGATACCAATTTTAGAAGATGGTCTAAATGCAATAATATCTATTCGTCTGTTACTTCCATTAGTGGCCACACCACTAACTTCCTCATAAACTGTGTATCCATAATCTCGCAAGGCTTCTGCCATCATATTTCGAATAGTGTGGTGCCGAATGTTTCTCAGTGATTCTCCAAACGGACAGGCCCCCAGGGCGTGTGTAAGGGTTTCGTGCTCTCTGCGACAACGTCTACAGAGGGTATCGTCCCTAAACCTGCCCGGCAAAGAATGCGCGCCGATACATTGGTTTGCATTTTAATCGCTTCTTTGCATTCAAAAACAGGACAATCCCTGATGATCATGAATCCATTGATTTGTTGATGTATATTTATTGTAGAGAACAACGCGTTTTCATTTACGAGGAAGTTGACTACAGATAGCTGCTTCTTTGTCTCTTAGTTGTTTCCTGTTTCCTTTTTGTGAATACATTCAACTTCCCTGTTTAACTGGATTTTCTATAAAATTTTACCCTTTTTTCATAGCAATGAATTCCGTAATCACATTCGAAAGTTTTAAATTAATCTCTAAGCACTCTGCATACGATAACGCTAAAATGGAGGATTATGTAAATTTTATTCGAACCGAAATTGGCTCATACAGTATGTAAATTTTTTCGTTAGTTATTAAACGTGCCTAATGTTTAGAAACACAGAAAAACAAATTAAACTGTAAAAACGAAAAGCATGCAATATGTTGTTTGAACTTTATGTGACAGAGAATATAAAGCATGGAATATAATATGGCCACGTTTACACACTGCAATAAAGTGAAGTGAGTTGGTAAGCTTTCCACTCGGGCAGAAGACTTCTCTCCATCGTGCATAATAATCCCCAGTGCGAAGTTACTCCGCGAGTACTCGGACATGCTATAACCCACAAATCCGTGAATAACTTCTCTCAAATAACCCTCGCGTCTTAGGTAAATCTCCGTGGCAGTAAAGCGGGTTTGTTTGACGTCACAAGATTCCTTAATCCATAATCTCTACACCAAATGATACTGCAACTATCTTTGCTCTAACTTTGTTTTTAACTTTATCAACCGATTAATTATTTAATAACAAACGTATACGCCTCGCTGACAGTGTTCTTTTAGCAGTTAATAATTGTTTATTTTCAATAAACAAATATCCTCAACTCGTGTCCAACTCATGGTCGGGTCGAGGGATGAGATGAGATGAAGCTCCCTATATAGAGGTCTATGAATGACAAAGGTGCCGGCCGACCAAGCCTGACGCACTATCACAGGGGCAGATGAATGAAAAAAAAACGAAATGGATGAGATGAGAATCGAGTAATGGTGGAATGAAATTGTAGCAGGGAAAAACGGGAGAAAACCCCGAGAAAAACCTACACAAGCCCCGTTTTGTCCACCATGAAACCCAGATGGAGTGACTGGGATTCGATCTCGGGACCCCAGCGGTGAGAGGCGAGTGTCTAACCGCTTGACCACGAGCCGCCTAATTAGTTATTTATTTTATATTATAAAAATAGTATTAAGATTGACAGATATTTTAACTTGGAGATTTAAATATTGTATAACCGATAAAAATTAGTTTATTATACTAGGGCATTCGATAAGTAATGACAACATTGCTATAACATCACAAAAATTATTTGGATTACTTTTGACATTATCAACTTCATTTATAATTTCTTGCCAACTGAACTATACGTTGCCAAGTCCCTGGAATACGGAGCACTCCATCTGTAGCACCATTTTTGGATATATCATTCATTGATCGATCTAGAGTTTTCTGGATATCAACTCTTGATTCAAATCGAATGCCTGGTAGATATTATTTGATCTTTGACAATAAGTTATAGTCACAAGAACTCGTGACTGGTGAATTTGGTGGATGTTCGAATACTTCCCAATTCCAGCTTCTAAACAAATTCTAGTGAACACCTTTTTTTAGGGCGATATTACCTACTGTCATAAAGTGTGAATATATTCAGTAAATATTGCTATTTCGAGACTTTCAATATTACATATTTATACAACAAAGACTGATCATCAACATACTACAAGATTACAATGACCTATTATGTCAATTCTTTCTTTATATATATTTTTTCTCATATATGCTACATTAGATGTGGAGTGACCACCGAATAATTTAACTTATATTGCTAATGTAAATTTTATCTTCAGTTTTAGTTTTAATTTTAATTATCATTAATGTTATGTTATAGGTCCTATACTTATAAATATTACTTTATTGGTCAAATTTTCATTTAGTACTTTCACTATCTTCAGGGGATCGGACTCGGATGGACTTTCGTCAGAATAAACGCGACAGATATTATTGACTATTTAACTCATGCCCCAAATGGGACTCAATGGCCAATCACGTTTCAATGATTTCTGTTTTACAACCAATCACAGTCGTATTTCACCAAATATTTATCAATATTAAATTTACCACATTAAAGGAAGCTCCTCCTTTTTAATATTCTGAACAGGTCTGACCATTATTTTGCAGTGACTGAGCCTGTGAGAAATACGGCTACCAGATTGTATATATAGTGCATGAATGTCAACACATGCCGCATGCGGGAGTTAATATAAAAACATTTGTAGCAATTGATTATACCACCAAAAAAAGAAACCACTCTTTTGCACTTTCTTAAATGTATTTTTTCCCAGGTAACAATCCAGAAAAATATAATTGTCATATTTACATCATACGACATCAGAAATGAATTAATATACAGTTTGATGTGTTTCATTTTTTCTCCACTAGAGAGCATTCTTACAATATTGCGTTCCTTTGGCAATAAATAGTATGACCTGGTTGCAGTGATAAACAAAAGAAGCAGATGAAGCGTACCTATCGCTTCTCATTTGTTTTCAAACATCGCCGTTTACATTAAATATATAAATATTTTAAAATAACTATAGTTAAATAATGTTTTGTGAGTAAACAGCTTAATTTTATTCGTTAAATAGTCCTAACAAATGCCACTCTTGATTTCCAAATTCTCTCACTCGTGGCATTACTTATGAAAAATTTCACACTTACTTTTATTAGCTTGACAAAATGTTTACCAATTTTTTTAGGCTGTACAAATTGCTGCCAGTAACGTTACTGGATTTACAATTTAATTTTCATAAAATCTTCCCAGTCATTAATAGTTTCATTTTACACAGTTTGTTCACTCTTGAGTTCACTATACTGATCGGCTATTTTCGGGACTGTTCGGCCTTTAACGTTTCTTGACATTTATCTTACAGGTGAGGAGAAACTCTCCCCAAAAAAATATCACCTAGGAAACCTGTCTCGAACAAGGATCGAACCTGGACCGCTAAGTCCGAGGCAGCGACTCAACCCCACAACGACAGCGATGGACAACTGGATAACAAAATATCTTAAGTTATAAAATAGTGATAACCACTATAATAAAACATAATTATTAATTCAAATATACGTTTCATTAATACAGATAATCTACACCATTTTAATTCAACTGATAAATAATATGCTCGTAAGAAAAACAGGCAGAGAGGAAGCTTAAATAACATTAAGGGACATATATAATAATAATAATAATAATAATAATAATAATAATAATAATAATAATAATAATAGCTTTATTTTACCTGGCAGAGTTAAGGCCTTAAGGCCTTGTCTACCACTCAACCAGGTTTAAAAAAATACAAACAAAAAAAATAGTCTTAAATCTAAATTACAATATATATATAAACGATTACAAGTTATGAATACAATACAATTAATATTTATAATGTATTTTGATTTACTCTAAATTTAACGAATTAAATATATAATATGTACAATATATATAAAAAAAACGAGGAAAAGATTAATGACATAGTATAAAATTATATAAATAGAGAAAAATTAATTATTAGACAACAGGTAACTGTATAAGCGTGACTTAAAGGTTCCAAGTGTGCGGCAACCCCTGATATCTTGAGGAAGGAGATTCCAAGAGCGGGCAGAGGCTACTGTGAAGGAAGTAGAATAGGAGGAAGTGCTATGAAGAGTAATTGTTATATATATCACCTTCAATAAAATATTTGTTTATTCAGAATTAATTGCACGTGTTCTATTATGTCAGTCGCGGTGCGCTTATGGTTATGTTTCGTGCCTCTAGTTCCGAGAAACGCGGGTTTAAACCTAGCCGAGGTAGATGGATTTATAGGATGGAAAAATCCAAAGAACAAATCCTGCGGGAGAGACTTCAAGACTCTTTTATAGTCTGAAAATTTTCAGGCTCGATAAAGAACTGCAAGCCTGAATAAAGAGACCTCTGTGCAAAATTTACCGGCCTTACCCATCCAAGTAATATCTTAGTTATCCACTAGGCGTCCCACAGATGCGATATGTCTATATTCTAAATCTTACACAATATCTATGACTAGAACATGGAACTCATTTCCCAGTCATGTCAGGGACTGTCAATCACTATCATTATTTAAATCCAAATAACTGATATCTTAAGTTAGACACAATGAAAACACATTAACTGCATAACAACTATATTCAGCATTTTTAAATAATCATCTAGGAAGCTTTACTTACTTTATTTTATATTATTTTTATTTTATTATATTCCATGTCCACCGCTGTGGTCTGGAGGTAGCGTGCTGCCTTGTCACGAAGCGGGCCCGGGTTCGATCCCCGGTCGGGGCAGTTTTTCTGGGTGAGGTTTCTATCGAGGTTTTTCCTCACCTGTAAGACAAATGTCAGGTCCCCGAAATCATAAGGCCGTCATCATCCTTATCATTATCATCATCATCATCCTTCACCGGTGTGGAAAGCAACTGGAAGCTACCACACCTACAATTCCCTAGTAAAGCTGCAAGCATAGTATGAAAATGCTATGATTGCAGTGAAGGACCTGCCTTCGGGCAGAATTGCTATGGATGGATATTCCATGTTTTTGTTAGTATTAGCTAGTATTAGATCACATCAGCATTGTATTTTGTTTAGTCTGTATTTTAATAATATTTTAAATTGTAATAAGTATGTAATTATTGTATAATTTTACTATTCGCTAGTTGAGTTGAAGAGAAGGCCTCATGGCTTTAACTCTGCCAGCTAAAATAAATTATTATTATTATTATTATTATTATTATTATTATTATTATTATTACTAGCTAATACCCGGCATGCACTGCTACGCCTAAATAAATTAAATTTAATGTGCTTTTATATTTAATTGAATAAGTAAAGGGAAAAATAATTATAAATTTATATTTTTAGATACCCCGTAATGATTATCCGGCATTGCCCGGGAATCTACTTATTCCGATCTTAAAATAAATGAGCTGAAATACAAAAATTAATATGTTTTATGTTTAGTTAAATACGTAGGAGGAAAAATTATATTTTAATTATTTTTCGATACCCAGTGCTGTTTATCCGGCGTTGTCCGGGAATCTACTCATCCCGATCTTCTTGGCATAAATGAGCTGAAACACGAAAATTACTGTACTTCTTATGATTAGTTGAATAAGTAAGATGAAATATAATTATAAATGTATATCGTAATTGTTTTAAGATTCCCCGAGCAGATTACTCGGTGTTGCCCGGGAATCTACTTATCTCGATCTTCTAGGCGTAAATGAGTTAAAAGACAAAATTCGTTATTGTGAGTATAAGTACTTGTCTCGATCTTATTTGCATCAATGAAAGACAAAAATGGTTATTGTGAGTTATCCGTAAGAGATAAGCATATGCTGTCGCGGATTTTTTATACAGCTTTTTGAGATATTCAAATCTGTGTGCATAAATTTTGTGTATTTGTTATGGTTTAGGCACTACAAAGGGAGTTTTTTAAGGGTGTAGGAGTTGAGTATCACAACTCTCTTACAGCCTATGTTCATCCCGGAAATCTCCTGAACATTTTGCAAAAAGCCCCATCACAATCGGACCAACGGTATGGCCTCGCATATACAAACAAACAAACAAACATTCTGTATTCACGCTGACCAATCAGAAGGCAGATATAACTTACGTACACATCGCGGTGAACGTATAAATAGGACAGACAGTCGACAGAAATGCCAGTCTCAAGACAACCCTTGAGGATGCCAGACGCAGTCTTTGGCGAAACGTCGGGGAACTACAAGCCTCATGACCACGGCCTACAGCCCGAAAATCTTCATCAACATCATCAAAACAAACATTCCTTTTTGTATATTAGGTATATGCCGATCACATATCACTCGCTGATTTCTGGGGATAAATAAGAGTAATTAAATCAGCTCGGTTAAAAAACGTTCCCTCTAGGGAGGACCCTCGACCCACACGGGATACATAGAAGATATTTAGAAGATAACAGTGGTTATATAGCCTATTATCAGGTTTCTCCCTAGGAGGGACGCCGCACAGATTGAAAACCCTTAATATTATAAATAAGTGCACAGCAAGCTATAAATATTGTCGCAATAAAGTTTTATAGAAGTAAAAAAGAACATTTTTACAAGTCATATCGTATACAACAGAACTTTCCGCTACCTAACTTCAATATCAGTTCTTCTATCTTCTTTTATAGAGATTCTCGTTGGTGAATTTTCTAGGTCACTCATATTAGGTTCTTGCGCATACCAACTGTTGTAGTAAAAAAAGTACCAATCTTCTATTTGGAGTTATAATTCTACAAGGAGCTTTCTGTTTAATTTCGATATATCATGAAGCATTAGTAAAAACTGACTTTTGAAATTTTAGTTTCCACGTTTTCAGTAACAACAATATTCATATCGTGAAAATTTTCTGGTTGATCGTTTTTTTTTTAATTTCCTCACATATAAGACAAATGTCCAGACCACATGACTCCAGTACTTCAAATGTTGTCTTGGCTCCGATTCGAAGACAGACGAAAGATACATTGCCTCTGCTTCTCATACAACATTTTCTCCACCTCATCACACCTTTATATTTCTATTCGCTTTCATTCGTTATCCTCCCACCATAACTTAAACACACGATGGAGGGAAAATTTAACGCTAGCTGTTCCTCTACATCGAACATCTCACTATTCCTCATCGTTCCTTGTGTCAGCCACTCGACTCTGGAATACCTTCCCCTCGTATATCAAGGACTGCCCGACTCAAAAAAAGTTTAAAAAACTCACTTCACATTTCATTAAACATTATAATATACAACCGTGTTACAAGTATACGTTTATTATTCCTTTATATTTTAAACTTTCTTCACCAAACCATTTACTTAATCTAATTATAGGTTATTATTTTTGTTATAATAATAATAATAATAATAATAATAATAATAATAATAATAATAATATTATTATTATTATTATTATTATTATTTATTATTATTATTATTATTATTATTATTACTACTATTTTTCTTTCTTTCCCTTGTCAACTTTATATTGTGTAGCCTATATCTATTATGCATCATTAATCAATATGTAGATAATTTATAATTCTTATTGTATATAGACTGCGATGGGCAGGACATGTGGCACGAATGGGGAATGAAAGACGTGCATGGAAGCTTCTTGTAGGAGAGCCAGAGGGGAAAACGCCCAGTTAGTAGACCAAGAATGAGGTAGGAGAATAACATTAACTATGATTTGAGGGAAGTAGATTATACAGGGGATGGTTGGAAAACGTTGGCTCAGGATAGGGATGTATGGAGAGCTTATGTCCGCGTGGCCATGAACCTACGGGTTTGATAGTACCAGTGAGTTAGAGTTAGTTAGTTATCGTATGTATAATTTAATCCTGGTGAAATGGAAGAGAAAGATCTTGCGGTCTTAACTCCATCAGGTAAAATAAATACATAAATAAATAAAATAAAAATGTCAGGTAGTTTAAGACTCAAACGGTCCCTGAATTGTATCTGGTGATCATTATCACATTCATCATGTTTTGTACTAATGTGTGAGTGAATGGCGTGTTCAGACTTAATGTTACGGCGGTTTGAAGAAGGTCCTGGATGTAGCTGATTCGTGATTCGGGAGGCCTTCCATCTCGTTTTGTGGTAAAAACAGGTATGATCGTGTGATAGAAAGTTAAAAAATTCCTCTCCTGGCAGAGATTGTGCCACTATAAAATCTCTGTTGAGTGGGGCATGTAAAAGTACTTATAAAGTGGTAGTTTAAATCAGGATGGAGAAAAAGTAGTAGAAGGATTAGAAGAATTTAAACTGACATATAAGAAAACATTCTCAAGAATCAAAAGAAAGACATCGGGGAATTATTTATGACAAAAACAATAAAAATAGTAACCGGATTTTATAATTTTTAATCCATGTAACACATCTTAAACATGGGTAACATTCTTAATGAATGGAAAAATAAAACTACTGGAGGTATAGAAATTGCCCCAAATTTTATTATAAAGACGATGCTGTTTGAAGATGATCAAGTTTTAATAAGTAAGCAATAAAATAAAGTACAAAAATCAATTTATGAATTACAAAAGATAAGTGAGAAATATAATTTTAAAAATTCAGAACACAAAAACAAAAGTAGTGACTTTTCAAGGAAAATATAGTGTTCCTACTAGCGGTGGACTAGTGGTTATGCTCCTTGCCTCTGGTCCCGAGGGTCGCGGGTTCAAACCCGGCGGGGTCGATGGATTTTTTTTAGGATGAAAAACTCCATGGAGCAAGTCGTCCTCCGGGAGGGACTTTAAGCTGTGAGTCCCGAGTCTTAAGATTTTCAGGCTCGTAAAAGATCCTTAAGCCTGAATGAAAAGGCCTCTGAGCAAAATTTACCGAATTTTCCCGTCCTAGTACTACCTTGGTTTCCTAGATGTCAGTATAAGGCGGAACGCTGACCACGGACCACTCCAATGACATCTATATGAATACAAGTGTAACTAAATTAGTATGGTTCAAATTATTCCCTGTAGGGGGAGCGCCTAAATCTCTGTTAAGGGAAACATGTGCTTACAAGAAGAAGAAGACAAAAGTAATACTACATGACACTCCTTTAGAACAAGTCACAAGTTTAAAAAAAAAATGGGATGCATATATATAAATATACTAGTGAATGTAAAAACATACGTCCTATTTTTCAACAGATATGCGGTGCAATAAATAGAACGCTGAAAGGAAGAAAGAGAAAAGAAACTCAAATGAAGTTTTATACGATGACAGAAATACCAGTTCTACTAAATGGATCAGAGACTTAGACCATGATACAAAATTATACTAACAAATTGTAGTCAACAGTAGTGAAGTTTTTGAGATCAGTTAAAGGTTGTACTAAGTTAGAAAAAATTAAAAATGAGGATGTAATAAAATAATTAAATGTGATATCATTAGAGGAAGGGATTCATCAATGGGTTGAACACCTAGGAAGAACGAGCTACAATCGTATTTCTAGAAGAATTCTTGTTTGTAAACCCGAAGGAAGGAGAGATATGGGAAGATACGTTGATTGGAGAATATATGAAGCCGGAACAGGCTTAAGAGCCCAATCCCTGATTGTTGAAGAAGTAATATCTTATTGAATATGCCTATTTCTTGAGTTTATAATCTAGTAACTTGAGAGAAAGAGAGACATAGAGAAAGAGAGAGAGAGAGAGAGAGAGAGAGAGAGAGAGAGAGAGAGAGAGAGAGCGAGAGAGAGAGAGCGAGAGCGTAAGACTCTAATCAAGTTCACATAATTGAACTTCAAAACACCAGGACAGAATTATTTAGTTCTATAAAGTAAACTGATGGAATTCGATCTCCTGTACCAATTTTCCGCTTCGGATATCTCAGTAACACTCCTTGGAATAATATTTTAAACTTCCCTTAATACGGGTTATTTGGTTTACGGAATAACTTACGCAATCCTAGTTACAGTGAGATGGAAATACAGTGTCATTATTATTGGATGTGTGCTATGCAGACTGAAAAGAACAATCATCAGCCGATAAAGTCTCACATATGTAAACCCACAATTAAATAGACGTACTTTTCAACTTCAAATACTATTAGTATAACGAACTAGCTTTGCCATAGATGAGGTTAGGAATAATATCCTTGTACCCCCATTCATAACTAACTAACTGGCACTATCGAACCTGAAGGTTCATGAGAGCGCGGACATAAGCTCTCCATACATCCCTATCCTGAGCTGATGTTTTTCAATCATTCCCTATATAATCTGCTTCCCTCAAATCATGGTTAATGTTATACTCCCAACTCATTCTTGGTCTACCAACTGGGCGTTTTCCTTCTGGTTTTCCTACAAGGAGCTTCCATGCTCGTCTTTCATTCCCCATTCGTGCCACATGTCCTGCCCATCGCAGTCTACGAGACTTAACTGTTCTTATTATATCTGGATTCCTATAAAGACCATGTAGTACACTGTTATGCAGTCTTTTCCATTCACCTGTCTGTTCACCTCTCCTTGGTCCAAACATTTTCGTAAGAACTTTATTCTCAAATACTTGTAATCTCCTTTCCTCCCTTAAAGTAAGAGTCCATGTTTCGCATCCATATAATATAACTAGTAGAATAACACTTTTATATATTTTCAGTTTAACGTTTATGATAGGAGTTGGGACGTCAAGAGTCTCTGTAATGCATAATAGCATGTATTTCCAGAATTCAGCCTATGTTTAATTTCCCTCTGCATCTCACTCCTATCTGCGATTATTGTTCCTAAGTATTTGAATTCAGCCACTTCTTCAAAATTTCCCTCATTTGTTATTAGCTGTCCATTTCCATCATATAATGCATTTCTGTGTGTGACCATATATTTAGTTTTATTGATATTTATTTCCAGTCTAAATTCCTTAGTGCTGCTCAATTGTGTGCGTGTTGGCCTTAAGTATATCTTCGCTATAGTACTACATCATCAGCATAAACTCACAGCTTATTAATACCATTGAGTAATAGGGCTTCATCTTCTAAAGATTTGATGGCATGCTCTAGTACAAAATTACAAAATTAAATTGTAGAGAAGATAGTGCATCTCCCTGCTTCAACCCATTGTGGAGTTCAAAAGCATCCGAAAACTGTTTGTCTACACGCACCCTACTCTTTGTGCCATTAGGAGACAATCGCATAAGCTTATCTATGTTTTTAGGAATTCCGAACTCCAGCAGGATACTATATAACTTCTCCCTCTTAATTGAATTGTATGCCTTTTTGAACTCAAAGTATAGTCGATGTACAGTACCATTTATGACAGAATTTTAAGAAAGTTCAAATTCATAATATCACAAGAAGAATTTATGAACGTAAATTCTAACTTTCTTAAAATATTCCAGAAATTTGTAGCATTACTAGGAAATAATTCTCAACATCAACTTAACAAAAGTAGATGGCTATTCAAACTACAACCGAAAAATAAAAACCAGTCCGCTTGAGTTGATGGGTTATGTACATTTGGATATACCAATATTTCTCGATAGTATAAACAGAAAGAGGGTTTGTACATCGGCAAAACTGGTATTTACATTTGTGCTTTCGGTAGATCCGATATACTTGCTAGTCTATATTTACAATGAGCTGTTTGCTGAAAAAAAACTGGTTTTATGACGACCAATGCTATATAATAGCAAATATAAATCGATTATTCATTATATAACATCGGCATTTGTATTGGTTGCTGCATTTTTTCTTAACTTAAATTATAACTTGGTGTTGAACTAAAATAACACAGATTAGACCATTAGGAGATAGCGAGGAGATACTAAGGACCGACATCCCCACACTACAGAGTTACACTAAGAAATTGGGTCAGGAAGTAAACGTCAGTAAAACTAAATATATTGTCACATATAGAAATATATTATACTGTGTAATGGAAATAGAAAATAAATGATAAATGAGGGGAATTTTGAAGAATTGGCTGAATTCGAATAACTAATAACAATAATAATTAAAAACAAGAATGAGGTGCAGAAAGAAATTAAATACAGGTTTAATTCTGTAAATGCAATGCTATTATGCATTACAAGGACTCTTGTCATCTCAACTTCTGACTAAAAAAATACGTTAAACTGAAAATATAGGCATATAAAACTTGTGATCTCCCAGTTATATTATATAGATGCGAAACATAGACTCTTACTTTAAGGGAGGAGAAAAGATTACGAGTATTCGAGAATCAAGTTCTTAAGACTTTTTTGGACTAAAGAGAGATGAGCAGATAGGCGAATGGAGAAGACTACATAACAGTAGGCTACATGATCTTTATGGGAAACCAGATATAATTACAAGAGTTAAGTCTACTGGACTGCGATGGGCAGGATATGTGGCACGAATGAAGATGAAAGAGGGGCATGGCCAAAAATGATTAATCAATTATTAATGAATATTAATAAATAATTTCATGGAAATAAATTATGCGGAGGATTATTGCAAAACTTTAGCTCAGAATAGGGGTGTATGAAAAACTTATGTACGCGCGGTCATGAACTTATGAGTTCCATATTACTAACGAGTTAGTCTTCAAACTTCTTTTTCTCGTAGGCCTCGTGTCAATTGTTTCGGTTTGGGTGGACCCCCTGGCTTTCTAATATTGAATTTTTACAAATCCATACCATCAAATGAGTTTTTGACAGCTGGTACATTGATATTCTCTTTGATATGGTATTTTTGCAGGTTAGAGTCGACCCCTGGGGATCGATATAGACCACTATGGGTGGACTAGTCGATAAATAGGCACAAAGTGCTTCGTGCATAAATCCCGTCAGTCCTTCTCCCATCTTTACAAGTATTCAGTAATGCCAGATTCAATTTTTTTTTGTGTCTGAATGACATGAGACTTTATACAATGCGCTCTTAGCTCGGCCGGACCGTTCCGCGGCGGCCTTGGACTGAGTAAGTATTGGCGCGCCTTCCGCCAGAGTTACACGTACACGACCGGCAAGTCGTCGGTACGCAGCAGTCGGTCCAATATATTTCGACATACAATTGATTCATATGTTTATGTAACTTCAATTTTAAATAATTTTTTTCGCAACTAAAAAGACGGGAAATTACGATGATCATGAAGAAGACTTCCGGGCTATAGGCCGTGGTCTTCGTCATGATCATCATAATAACTCCGGCCGTGAAAGCATAAGTCAATCCAAACAGGAAATTATATTTATATATCAATGTATGTGCGTTAGTGTGAAAAATAATGCAAGTCTTGCGTTTATTTTAGAAAAGGGCATACAAAGTTCTCCTGGCTTTACAAAAATTGAAGGACAACATCACGAGAGAAATACAGATAATCAGCCAACATGAACTTTTGCGAGTAAACCAGAACTCGAAGATATAGAGAATGTGCACGCCTTTAAGGTCGTCATTTTCAATATTAGTCGGGATGCAGATAAGCCTAATGTAAGTTAGTACAGTAGTAATTTGTAATTGTAGCACAGTAGATAGTGCTCCGTACAAACGACTTTCCGGTCGTGTATGTGTAACTCTGGCGGAAGGCACGCCAATACTCGTTCAGTCCAAGTCCGCCGTGGAACGGTCCGGCCAAGCTACGAACGCATTTTAGAACGACGGTTTATTCTAGTCACCGCCGCGGTCCACAAGTTATCGACACATAGTAAAAATAATGGCACTGTACTTCAAATAAAATATATTATTAAAACAAAATTATGTTATATCTTAAAAGCATACAACATTACTAATAGCTTATTATAGTTATAAAAATAACCATAATTAATAAAATAAAGGGTTCATTGCAAAAATTGGACAAGTCCAAAAAGTAAAATGTTCAGGGGAAAAAAAAACTATAGCTAGATTTGTGCTGAATGAACTGAAAATTGTTTTTACACCTACTGTTGGCTCACTGACATCTTTGTATCCCACATAAACAATATTTATTTTTCAAGAGGATAGTTGAGAAAGTATAAAACATCTTTGGACGTGTACGTTTTTTGTAAGAAGCTTAGTTAAATACCAAATGAAAAAAAATCCTGAAATATGATTATTTATTATGTCAATGCTGTCCAAAAAGAGCATCGCTGAATGCTAAACATACTACGAGTATGCACATAATTACGTTCACAACCATCATAATTGTCATCGTTATCAACATCAGCAATTTCCTCTGAAAGTTCATCATCTGTGTATGATTCCAGTTCCAGTTCCTCCAATTAAGACTCACAGTAGTCGTAATGTTTCTGGCGGAAATGAATTGGACTTGTCTTATGCTTGCAAATATCCAATATTTTGCACTCGTATATAACTGCACATATCTGTTTTTTGGAGACAAAAATTATATATAAGCGTCACTGCTATAAAGTAAAAATATTCTCGTTAATTTGCTTACTTGTTATAGTAGCTACTAGGTGGCAGTGGAGACCGAGTTCCCGCTACATCTGGTAATAATAGAAAATATGTATAAGAAAAATAAATGTTTGTTCTGGATTTGCCTGGTAACGTAAGTGGTAGCGCACTGAGATATCAACTCAGAGATCCGGGTTCAAATCCCGTCCAGGCATTTATTTTTCTTATCTTGTCATATTAAGCTTGCATTGCTCAATGTCAAAAATGTTTAATTATAACATTGAAAAAGCGTTACTGCTATAAAGTAAAAATATTCTCTTTAATTTGCTTACTTGTTATAGTAGCTACTAGGTGGAGTGGAGGCCGAGTTCCCGCTATATCTGGTAATAATAGAGAATATGTATAAGAAAAATAAATGTTTGTTCTGGATTCGCCTGGTAGCGCACTGAGATATCAACTCAGAGGTCCGGGTTCAAATCCCGACCAGGCATTTATTTTTCTTATCTTGTCATATATATATATATATATATATATATATATATATATATAGCTGACTTCGGAGAACTCAAATATGTATTTATCTAAAAAAAAACAATTTTTGGACTTGTCTGGTTTCTGGAATGAACCCTTCAATTATAAAACTTCCCATGCAGAAAACGAATTTTTCCAAAAGCTATTTGTAAATTTGCAATTTAAACAATTATTACCCTCCATTAAATTAATTTTGTGAATTATACAATTACTTGGGCCACACTTGTGCAGAATAACTTATGTTTAATATCCGAAAATTATACAAAAAGTTATTAATTACATTTAGAATACAAGTTTATGTCTCAAAACTAACTATTTTCGTATTTAAAAGTACGTACAGTACGTAGCGATTAATATGATAGGAGACATATAAACTAAGATACAACTCTAATATGCATGGATCTGAAACTAAAATGTTCCGAAATATATTAAATTGTTATTAAAATTAAATAAATCTATAAATAATGAAAATAGAATATATTACTAATATCGCTATAAAATATCTATGTGGAAAAGTAGAAATATATCCAGGTAAAAATTCCACGTACATTTGTCTAGAACAAAGAGGTATTGTCAGAACTCTACCTGCTACACAAGTTACAAATAATATAGGAACACAAAAAAGGGTATTGTCAAAAGAATATAACTAATTCCAATTAGCAGTCTATACAAATTCCAAGAAATAAGGATATAAAAAACTACCTGGCTAGTACAGACAACAAAAGACATTCATTCACCTCTAGAAAAGATAATCTCTTAACATTGACAGTTTACAAAGAAACTGATAAACATTTATCTATTAAATATCAAAGAACCAATTTACCCAGTTCTTAGAAATGTTATACATACTAGTAAATAATATTATTGTAACATAGGTAACAAATATATATTCAATTGTAAGGAGTGGATTCGAGAAAAGTGGGAGGAGCCACCGCCTTTATAAGCGAGAACTTATATCAAAATACGCACTATCACTATCAGTGACTCTGTGTTCAGTGTTGGAACATCGTAGACCTGCAGACCGCGATCTCCGATTCAGTTTAAATATTAGAATCGTCCGAGAAATAGTTAAATTTAAAGTTATAGTCCGTTAAGCATTTGGACTTTGAAAATATTGATTCGAGCACGTGGACCTCTAAGTATTTCATCGACTCCACTCATAGATAAAACTTTGTAACTGTATTATCAAAAGTGTATTTCTCCGTAAATAAACAGTTTCTTGGATTCGTTAAAATTGAGTGTACATTTATACGTTGTTCTTTTGCTTATTAAGAGTTCATAACCCTGAGATCTGTTGCCTACCATTGAGCTCCGGTACAAGTAATGTATCCAAAAAAATCGAAGTCTTATTTTAACGCATATCCTCTTAATGTATTTGTATGATGTTAAAACAATAGTGTAAGTACAATTTGGTGTACGTAGTCCGACGGAAACCCGTGCCGACATACTTCGAAACATGTCGGTACTTGCAAACTTCGAAAAGAAAATTTCAACAATAATGTATTTTATTGAAAAAATGTAAATAGTTATACGTTTTGGGCATAGTGATGTTTTATTTATTAAATAAACTTTTAGTTTCTGGAATCCTTGTATACTAATCCAGATCAAATGTTCATGTCTTATGTTTGGCATGAAGTCTGCACGGATTGTCACGATCCAATCGCAATAATATTTGTTATTTGATTTATTAAGGTCAAACAGAAAATAAACAGGGTACGTGTATTTGATTTTGCGAAAAAAATATTCCTTCATGTCTGGGTACACCCTAATCTACAGTTATTTTCTATTTCGATAACCCTTTTCAACACTTCACTCTCATACTATGTTACTATTTCTCAATATTTTATTGAGTATTGACACCAAGTACTTATTTGTGTTCACTTTTTTTTTTCATTTTGATTCAAAATATCGAGGAAGGTCTATTTTATATATGTGTAATATTATTTTGTCGATTTTCGACATTTAAACCCATAAAAATTGATTTTTAAAAATAGCTAATGGAGAGATCATTGAACAAAGGCGACATTCCGGCAAAACCCTCATTACTGGCCAGTCTCTGAAATTTTGCGAGGTTGTCAGCGTTACTCTTTTAAGTATATTTCTTCAGTTTTTGTTAGTATTTGTTTGATTACTGGGATAGATGGCAACTCTGTCAACATTTTTTTCGACACCTGCTTAGGAGGGTGTGAGTTGGATTTAGCTAGTAAGGGAGCGCTTGAAAAAAAAAATCAAGATTAGTCTTTCACTATAGTCTCTCTTTGGTCCAATACTTTATTCTCAAATACGGGATTCATAATATTTTGTGATCCCTTAAAACGCTTATGAAAACTTCTATTATAAGCATAAAGGATAATTTTATTGCAAACACAAATATGTCCTAAAATAAGATAATTTTTATGGTGAAGAATGAGCACAGTTTGTCCTCACGATAGGCTTGGCCTGGAGCATCCCAATCAATACAAAGTGCAAGAAGGAGAGGACGGTGTAGAAGATGAACTTAGACTAGTGCTTGCCTTGTCAATCTCCAGAGATACAACCGCACTTCAAATAATCATCTCTTATTCAAATGTCATCAAACCAATACGTAGCAGCACGTCCAATTCATCAATACATTGACAGTTACCAGGTGTGCACAATATTTCACAATGTTTACACTTTTCAGAAAATAATAGATCTGTTTGAAGGAGGAGTAGATAATACAGGGAATGATTGGAAAGCATTAGCTCAGGATAGGGATGTTGGGAGAGCTTATGTCCGCGCAGCCATGAACCTACGGGTTCGATAGTGCCAATGAGTAAGAGTAAGTATGTAAGTAAGTTTGTAGGGACAGAACGTCTTGTTAACTTCCAAAACCATTTATACGTTTAAATGATATAACAATTTTTTCCAAGTGCCCCAGATTGTCACCTCGACATTTCTGGTGTTCTCTCCTCACATGGCATACTTGTAACCCACTTCTGAGGTTGGGGCGCCTGGGAGGTGTTGTTATGCTGCTCCGACGATATGAGAGTTGATGATGATGGCAATGATGCGCCAGGAGAGGCCTTAAAATAAACTTAAGCTAATTAGGAGTAAAATTAAAATTTAAAATTATGAAATATTTACCTAAAAGGACCGTCTCCTGAACTTAAAGGTTCTATATGTAGCGCTTTCGGGACTAGTCCCATCATCACCAGAAGTAACAGGGTATCTGTCGACAGATAAGAACCCATATCCTGTTACTTCTGCTGATGATGGGACTAGTCCCGAAAGGTCTACATATAGTTAATAACTTTTAAATTGAGCAGACGGATCTTTTAGGTAAATATTTCATAATTTTATATTTTAATTTTGAATAATACCTCAACGGAACTTTATCATGATTTTTATTAATGTTGACTAATTAGGAGAATATTATATTGATGATGATGATGATGGCCAGATCATGTTAGGGGACCGTTTGGGCCTTAAAGTTTCCTGACATTTATCTTACAGGTGAGGGGAAAAAAAACCTGAAAAAAACTCTCACCCAGGAAACTTGTACCGACCGGGGATCGAACACAGGCCCGCTGCGTGACAAGGCAGCACGCTACCTCGAGACCACTAGCAGTGAAATTCTCTGTTTTTTTTATTAAAAGGAATATATTTACAACAGACCAGCCTCATGGGATTAGCGGTCAGAGTTTCTGACTACAGTTCATGAGGTACCGGATTCGATTCCCGGTCAAACTATAGGAAGTTTTCCTTAAAAGGAATCATTCCTGTGGTGTCCCATGGTCTGGAATCTGGATTACGTTTAGGTTAAGAACTCTCTTGGCGCTTCATTATCATTTATCACCCATAATATCATCGGGGTAACGTAACTCCGCCTTCTAGGCGCCCCAATTTCAGAAGTGTGTTACAATTAAGTCAATGCCAAGAGAGAACACCAGAGATAACTCTGTGTGTGTGCATATAAATAAGTAAATATATATATATACACGCGATGAAGAAATGTTTCTTGTGTTTTCCGTGTCATGGATTCATGGTTGGCCTCTGGCCACTGATTCTGACGTTTCGGCATGATCCGATATGCCATTATCAAGGAATCCTTGATAATAACCAGAGGCCGAACTTGAATCAATGACGCGGAAATCCCAAGAGAACTTTCTTAATCATAATCATATATATATATATATATATATATGAATATGACATAAGAAAAATAAATGCTCGGACGGGACTTGTACCCGGATCTCTGAATTTATATCCCAGTGCGCTACCGATTACTCTATCGAGCAAGTCTAGTACAAACATTCATTTTTCTTATACATATTCTCATTATTACTAGATGTTATATATATATTCACACATTACCCCCCCTCTCTCATCCATGTAGCCAATGCTACTGTGCTCGCTCCTTAGAATTCCCTCCATCACGATATCAGAGGTTGCCGCACACTTGACACTTTTAAACAAACCTAAAAATTACTTGTTGTTGGATAGTTAAAATGTATGCTTCAAACAATTAAATTTACATAATTAATGTAATCAGGCGTAAATGCATTATGTATAAAATAAAACAATTGACGTTAATAGTAATTCCGTTAAACGAATCAACAATGAATCTGGTTGAAAACCTGTCCCATTAAAACCACAGATATCCGTAAAAGTGTTAAAAGAAGACAAGATACATACCCAAATTGATGGAACGTCACTAACTGCAAGTTTTGTGTTGTATTTTATCTTGTAAACAAATACTCAAATGTAGGGTTATATTTTTTTGTAGGTTTACATTTGTTTTCACTTTAGAGAACCCAAGTTCCACATCCGTGAACTTGGTACACTGGAAACTTTAGAAATCAATAAAATAAATTCAAATCACAGATTTTAGCTTTTTCAATTTAAATTTATGCATAAATGTACTATAATTGTAATTTGAAATTTAACACTTCAACGAGCACGACTACATAAATGGAATTATAGTGACAAAACCAAACTGTTATCTGTATTTATAAAGGAATTTAAAAATAATAAAATGCATTGTATGCAAAAATAAACAAAAACACTAGTAAAGTAGAACAAAATAGATTATATGCAAATATTCAAATAAATAAAAATCGACAAAGTAAAACAATTTTCAATTAATTATAATAAAATTCCAATAAAGATTTGCTATAAAATTGAAGCGAACCCTCGAAAAAGAATGTAACCAATTGTACGAAGATAACTTCAGGCGATAAAATGAATGGGCTGAACTTTAGAGAGTTACTCTTTATCATTTCCCATACACAATTCTTATGTCACTGTTGAACTACATACTTTTACCGTTTATAATAACATTTCGTACTGTGTCTGCAATGTGGTATGGCTCAGAAATATGGACTCTGAATAAAGAGACAATTCAAATAATAGAAGCAGCAGATATGAAATATTTACGATTTGTGGCAGGATTGATGGATAAAATTCTCATAGAATTCCAAAAGCCATACTTCGCTAATGCCCCCAAGGCAAAATATAGCTGGGACGTCCAAAAAAAGCGCTGGATGGAAAATTCCTCTTTGAAACCGTAGGCCACATGGCCTAATACTTGCATGGATGATGATGATAAAAAAAACGAAGTGTAAGATATTCGTAAAGAACTACAAATATTCAGTCTCTCAGATAAAAAAAGAAGGGTATAAAAGAAAATGGTATGAACATGTTTGTATAATGGGACCAAAAGATTGTCTTGGTAAAGTTTGAACTATCAACCGAGAAGAGGAAAGAGAGATCGGGGACGGCCACGAAAGAGATAGAAACAGCAGCTATGATACTCGGAGCCGAAACGAACCAATAAGGTTTAATTCTTGTAGTAAGAAGAAGAAGAAAAAGAAGAATATCATTTCATACTATTTTAAATTTTGAAAAGATTCTTAAACATACTCTACAATCATAGCAACTCCGGCCGTGAAAATCTACGTGAATCCAATACTCTACAATTATTATTAAATATTTATTTATACTCGTATATGTAATTTGTGCTGTGTATTTATCAATTTAGTTCTACTGAATCGCGGAGAGCATGCAAGAACGTTTAATGTAATCATCAGATGACAGGATACATATAGGCTATATAAAAAGCTAGGGCAATAACATAAGCCACATATTGTTCTTTCTGAGGTATGACAGCCGGAAGGTCGAGAGCTCGAGTCCCGGTGGGGTCAGGATTTTTAAACTGACCCGAACCTTCTAGCGGCACTATAGCCCTTGGGTCGACTCAGCCTCTAACGGAAATGAATACCAGACGCTTGTTCTGGGGGTAAAGGCGGCCGTCACGCAGGGCTGACAACCCGGCTGACATGAAGTGCCGATTGTCCAGAAAAGTGGGAGCCTTAACCTTCCACTACCCCAAGGCCCTCCTGAGGCCTATAGTGGGATCACACTACTGTACTTTATATATGTGTTTTAACTCGGAACTGGCCCACGTACAAACTATTTTATGGATATTTCAATACATTTATTTGCTTTCATTGTAATAAATTACATTTCTTAACAGAATGTGGATTATCATGTTACTGCTCTAAGCCCTTCATATATATACACACACACATACACACACACATATATACATATATACATACATATACATATATGCATATATACATATATGCATATATACATATAAATATATACATATAAATATATACATATATGCATATATACATATATGCATATATACATATACGCATATATGCATATATACATATATGCATATATACATATATACATATATACATATACACATATACATATACACATATACATATACACATATACATATACACATATACATTTATACATATATGCATATATGCATATATACATATATGCATATATACATATATGCATATATACATATACACATATATGCATATATACATATACACATATATGCATATATACATATACACATATATGCATATATACATATACACATATATGCATATATACATATACATATATGTATATATACATATACATGCATATACATACATATACTAATATCCATCCATCCATAGTAATTCTGCCCGCGGGCAGGTCTTTCACTGCAATCATAGCATTTTCATGCCATGCTTTGCAGCTTTACTAGGGAATTGTAGGTGTGGTAGCTTCCCGTTGCTTTCCACACCGGTGAAGGATGATAATGATGGTGATAATGATAATGATGATGATGGCCATATGATTTCCGGGACCGTTTGGGCCTTAAAGTTTTCCTGACATATGCCTTACAGGTAAAGAAAAACTCCGATAAAAACCTCACCCAGAAAAACTGCCCCGACCGGGGATGGAACCTGGGCCCGCTGCGTGACAAGGCAGCACGCTACCTCGATACCACAGCGGTGGACATATGCATACAAAAGGGAAGTGGAAAAAAAATATTGATATAGCATTATTTAAAGGGAGGGGACAACTTAACAGTGTACTCGGTATTCTGGGTCGAGTGCCTGATATTCCAGTCAGTACATTAGAAAAAATGTATGGAGCGATGGTCAGGCCAGTAATGCACTATGGTAGTGAGATTTGGGGTTTCCAAAGAACGGAAATACTAAATAAGGTATATACGCATTTTCTAAAATATATTACAGGACTTAGTAAGGCCGATTCTAACTGTGGAATTTTATATGAATTTGGGTCATTCCAGGACGACATAAACTGCAAAATTCGTGTATTCAAATACTGGTTGCGAGTAATCCAAGGTGAACAAACAATGCTTAGAGCAATTTGTTACGACCACCAAATTAAAAACATAGATGTTAAATTTTGGGCAGACGAGGTTAGGAGAGAACTCCAAAAGATTGGGATGGGCTGGATATCGGAAAAAGGGACTGAAAATCGCAAGAACGTGTGGAGAAAAATAAGGAGGAGGTACTTAGATATAAACCAACAAGATACTTTCGCCGAATGTACAGGAAAACGCTCACTGTGTTTACAAAGAGACCTAAAACACGTCTGGGGAAAAGAATCGTATATACTCAACCTAGGATTTAAGGAGAGATCAGGGCTTGCTTGGTTTAGGCTAGGGGCATGAAAATTTCTAAAAATTAGCGACGATCACGATATGCGAATATGTCCAATGTGCGGGAACTTCGAAGATGAGATACATATATTAGGAAAATGTAATGATTTAGAATATTGGAGACGTCAGTTATTACCGGAAAGATTTCTAAATTCAAATCGGGAAAGATTGGCATGCTACGAGTTATTGGTAAATCCAGAAAATTGGATAAACCTCGGTAAATTTCTGGACAAAACGCGAAAAATAAGGACAACACTCATTCATGAATAAATATATGTTATCAAAATGCAATACCATTAATTCTTAATAATTATATATAATTAATTAGTGTATAATGCTATTGTGTTATTATTTAATTGTAATATTATTGTGTTTTCTTTATGTAATTGTAATGTTATTGTTTTTTTAGTGTATAATGCTATTATGTTATTATTTTATTGTAATATTATTGTGTTTTCTTTATGTAATTGTAATGTTATTGCTTTTTTTGTTTTTTATTTTTCTTTACACTAGTATCAATTATTACTTTGTTGTAACGGACTGTCAACAGCACGTACGGCTTAGTGCCCGTGCGACCCATATTTGTAAATAATATTATACATATCTTACTTTTTGTCTAATAAAGTCCTACTACTACTATATATTATACGAGTGTATGTGTGTGTGTGTGTGTGTGTGTGTGTGTGTGTGTGTGTGTGTGTGTGAAATCTGAATGAAAAACGTTCGTAATTAATTCCAAACCAGTGAATTTAGTTTTATCGCCTCCTTTAATAACGCAAATATGTTTTCTCTATAAAGATGTTTAAGAAAATACACAATGAATTCTAAATACCCAAGAAAACAGCAAGGCTATAAGTTTTACTGTTACTTTTGGCCTGTTGCAAAAATTATTACCTAAGCATTCGAATATTTATTGTAACATGAAATAACACATAATTTATAATTAGTGAAAAGGCATAATCAGTTACTATTAATTAATTTGTTAGTAGCCTGTTTTATCCTACCAGGATACTATGCTTCAATTAAGAAACATTTTATTTTAGGGGAAAATACATTATTTATTAAAACGGCAGATTATTAGAACTAATAATATTAATACCGTTCATATTATGTATTTTTATGTGGGATTTGAGTATTTTCTTCGAGTAGAAAGCATTTATTAACCATATTATTAAGATTAGAATTTATTGTACTTTCGCTTAACCTTATCTTATACTCTTCCCTAGTTTTATCTTCTTCTTCTTCTTCCTTCCAAGTATTAGGCCAAGGCCTGTTACGATCCTATAGAAAATTTTCCCTCCAGCGTTTGAGGGAAATTCTCGTATAAGACTTGAAAGCATAATAATAGTCCCTTCGATTGGTTGCTGGCCAAAGGAAGGCAAGACCAGTGATGGGGCTGCCATCTTATAGCCTCTGGTCAGGCGTTTCTGGAGAAGAAAAGAAAATAAAGGAAAGAAGAAATCGAAGAAAGGAAAGACTCCCTAGCCCTCGGATGCCCTAATAGCGTCGGCGTCAAAAAAACAAGAGTTAACCAAGAGAGGTTAGATAGTAAAGTTAAAAGAGTGCAAAACACAAGTAAGTGGAAGAAATGTTTTGCACAGCTTGGGCACCTTGTGGTCGCCATCCACATATCCCCTAGATGAGGACCCCTGAGGGGCCCTAGTTTTATTAAATTATGAATTATACTTCAGATAGTATTCTTACATAGTACTGCAAAATATTACTGTTTTAACTTTATCTTTCAGAATATCTAATTACTGCTTAGGTACCCTGTTTTGTCCACCTTCCCCATCTTATGTTTACGATCGATATTTTCTGTGGGGTAATACATTATTTATTAAACGTTTTCACACAGAAATCGAATCATATAATTAAAAAACTTATAGATTTTAATAATACATGAAAAGAAATAGGCGTAAGATACAGATTCCACAAAGGTGAGTAAAAAAATCAAGATTTTTAAAACGACATTTTTCATTTAGTTTAATAGAAAATCAAGAATCGAATGTTATCAAATCAATCTGATTTGTATTCAGTTGAAGAGAGAGAATAATAAAATAACTCATTGGCTGTCAAATTCTATCTAAAATTTTAATTCTGAACTCTTCTACTACATTTATACAATCTTCTCCTTGTTTTCATTAAAAGAACACAATTCGCTTTACTATTTTTCTTCTTTACCGGCCGTTTACTTTTTTGTTTGGTTACACCCTACCTTTCTGTTAACTTTGAAAAATGTAGTACACATTCGTGCCACATGCGCTGCCCATTGTAGGTCTATGATGCTTAATTGTTTTTACCATATCTGGTTTCTATAAAGATCATATAGATCATTGTTATGAAATTTTCTCCATTTGCCTGTCTGTCCACCTTTCTTTGGTCCAAAATTTTCCTGAGAAATTTATTCTCAAATACTCAATCTTTTCTCCTCCCTTAAAGTAAGAGTCCACGTTTGACATCCTTAACATAACTGGGAGAATAACAGTTTTATATATTTTTAGTTTAACTTTTTTTAAGAGAAACTGAAAAGACAAGAGTCCCTGTAAAGTTTTATTTTTAAGGGGGTAAAATTTAAATTGGAATATATCTAATTTGCAATTATCAATAATTGTGAATAATGCATAATGGCATGTATTTCCAGAATTTGAGACAAGTTTAGTTTCTTTGTACATCTCATTCCTATTTGTAATTATTGTTCCTAGGTATATGCATTCAGCCACTTCTTCAAAATTTTCCTCATTTGTCATTAACTGTCCATTCCCACTATATAATGTATTTCTATGTATGAACATATATTTAGTTTTATTGATGTTTATTTCCAGTCCCAATTCCTTAGTGTTACTCAATGGAGTATAAGTATTGGCCCGTAGCCCTAGACGTTCATAATGTTTTGTCCATTTTCTTGAATCTCATCGAATGGCAGTGTAACTATTATTGTATGATGAAGTTGAACGTAGTATGGAACATATGACAAATATATTTTGTAAACAGATATAAATAACAAAATAAATAAGTTTAATTATATAACAGGTACACTAAAAAGAACTTTGAAAAATAAAGCCAGGAAAGACTCTATAATGAAATTATACAAGACAATGGCAATGCCTATTATTACTTATGGATCCGAAACATGGACAGTGACAACACAACAATCTGTCAGGATACAAGCTGCTGAAACGAGATTCCTCAGACCAATAGCAGGATATCAAAGAACAGACAAAAAAACATAACACAGAAGTAAGACAACTAAAAATAGAGGAATTAAACTCAAAAATAGAGAAATACAGAAAAAAAACTGGAAAGAACACTTGGCAAGGATGACTGTGAATAGAATAACAAAAGCATCATACAACTATTCACCACGAGGAAGAAGAAGTTTGGGAAGACCAAGGAAAAGATGGAAAGAGCAGCAATTTGGAGCCGGAACAGGCTAGTAAATAAGCCTAAACCGTGAAGAAGAAGAAGAAGAAGAAGAAGAAGAAATATATTTTGTAATAATTATATTTATCGATTGGCAATATTTTGGGCTTTTAGATAAATATTCAGTTGTCTGTTTTTACACTCACTGTATATTACTTCACCTCTGTATTTGTTTTGGAGTTCCTTCATGTCGAGTATTTAATGAGATGTAAATCCGAGCGTACTTTGTGCACGTTAGAGATACGCTATCATAATTGAATTGAAACATCCAACAAGTTGGAGAGGAGCATCAACACACCACGTCAAGAGTAAACAAGTTGATATCACATCGCACGTCATCAGCAGTTTCTATTACGTAACATTGCAAGTGCTGACCACTCTAGGTGGATTTATGAACTACCAGATGTACTGCTGCAAATACATGTTCGACCAAAATCCGAAATATTTTGTGAAATCATTCAACGAGCTCACACGAAAACATAAATGTTAAAATAACTGATTTATTTGTCTCAAAATTATTCTGGTTAATATAAATGAGAAAATTATATTGAAATGTTAAAAGTTTTCTCTTTAATTAATGTCATGAGGTAGTAATTACGACATTTCTAGTATTCTCTCCTAGCATGGCGTACTTGTAATTAAATTCTGAGGTTGGGGCGCCTGGAAGAGGGGTTCACACTTCTCCTATGACATGAGATGTGGTGCGACAAGGAGAGGCCTAAAACTAAACTTAATTAATGAGGCTAATATGATGTTGATGATTAACTCTGTCCCAAATGGTTGTCAACGACCAATCATGTTTCAATGAATTTTGTTTTACAACCAATGACAGTCGTGTTTCACCTTGCTCTTTATCGATTTATCTTTATCAGCTCCTGCTTTTGTGATAAAGAAAGCTCCTCCTTCTTAATATTCTGGACAGCTCAGAGCATTATTTTTCTCCAACAAATTCATTGAATATAGCAAATAATGAACAGATTCCTTGATTTTATTGAATTGTTTACTAAAACATAAATTATTAACCTATAATGTTGATTATACGTAATATACAGTTTAATGTGTTTCATTTCTCCACTAGGGTGCATTCTTACAATATTACGATCCTATTTGGGAATAAATAATATGATCAAGTTGCAGTGAATATACATAATCTCACATTTTTTATTTGTTTTCGAACATCGCCGTTTACATTAAATGCCGGTATATAATATTTTAAAATACCGGTAACTATATTTAAATAATGACTTTGAGTAAACAGCTTAATTTTATTCGTTAAATAATCCTAGCAAATGCCACTCTTTATTTCCAAATTCTCTAGATAAATTGGAAATCACTCGTGGCATTACTTATGAAAATGATGGGCAGATAGTGTTCGGGGATTGTTTGGGCCTTAAAGGTTCGTGACATTTATCTTGCATTAAGCAAATATGTCGAAGTTCATAATGATTAAAAAGTATTAACAGAAAACCTTATATCTAATTTGAAAATAAGATTCCATCATACGGCTTAAAATGGAAAGATTAAAAAGATAAATTATTTTTATCAGAATATAGAGAAAGAATAATCAAAGATTAATCAAATAATTTAGAGAAAAATGGTTTAGGCATGTAGAAAGAATGAACGTAATAAGATTACCAAAAGCAGCATTTAACTACAAGCCAAGAGGTTCAAGAAATGTGGGAAGGCCAGTGGAAAGATGGAAAAAACAACTGTGAGGCGGAACAGGCTATTGCCTAGCCCGTGAAGTGAAGAAGAGTAATCATATTTATCAGGTTATTGTTTTTAAATTCTATAGGATAAGATATATTGATAAGGGTATGTATTATAAATTATCATGTAAAAAGTAAAGTAAAGTGATCCCACAACAGGCCTCAGGAGGCCCTTGGGGTAGTAGGAGGTTAAGGCTCCCACTTTTCTAGACAATCGGCACTTGATGTCAGCCGGGTTGTCAGCCCTGCGTGACGGCCGCCTTTACCCCAGAACAAGCGTCTGGTACTCATTTACGTTATAGGCTGAATCGACCCCAGGGCCATAGTGCCGCCAGAGGGTTTGGGTCAGTTTAAAAATCCTGACCCCAACGGGACTTGAACCCTCGACCCTCCGGCTTGTAGCTCAGTGCCTTAACCACTACGCTACGGCGTGCCCCATAAATTATCATGTACGTATATAAAATTAGAATCAATATTTTTTAAAATCATTTTGAACCGCCATGCCCGAGACTACAGTCGTCCTGAACTTAGTACAATTTCAGTGTAAACTCTTGTAGGATTTTCGGAATATGTTCCATAATTAGTTTTACGAAATGTGCTAAACGTTATCGATTAAAATTCTATAAAGTGGGTTCACTGCTTTGAGTATTCTCATTAAATATATTTTCATTATTGACATGTTTTTTTTCAAATTGCAATTTATTCAAGGAAGATAATTTTGTAGTTACTATCAGGTAAAGTACCTTATTTGGTTGGGAAATGAGGCATACTACACACAGAAGCACGCGTCTGTATTCTGATCACTCTCGTATGCACCGCAGCTGCGCACTAGACTGCGTTGCTGTCTTGCGCCGTCACATCGCATGCATATTCCGGTTTCGATTAATTTGTGCTCGCTACAGAGCAGTACAATACCAACCAAGGTACTTTCCCTGGTTATTATTTTGTGTGTAGAATCGATTAAAGGTCGTTGAATTTATTTGATAACCTGTTTCTATTACATTTTTAGGAAAGCTTGATGTCTCAATTATAAACTTTTGAGTTTCGAGTTTAATTACGCAAATGCAGCAACTCGTCTTCCCGTTTTATTAGAATTAGTATTTAATATTCAGCGAGCACCAACTAGGAAATAAAGACATTGTCTCATAAACTGTTAATTTCCAGACCCATATTTACCTAACTTTTTTAAGAATAAGAATACATGTTATTCAAAATTAAATTATGTACTCTGTATCGACACCCGAATAAGCAAGTGTTCGAGCTCGGGTGCAATTCAGTTACAGAAATAATACATATAGAATATGTACATTATAATATTGTAGTTAAAGGAAGAGGAAAAAATAAATAAATTTAGGATCTAGTTTCAAGATATAAATAAATTCTGGCACTTAAATAATAAAATAATTAATACAACGGAGAATAAGATAAAACCATATAGAATAGATTAATTCCAAACTTAAGGGGGTAATTGAAGACACCCGGAAATAATATAAAACGAAATACATTTAGGAGAAAATTTCAAATAATAAAACGCACTCTGACACAGGAAATTAATGCATATAAGAATGATATAAACAAAAATTTGACTACTATACAATGGAAGCCAGATATAATAAGAACAGTTAAGTCTCGTAGACTGCGATGGGCAGGACATGTTGCACGTATGGGGAATAAAATACTTGCATGGAAGCTTCTTGTAGGAAAGCCAGAGGGAAAACGCCCAGTTGGTAGACCAAGAATGAGGTGGGAGAATAACATTAACTATGATTTGGGGGAGGTGGATTATACAGGGGATGATTGGAAAGCATTAGCTCAGGATAGGGATGTATGGAGAGCTTATGTCCGTGCGGCCATGAACCTACGGGTTCGATAGTGCCAGTGATTAAGTAAGTAAGTAAGTAAGTATAAACAAAAATTGTATAATAAATTATTACTAAACTTAAGAAAGTAATTGTATACATGGGTTAATAATATAAAGCAAAAAAAATAAATAAATAAAAATAAAGAAATGTAGGAGAATTGTTTCTCATTTTTAATTCTCCAGCCTACATTTTTGGCTATTGATTTGTAAACCCTTGTTTAAATTAGTTGGTTTATGTGGATTAGCCAAACTAGTGTAATGAAGGGTATTTTCAATTAAAATGTTAGCATAAAGGTAGAATAAACATAAAAGTAATGAAGATAAAATTGTTCAATAAAGAGCAAATTAAGCCAAAACGGGATTGGAGCTGAAATACTTTCTTAGGATGGACTGCTAATGTAACACACTTGACAAAAATTCTATGCTCCAGCTAGGATATAGATGACGTAAGACTTTCTGTTCTAATGTCTCAGCGCAAATTTACTGATAATAGTATATTACGATGCGAGGTTTGGAAGTGGTTTTTACAGAATTGAGGAAAATGTTTAAAAACCGAGCGATAGTGAGGTTTTTAATTTCCGAGATTCTGTAAAACACTTCACAGACGTGCGTTGTACATTATTTTTTGCGCGATGGTGTTTTCAAAATAATAGTAAAAT
Organism: Diploptera punctata; assembly: GCA_030220185.1. Lineage (NCBI taxonomy): Eukaryota > Metazoa > Arthropoda > Insecta > Blattodea > Blaberidae > Diploptera > Diploptera punctata. The sequence continues at coordinate 6,043,874 of JASPKZ010010655.1, read as the reverse complement.
AATAACATCTTTGTTGGAAGTATTTACATTCATTATAAACAATTGACTAACGTTAACAGTGTGGGCAATGTTTATTAGTTGACAACAGGAGGCCGTGAGACCAATTAGTGATAAAATGGCGGAAAGTAGGCATTTATTGTTTTATATTGTTTCAAGTAAAGTTCAGTTCATTTAAAATGCAGTGATTTGTTTCGTGTAATGTATATTAGCACTGACTTTTGGATATTTTTTGTATATACATTGTATGTAGTATACATAGAGGGCAGTGGTTTTACTTCCCACACGCGTGTTTGTAATATGTAATATTACAGTATGGGGGCACGCCGTATCGTAGTGGTTAAGGCACTGAGCTGCAAGCCGGAGGGTCGAGGGTTCAAGTCCCGTTGGGGTCAGGATTTTTAAACTGACCCAAACCCTCTGGCGGCACTATGGCCCTGGGGTCGACTCAGCCCCTAACGAAAATGAGTACCAGACGCTTGTTCTGGGGGTAAAGGCGGCCGTCACGCAGGGCTGACAACCCGGCTAACATAAAGTGCCGATTGTCTAGAAAAAGTGGGAGCCTTAACCTCCTACTACCCCAAGGGCCTCCTGAGGCCTGTTGTGGGATCACTTTACTTTAATATTACAGTAAGTATAGTTATTTTTATTACAGTATAGTTATTTAGGTTGGCAACTCCGAAATGAACTTTCAACCATGGTCGCTATTGTTTTAAGTACGACAAAACGCACTATCGCGCAAAAATATAATTATTAAATCGATATATTTCTTCGATCAAATAAGGTGATTTACATTTTGAAACAAGTTCAATATATCAAGTGTGGTAGAATTAAAAACATTTTGAAATTCACACCATGTATGCTACATATAGAAATTGAACAGTTTTAAATTATCTGCATGCAATAAGCTATTTGAAACTACGATATGAATTATTTTTACTCACTGTAAAGCCTTTCCAAGTCGCTCAAATGAGGTTTTGCGATAATGTCTTCTGGAACCGAGGGAGTTGGGAATACATCCGGATCCACGTCCTCTTCCTGGAAATCTTTCGATCCCCAATGAGGCACTCGCATGTTAAATTAGTTTTGTTTCTTGTCCAGTAAAAGTAGTTACATCATCGTGCAGACACCTGAATATAAAAAAAAACAAAATTGTTATTATCTAATTTAAAAAAACAATGGGGACTACTAAAACACATGTATAAGGTTTAAATAGTTGAAAAAAAAACAAACAAATAAAGTAATGTTTACGGTTTACAAGTTCTATACGCATAGGCTATGGCATATGGTTTGCACACACCTCAAATACAACACAGTACCGTCCGCTAAGAGCGCCACACGAACTACCACAAGTGCCATAGTTATGTGTATTGTACGTACAACTAATATGTAAATTTACAATTCCCCCGTCTGTATCTGCACATGCCAGTATTAATCGATTTATTTTTGTTGCACTAACTAACTCACTGGCACAATCGAACCCATAAGTTCATGGCCACGCGAACATAAGCTCTCCATGCATCCCTATCCTGAGGTAATGTTTTCCAATCATTCCCTGCATAAGTTACTTCCCTCAAATCATAGTTAATGTTACTCTCCCACCTCATTCTTGGTCTACCAACTGGGCGTTTTCCCTCTGGTTTTCCAACAAGACGCTTCCATGCACGTCTTCCATTCCCCATTCGTGCCACATGTCCTGCTCATCGCAGTCTACGTGACTTAACTGTTCTCATTATATCTGGCTTTCTATAAAGACCATGTAGTTTACAGTTTTATAGACTTCTCCATTCACCTATTTGTTCATCTCTCTTTGGTCCAACATTTTTCCTAAGAACTTTATTCTCAAATACTCATAATCTCCTTGCCTCCCTTAAAGTAAGAGTCCATGTTTCGCATCCATATAACTGGTGGAATATTAGTTCTATATATTTTCAGTTTAATGTTTTTGAAAAGAGTTGGGATGTCAAGAGTCCCTGTAATGCATAATAGCAAGCATTTCCAGAATTGAGCATATGTTTAATTTCTTTGTGCATCTCATTCCTATTATGATTATTGTTCCTAGGTATTTGAATTCATCCACTTTCTAAAAAATTCCTTCATTTGTAATTAGCTGTCAATTTCCATTATAGGCCCTATAATGTATTCCTATGTGTGAACATATATATAGTTTTATTGATATTTACTTTCAGTCCAAATTTCTTAGTGTTACTCAATAGTGTGTGCGTGTTGGCTTTTAGTATCTCTTCGCTATTGCCCAATAGTACTACATCATCATCATCATAAACAGCTTATTAATACCATTGGCTCGTAGGCCATCTCCATCCATCAAAGATTTAATGGCATGCTCTAGTACAAAATTAAATAGTAGAGGAGAATGTGCATCTCCTTGCTTCAACCCATTGTGGATTTCAAAAGTATCCGAAAACTGTTTTCCTACCCCTTCACTCTTAGAATCACCATTTGTAGTGAACAACGTGTTTTTTTTTGGAACTTTGTGGACGCATAAATGGCTTACGCTGCCTAAACCATAAGAGATAGACCAAATTAATGTACACAGAATTGAATATATAAAACAAATCTACAAAAAAAGTCAGACAGCATATGTCTACCTTTAACGGATAACTCACAATAATCATTTTTGTCTTTCAGCTCAGTGATGACAAGAAAATCGGGATACGTAGATTCCCGGGTAATCAGCACGGGGTATCTAATAATAATTATAATATAAATTTATAATTGTTTTTCTTTCAACTTATTCAACTAAACATAAAAACAAATTTAATGTATTTAGGCGTAGCAACGCACGTCAGGTATTAGTTGGTACAATATACATTTCGCATGATTTTAAAGTATAAAATTGTTCCTATTGAACATCAGAGAAGTTGGTTTTATGATAAAATTGATCACCACGGTTACTAGATGGAATTTACTTGTGCGCTTTGTGTTATGAACAATTATTAGTATTTTCATCTCTGTCACATTTGAATATTAACAAGCCCTCTGCATCACATGATCTCTCAGCTGGAAACAGATGTTATTGGTGAGTTGTCCCACCAGCGTTATCATCATTACAGTGCATGCTGTGCTTTTGTACACTAAATGCATCTGATGCATCATAATTGAGGTACCAGCAAATATTGCAAAACCCTATTAGAACGTTAAATATTCAAGCTGTAATCGAGTAATGGTCAATTTATACCGTAACGTACGCTATAACATAACCGTATTGATGTTGCCACTGTATTAAATGCATCTGATGCATCATAATTGAGGTACCAGCAAATATTGCAAAACCCTATTAGAACGTTAAATATTCAAGCTGTAATCGAGTAATGGTCAATTTATACCGTAACGTACGCTATAACATAACCGTATTGATGTTGCCACTGTATTAAATGCATCTGATGCATCATAATTGAGGTACAGCAAATATTGCAAAACCCTATTAGAACGTTAAATATTCAAGCTGTAATCGAGTAATGGTCAATTTATACCGTAACGTACGCTATAACATAACCGTATTGATGTTGCCACTGTATTAAATGCATCTGATGCATCATAATTGAGGTACCAGCAAATATTGCAAAACCCTATTAGAACGTTAAATATTCAAGCTGTAATCGAGTAATGGTCAATTTATACCGTAACGTACGCTATAACATAACCGTATTGATGTTGCCACTGTATTAAATGCATCTGATGCATCATAATTGAGGTACCAGCAAATATTGCAAAACCCTATTAGAACGTTAAATATTCAAGCTGTAATCGAGTAATGGTCAATTTATACCGTAACGTACGCTATAACATAACCGTATTGATGTTGCCACTGTATTAAATGCATCTGATGCATCATAATTGAGGTACCAGCAAATATTGCAAAACCCTATTAGAACGTTAAATATTCAAGCTGTAATCGAGTAATGGTCAATTTATACCGTAACGTACGCTATAACATAACCGTATTGATGTTGCCACTGTATTAAATGCATCTGATGCATCATAATTGAGGTACCAGCAAATATTGCAAAACCCTATTAGAACGTTAAATATTCAAGCTGTAATCGAGTAATGGTCAATTTATACCGTAACGTACGCTATAACATAACCGTATTGATGTTGCCACTGTATTAAATGCATCTGATGCATCATAATTGAGGTACCAGCAAATATTGCAAAACCCTATTAGAACGTTAAATATTCAAGCTGTAATCGAGTAATGGTCAATTTATACCGTAACGTACGCTATAACATAACCGTATTGATGTTGCCACTGTATTAAATGCATCTGATGCATCATAATTGAGGTACCAGCAAATATTGCAAAACCCTATTAGAACGTTAAATATTCAAGCTGTAATCGAGTAATGGTCAATTTATACCGTAACGTACGCTATAACATAACCGTATTGATGTTGCCACTGTATTAAATAGATTCGCAGAAGATGTAAATCAGGTGTGTCAAAAGTCTGCTGGTCGTAAATGTTTGCGGTCTACCTCCATTGAATAATATAATCACAATTATTTTATTTATTTAAATTTTCTGTAAAAAGGACCAAACAACGAAAATGTGTAAAATCTCATAATTAAAACAAATATATGAGTTATCATCTTTCTCATAAAATAAATTATGATGATGATTAATGGTGTAACTCATTGTTGAGCCATAGCCTCTCCTTTGTCAGGAGTTAATAGACCAAGTTAGTTTTAGTTACATTATTTGCCCAAAGATGTCATGAGTTGTATACAGTCAACACACCGATTCAATGAGACATCTACCAAGTCATCATCAGCATCCGGTATCATGGCAGCTGCCGCCGTCTTCCGGAAACCTCTCTGTACATCCATTGATCTTCCTCCATTCCTCTGAAATTCATAACTGCTTGTACCCCTTCTATCCAAGTTTTCTTCGGTCTTCCTCTCTTCCTCTTTTCCATTGGGATCCATTCCATAACAATTTTAGGCAATCTTTGTTCTGGCATTCTTTTGACATGGCCACACTACTGTAATCTTTTCTTTTCTATAATGTCTATGATGTCCGGCTCCTCTTCTACGCCCATAATTTCCCTTGCCGGTATTTCTTTATTTCGTATTCTATCTATTCTAGATTTTCCAACTGATCTTCTTAAAACATCCATTTCTGTACTTAAAATTATTTTCATTTCCCTGGTAGGAATTTGCCAGTCTTCAGCACCGTATGTTAATATGCTCTGAATTATGGTTTGAAATATTTGTAATTTTAAATTTTTTTGTAATATTTTTGCTCCACTAAACAGAGTTCAAAGCATTTATTGCTTGTTTTGTTTGTGCGATTCTATTTTTAATTTCCACTGTGTTATCGCCTGAATGGTCTAATTTTGTTCCTAAATAAGTGCATTCAATACTAGGTTTTAGTTCTTCTCCATTGTTGACATTTATATTTTCCATTTCTTATCCTTTACACAGATATTTAGTTTTGTCGAGGCAAGATATTTGGTTTTTTATCATTTTTTCTTTTTATGATGAACGAGGAGCTGGCCTGATGCATCAACCTCCAACCTGGGGGACGGGTAATTTTTGTTCAAGGTTTTCTTCCTCTAGCCTTTGATAGTCCAGTTTCTCACTGCAAGCCAGCAGCGCTAGTTTTGGTCCGCCCTGGGTATTTTATTTCCCCAGTACCCGCCATATCTGGTGAGCATTCCCCTATCCACCACCTGGGGAGGCGCCCGATGGGAGAGTAAGTAAGGAATTATTAGGATATCTGAGTTCGGTAAATCATAAAATTGAAGATGTTCGATATTATGTTAGTAGAAGTAACAAGTAAATGTCTAATTTTTTTGTGAATTTTTAAATTGACATTTTACTTTAATTACATTTTTCTCACAAGGGAACTGTCAACCATTACATGCCAAAACTTACATTGAAATTTATTCCAGAGAAGCGTTGTTATGTACGAAGACCAGATCCAAATATTATCTGCTCCTTTTAACTGGAAGGCACTACAATTCAGCGCCAAATCCCTCATTTAAACTATGGGGAAGTAATACACCTCTTGAACTGGCTGACTAGCTAATCCTCACTACCCGCCGTCCGCGCAGCGTTCCGCATCACTTTACATCGTGCTTAGCTCATGCAGGGATGTACACTTAGCGAACATATCCAGTTTTAACGCGCGATTCACACGAGTAAAGTAATTGCACAGTAGAGCTACCACACCTACAATTCCCTAGTAAAGCTGCAAGCATAGCAAGAAAATGCTATGATTGCAGTGAAGGACCTGCCTTCGGACAGAATTACTATGGATGGAGTTATAATACATTCCCCTTCCTCAAATGAAGTGCACTCTTTAATGCACAGCAAGCCAATGAATGCTTAGCTCAGTGTCTTATGGCTTGCTTCATGTGCAAATAGTCATAGGTTCGATTCCCGATGAGGTTAATTTTTTTAATTGTAACAATGCTTTCAATTTGATTTATTATTAGGCTGGACTTGATTTATGTTCATTAAATATTTTAATTGAATGGTGAAACTTTTTTCCCACTAATACGTAATAACTAAATAAATACAAATAGATATATGAAGCTATATCATCTTATATTATATAAATTTATATTACTATTATTATTATTATTATTATTATTATTATTATTATTATTATTATTATTATTATTATTAAAACGTACTGCACACACAATTAAATTTATACCGGTAGATAAATATTGTTATAAAGTTTACGAAGGCAGAAATATTACTTAAAATAGCATAAAGCGGACGTAGATTAGTGTACGTGGCTAACATTAAATTATATGGGATGTATTTTACGTAAATGAAAATAAATAACAAAAAAGTCATTGTCGAGGGACTTGAACCCTGGCTCTCATATGCTTTTCATTTTTCGTAATGGTTTAACGATCTACGCTACTCGAACGTCGGGCACTAGTCGTCTAAATCCTGGTTGTCTTATTTACTTTTACACTATGCACGAGAGTTGAACTTTATTTGAAATGTCGCAATTTGAGTAACATTGCATTTGTCGAACACTCGTAAATATCTTAGAAACATGCCTTCTTCACTGCTCTAACTATTTAAGACGATTAAAACCAAAAACAGCGTATTTAAAAACATTATTCCGTGAAACACAGCTTTAGCACTTCGAGCATGCAGAGTGGGTCATAATAGGGACTCTCCGTTTTGAAGCAGCTTCTTGTTTTTACTAAGTGTACATCCGGTCCGTACAATGGGTTGCCATTGCTGGATTATGGCTTCGATTTCTGTGTCTTGCAGTTAAAAACGGCAGATTTTTTTGGCACGCCTTCGTATATCAGAACACTTCTCTGGAAGAAATTTCAAGGTATTTTTCGGCATGCAATGGTTGACAGTTCACTTGTTAGTTCAGATAGGTTATCTTATTGCTTTGTTCCTTTTCGAAGAATGCGGTCCAATTACGTTTTTAAGTACACATTAGTTCTCTATATTCCGTCACTTCTGATAGATCCTTTTTCGGTAAGTTACAAAAAATACAAATATCTCTGATAATTGTTGTAATAATAAATTGCAACATTCTAGAAACGTAATAAAAAAGCTCTTTAAAAAAGAAATTTGTATATAATCAATATTGTTACTTTGTTGTGGAGAGGTAGTACTTTTTTTTTAAGCGAGAGCAAACATTGTGGGAAAAAAATCAAAGCAAATTTATTTTACATAACTACCTAGGTTTTAACGCTACAAATTCCATTTTTTGAGAATATATTGTTATACCGACGTATATGAATTTCCGGTGATTGTTGGTTCGTTCATTTTTCCTACGACATACATCATATAGAATCAAGATAATTAACTCACTGGCTCTATCGAACCCGTGGTTCATGACCGCACGGACATAAGCTCTCCGCACGTCGCTATCCTGAGCAAATGTTTTCCAAACATCCCCTGTATATTTTATTTCCCTCAATAATGGTTAATAATATTCTCCCATGTCATTCTTGGTCTATCAATTGGGCGTTTTACTTCTGGTTTTCCTACAAGAAACTTCCATGCCCCCTTTCATTCCTCATTCGTGCCACATGTCCTTCCCATCTCAGTCTAAGAAATTTAACTGTTCTTTTTATATCAAGTTTCCAATAAAGATCATGTAGCTCACTGTTATGAAGTGTTCTCCATTCGCCTGTCTGTTTATCTCTCTTTGGTCCAAAAATTAATCATCAAATTAAAAATTGCAATTGAAATAATTAAGAACGTATGATTTGCGATGTGTCCTTATTGCAGGGAAGAATTACTCATTTTGTGAGTGGAAGGAAAGAGTTGTATTTCCTGTTAACAGTGTTAATATTTGGCACTGTTGTCATCTTCCGGCAACAGCGTGGCATGGCATGCAACGTAGTTGTTCCCTGGGGGGACTGGTTGCCCGCACGACAGAGTTCAAGGATGAATAAACCATCGGATAATTAGCGAATGCACGCGCGTACAGGGGTTGGAGTTAATTATAATCCTATATAACTTTGTACGTCTCTCGACACTTGCTTAATTTTTAGCAGAGGATTTGTGAAACTTGGCTTTCATTAATCGCAACCTGAACAATGTCACTTCAAGTGCTGTGCAACGGAGAAATAGGCCAACCACTAGGGCATTCGGTGATTAATAACTAGAGTCTATGTCCGTCGCCGTGACGTAGTCGGTAGAGTCCCTATCTTCCACTCCGGCGACCCGGGTTCGATTCCCGGCGGAGTAAGGGATTTTAAATCTCCACCTTGGGTCTGGGTGTGTATCCTGTCCCACCACTAATGCTCAACTGAGTGCACATTTCCTATTTAAAAAAATAACTTGAGTCTATGATCGAAGATTACTTTTTCCCATTCTCCTTCGCAGTTCAACGTCTCACCTGACAGTTACGTTTACAAGCCCGACACCACATGGACCTTATAGTGGCATGACCTACCGGGAGAGGGATTTTTGGGACTATTTAACTGATGCTCCAAATGGAAGTCAATGATCAATCACGTTTCAATGAATTTTGTTTGCCACCAATGACAATTGTGTTTCACCTGGCTCTTTATCGAATTCTGTTTACCATAATAAAGAAAGCTCCTTCTTTTTAACATTCTGAACTGGTCAGAGCATTATTTTGCAGTGACTGACTCTCCAACAAATATATTGAATATAGCAAATAATGAACAGATTCGTTCTAACTGTCCACCGCTGTTCTCTCTGGGTAACGTGCTGTCTTGTCACGCAGTGGGCCCGGGTTCGATTCCCGGTAAGGAAAAGTTTCCTGGGTGATGTTTTTTTCCGGTTTTCCTCACTTGTAAGTCAAATGTCAGGAAACTAAGACCAAAACGGTCCTCGAACATCATCTGGCCATCATTAACATATTCATTAAGTTTAGGATCAAGGCCTCTCCTGGCGCATCATTACAATCATCATCACCTATCATATATATCATCGGGTCAGCGTAACTCCGCCTTACAGGCGCCCCAATCTCAGAAGTGGGTTACAATAACGTCATACCAGGAGATAATACCAGAATGTCGAAATGGCAACGCGGTGGCATTGAATAAAAAATAAACAGTTGATACTTGCACGTTCAATAATCGTGCTTTTTAATAATGATTTTACCGAGTTGTTTCCTAAAAAAAATTAATAAACCTATAATGTTGGTTAAAATATACAGTTTGATGTATTTCATTTGTCTCCGCTAGGGAGCATTCTTACAATATTGCGATCCCATTTGACAATATTATAATATGATCAAGTTGCATGGGATGAACAAACGAAACATAACCACACGTTTCTGATTTGTTTTCAAGCATCGTAGGATGAAATTTCGTGAAGGAATAATTATTAATCCGTTTACATTAAATATATAAATATTTTAAGATAACTGGATTATCATCATCATCCTTGTCATCATCATCATTCACCGGTGTGGAAAGCAACGGTAAGCTACCACACCTACAACTCCCTAGTAAAGCTGCAAGCGTAGCATGAAAATGCTATTATTGCAGTGAAGGACCTGCCTTCGGGCAGAATTACTATGGATGGATGGATGGTATTCAAGTAACGATTTTTGAATAAACAGCTTAATTTTATTCGATAAACAGCTTAATTTTATTCGATAAATAGTCCTTATAAATGCAACTCTTGATTTCCAAATTCTTTTGGAAATCACTCTTAACATTACTTATGATATTATGCCACCATGCCATCAACATAAGTTCGTACAAAAAAAAGCGATAAGAAAGAACACAATTTTTGTTGCAGTAGTGTTAAATAGTTGTGCAGATTAATATTAAAGTTCAACTGAGGTCGGAAGGGAGGGAATTTCAGTGATACTGTAAAACGTGGAAGACTTACAGAGAGATGATCACGTGTGTTTGTAAGTAAAATTAACGTGAATCAAATACAAAATAATGCAAATTGTTACTAAAAATTCGCGTTGAATTATTTAATGAAATTCTAACCATATTAATCTCGGAGATATCCGCTATAATATTAACAGCAGTAAAAGTAATATTATAAAATATAAAAATATCCTCAACTCGTGTCCAACTCAGGGTCGGGTCGAGGGATGAGATGAGATGAAGCCGCTATATAAAGGTCTGTGAATGACAAGTGTGCCGGCCGACCACGCCTGACGCACCATCACGGGGCCAGATGAAGACGAAATGGATGAGTAGGAGAACAAGTAGTGGAAGCACTTCTCGTGGGAGAGGAAAACGTGAGAAAAACCTCGAGAAAAAAAAAACCTCTGCTCAAGCTGCGTTTCGACCACCGCGATCTCGGGACCCCAGTGGTTGCAAGGACCTATCAAAGTAAAGTATTCCCACTACAGGACTCAGGAGGCCCTTGGGGTTAGTGGAATGTTAAGGCTCCCACTTTTTCTAGACAATCGGCACTTGATGTCAGCCGGGTTGTCAGCCGGGTTCAGCCGGATTGTTAGCCGGGTTGTTAGTCCTGCGTGACGGCCGTCTTTACCCCAGAACAATCGTCTGGTACTCATTTCAGTTAGAGGCTGAGTCGACCCTAGGGTCATAGTGCCGCCAGAAGGTTTGGGTCAATTTAAAAATCCTGACCCCCGGGACTCGAACCCTCGACCTTCCGGCTTGTAGCGCAGTGCCTTAATCACTACGCTACGGCGTGCCCCCGAAAGTAATATTACCGAAGCAAAATAAATAATGTGCCTCATTAAAGGCCCGGGTTGAACGTGTTGTGTCTATAAACATATCCCAATGAGAATTTAAGGACTCTTGGCCACAACTTAGCCGGAACAACATTTTGAAGTTCTCGTAAAAGGAGAAAAATTATTATAGATTATTATAGATTAATATTGGAAGAAATCAACAGTATGTACCTATATCTTTATTCTAATGCAGAGTTTTAATTTTTTTAAAAGATTCTGGTACAAATTCTGAACATGACCAAAAATCAACCGGTACCGATTGTGAGTATGACTAAATGTCGGAGATGAAATATCCAAGTTGCCAGCTTTCGGGTACGGAATTTTCCTGAATCACTGGTGATATTCTATTTGTTCTCTCCATTATTTTGTGTAACTTGTTTTTTTTTCTTACAGAGAAACGATTTCTCTTTTCCAATAATTCTGCATTATATATAAAAAAAGTCCCTTTCATAGAACTTAGGTCCACATTTCGGCAGCTTATAAATTCCTTTTGTCAGCAATGGTCGGAGTTCATGTCTCCGTTCCGTAACGAAATCCAGATTATTAACTTACGACCGTTACTTTATAAAACATCATTTGGATTTCCTTCCTGGCTTTAGTTTTCGAACTTACAAAATTACTGTTCCGTATATGTGATCAAACATCAGTATTTTATTGACAAGATCTTCATTTATTGATAACATCTTCATTTATTGATAACATCTTCATTTATTGATAACATCTTCATTTATTGATAACATCTTCATTTATTGATAACATCTTCATTTATTGATAACATCTTCATTTATTGATAACATCTTCATTTATTGATAACATCTTCATTTATTGATAACATCTTCATTTATTGATAACATCTTCATTTATTGATAACATCTTCATTTATTGATAACATCTTCATTTATTGATAACATCTTCATTTATTGATAACATCTTCATTTATTGATAACATCTTCATTTATTGATAACATCTTCATTTATTGATAACATCTTCATTTATTGATAACATCTTCATTTATTGATAACATCTTCATTTATTGATAACATCTTCATTATTGATAACATCTTCATTTATTGATAACATCTTCATTTATTGATAACATCTTCATTTATTGATAACATCTTCATTAATTGATAACATCTTCATTTATTGATAACATCTTCATTTATTGATAACATCTTCATTTATTGATAACAGCTTCATTTATTAATAAGATCTTCATTTATTAAAAAATGTTCATTTATTAAAAAATCTTAATTTATTGATAAGATCTTCATTTATTGATAAGATCTTCATTTATTGATAAGATCTTCATTTATTGATAAGATCTCTATTTATTGATAAGATCTTCATTTATTGATAAGATCTTCATTTATTGATAAGATCTTCATTTATTGATAAGATCTTCATTTATTGATAAGATCTTCATTTATTGATAAGATCTTCATTTAATGATAAGATCTTCATTTAATGATAAGATCTTCATTTATTGATAAGATCTTCATTTATTGATAAGATCTTCATTTATTGATAAGATATTCATTTATTGATAAGATATTCATTTATTGATAAGATATTCATTTATTGATAAGATATTCATTTATTGATAAGATCTTCATTTATTGATAAGATCTTCATTTATTGATAAGATCTTCATTTATTGATAAGATCTTCATTTATTGATAAGATCTTCATTTATTGATAAGATCTTCATTTATTGATAAGATCTTCATTTATTGATAAGATCTTCGTTTATTGATAAGATCTTCATTTATTGATAAGATCTTCATTTATTAATAAGATATTCATTTATTAATAAGATCTTCATTTATTAATAAGATCTTCATTTATTAATAAGATCTTCATTTATTAATATGATCATTTATTAATAAGATATTCATTCATTAATAAAAATGTCGGCCTATATTTTATAAACTATGTTTCAAATTATCCCTAATTGAATTTTCTAAAATATTCATAATGGTGTGCAAATCCTCCCGCCAAAAACTGACTTCACTAACAAACCAAAGCAAAACTGTTAAAACGTCAATAACGTATTATTAACATAAACAAATGAAAGTTAAATCATAAAATAGGGCAGGTTGATGTATTTAATGGATGCAAATAATGCTCCATATATGAATATTAAATATTTATAATTTCAAATGAAATTTCAGCACTGTGTTTTGCATTTCATTTGTTAGATAGCTCCAAGTATTAACTGCTGTAATAATTTTGTTGATGACTATTTGAATATCATTAGAAAAGTACAAACAGTATACACATTTAATATTGGACCAACATTGTGTTACCTCTTCCTGGAGTTTTATTTAATACGTAAAATAAATATAAACTACACATCGTAAAATAAGAACATCACCTCTACTTAAACAACAGAATGTATTTCTTAAAGACAAAACTTCTCCCATAAATAACTATATATTTTTTAATAATTATAATTCATTAAAAAAAAGGGATGCAACATGTTCATCGAATGGAGGATCACAGGATACCTAAGCAAAAGTTAAGCTATCAACCTGCAGGAATACGACCAGACGTCCCTCTGACCTCCAACAAGAATTTCACCTTTTAATCCTCTTCAAATTCCACTATTAAATGCAGCTATACCAAGAATGAGGGGGAGAATAACATTAACTATGATTTGAGGGAAGTAGATTATACAGGGAATGATTGGAAAGCATTAGCTCAGGATAGGGATGCATGGAGAGCTTATGTCCGTGCGGCCATGAACCTACAGGTTCGATAGTGCCAGTGAGTAAGTAAATACAGCTATTCTCTTATCTTCAGGAGTTACTGTTACTTGGGCTCATCACGCATTACTAGAAAATAATTATAATCAAGCTCTTCAAGGGTTATTCCTAACAGTTGTTTTAGGTCTATATTTTACAGCCCTTCATGCTTTTGAATACAAAGGAAGCTTTTGGTAATTTAGGTACAACTCCTACTATACTAGCTAGCTATTGGCTTATTATGATTTGTTGTTTGAGCCCATCACATATTCGCAGTAGGTAAGACATTTTGGCGCGATATTGCGTTTAGTCGTACTTACAGCAATGGTGACCATGATTGAAAGCTGAACTTTCTACATTTCGGGGTTGCCAACCTAAATAACTATACTGTAATATTAGATATTACAAACACACGTGTGGGAAGTAAAACCACTGACCTCTATGTATGCTACACACAATGTATATACAAAAAAATATATCCAAAAGGTCGTGTTAATATACATTATACGAAACAAATCACTGCATTTAAATGAACTGAAATTTATTTAAAACAATATAAAACAATAAATGCATCCTGCTGTTTCAACTAATAAACATTGCCCACACTGTTAACGTTACTCAATTGTTTATAATGAACGCAAATATTTGCAACATATATATATATATATATATATATATATATATATTATTTTACTATTATATTTTGAAAACACCATCGCGCAAAAAATAATGTACAACACACGTTTGTGAAGTGCTTTACAGAATCTCGGAAATTAAAAAAAAACTCGCTATCGCTCGGTTTTAAACATTTTCCAAGATTCTGTAAAAACCACTTCCCAGCCTCGCACTGTAATATACTATTGGATGGTGTTCCTATTGAGACCGAAACAGGTCAAAAAATGACCTAAATTCGTGAATGGACTATGATGTAGAACAACGCCATTAATATTAAGTAGGCCTACAGTTTAATATTGGGCCCACAAATATAAAACTCTTTCCTTTTATTACAAGCAAATTCTAAAATTTGGGTAACACTTGACAGGCGCGTTCTCGTCGCGGGGGTGACCACTAAGAATTTTAGTGACTAAGTTCTGTCAAGAACCCAGTCTCTCGGGGTATAACGAGACCCCCTGCCCAGATATACGGGCGAAGGCGTCAACGGGTATTATCATTGAAAGTATGCTATCAGAAATTCAAAAAGGTTTCAGAAAAGGAAGATCTTGTTCAGACTGTATATATGTTATAACACAATTAATAGAGAAAGGTAGAGAATGTATAACTTACCAACATATATGGTGTTTATTGATTTTGAGAAGGCTTTTGGTAGGGTGAATAGAAAGAAATTATGGAATATAATGATAAATAGAGGCATTCCACAACATTTAGTTAAAATTATTGAAAGTTCATATGTAGATAATAAAATGTTAATTAGAATGTGTCATAAAAAAGAAAACAATAAAACAGCAACAATAAACTGCGGAGTAAAAAAACGATGCCAACTTTCGCCTTCACTTTTTAATATATATATATATATATATATATATATATAGAGAGAGAGAGAGAGAGAGAGAGAGAGAGAGAGAGAGATAGAGAGATAGAGAGATAGAGAGATAGAGAGATAGAGAGATAGAGAGATAGAGAGATAGAGAGATAGAGAGATAGAGAGATAGAGAGATAGAGAGATAGAGAGATAGAGAGATAGAGAGATAGAGAGAGAGAGAGAGAGAGAGATAGAGAGAGAGAGAGAGAGAGAGAGAGACGATGCAATACAGAATTGGCAAATTGTTTCAACTCAACATTTTAAAATTGACGAAATGAATAAATTTAATTATATGTGTGGCACCATAAAAAGATGTTTCAAAGACACTAGAAAGGAGACACTTTTAAAATTTTATAAAAGAATGACGGTTCCGACATTACTATATGGATCGGAACACTGGGTCTTAACTAAAAACCAGGAGCGAAGAAAAGAAACGTGAGAAATTAGGTTTCTGAGGAGTTGGCTGGCTATACAAGATTCCTGCAATATGTTGTTACATAAAAAAGACTAAAGATTTGCTTAGAAATATAAGATCGAAAACGAAATGAAAATATACTTACTTATTCACTGGCACTATCGAACCCGTAGGTTCATGGCCGCGCGGACATACGCTCTCCATACATCCCTATCCTGAGCTAATGCTTTCCAATCATTCCCTGTATAATCTACTTCCCTCAAATCATAGTTAAAATCTAAATCCCGCGTTAATATCTCTAGTGCCCCGCTATTGTATAAAGTCCTAACATTCCATGTTCCTAGGAACATGTCCCTATGTTTGAGCCTTTGGCATGGGTTCCCTGAAGTAGTCCCCGCCCGGAGAACCGAATGGGGGACTATTTGACCTCCGGAAAATTTTACCCCAGTTGAACCCATGTCCGCATTTCTTGACGGTTGTATTTTTACGGTGAAAGATCGTCACTCTTTCGACCAAGGTACTTTTTTCGTCTGGCTTATCACCGTCGACCAGTCCGGCATGGGTAACCCTATCGACAGCAATGCTACCGCCGGCATAGCTCTCAGGATCATTTAAGCACGCAAGCCACTCCACCACGACAAGGTAAAGAAATGAAAATATACGAAGTGAAATAAATATATTCAAACTATTAGATAGAATTGCACAATTACATATATGAATGCATGGACCACATCAACAGAATGGATAACAATATAATTCTAAAACAGATTCCTGCAATATGTTGTTACATAAAAAAGACTAAAGATTTGCTTAGAAATATAAACAGAAGTCGATCTGATTGTCGTACCAGACCTTACTTTGTCTTGACAAAATTATTGAAGGTAGAAGGACTCGATTTAATGAGGACATGAGAAACGACTGAGGAAGCAAGTCTAGATAAGGGATTGCGACACACCTACCTCATCTGTCACCTGGGCAGCTTAATGGATTCTCTGATCTCGACATCAACTCACGGTAGCCATTAGAAAACAACGCCATCAATCCAGTTTCGTTTTGAACTGATTTCAAACGAAAATAAACCTCGATAATGAGATTTTATGCCGAGGGGCTGCTGGTTTGCAGGGTTGGGCTTACCTGTTTCGATCGCGCCCACGCTAAAACAAAGAGATTCAGCTGTCTACGCAGCCAGTCTAACTTCGCACATCCAAAAATATACATTTTGTTCCGACTGTTATTTAGTTTTTAACAAAGACATGGTGAATATTTTAGCTTCATGCGTAAAACTTATTGATTACTAACATAGATTTGTATATAGCAATTTATGGAAATACAGCGACTAAACAGGGTATAAATGTCTATACCAATAAATTTAATCGAATAATTCTGTTGAAGTATCAGTCACGATATAACTAATTGTGATATAAAATTATGCATCTTATATGCAGTGTAGTAAAAAGTGTACTGTAAAAGTATAAAAAGATGTACCTTTTATTCACAATACTCAACTGTTAAAACGATTAAAACATTTTAGGCCTTTCGTTGTATGTTACTCTCCTGCTATCAGGTATGTATACAGTATATATCTAATCTAATATATATAAATTAATGTTTGTTTGTTCGCACTTTATGCGCGGGCATACCGTTGAACCGATTGTGATGGGTTTTTTTTGCAAAATGTTCAGGAGATTCCCAGGATGAACATAGGCTATAAGAGAGTTGAGATACTCAACTCGTACACCCTTAAAATACACTCTTTGTAGTGAAAAACGTGAAAAAGTCCCTTTTTTACCTTTAAATGGCTTACGCTGCTTAAACCATAACAAATACACAAAATTATTGTAGAAAGAATTGAATATCTCAAAAAAAAGCTCCACAAAAAAGTCCGCGACAGCATATGTTTATCTTTTAAGGATAACTCACAATAACCATTTTTGTCTTTCATTGATGCCAAGAAGATCGGGGTAAGTAGATTCCCGGGCAGGCATAGCAGCGCACGGCGGGTATTCTTTTATGGACAACTCAAAATAACGAGTTTTGTCTTTCAGCTCATTTATGTCAAGTACATCTGGATGCGTAGATTATCGGGCAACGCCGGGTAATCAGCACGGGGTATCTAAAAATAATAGCGATATAAATTTATGTTAATTTTTCCTTTTATATATTCAACTAAATACAAAGAACACATTATCACATATTTAGGTGTAGCAACTCATGCCGGGTATTAGCTAGTAAAAGTATAAAAAGATGTACATTTTATTCACAATACCCAACTGTTAAAACGATTAAAACATTTTAGGCCTTTCGTTGTATGTTGCTCTCCAGCTACACTAGGTATGTACATACAGGGTGTTTCTAAATTAGACCGACAATCTTTGGGGACAGATAGTTACCTTCATTGCAGCATATTTTGTTAAGGAACCTATAGGTTGTGACATTTCGTTTCAGTTCAAGATGGGTCTTAGGGGAAGGGATGGAAGGAAGTAGGTAGAAACAAAATGTATTTAGTTATAACAAAACACTCACTCCAGTGTTGCATTGTCAGGATGGATACAGTTTATTGTCCCCTCACAACAAGTGCTGGAACACATGTCCATTGGCATCTAGACAAACATTGCACCGATGTGCCATACTATGTCTAACCCTACCAAAGATGCTAGGAGTTTCCTTTATTTCAGGTGCTGCGCTAGCAATGCGTGCTACAAGATCTTCTTCAGAGTCTATATCGGTTTCATAAACCATTGCCTTCATGTAGTCCCACAGAAAGAAATCTAGCTGGTCAGGTTAGGCTAGCGTGTCGGCCAGGCAATGGGCCCACCCTAACCTATCCAACTATCGCCAAATGTAGCTATCAGATGGCCACGAATTTATTCCTAAAGTGAGATGGTACCCGTCATGTAAAACCGCATGCTGCATCTGATATTCGGAGCTACAAGCTACGACACATTGAACTGCACATTACAGTATGTACAGCAGTACTGAATGAGGTTCACCCATCCTCCCTTGTTCCTATGGACAACAGATCGTACCGATGCAATGGATGTAAACAAACTTGCTGCAATTGATACCGAATGCTACTGAGCTGCGGAAGTAAACCAAGAGACAGTACTAATGACAACCCCTCTTGGACTGGAAGAAGTGTTTATCCGTTTCCTTCAATCCCTTTCTGTAATATCCCTCTAACACTGAAACGAAGCGTCGCAGCCCATAGGTTCCTTAATAAAGTATGCTTCAACGAAGGTTGTCTATTTTGTCCCAAACTTTGTCGGTATAATTTAGAAACATTCTGTATATATTATTATTATTATTATTATTATTATTATTATTATTATTATTATTATTATTATTATTATTATTATTATTATTAAGGATTTTCTCTACGTTACAGTACGCTAGTTATCCTTCAGCCCAAATGTATTTTGCTACGCCATAGATATATCTATACTCAGCATCTTTTTCTTTTAGGTCTTTGCTAATCATTTTCTTCCTACTTCTTCTATCCACTGTTCTCCGGGTTTATCATTCTTTGGATTTTATCACGCTCCATCCTCTTCAGATGCCCATACCATATGCACATATCGCTCATGGGCTGCAACAGTGCTATTTTTGAGTTAATGTACTTTTCATTATCTTAAAATAGTCTTCTTCAGTGGCACATCGTTTGGTTCAATATTTCACCATCAAATGACAAATAAATTAGTCATATGATATCTGCCTTCAAGTGTTAAGAAAACTTTAACTTCATTTATCTCAAAACTTGCTGATATTTTAATACTTTTTTAGTTATTTGCCAAGAGTTTATGATAGCAACTTACGTAGCAGAAAGCGTGTATATAAATGTATTCTAAACTCTATATTAACTTCATATATGCGTTACCGTTATAAAAATAACAGATGAAGGGCAATTTGAGTATTTAGGCCTACGTGACTCCACAATTAAGAGAGAACAAGTGAACTGAATCAAAACTTAGAAAAAAGTTTCACGACAAGCTAACACGAGTGGCAGAAAATCTAAGAGGAAATAAAAAGTTTCCAGAATGTAATTTCACTTTATATCTTCTAACTTCTGTAGAACATAGAACTATATTCACGAACAAGAGTAGACAGTTTTTCAAAGACACTTGAAGAAAATACTGGGAACACGCAGCGATATTTCTAATATCTGTTGCATAATTTAAGAGGATTTGGTAGATAAAGTTTTGGTGATTAACACAATGCCGAGAAATGCACGGGTGTATTTCCTTTGGATTCATCTTTTTTGAGATTATGAATTTGTGTTTTAATGATTCTAACTAGAGAATCAGTTTTTCGGGTACATTATTTTGGGGATTCCTTTGTACTACATTTGGTGTTTTATCACTAGTATTACTTTGAACTTTTAGAAGTTTAAGTTTATTTTCTATTTATCTATTTTTCGAGAGAAGATTAATTCCTACATTTGGTGCTATAATTACCTCTTCGGAGCTATGGTCTAGTTGTAATGTAAAGAAAGCAGATTGTGAATTGATTTTCATTGGTCGAATAACGATTTTACTTTCGAGTATTTAAGAAAATGTAGTTCCCTCCCTTAACACTCGAAATGGAGAAAATAGAAATAGTAAAATTATGTATTATCTTGTGGAGAGCAACGGGAAACTAGAAAAAAAAGGCAAAGTGATCCCACTACAGGTTCAAGAGGCCCTTGGGGTAGTAGGAGGTTAAGACTCCCACTTTTTGTGGACAAACGGCACTTGATGTCAGCCGGGTTGTCAACCCTGCGTGAAGACCGCCTTTATACCCAGCACAACTCATGGTACTCATTTCATTTAGAGGCTGAGTCGACCCCAGGACCATAGGACCACCAGAAGGTTTGGTTCAGTTTAAAAATCCTGACCCCGCCGGGACTCGAACCTTCCGGTTTATAGCACAGTACCTGAACCACTTCGGTACGGAGTGCCCCCGCAACACACTTATAATCTCCTAGTAAAGCTGCAAAGCATATCATGAAAATGCTATGATTGCAGTGAAAGACCTGCCCTCGGGTAGAATTACTATGGAATGGAATGTATTATCTAGCATGCGTCTATATAAGTTATACAGGATAATCTTAAAATATATAATTACAATTATAATAGATTAAATAATCTTTGTTTTAAATAATCAATTGAGTTGGTGTTTACTTGATGAAAATCCATATTTATTAATTAAATAAAAATAAAATGTATTTATATAATAAATATGAAAATCAAATAAAACTAGGTTTTATTTTTATTTAATTCATCTTTGTTCTATTCTTACGCATGCGCAATGAAGAATATGATGGAATTAAGAGTTGTTTACAAAATGGCCGCTTTTGTATAATTATAAGATATTGCAAAGAACATTACGTATTTGAAAAGCGGAGAGAAATTAATTTTAATGTTATCAAACAGTTTAAGGGAAAATATCATACATTAGCCATTGAGGATGTGGTGAAAATAACAAAAAAAAAAATTACAAGTGAGTCAACGTGGATCATAAATTCTGCTCATAACGAAATTGTAAATAAAGGATATCTATCGACATCGTGGAAAAGCATGAGCGTTTCATTAGGTAGGTACATGTAACATTTTTTGTCGTAAATAAATAAGAAATGGAGGAAGTTCCTAATTATTGGTACCATCTTACCTTGTATTCAGTCTTATTTCACGTAAAATGCGTTGTTGCCTAAAAACAATGTTTGTATCGTACACTATTCAATCATAAGGCGGATGTAAACATTACCACAATTCCCCCAATAGATGATGTCGGTGGAGTAATACCTTATGCATGTTTGTTTACAATACAACTGGAACTTAGCTCGGAATTGGTATAAAAGGAAGACGAGAAACAAACTTTTGAATTCCTACTTCTCATTATACAACGGATAACGACAAAAGCAGACAACTGATGTCATGAACTATTGTTTACAATCTGAAGAGTTTTTTGAATGAAGTATACTGCTGGTGCTGTTGGAAGATATGCCACTGAAAATTCTTTAACAAATTTTGTTAAACCACCACACGTTTTACTAGCCATTCGATAAAATCACGCCTGAACATTTCAGGGAAGTCCGCCATATTGATTCAGATGGTAGTATGCCTGCTTCCAGACTAGCGGGCCCGGATTCGATACCCGGCGGGTTTGAAAATTTCATTTGTTTAAATAAATTGCAAAATTTTCAATTTCGGGTCCAAGAGAAGTAATGGTGTACAATATTTAATCGCTAGATTGTGCACCACATTCCATAATTAAATTTCAAATATCTCCGCACTACACGTGTTGAGAAGGCATGTGGTACTGTTGGCAGCGATTCGTCCGTCCGATGGGATGTTAAGCTGGTGGCCTCCTTGGTGCTTTTCGATAGGAGTAGGCTAAGTGCCGGTCCCTTCTCTTCTTCATCATCATGCCTAATATAACATACTTTGCACGAAACAAACATACATCCACTCATTTTACACTCCTCTAGGTATACAATATACATCATATACGTGATGTGATCTGCCGAAGTGATCTGTAAATTGAAAATATATCACATTAACGCCATCTATCCGTCCAGCGCGGAACCCGAAGCACGTCATTTGTAAAACAAATGTCTGTAAACATTATGCCTACAATAATTCTCGAATATCATTTGACCATCATAATCATCCATATCGTATCTTGTTTAAAAAACGCATTAGAATAATATCCTAAGGATTCTAAGACGCAATGTGACCTTTTACTTTAAATCGTATTCATAAGTGAAGTAAATACATTGAGGTTAGAGTTCGTCATTAGTTTACGTTCTAACTATTTTTTATGCTGTATCATTGATTTTGTGTGACTCGCTAGAATTTTAAACCGTCACTCACTGGAAAAAACAATATTATTAGTAACCGCTAACACGTTGACTATTTAACTCATTCCTCAAATAGGAGTCAATGACCAATTACGTTTCAATTAATTTTGTTTTTCAACCAATGACAGTCGTACTTCACCTCGCTCTTCATCGAATTATTTTTACTAAAATACCGAACGCTTCTCCTTTTTAATATTCTGAACAGGTCAGATCATTATTTTGCAGTGACTGACTCTCCAAAAAATACTTTGAATACAGCGAATAATGAACAGATTCCTTCGAACTACACATTTGATAATTGTGTTTTTAATAATGATTTTACCGAACTTTTTACTAAAAAAGTAATTAATAACCTATAATGTTGGTTATAATATACAGTTTGATGTGTTTAATTTTTTTTCACACTAGGGTGCATTCTTAGAATATTGCGATCTTGGTGGGTTATCACTGATTGCGATCCTATTTGGAAAAAAATAATATGATCAAGTTGCAGTGAATAAACATTTCTGATTTGTTTTCAAACATCGCGGTTTATATTACACATATACATATTTTAAAATACCGGTAACTATAGTTAAATAGTGATTATTTAGTAAATAGCTTGATTTTATTCGTTAAATAGTCCTAACAAATGCTCCTCTTGATTTTCAAATCATCTAGATAAATTCACTAGTCACTTCGTGAGTCGTGAATTTATCGATAATTTGGAAATCGTTCGTGGCATTAATGTTTATAAATTAAGAAGGAAAAAAGCTTATACTATGCTTTAATATTCGCAATTCACGGAACCATACGGTCACACGCAAGCCCATGTAGAAAACGTAATGCGTGTTCAAGGTATCGAAGATATGTCAGAAATATTTATGATATATACAGTTAATTACCAATGAATGCCATTTTCTTAGATTATTGTCTTTATATTTATATTATGAGATTGTGAATGCCAAGTTTTCAATAACTTATCTATATTACCAGATTTCATACATGCTTTCTGTGAAATGGTCTATTTCCAGTCAGCGTGATTACAAAGTCTCAAGTCGGTACCACTGAATTAGTGATTACCAAATTCGCAAAAATATAAGAGTAAACGTGGTACGAAAATTAACTGACTAAGATAAAATGTATTTTTACTATTAAATGCTTTGAATAGTAAATACTAAATCCAACTAAGCTGCAACAATTTAATTTATCAATCACGAAACAGTCATAGAATTTTTGTGAAAACTGAAACAACCACAAAATCTGCAAATACTACTGTTAATGAGTACATCATGGGATCCATGACTTTTCGAGAATTGGAATATATGTACTTTTGAAGAAGATTAGAAAAAATTAGACCATTACGGCGATAACACAGTGGAAATTAAAAATAGAATCGCACAAACAAAACAAGCAATAATTGCATTAAATTCGTTTGGTGGAACAAAAATATTATAAAAAGTAGAAAATTACAAATATATCAAACCATAATTCAGAGCATTTTAACATATGGTGCTGAAGTCTGGTAAATTCCTACCAGGGAAATGAAAATAATTTTAAATACAGAAATGGATGTTTTAAGAAAATCAGCTGTAAAATCTAGAATGGATAGAATACTAAATAAAGAAATAAGGGAAATTATGGGTGTACAAGATGAGCCGGACATCATAGACATTATAGAAAAGAAAAGATTACAGTGGTATGGCCATGTCAAAAGAATGCCAGAGCGAAGATTGCCTAAAATTGTTATAGAATGGATCTCAATAGAAAAAAGGAAGAGAGGAAGACCGAAGAAAACTTGGATAGAAGGGGTGCAAGCAGCTATGGATATCAGAGGATTGGAGGAAGATCAATGGATGGACACATAGGAATGGCGTTTGGTTTCCGGAAGACGGCGGCAACTGTCATGATACCGGATGATGTATACAGGGTTTCCAATATAAAACCGGACACGCCTCACGGGGTTTCACCCGTCAGGCTGCGCTCTCTCCTCGTCCGCATTTCACTCTGCCAGCCGCAGAGTGTCCGGTTTTATACTGGAAACCCTATATATATATATATATATATATATATATATATATATATACATTAAGTAACCGGTTAATTTCCGAACCTAGTTGACTACGGACCAACACTTATAATCGTACTCCATCGAGTAACATTAAGAAATTTGGACTGGAAGTAAACATAAATAAAACTAAATATATGTATGTTCACACATAGAATTTGCATTACATAATGGAGATTGACATTTAATGGCAAATGAGGGAAATTTTGAAGAAGTAGCCGAATTCAAATACCTGGGAAAATAATACAAATTGGAATGAGATGCAAAAATAAATAAACATAGATTCATTTGTGGAAATGCATTATATTATACACATTACATAGTTATGGCATTTTGTACGATTGGATAATGAAACACGGACATGACTCGGCCAAGAATTTACGGGTTCGAAAGTGCCAGCAAACATTTACTAATTTTTTTTTTGCAAATGCCCCAGGTTGTCTTTCGACATTCCTGGTGATCTCTCCTGGCATGGCGTACTTGTAATCCACTTCTGAGGTTGGGGAGCCTGGAAGGCGGGGTTACGTTGTCCCGATGATATGATGGGTGATGGTGATGATGATGATGATAGTGGTGCGTCAGATGAGTCTCTAATCCTAAGCTATCTAGATGAATATGAATGATGATGATTGCGATGGCCATATGATTTCGGGGACCGTTTGGGCCTTAAAGTTTTACTGACATTTGTCTTACAGGTGAGGAAAAACCCCGATAAAAACCTCGCCGAGGAAAACTGTCCCGACCGTGGATCGAACCCGGGTCCACTGCGTAACAAGGCAGCACGCTCCTCGACACCACAGCGGTGGACACATTTACCAGTGTTGATTACTTCGCCGCAGCAATTGTTAAATGAAACTCTGCTTGTTTCCCCACGTGATGTGTCTTTATGACTAGCGCTTTTGAAGACAGACGTCACTTAACACAACATGGTTCTAATTTCACCTCTTAGTAAAACGTTCATATTTAACTTTGGCGCTACAAACTATCTGCCAGCACATTAATTCATCAACACAGAATGGAGAGTGTGAAATTACATGTAACGCAAGTTGAAATACACTTGAGGCTGTCAACACAATTTTCATCTTGCCAACATTATCAAACTTGGCAGTATGTGTTCCCCAGGGCACTCGAGGATCCTACACACGCTACACTGGTGATGATAAACCTGATAAACTTAAATCAACCTAACATGTTCATAGTAAACCTTAAATGTTTCTAACATTTCTTAGACTACCGTATTTAACTCATGCTCCAAATGGGAGCCAACGAATAATCACGTTCCAATGAATTTTGATTAACAACCAATCGCAGTCGAGTTTCACCTCGAATTCATCAACTTAAGTTTATCATATTAAAGAAAGCTCCTCCTTTTTAACATTCTGAATAGGTCAGAGCATTATTTTGTAGTGACTGACTCTGTAAGAAATACGACGAATATAACAATTTATAAACCTATTAAGATGTAAGAATTCTAGAATGCAAATGGCTCCCAGATTGTGTATGTAGTGCACGAATATATGCAAGTACCGCTTACGAGATATAACACAAAAAAATAAAAAGAACATTTGTAGCAATTGATTATACTACAATTAAAATAAACCACTGTTTGTACTTTCTTAAACGTATTATTTCCCAGGAATTAAGGTTGCAGAAAAATATAATTGGCATATTTACATCATTACTCGTAATAACCTGTAATGATGTGTTTAAATTTTTCTCCACTAGGGTGCATACTTAAAATATTGCGATCCTATTTGGCAATAAATATAATCTGGTTGCAGTGATGAACAAATGAAACATAACGTTTCTCATTTGTGTTCATACATCGCCGTTTACATTAAATATATAAATATTTTATAATAACTGTATTTAAATAATGATTTTTGAGTAAACAGCTTAATTATATTAATTAAATAGTCCTAACAAATGCCACTCTAGATTTCCAAATTCTCTAGATAAAAAACGCCCGTCACTTCGTGACTTGTGAATTTATTGATGATTTGGAAATCACTCGTGGCATTACTCATGATAATTTACTGGATTCTAAGTTTGCTAAAACTGTTTACTTTTATTTATTTATTTATTTTTGTTTAGTGAGTTTGTGTCCTCGATCTATCATACCGTTAATCCCCAGCAATAGGGGAGTCAGATGATAGGGGGTTGCATCCTTTCCATGGAATAAATATTCTTAAATAATAATTTAGCGAATTCAGAAGGTTGGAACTATTGAGGTTGTATCCATAAAAATATACCTGAATTTTGTTTGTGATTTTCATCGACCCTGCTCATTATACATCGAATTAAGTAAAAAAAAAAAAAAACTCCTCACTGGCATATGTTGTGGCTCAAGAAGCATGCACGATGACGTCACACCGTTTTCGCGTGTATGTCGATTTTGCAGATGATTACACATCTGGCATAAAAAATCCCTATAATCCGATTACAGCGCCATCTACTGAGTACAAATTGTGAATCTAAACCATCCAGGGACCCACTCAAGAAAAAAAAAAGTAATCAAAATCGATCAAGTCGTTTAGGCAGTTTTTAACTTCAAGTTTCAAGTAAATCTCCACTTTTAATTGTTGTATTTCGCTCATTTTTGGATAATACCTACATCGGTTTATATTAATTCGATGAACTGAGTTTCGTTGCGAAACAGAAAATTGTGACGCTGACCGATTTTTAAATTTTCACTTCACGTGAACTCCTACACATAATGATTTTAGAGGGTCTAATTATGAATCTAAACCAACGAGGGATCCAATCAGACACACACAATTTCGATCCAGTCTTTAGGAAGAGTTCAGTGACAAACACAGAATAATTATATATATATATATCCTTTCCTCTTTGGCTTTCCTCCATCGTGTTTTGGTCTGTCTGTATCTATTTTGCCTGTTGGATATACATCTCGTACTAATTAACTTTCTATTACTGGATCTATCGGTATACGTGTTCCGCTCTCTTTTTCTATTTTTTCTAGAATTCATAACAAATGCGAAACACACTGAAGATTATTGGTATATGATACTAAATGATGTACAGTAAAAATATTAAGGTATGGGATGATATTACGTAGAAAAATGTTGTAGTAATATTGCTAAGGGGTAGTAAACTTGATGACACGTCAGTGATCTCTTGATAAATGTGATTTTGGTTAGATTACCAGGAGCTTCAACTTGATGAAAATATGAGACAAGTAATTCATCAAGTCAAGACGACACCAGTCCTAGCAAATTACATTAAACAACAAATTTACTTAAATTAATAGCAATGATAATACAGAGTCGATTAAATTATAGGAAATAAAAATAAATTATAAAAAATATAAATTCCAAAATATGTGTGGTACAATTAAAAGAACAATACAAACAAAAACAACAAAAGAAACAATGCTAAAGTTTTATAAGGTAATGGCAGTTCCCGTTGTGACATATGGGTCAGAGAATTGGGGCATGAATAGATCAGACAGAAGATTAATAGAAACGTCAGAGATGAAGTTCCTCAGATACGTTGCAGGATATAGGCCTACTCTAAGACATCACATTCCTAGTGAAACAATTAGGCAAGAACTCAAAATTTTTAATCTAAATGAAAAAACACAAAACAACAAATAAAAATGTCATGAGAATATTTTAAAAATGGACTCTTCTAGGCAAACAAAACAAGCACTGTCGTACCAACCTCAAGGCTATAGAGATGTGGGGCGTCCTAGAAGACGATGGAAAGATGAAATCTGAGAGCGGAACAGGCCGACGGCCTACCATGAAGATGATGATGATAAATACACTCAAAGGATTGAGAACAGGAGGTCTGAAAATGGAAGATGCATTGAAGGGAAAGAATGAAGACTAGGAGTGTAAAAGCGTCCACGGCCACAGAAATCCATTTCTATATTAAAATAATATCTCATGATTATCTCCAAAAAATAGAATTTAAGTATGAAGAGGAATAGTTATGTAATAAAATATCGCGACTAACAGATTGGCTATGAAAACGCTTATAGGTAACTGGTGTACACAAAAAGACCCCTTCAATCACTAATGTGGTCGTAAAATAAATATATTTCCCTCGCTACGGATATTAAGTTTGTTGATATGTGGGCGAGCCGATGTACGCGTTTAAGGATTCGAGCAAACACGTATCCACATTAAAGCTTTCAGACTGCTCTCAATTTCTAAGTGCTACTTTATGACAAATCATTCTGATGTAGTAGGCCTACTTCAATCATTTTAACAGAGAATTCAAATATACGAAAATTGAATTGACATTTGCATAAAACCAGATTTTAATTTTCATAAGTAATGCCACGAGTGAGTTCCAAATTATCTATAAATTCACGAAATGAGGAGTGAATTTATCTAGAGAACTTGGAAATCAAGAGTGGCATTTCTTAGGGCTATTTAAGGAATAAAATTAAGCTATTTACTCACAAATCATTATTTAAATATAGTTATTTTAAAATATTTATATATTTAATGTAAACGGCGATGTTTGAAAACAAACGAGAAACGATCGGTACGCTTCATTTGCTTCTTTTGTTCGTCACTGCAACCAGATCATACTATTTATTGCCAAAGGAACGCAATATTGTAAGAATGCACTCTACTGGAGAAAAAATGAAACACATCAAACTGTATATTAAATCATTTCTGATATCCTATGATGTAAATATGACAATTATATTTTCCTGGAAAAAAAAATATATTTAAGAAAGTGCAAACAGTGGTTTCTTTTTTTGGTGGTATATAATCAATTGCTACAAATGTTTTTATATTAACTCCCGCATGCGGTATGTGTTGACATTCATGCACTATATATACAATTTAGTATTTCTTAGTGGGTCAGTCACTGCAAAATAATGCTATGATCTATTGAGAATGTTAAAAAGGAGGTGCTTTCTTTATAATGATAAACTTTTGTTGGTAAATTCTAGGCGAAACACGACTGTGATTAGTTGTAAATCAAAAATCGTTGTAACGCGATTGGTCATTGACTCCAATTTGGGGCACGAGTTAAATAGTCCTTGTAATTACCCACAATATTACAATAGGCCTAAATAGTCCACGCTGTGATCTTGAGGTAGTGTGCTGTCTCGTCACATTAGTGGCCCCGAGTTCGAGTCTAGATCCCAACAAGTTTCCAGGGTGAGGTTTTTTCGATGGTTTTCCCCACCTGTAAGACAAATGCCAGGGAACTTTAAGGCTCAAACGTCCCTCGAACATCGTATGATCATCATAAGCATCATCATTCATAGATCCTTAGATTAAGTTTAGGATTATGTACTCTTCAGGCCCAAAACTATCATCATCATCACACTGTAATTTTGCACTTTACTATCTCCATGATATCTATCTTAAAGATTTGTGACATATTATTTCTACTAGGGCATTCGATAAGTAATGGCAACACTTTCGTAAATCAGCGATCCTAGTGGTGACCATTGTAATCTTATAGTGTGTTGCTAAGGACATTTGTTGTATAAATCTGTAATATTGAAAGTCCCGAAAAAGCAATATTTTGTTAATACATTCACTGAATCTCAAATGTAGTAAGTAATACTGCCCTAAAACAGTATATTATGATGCGAGGTTAGGAAGTTGTTTTTACAGAAGCGAGGAAATGTTTAAAAACCGAACGATAGCGAGGTTTTTAATTTCCGAGATTATGTAAAACACTTCACAAACGTATGTTGTACATTATATTTTGCGCGATGGTGTTTTCAAAATAATAAATAATAACACATTTGTTGGAAATATTTGCATTCATTATAAACAGCTGATTAACGTTAACAGTGTGGGCAACGTTTGTTAGTTGAGACTACAGGAGGCCGTGACACCAATCAGTGATAAAATGGCGGCAAGTGCGTATTTATTGTTTTATATTGTTTCAAATAAAGTTCAGTTCATTTAAAATGCAGTGATTTGTTTCGTATAATGTATATATTAACACTTCCTTTTGGATATATTTTTGTATATACATTATTCGTAGCATACATAAAGGGCAATGGTTTTACTTCCCGCACGAGGCTTGTAATATGTAATATTATAGTATAGTTATTGAGGTTGGCAACATCGAAATGTAGGAAGTTGAACTTTCAATCATGGTCACCAATGCTGTAAGTACGACAAAACGCACTATTTTGTAAAAAATATGTTTAATGGAATTTATTTTGGAGGTGGAATTGGGAAGTACCATAACATGCACCAAAGTCACCATACAGGAGCCTTTGTGGCTGTAACCTATTCACAAAGATTAAAGAATCTCTACGAGGCATCCGATTTCAATCAAGAGTTGATATCCATCATCATCATCATTATAGTACATTCACGAATTTAGGCCATTTGTTGACCTGTTTCGGCCTCAAGAGAAACACCATGCAGAAGTCTTTTGAGTGGACGTCCTGGTCTTCTTCTTCCTGCAGGTTGATATCTTAACATTAATTTGGGTATTCTGTGATCTTCCATTCGATGAACATGTTGTATCCATCTTGACTTATAATCAGAAATTTTGTTTTCTAAAGATTCCATGTGTAATTCTTCTAAGATGTCTTCATTTTTTTTGTGATCTAGCAGTGTGAAGCTCTATATCGATCAGATGAAAGAGGTATCCAGAACTGCAGACGAAGTGCAACGTCTTCCAAAGATTTGGCAACGTATAATTGATTTGACAAGAGACTATGGATGGAGCTCGTAATGTCAAGAGTAATATAAATATTTTAGTGACTATTTAACTCATGCCCCAAATGGGAGTCAATGACCAATCACGTTTCAATGATTTCTGTTTTACAACCAATCAGAGTCGTGTTTCACGAAATATTTATCAGTGTTATAATTACCATATATTAAACAAAGCTCCTCCTTTTTAATATTCTGAACAGGTCTGACCGTTATTTTGCAGTGACTGAGCCTATAAGAAATACGGCTACCAGATTGTATATATAGTACATACATGTCAACATTTGTAGCAATTTATTATACCACCAAAAAAAGAAACCACTGTTTGACTTTCTTAAATGTATTTTTTCCCAGGTAATAATCCAGAAAAATATAATTGTAATATTTACATCATACGACATCAGAAATGAATTAATATACAGATTGATGTTTCATTTTTTCTCCACTAGAGAGCATTCTTACAATATTGCGTTCCTTTGGCAATAAATAGTATGATCTGGTTGCAGTGATAAACAAAAGAAGCAGTAGAAGCGTACCTATCGTTTCTCATTTGTTTTCAAACATCGCCGTTTGCATTAAATATATAAATATTTTGAAATAACTACAGTTAAATAATGATTTGTGAGTAAACAGCTTAATTTTATTCGTTAAATAGTCCTAACAAATGCCACTCTTGATTTCCAAATTCTCTAGATAAATTCACTCCTCACTTCGTGA
The DNA here is from genome assembly GCA_030220185.1 of Diploptera punctata. Taxonomy (NCBI): domain Eukaryota; kingdom Metazoa; phylum Arthropoda; class Insecta; order Blattodea; family Blaberidae; genus Diploptera; species Diploptera punctata. Next base: position 6,011,743 of record JASPKZ010010655.1, on the reverse strand, counting down.
GTCGTGAATTTATCGATAATTTGGAAATCACTCGTCGCATTACTTATGATAATATGTGGAAAGCAACGGGAAGCTACCACGCCTATAATTCCCTAGTAAAGCTGCAAAGCATAGCATGAAAATGCTATGATTGCAGTGAAAGACCTGTCCTGGAGCAGAATTACTATGGATGGAGTGATATTATAGCAGTGTTGCTATTACTTATCGAATGTCCTAGTATTTTTTCACTATATGATTATGAAATTCCCTACCGTCGCATCGCTACGTGTTCGTAAAATTATTTTATTTTTTACTAGCTAATACCCGGCGTGCGCTGCTACGCCTAAATAAATGAAAATTAATGTGCTTTTATGTTTAGTTAAATAAGTAAAAGGAACAAATTATATCGCAATTATTTTTAGATACCCCGTGCTGATTACCCGGCGTTGCCCGGGAATCTACTTATTCCAATCTTCTTGACATAAATGAGCTGAAATATGAAAATTAATGTGTTTTATGTTTAGTTAAATGAGGAAATGGAACAATTTATATCGTAATTATTTTTAGATATCCTGTGCTGTTTACCCGGCGTTGTCCGGGAATCTACTCATCCCGATCTTCTTGGCATAAATGAGCTGAAAGACAAAAATTAATGTACTTCGTATGATTAGTTGAATAAGTAAAGTGAAAAATAACTATAAATGTATATAGTAATTATTTTAAGATTCGTCGTGCTGATTACCCGCTATTGCCCGGGAATCTACTTATCACGATCTATTGACATAAATGAGCTAAAAGACAAAATTCGTTATTGTGAGTTATCCGTAAAAGAATACGCGCCATGTGCTGCTATAATTGCACAGGAATCTACGTACTTGTCTCGATCTTCTTGGCATCAATGAAAGACAAAAATGGTTATTGTGAGTTATCCGTAAGAGATAAACATATGCTGTCGGGGACTTTTTTGTAGAGCTTTTTGAGGTATTCAATTCTGCGTACATTAATTTTGTGTATTCATTATGGTTTAGGCAGCGCAAACCATTTAAGTGTAAAAAGAGCTACTTTTTTCACGTTTTCCACTACAAAGGGCGATTTTCAAGGGTGTAAGAGTTGAGTATCACAACTCTCTTATAGCCTATGTTCATCCCGGGAATCTCCTGAATATTTTGCTAATAGCCCCATCACAATCGGATCAACGATATTGCCGCGTATAAAGTACAAACAAACATTCATTGAGAATTTTCCTCATCATCGAAGCTTTTCTCCAACCAATCCTAATAAATAAAATGAACTTTAAAAATGCATAAATAACACGGACATATAGATTATCGGTTTGTAATACACATTCACAAATTTCTCTTAATTAAAGGTCTCCATCGTTCTCTGTTCTCTGTGTCTTGGCCCATTACACCAAATTTCCTCATTGAATGTTGAATGTTGTTCTTCCAAATGGTTCTTGGTTTTCCTTTTCTCCTCTTTCTTTCAATGTTCCATGTATGGACGGTTTTTGGCAGTGTTCCATCCTCAATTCTTCTTCGAACCTCTCGTGTTCGTAAAAGTAAATAAGGATAAATCTCGCGGTCTTTACACAAGAAATATAACCAGCGGTCAAGATTTAGCATGCTCTAACAACTGCATTGCAGAAGGCAGTTTGTTACTGACACAATCAACTAACTATGTTCATTACTAACTACTGGCCTCAACACAGAATTTCGCTAACTTTAGAAGGGAAGCTAGGTTGAACAGCGAGAGTTCATTTCCGTTATTTGTGTTACATTTGGACAAGTTTAACTGAATTGTTGGAATTTGAGACGTTTACAGCTTGCACAAGTTTAACTTACTTCAGGTAAGAAACACTTTCCTCAAATTAACTTTAGCTCCAATTAACATATAGACTACTAGAAGTCCGGGCCACGCGTTGCTGTTGCTAAGGTATAATTTAAATTAAGTTGCTGTTTTTCAGCCAGATTACTTAAAACTAATACTTATATATGAAATTAATAATATTGAAAATAAAATAAACACTGAACACACTTAAATTATGAAATAATCAATATTTGTAATTCAATTGAAATTCGCTGTTGCAACAAAAAGCACAGCCATCTGGATCTCTCTTTGTTAATTAATAAACCAATTACCTTACCAAATTACCTTACACCGCCATCTGTTAGAATCGTATGGATCTCACATATAATTACACCGCCATCTGTTAGAATCGTATGGAACCCACAGATAATTATAACTTTTTGTTAAATAATAAACAAATAATTTGCAATAAAAAATAATGCGACTATAAATTTAGTTATAAACTACCCTAAGTCTCAAGTTGGATCAAACTGCATACTTTGTGCAAAATTTTATTAAAATCGGTTCAGTAGTTTAGGATTCCATCGCGGACAAACAACGTGACACGAAATTTTTATATATTAAGATACTTAAATCATGCATCACCTGGCTGGAATTTCCCTCCTCACGATCGTTAATTAAAACCTACTATTTCTTAACTATCGAATGTCTTTAGATATTTAACTGTGAATATTGTTCAGACTGTATGCTTATAAAAACTGATTTGAACTTTAAGAAAAATTAAAAACCTACATTGGTTCATAACCGAGCAGAAATATTCTCTCCATACATCCTCATCCTGGGCTAATGTTTTCCAATCATCCCCTTTTTAATTGTCACTCTCAAATCGCCGTTAATATAATTGTCCACCTCATTATTCGGCTATTTTATTATATACAACTTTCCTCATTAGAGGATTGCCTCAAGGACAAAGTGATACAGACAATTTTTGAAATTGAAGAAATACATTTTGTAAATACAATGAAAAAAAAATCAAATTGTAATTGAAGTATACATACTATAAAGTAGAAATTTTGTAAATATGGTTTCTTAAAATTGAAACTGGTCCTCTAATGGCAATGATGACAATTTTAGAAAGATACACCCTGTCCAAATCTAAGGAATTCCAAAATTTAGCTAAGAATCCTAGTATAGTACTTATTGCCCCGAACGCTTTCACTAAGGTTTTAGTACAAGGAGTTTCCATGTATTTTTTATTCCCATTTGTGTCACATGTCCTGCCCATCGCAGTCTATGAGAATTTATTTATCATAAGTAATGCCACGAGTGATTTCCAATTTATCTAGAGAATTTGGAAATCAAGAGTGGCATTTGTTAGGACTATTTAACGAATAAAATTAATCTGTTTACTCACAAATCATTGTTTAACTATAGTTATTTTAAAATATTTATACATTTAATGTAAACGGCGATGTTTGAAAACAAATGAGAAACGATTGGTACGCTTCATTTACTTATTTTGTTCATCACTGCAACCAGAACATATTATTTATTGCCAAAGGATCGCAATTTTGTAAGAATGCATCCTGGTGGAGAAATTTATAACCAACATTACAGGTATTAATTAATTTCTGACGTCGTATGATGTAAATATGTCAATTATATTTGTCTGCAACTTAATTTCCTGGAAAATAATTCGTTTAAGAAAGTGCAATTAGAGGTTTCTTTTTTTGTGTGGTATAATCAATTGCTACAAATGTTTTTGTATTATCTCCCGCATGCGCTAATCTGCTGACATTCATGCACTATATATACAATCTGGTAACCGTATTTCTTGCAGAGTCGGTAAATGCAAAACAATGCTATGACTTATTCATGATTGTTGAAAAGGAGGAGCTTTCTTTAATATGACTATTTAACTCATGCCCCAAATGGGAGTCAATGACCAATCACGTTTCAATGATTTCTGTTTTACAACCAATCAGAGTCGTGTTTCACCAAATATTTATCAGTGTTATAATTACCATATTAAATAAAGCTCCTCCTTACAATATTGCGTTCCTTTGGCAATAAATAGTATGATCTGGTTGCAGTGATAAACAAAAGAAGCAGTAGAAGCGTACCTATCGTTTCTCATTTGTTTTCAAACATCGCCGTTTACATTAAATATATAACTATTTTAAAATAACTATAGTTAAATAATGATTTGTGAGTAAACAGCTTAATTTTATCCGTTAAATAGTCCTAACAAATGCCACTCTTGATTTCCAAATTCTCTAGATAAATTCACTCCTCACTTCGTGAGTCGTGAATTTATCGATCATTTGGAAATCACTCGTGGCATTACTTATGATAAACTTCAGTTGATAAATTCGAGGCGAAACACGACTGTGATTGGTTGTAAATAAAAAATCATTGAAATATGATTGGTCATTGAATGCCATTTGGAGCATGAGTTAAATAGTCTCAATAATAGGATAGTAATAGGTAAATTGGAACACAGATTATTAGCATTACCCGTTTTCTATAAAGATCATGCAGCCCACTGTTATACATGCATTTGTCCGTAAGTTTCTCTTTGGTCGAAAATTGTTTGAGAATTTTATTCTCGAATTTTAATATTTTCTGCTCCGTTATAGTATGATTTCATGTTTCGCATATATAGAATATAACTGGGAGAATAACAGTTTTTAACGTTTTTTGAGAGAAGTTTGTATGACATGTATCACTGAAATGCATTATACCATGGATTTCCAGAATAGAATCTGTGTTTTTAGTAGTGTAAATTAAATCAACGGCGATTGGAGTTGCTTGTTCAATTATCATCACCATATTCGTCTTTATGAGTTAAGCCTTTCGACCAGTTCGAATCTTTCAGGGAAACTAGTCTCTTCAATTTTTGATGGATCTTTCTTTATCTCTGTCAAATGTGTATATTCCATGCTCTTCTTAAAATTCAGTTCTCTATTGTCCTTAATATGATCATAGTATTTATTTTTATTTAAATTTATTTCCGGTCGGAATTAGTTTTCTGGTTGAATTTTATTTTCAGAGTTTTCCTCGCCTATGAAACAAATTTCGGTAAACTTCAACACCAAATAGTCTCTAAACATCATCTGTCTATTATGATCATCCTACGTGGGTTGGAACTTTAATAGCGACAATAGTACTGTAGAGACGCCAGGTGACAGAACCTAATGATGTCGCAAGTAGCACAAATCAGTTACATACCTACCTTACCACAGAACATACTGACTCCATTCTCACATCACGAGTGTGCGAACTAACGAGAGGAACAGTGCAGGGTCCCACACTACTTGGCGGTCTAATTTAGTGGTCACAATGTTTTGTAAAACGGAACAATTGAGGTGGATAAAAATTTAATATGCCGTAAGATGTACAGCAAGGTAGTGTCATAAGGTCTTAAAGAGGCTTAGGGGGATCTGTATTGCCTTACAGAGGGGCGCCCTCCACTGTGCCACTGTTCTGTAAGGCAGGACTAGTGGTTATATTCCATGCCCCTAGTCCCAAGGCTACGGTTCAAACTTGGCCAGGGTCTATAGACTTTTTGGGGTGGAAAGACCCAAGAAACAGGTCTTCGAGGAGGGACTTTAAGCCGTGGGTCCGGAGTCTGAAGATTTTCAGGAACGTAAGAGAACCTTACATTTGAAAAATAGGTCGCTGAGCAAACTTTACCGACTTTCATCATCTTACTAATAACTGGGTTGCATATTAGATGTCTTCTTTCAGTCGGTTTGCTTACCACATGCCCACTCATTGGAATATGTAGGGAAATAAGCGTAACTAAATTATTTTGGTCTAGAAACTCCTATGATGAAAGTATAAATTAAATTGTATCTGTTCGTAGGTGCCGTCGTTCTCAACTTTGCTAATATATTGTATATAAAATTAACTGGAGCGCTTTCGGAAGTTTACCTTCCATCTTCTGCAGGTTGAGTTTCCGTTACTTGTTGTTGTATACGGTGATGTATACTCCAACTGTTTGTAGCAGCAACTGATTTGTTTTTGACGATCTCGTATAATGGGTTTGACTGGGGTGCGTTCTCATTAAGAAGTGAGGTGTTGTTCGTTTCCTTTATAATTTCGAGGTCTTCTAATGTAGGCCTATTTATCCTAGCTGGAATGTTTTCTCGGTGGATTATCGTAAGAGTGTTTTCAATTGTGTTCATTCGATGACTTGCGTTAATGAGATGTTTAGCATAGCTTGATTTATCACCCGCGTGTATGAAATCTTTTAACTTTTATCATATGACTTCACCTCAACGGAATTTGATATGGATTTCACTAGTATAGAAACTCCTAACAAAGGAGAGGCTATGTCTAGACTCAAAGGGTCGTAAAGCCAGTAAGTTAGAATCTATCCATTAGTTATTTGTACTGTTACATCATATCCTGAGAGTACACTTTTTGATTGATTTTTGTCAGATGCGAAAGATGAATGTCCAATTACGGAAAATATTACAAAATAATATTCTTATAAATAATGATTCTTGCATATGCGAAAGATGAATGTGCAATTACGGAAAATATTACAAAATAATATTATTATAAAAAATGATTCTTGCATATTCAGCCACAAAAAATACTTGGCACAAAATTCAACCAACCCTTATTAATTATTATTAATCTAGGTCTTCCTAGTCGTTCATATGTAGTGTACCAAATTCATACACAAGAGAGTATTGTTGATAAAAGTACAGCTCAAGATGAGATTAAATGAATAATTAACAATGATTTTTAATATAAGATTAAAACTAGAGAGTTAGAGCAAGGAGATGCACTATCTCCTCTATTATTCAATTTTGTATTAGAGCATGCCATCAAATCTTTGGAGAATGAAGAAGGCCTACAACTCAATGGTATTAACAGACTGTTAGTTCATGCTGATCATGTAGTATTATTGAGCGATAACGAGGAGATACTAAGGGGCAATACACATACACTACTGAATAATATTAAGAAATTGGGACTGGAGGTTAACATCAATAAAACTAAATATATGTTCATACATAGAAATGCATTTTATAATGATAATGGACAACTAATGACAAATGAAGGAAATTTTGAAGAAGTGGCTTAATTGAAGTATTTAGGAACAATAATAATAAATAGGATTATACGGGGAATGACTAGAAAGCATTAGCTCAGGATAGGGATGTATGGAGAGCTTATGTCCGCGCGGCCATGAACCTACGGGTTCGATAGTGTCAGTGAGTAGTAAGTAAGTAAGTAATAATAAATAGGAATGAGATGCACAAATATATTAAATATAGGTTCAATTCTGTAAATTCATGCTATTACGCATTACAGGAACTCTTCTTGACCCAATTCCTTTCAAAAAACGTTAAACCGAAAATATATGTTATTCTCCCAGTTATAATAAATGGATGCGAAACATTAAGGGAGGAAAGAAGATTACGAGTATTTGAGAATGAAGTTCTTAGGAAAATGTTTGGACTAAAAAGAGATGAACAGGCAGGTGAATGGAGAAAACTACATAATAGTGAGCTACATGATATGTATAGGAAGCCAGATATAATACGAACAGTTAAGTCTCGTAGGCTGCGATGGAAAGGACATACGGTACGTATGAGGGATGAAAGAAGTGCACGGAAGCTTCTTGTAGGAAAACAGAGGGAAAACGCTCAGTTGGTAGACCAAGAATGAGGTGAGAGAATTACATTATCCATGATTTGAGAGAAGTAGATTATACAGGGGATGATTGGAAAACATTAGCTCAGGATAGGGATGTATGGAGAGCTTACGTCCACACAGCCATGAACCTACGGGTTCGATAGAGCCAGTTAGATTAAAAATGGAGAGTTATATTACTTTTTTTCTGGATATTTTAACGTTGTTTATTATTTTGTTAACTACATCTGCTGTAGGTGAAAGGTTACATGTGAGAAACATGTTTAACCTTTCACTCAGCACTACAGCAAAAAATGGGCAAAGTCACTTACTACACAAGTAGTTACTTGAGACTCTTGTCATGAGAGACTCGAGTTCACGCCGACTCTCATTTTATAAAAAGAGGGAAACTCTTCACTCACTCTAAAACTTGCTTCTGTCCTAAAAGTCCATCACAGAGAAACCGTTGCAACCAATCCAATTCCTCATTAAGTTGAATTTAAGGTTCGATTTTGGTAGCTTTCGGAGTTTATCTTTATTTTGATAATTGCAAAATACGTTGGGCAACGCTAGATTTTTAAATTCTGATTTTTCACATTGATCTTGTCACTGACATACGTAATCTTACAAGAATTAGATTGGTCAGTAAATGTAAATTTCATAATGATTTTGAATTTCTATAAATATTGAAAAACAAAGAGTTTTGAGTAATATAAAAGGTTCTACTCCCATCAGTGCCCTCATTTCCTTGGTTACGACTTCTTTATGGTTTTAAAGTGTACAAATATTAAAAAAAAAGCAAAGATAGAGTTCTGAATAATCAAAGCCGGTACTCCCGTTAGTGTCCTCTTTTCCTTGGTATCCTAAGATTTCTTAATATTTTTGAAAGTCTAGAAATATTAAAAAACAAAGATTTTTTAATATTTTTGTAAGTTTAGAAATATTAAAAAACAAAGATTTTTTAATAATATAAACCAATATTTTATTTAAATTATTAGAACTATTGTTAATGCTAATACCTTTATATATATATGTACTATACTCCTGTCTGCGTATTATTTTCCTTGGTTAAGATTTCTTAATGTTATTAAAGTCTAGAAATATTAAAAAATAAAGATTTTTTAATAATATGAAAGGCTCTACTCTCATCAGCGTCCATCTTTCCTTGGCTAGGGGAAAATACGTTTGCGGTGGTGGGAGTAATAGGCAACCTATCTAACCTATGATCTAAGGTTTGAAATGGCGCGTTTTCTTGCTTAAATTAGAGTAAGGTTTTAGTTTCAATATGGTCTTGATAATGACAGAATTGCTCTCGAAACGCGTCGATGATTTTAAGTCTAATGATTGGAGTATGAGTGTAAATTAGAGCTATATTAACGGAATCATTACCTAGTGGAGTTAAGGCCATGCGGGCTTATGTTCCAGTAAACCGAGCAAACATAATTTTACATTAACATAAGTAAAAATATAATGATTATAACACTAGATGCTAGATAAAAATTTGGTCAAATTCACAATAATAAAAATAGTAGTTATAATAAAGTATTTGATAATTAAAATTAATACTAATAATAATACATAATTGGTAAAAACATCTACCAGTACTAAGAATGCCAGATGATAGACCTCCTAAAATGATTTTAAACTACAGACCCGCAGGATATAGAAGTCAAGGAAGACCATTTGCTAGATGGAGAGAATAAATCTCTTGAAGTCGGAACGGGCCAGAGGGCCTAAGCCTTGATTTTTATGATGATAAAAAATAAACCAGGAAGATAAATGATACAGTAAACATCTGACCCTCTTAGCCCTTAAATTGGCATTGTATCATATAAGACACATTTATTTAATTTATTTAATACTGTTTTTTAAAACGATAGAAAAATAAATTAGTGGAAATTACATTTGTATTAAATTCCGTAATAATGTACAATAATAACAGAGTTTTACGTAATTTTGTTTTTATTGCGGTCCGGAATATTTAAATAACTGGCACAAGAAAATTTTGCCAATTTAAGGGTTAATCACCAATGTCATATTCGGTTTATTGAATGTGAAGGTGTAAGTAGGAACAGTTCATATTGTCTGGGAGGTAGCTACGGAATTGATGTAAACAATTATCTAAAGCCTAAAAACATTCTCCCCCAAAACGACGTGTTCCTTTAAATCCCAGAAGAAATGGAGAACAAAAAGGTGTCTACAACGGGGGAGTAGCAACAGCAGTGGAATTCTGTGGCATTTACGTTTTAAAAAATGCGCTGTTCATATTGATTTCTGTTATATGATTAAATATATATTATTTACAGCATGTTCCATTACAAAGAAAGTAATACTACATGCGTTATTATACAGAATTATTAACATAACATTATTTTCACAATTTACATATGTTTTCATTTATGTTATATGGCTAATTGTAATATTATCATCTCTTTGTTTTACTTATCTTACTTGATATAACATTAAATATTTCACTGAATTGGCTTTGTTTTACTCTATAACACTAAGCAACAAAAACATTTTTGTCTCAGAAAGAAAAATATGTGATTCTGATAGTATTTGTTCTCCTGAATTCAAATATGATATCCGTTTTTCTACATAACGCAAGGTTTCCGAGAGACAGGCATTTATAATAATTTCAAACACTTTAATATTTTCTACATTCGTAACTGCAGAATATTCGAAAATCCGGACTCGCCTAGAAAGTAAGAAATTACGATTTTCTGCTATATTTCGCCTATGGAGCATCTTAATGGTCCAACAATAATCGACCAGCATATTAGGATTCTATTTGCCTTGATATCTCTTTTCCATAGCTAAAATCTCCTAATGAAAGTGTTTCCCGTGCTCATCGCCAAGATTTTCCGGGAAGAAATCTAGGTTTATTAAAAGAATAATTATTTACATCCATTAATTGAAATTGAAATAAAAAACTGTGGGTCGTGGAGAAATTCTGAATACATATTGAAAAAACACGATAAAAACTGCATTAAGTACAACTATTGGTACTCATGAGACAAAAATCATGTTGACCAGTGTAATCTGTCTAAATCTATTGAATTAATGTATGAGATTAATTCAAGTGTATAATTCTGTAAGTCTTATTTTTTGAATATCCATTTACCATATTTGTTAATCGTATTGTACTTAAATAGCTGTCTAAAATATATACGTATAAAGGGTACAATAAGAACTAGGTAAGTTACTTTTTTGTCGAAATAGAGTATGAGGTGTCATCACATTCTCCATGGAAAGCACTAACATTTAAAGTGTGAAACAGTAAAAGATGCAGTTTATTTATATACCAATTATATACAGGCTGTAAATGAATTATACAGCACACATTTAACTGCTTACGGAAGGGTATTATACAAGTAATTTGAGATAGGGAACCAATGGTCTCGAGGGAAAATGGGCGAGTTATAGGGAATTAAAGTAATCGACATTTCATACAGATAATTCAACAGGAGAACAAAGTAGGAGATAAAACTATAATAGAATAACTTAAGATCTTGGTATTAATTTCGAGATCCTGATTACTAATAATCAATCAATTAATGAAATATTGAATTATCAAGTTCCTTAAAATGTCTAACTTAGAAGATGATTGAACGCCACTGTACTGGTTACAGTAGAATCGGTACTATGAGAGCCTTAGCTCAGAGTGAAACATGCAGCATTTGCGTAGTTAACTTGTGGCTAAATGGTTAAAGCGATGGATTTGAGATTCGAACACTGATACTTTTTTTTGTGATTTACTCAAGTGTATTGTTTCTTATTTCCCAATAACATTATGCATGCCATGTGTACATTCACTGTACCTCTTCATGTTATTACTGCACTATCATTTATCTAAGTTCATAAGTACTGTACAGTACTATTGCACATTTTATTTGCGAAACCTATTAAAATCTACAGTATGTGCAAATGTGCATTATTATTACAACCTTTTAAACAATTCAAAACAATACGTTAGTAACTCATGTACTGCGCCAACGTTCCAATACCGTATTCTGTAAAATAATGAATAAACAATTAACCAGAAGTAAATCTACGCATGTAAAACATTTGTAAGACTGCTTTAACCACAACGCTAAAGGCGCATGCATATTGCCAGTTATAGACTCTGCACCGTATTATTTCCATTTTAATTTGAAATGAACAGTGGCGTGCCAAACCATTTTACAAATTGAATCACAATTTGGACATTTTTATTCGTAGACCATTAGTTCATTATCTCAAATTTCTTATATAATACCCCTCTACATGCAGATACATTTGTGCAGTATAATTCATTTACACCCTGTATACAAATATTTATCCAATCTACCAATTCACTTGTTGTATCACTTCTCTATAGTTTAAATGAGAAATCTGGCGCTGGATTTAATGCATTGCAGTCAAAATATCAATATTTTTGGACACGACCTTGGTATATCGCAACGCCTCTCTGGAAGAAATTTCAAGGTAGATATCGGCATGAAATGGTTGACCGTTCCTTTTAATTACGTTTTCTAGGTTTCAAGGACAAAGTGTCATAACTAGTACAGTATATTCCTGTACACATCATCATCATCATCATTCATGCAAGTATTAGGCCATGTGGCCTGTTACGGTCTCAAAGAGGAATTTTCCATCCAGCGCTTTTTTGGACGTCCCAGCGATCATTTGCCTTGGGGGCAGTAGCGAAGTATGGCTTTTGGAATTCTATGAGACGGAATTCGTTGAAGATGGGCTTTCCAGTTGTTCTGGTAGTTTTGTATATGGTGAAGAATGGGTTCTACATCCAACTCTTCCATAATTTCCCCATTTCGTTTATGGTTCCACTTTGTGTAGCCTGCTGTTCGGCGCATAAATCGCATCTCATTTGATGTTATTCGGTTTTCATATCTTCTTCGTATCGTCCATGCTTCACTACCATATCTTAATACTGGTCTTGCGAGAACCTTATAAAGCCGTAATCTTGTGTTCTTACTTATATATATATATATATATATATATATATATATATATATATATATATATATATATATATATATATATATATATATATATCAGCATCATTTTCACTTAAAGGTTTAGGCGATTCGCCTGTTCCGAATTCACAATAATTCCTTCCATCTCTTCCTAGGTCTTCCTACATCCCTTAATCCCTTTGGTTATATGGTATTATGGGAATTCTTGTTCCTTCCATTCTCTGAATATGCTCTTCCCAGCCGACGTGGTGTTGTTGAATTCTATCATTTATTGAATATATTTCTAATTCACTTCTAATTTCTTCATTTCTCATATGGTCCAATTTTGTGCATCCTATGGTCCTTCTTAGAAAATTCATTTCTGCCTTTGTATTCAACTCTAACTCCTTTTATTTGTTACCCAGGACTCACTACCGTATAAAAGTACCGGTACCACCGTTGTTTTGAAGAACTTCAATCTTGTATTCTTCTTTATTTTATGTTTTAGTGTTCTGTGACTGGTGCCACATATCGTTTGGAATTTTGATAATTTATTGTCTATATCATTTCTTGTTTCAAATATATATATATATATATATATATAAATATAAATGTGTGTGTGTGTGTGTGTGTCTGTGTGTGTATGTGTGTGTCCACCGTTGTGTCTCGAGGTAGCGCGCTGCCTTATCATGCAGCGGGCCCGGGTAGGATTCCCGGTCAGGACAGGCTCCTGGGAGTAGGTTTTTCCTCACCTGTAAGACACATTTCAGGAAGCTCAGGGCGCAAAGTTGCCGGAAAATCATCCGGCCATCATTATCATTCACCGATGTGGAAAGCAACTGGAAGCTACCACATCTATAATTCCTGGTAAAGCTGCAAAGCATATCATTAAATGCTATGATTGCAGTGAAATACCTGCCATCGAGGAAATCACTATATATATATATATGTATATAAACGACTACCTTCATTCAGCGGTCACCTAAATAAACGCTTTATTTTCTGGAACCAATTAATTTGCTCACAAACTGTATGTTAATATCTTCTCCTTTAAAGTCACCTCACATTGCGGTCAGAGGCCACATGAATTTCACAAAATTACCAGAATTAAACGGCCGTACACAACCACTATAAATAGTCTGTTCACCCCTGAGACCGTCACCTATGTCATCACAGAGCATGTTTGTGCGGCGCGCCGCGGCGACGAATGATAAGGCGTGGTTTACTTTTACACTCTAGACAAACACTGGGACACGATAACTCGGCCTTCGCTCCGTCATCGAACAACAAACATGCCGAAATATGTTTTTTTGTTTTTTGCATTGTTCCTACCTGTTATACATTTTGGTTGATTGAGTTCAATGTTTTTTTAATGCCCCCAGTTTGCCTTTTAGACATTTCTGGTGTTTTCTCCTGGCAATGGCGTAATTGTAACCCACTTCTGAGGTTGGAGAGCCTGGCAGGCTGGGTTACGTTGCCCCGATGATATGATGGGTGATGATGATGATGATGATAGTGGTGCGTCAGGAGAGCCCCTAATCCTAAGCTTAATCCAAGATGAATGTGAATAATGATGATTGCGATAGCCATATGATTTCGGGGATCGTTTGGGCCTTAACGTTTCCCTGACATTTGTCTTGCAGGTGAGGAAAAACCTCACCCAGAAAAACTGTCCCAACCGGGGATCGAACACGGGCCCGCTGCGTGATATGGTAGCACGGGACCTCGAAACCACAGCGGTGGACAGATTGAGTTCAATGTTGAAACATTAAAATAAGCAGGCTACCTGATATATGAGACGTCCTCAGCTAAAATATATTTCTCTTTAAAAATCTTCATTTAACAATAAATGCAACAAGAATTATTCATTATCTCAGTCAAAAAATAAATGTATTAAGTCAACGTTTCTGTCTCCTTGTTAAAATATTTTTAATCATAAATTGGAATTTTAAATGTGTTCATTTAAAGGGGCACATATACCTTTAGTCATTAAAAATATGGTATATTTCAATATTTTTTTTCTCAGTAACAACGTTGATTACAGAAATGAAATTTGGTATGTGATATCTAAATTACAATGTGAGCATGTTTGTGTACTTAAGTACAATCTAACATCTAACATCAGTCGTTATGGTTAATTAAATATTCAAAATGTCAGCTGAAAAGTTTGCATTGTCTTGCCGTTTCCCTGATAATTTTCCTAAATTTCAATATATTTTAATGATTCTTGTTTTATTTTACTTATTAATGTTATAGCTACAAAGTATACTACAATTGTTTAATTACATCCATCCATCCATAATAATCCTGCCCGAAGGCAGGTCCTTCACTGAAATCATAGCATTATCATGCTATGCTTGCAGCTTTACTAGGGAATTGTAGGTGTGGTAGCTTCCCGTTGCTTTCCACACCGGTGAAGGGTGATGATGATAATTATGATAATGATGGCCATATGATTTCGGGGGCCGTTTGGGTCTTAAAGTTTTCCTGACGTTTGTCTTACAGATGAGGAAAAACCCCGATAAAAAACCTCACCCAGAAAAACTGTCCCGACGGGATCGAACCCGGGCCCGCTGCGTGACAAGGTAGCATGCTACCTCGAGACCACAGCGGTGGACGTTTAATTATATAGAGAGTAAATATTTTATTTTTCATTTTGAATTAATGCATGCTCATTTTTGTTAAAATTTGCATTTAAATACTTTTTTTTTAAAAATGAAATATAATAACTACATTACTAATTGTAGTATATTTTGTTCATCTCTGTAAACTACATATACATTCAAATTTCATCTCAATATCTTGAAAAGTCTGGGAGTTATCAGGGAAACAGTACTGAAAAAAATTAAATTACGGAAAAGAAGCGACAAACTTACTAAAGTTGTAGGTATCTTTTAAAATTAAAGGGCTCACTCAAGTGACAGCATTGCACATTTTTAAACATAAATCGAAAAGTAATAGAGATATCAATGACTATTTAATTCATGCCCCAAATGGGAGTCAATGACCAATCACGTTTCAATGATTTCTGTTTTATAATCAATCAGAGTCGTGTTTCACGAAATATTCATCAGTGTTATATTTACCATATTAAAGAGAGCTCCTCCTTTTTAATATTCTGAACAGGTCTGACCATTATTTTGCAGTGACTGAGCCTATAAGAAATACGGCTACGAGATTGTATATATAGTGCATAGATGTCAACACATAGCGCTTGCAGGAGTTAATATAAAAACATTTGTAGCAATTTATTATACCACCAAAAAAAGAAACCACTGTTTGCACTTTCTTAAATGTATTTTTTCCCAGGTAATAATCCAGAAAAATATAATTGTCATATTTACATCATACGACATCAGAAATGAATTAATATACAGTTTGATGTGTTTCATTTTTCTCCACTAGAGAGCATTCTTACAATATTGCGTTCCTTTGGCAATAAGTAGTATGATCTGGTTGCAGTGATAAACAAAAAAAACAGATGAAGCGTACCTATCGTTTCTCATTTGTTTACAAACAACGCCGTTTACATTAAATATATAAATATTTTAAAATAACTATAGTTAAATAATGATTTGTGAGCAAACAGCTTAATTTTATTCGTTAAATAGCCCTAACAAATGCCACTCTTGATTTCCAAATTCTCTAGATAAATTCACTCCTCACTTCGTCAGTCGTGAATTTATCGATAATTTGGAAATCACTTGTGGCATTACTTATGAAAATCTTTCACTAATTTAAATATGACGTTTCAATCTATATAGGCCTACAGAAAAATTAATTGAGACAATTTTTTTTACCCACAAAGGTGTAGGTCTCTCCTTAAATTTGTAAAAAAAAAATCTTGGTGATGGTAACTATGTATTATAAACAACCATGTGTTCAAAATGATCTCACACAAGGAGATTGAAACGTTGACTTAATAAATTAATTTTTTGACTGAGATAACGGTTAATTACTCTCAGTGAATAATATTTAACAAACATATTAAATAATCTTCATTTAGTTAAAACCATGTAACCAGCCTCATGGGCTAGTAGTTAGCGTTTCTGACTACAGTTCACAAAGTCCCGGATTTGATTACCGGTCAAATCATGGTTATTTTTCTTAACTCTTAAATTGGCAAAACTAATTTCTAGGGGCAGTTATTTAAATGCGACGGACCGCAGAGAAAACGAAATCATAGATAATTGTTATTGTTAGGTATATTTTGTAATTCGACAAACGTTTAAGATATTTATAATCGCTCATTTTCTTTGGTTTTATTAAAAATATTAAACAAATTAAACCAGTTATTTATGTAAGATATCTTGTAAGATAAATTGCCAATTTAAGGGAATTATTCATGTGGTTGCCCATGGTCTGGAATTTAGATTAAGTTTAGGTTAAGAACTCCCCTGGTGTTTCATTATTATTTATAACCCATCACAACAAGGTTAACGTAACTCAGCCTTCCAGATGTCCCAACCTAAGAAATGGATTACAATTCCGCCAATGCCAGTGGAGAAAGCCGAAAATGTCATAAAATACAATCTCATGGCATTAGAAAAAAATTGTTAATACCATGTAGGCATTTCAGAAACATGTTCCATCTTCGGCATGTCATTTAATATTTTGATAGTTTACTACATAACCTCAATTGTGATTTATAATGAATTTTAGAAGTATTGATAGATTGAGTTCAGTTGTTTTCAGTCTGAATGTGTGAGGAAAGTAACGTGTGGTAAGTAAAAACTCTCGAAGTTTTAACGTTGGAGGAAAGAAAGAAAAAGTGATTCTCAAACTGAGAAAGGAATTTGTGAAAAGAAACTTGCAGAATTTTCAAATATAGCAGGGCGGAAGTGGATAACGTTCTGAAAATTATTTCCGTCACGCAGAAATTGTGTAAACTAACCGAATTCCTCATAAATTGAAATTTATAGTCGTATTTTCCTGGTTTACGGAATATATATTACTTTTTTGGAGATTCTTTACAGCATGTGACGCGAATTTTTTTTAAGTTCTATTCATACATCATGTGCATCTCGCAACAAACGCGAAGCGGTTTACACTATTGAATAATGGATGCAGCCAACATATACACAATATTTCATCATCATCATGATGAACAAATTCGTTTTAGGCCATGTGGCCTGTACGGTAAACCTAGCGAAGATGGTCTTGATCTTTCCACCGATGTTTTGGTCTTCCTTGGTCCCTATGTCCAGTTGGAGTATATTGGAATGCCAATTTTGGAAGTCTATTTCTTGCCATTCTTCTCAGATGATTTTTCCATTCTTGTTGGTATCTTTGTATATCTTCATTTAAACTTGTTACTCCAAGTTTTCCTCTGATAATAGTGTTCCTTTGGTGATCCAGTCTATTAACTCCTAACAATGATCGTAAGAAGCGCATTTGGCTTACTTGAAGTTTATGAGAGTTTCTTTTATTTAAAATCCAAATTTCACTTCCATATTTTAGAGCAGCTTTTGATGTGTATTTAATTAACCTAAAAGCTAACCTAACATAATTAAGTACTCCAACATGTGAAAGACCAACCTACAAGCTAACCTTACGCAATTTAAGCACTCTAACCTGTGAAAGAATGCATCGCCCAAAAGTTAATATCGGTAGTAGGTTTTGAAATTCTGAAGTACATGTGTACAGTTAATTAGTACATACACTATGTTGCCTGCACTGGAACACGACTTTGTTTTTGCTTAGAATATTCGGAAAATCAATATGGCTGCCACGTCTTCATGCTACATGTAGTTAAATATCATATATATATATATATATATATATATATATATATATATATTTAAATAATTGTTAAAAAAAAGTAAGAATCATTGTAAATAGTGGGTAATAATTTGAAAAATGGATACCTAAATATAAAATTTGATAGGAGTCTCTGCAGGATTTAAAAATAGTTGCGCCATATGTTGTAAAAAATAGTCTTTTCTTTTAATTGGAGAATCTAAATTTCTGATTCCAGCTTATTTAAAAGTGTTGGACTACACAAAAGTAATCATGCATAACCATAATTTATTACCTTTTGGGTATTATTGTAAATTAACACCAACTTAATATATGTATGTAAGCTATACCTATTCACTTTCTATTACTTCATTCTTCTTCAACATTATTTCAGAACGAAAGTGTCAACCATTGCATGCCGAGACTACTTTGAAATTTCTCCTAGAGAAGAATTGTGGTATTTGAAGGGCGGTAAAAAAATATCTGCCGTTTTTAAATGCAAGACACTAAACACCAGCGTCAAATCTCTAATTTAAACTACCGTAGCCGAGCGGTTAAGGTAGGAAGCCTTGGCGCAGAGTTACGGGACTTGCGCTGGTTCGAGTCTCCATGGGGGAAGAAATTTTCTCATGGTATTTCGGCCAGTATGGGACCGGTGCCCACCCAGCATCGTGAAGCAATTGGGTAGCTACAATAAGTAGCGGCTCCAGGTTGAGGAACCAGCTATAACGGCTGGGGGACTCGACATGCTAACCACATGTCACCCCTAAATTGGCTGTTGATCATCTACCTCTGTGTTTGACACATGTGGATGTGAAGGGCCAGCAGCCGGCTGGTAAAAGAGCAACCGCTGAAAAGTGGAAAGACCCTCAATCGGATCGGAAATAATATAACTCCACACTTGATGGATTGGTTAATTCTCACTATCTGTCATCCGCGCTGCACCCGCCTCACTCCACTTCGCTCTAAGTCAAGCAGGGAGTCAATTTGCTACGCACAGCGGGTTGCCATTGCTTGATTCTGGCTCCGATTTATGTGTCTTGCAATTAGAAACAGTTGATACTTTTTCGGAAACGGCCTTGGTACATCACAACGCTTCTCTGGGAGAAATTACAAGATAGGTTTCGGTATGCAGTGGTTGACTGTTCCCTTGTCGGTTTAAATATTCACATTACAGCTACTTTTTACATGTCACACAACACTTGGGCCTTAGAGTGGTACGATCTCACGGGAGAAAGATTGAAAACTGCAGGCCACACACATACATTTTTGACCACATAAGGATATTAAAGCAAGACACACTATTCACACATACATTCATATTAAACATGTGAATATGGCGTTTTCCTTCAAAAAACTTAAGCGCCTACCGAAAGAGGTATGTTAAAAGTTTAAATACACTTGAAATATATATATAATATATATATGTATATATATATATGCTTGCATTGCTCAATGTCAAAAATGTAATTATTACACACACTCACACACACACAAAACGCACACACACACACACACATGCATATATATATGTCCACCGCTGTGGTCTCTCGAGGTAGCGTGCTGCCTTGTCACGCAGCGGGCCCGGGTTCGATTCGCGGTCGGACAAGCTTCCCGGGTGACTAAGCTTTAAGATAACTGTCAGGTAGCTTTAAGGCCCAGAAGGTCACCGAACATCATCTGGCAATAATAATAATAATAATAATAATAATAATAATAATAATAATAATAATAATAATAATAATAATAATATATTAATCATCATCATCTTTCACCAGTGTGAAAAGCAACGGGAAGCAACCACACTTATAATTCTGTAGTGAAGCTGCAAAGCATAGCATGAAAATGCTGTGATTGCAGTGAAAGACCTGCCCAAGGGCAGAACACTATATATATATATATATATATATATATATATATATATATATTAAGAGGAAGGGAAAAGGAGAAGGCGATTATGAATTAATACAATAGCAATATTAGATTGGTTATTGATTTTAGAAATTTGAGCTCTATAGTTGTTGGCATGGACTGAAAATTCAACTCATTCTTCTTTCTTTTCTCAGACATGTCAGATATCTTAGGTCGAATTTTATTCCCAAGTGGTTCTAAGAGTCTTATAAAGTGGCACGAGGAGTAAGTATACAGTAGAGTAACGAAGTTTATATTTCGCCTACATGAAACCAGATATTCCAGTCTCCCATACTTATTTTAAACATTACTGCATCTTCGGACTGACGTCTTCAGAGAAGTTGAACTCAAATTAACACGTGCTATCATTTATCGTAAACTCTAAATAGTGCAATATGATATATGTCCGATTAGTGATTTTCATTTTGTATATTAATATGTTAGAAATACAGATATAGCTGGGTCACCTGTACTAAGGGTTATAGATTTGAGACTTTATGAAGGCAGAAGGTTGGGTGCAGGATTAACAAACTTCCCCTACAAAAAATGTAATTATCAAATTCCAGTCACTGTAATACAACAAGATCTACAACTGCAAGGACCACAGAGTTATACATATTTTTTTTCAATGCCACCACATTGTGATTTCGATATTCTGGTATACTCTCCTGGCATGGCATTATTGTAACTCACTTCTGAGGTTGGGGCGCCTGTAAGGCTGAGTTATGCTGCCCCGATGATATATGATAGGTGATTATGATGATGATGATGAGCCAGAAGATACCTTAATCCTAAACTTAATGAATATGTTAATGATGATAATGATAGCCAGATGATGTTCGGGGACCGTTTGGGCCTTAAAGTTTCCTAACATTTGTCTTACAGGTGAGGAAAAACCCCGAAGAAAACCATCACCCAGGAAACTTGTCCCGACCGGGGATCAAACCCGGGTCCGTTGCGTGACAAGGCCGCACGCTACTTCGTGATCACAGCGGTGGATATATATATATAGCTAGAGGAAGAAAACCTTGAACAAAAATTACCCGTCCCCCAGGTTGGGGGTTGATGCATAAGGCCAGTTCCTCGTTCATCATAAAAGAAATGCTAAAAATCCAAACATCATGCCTCGGAAAAAAGATTACAGTGTTATGGCCAAGTCAAAAGAATGCCAGAGCAAAGATTGCCTAAAATTGTTATGGAATGGATGCCAATAGAAAGGCGGAAGAGAGGAAGACTGAAGAACACTTGGATAGAAGGGGTACAAGCAGCTGTGAATATCAGAGGATTGGAGGAAGATCAATGGATGGACAGAGAAGAATGGCGTTTGGTTTCCGGAAGACGGCGGCAGCTGTGCCATAATACCGGATGATGATGATGATTATTATTATGTATATATATATGAGAGAGAGAGAGAGGGAGAGAGAGGGAGAGAGAGGGAGAGAGAGAGAGAGAGAGAGAGAGAGAGAGAGAGAGAGAGAGGGAGAGAGAGGGAGAGAGAGGGAGAGAGAGGGAGAGAGAGGGAGAGAGGACTTTCTTCATAATTCAGATACATTTACTTTAAACATATTTTCTCATTATTCTTAAATTGACATCATCTAAGAAGGGAACTGTCAAACATTGCTTGCTAAAATCTATCTTCAAATTTCATCCAGAAATGCGTTGTGATGTACCAAGGACGTGTACAAAAAAGTATCTGCAGTTTTTAAATTTAAGGCACTAAAATCCAGCGCCAAAAACTCTCATTTAGACTATAGGGAAGGAATGCAACTCGTTACTCGGTAGATTGGATAACCCTCACTACATACCCTCTGCTCCGCATTCCGCCTCACATCACTCATCTCTAACTCAAGGAGGTAATCCATCTATCCGTAAAGTGGATTGCTATTCCTGTATTCTGACTTAGATTTCTGCCCCTTGCAGTTAAAAAGGCACATTTTTTGGATACTGCCTTTATACATCACAAACTACTCTTGGACTAATTTTAAGGTAGGTTTCATCATTCAATGGTTGACAGTTCACTTTAAAGGTACATTGATTTTATTTTGAAAGTTTTATCAAAACAACAGTAAACATGAAATTATATAAATTTTGTGCCAAATTAATGAATAGTACACAAAAACAGTGTTATCCATCATTTTAACTGTCTTTTATCATAAGTAATGCCACGAGTCATTTACAAATTATCGATAAATTCACGACTCACGAAGTGAGGAATGAATTTATCTAGACTATTTAACTCATGCCCCAAATGAGAGTCAATGACCAATCACGTTTCAATGATTTCTGTTTTACAACCAATCACAGTCGTGTTACACCAAATATTTATGAATATTAAATTTATCACATTAAAGGAAGCTCCTCCTTTTTAATATTCTGAACAGGTCTGACCATTATTTTGCAGTGACTGACCCACTAAGAAATACGGCTACCAGATTGTATATATAATACATGACTGTCAACACATACCGCATGCGGGAGTTAATATAAAAACATTTGTTGCAACTGATTATACCACCAAAAAAAGAAACCACTGTTTGCACTTTCTTAAATGTATTTTTTCCCAGGTAATAATCCAGAAAATTAAAATTGTCATATTTACATCATGCGACATCAGAAATGAATTAATATACAGTTTGATACATTTCATTTTTTTTTTTCCACTAGAGAGCATTCTTACAATATTGCATTCCTTTGGCAATAAATAGTATGATCTGGTTGCAGTGTAAGTCAAAAGAAGCAATTGAAACGTACCAATCGTTTCTCATTTGTTTTCAAGCATCGCCGTTTACATTAAATACATAAATATTTTAAAATAACTGTAGTTAAATAATGATTTGTGATTAAACAGCTTAATTGTATTCGTTAAATAGTCCTAACAAATGCCACTCTTGATTTCCAAATTCATATCATCATCATCTTCATTCATGGATTAGGTCTGTTGACCCGTTCCGACTTCAGTCCATCTCTTTCTAGGTCTGCCCACATCTCGGGTGCCTTTAGGTTTGTATTTTGTTATTTGTTTTGGATATCTGTCTTCATTCATTCTGTCTATGTGTTGCTTCCATTTTTGTCTATATGTATCCATTTTATCAGTTATTGCAAATATTTCAAGTTCCTGTCTTATTTCTGTGTTCTTGATTCTGTCTTCCTTAGTGCACCCTTTAACAGATCTCAAAAATTTCATTTCTGCCGTTATCCTACTTAGGTCTTGTTTTTTATGTATCCAGGCTTCTGAACCATAGAGCAGTACCGGTACTGCCAACATTTTATAAAATTTCAGTTGGGTCTCTCTTGTTGTTTTGTTAGTGTTCGTTTTATCGTACCACATATTCCCTGGAATTTTGCTATTTTATTATTTATATCATTATCATAATTAAATGAAATGTCACATCCTAGATAATTGAGATGGTTCACCTGTTCTATGATTTTGTTTCCTATTACTATTTTGGATCTGATTTGATTTTTCCCTTGGAATGCCATTACCTTAGTTTTTTCTATGGATATTTTGAGATTATATTGTTCACATATATTATGTAGTTTAAAAATATTCCTCTGAAGTTCGTCTTCTGTATTTGCTATTATTACCTGGTCATCAGCGTATAATAATGTTTTCAAGTAGTGTGTTTTATCTAATTTTATTCCTTTATTTGTTTCTTCGTTCCATTTTTTTTATTATATCATTGATGTATAGGTTAAATAAAACTGGAGAGATACTGCATCCTTGTTTAACTCCTTGATTAGTATGAATTTTATTTTTACTTACTTCATTTCTAGTTTTTATAACAAAATTTGTGTTCCAGTACAAACTCTTTATAGCTGCTATTAAGTGTTTCGGAATTCCTTTTTCTTTTAAAATTGTCCAGAGTTTGCCTTGACAAAATCAATAAAACTATGTGTGTTTCTATGTTATATTCTCTTCTTTTGTTTATAAATTCTTTTATCGCAAATATATTATCCATACATGAACGCCCTGGTCTGAATCCACTTCGTGAGTCGTGAATTTATCGATACTTTGGAAATCACTCGTGGCATTACTTATGAGAATTTTGTAATTAAGAGTGGCATTTGTTAGGACTATTTAACGAATAAAATTAAGCTGTTTATTCACAAATCATTATTTAAATACAGTTATTTTAAAATATTTATATATTTAATGTAAACGGCGATATTTCAAAACAAATGAGAACGCTACGTTTAATTTGTTAATCACTGCAACCAGATCATATTTATTGCCAAATAGAATCGCAGTATTGTAAAAATGCACGCTAGTGGAGAAAAAATTAAAAACATATGTTAATTATATTTTTCTGCAACGTTAATTCCTGGGAAATAATACGTTTAAGAAAGTGCAAACAATAGTTTATTTTATTTTATGGTATAATCAATTGCTACGTATGTTTTTCAATTATATCTTGCAAGCAGAATCGGGTTACATTCGTGCACTATATATACAATCTGGGAGCAACTTTGTTACATGAAAATGATAGAATCGAGGTGAAAAACTACTGTGATTGGTTGTAAATCAAAAATTCATTGAAATGTGATTGGTCATTGACTGCCATTTAGGGCATGAGTTAAATAGTTTATTTAAAGATTAATGTAGCATGTCTTAATCCAAGCAATAGAATAACCAAATACCCAGAAGTAAAATATCACCGTATGATAAATACTTTTAAAGTATCTCACTTTTGATTACAGAATCATTTAAGAAAATGTGAAATCTGGAATGGTAGAATTACACTACCATTAATGCTAATTTCTGTGCTTTTCCCATTACCCCAGCGTCAGCAATTACAAAATGTAAACGCTACGAGTAGAAGAAAGGTAATTATCTCAGCACTTCCCTAACTTCGTGTGTTTTTCATTCCAAATAGAACATTTTTGTAAGAACAATTTATCTGGGATCTCTCATAGTCAATAGCTCTATCTACTCATACATCGAGTATGAACCTAAGAAGATAGTATCAATTAAATGACTTCCCTTCATTATAATCACTAATGTCGTTAGATGTATAGATCTACTTATTACAAGTAATTCCACGAGTGATTTCCAAATTTATCTAGAGGATTTGGAAATCAAGAGTGTTATTTGTTAGAACTATTTAACGAATAAAATTAAACTGTTTATTCAAAAATCATTATTTAAATATTCATTCATAGTGTTCTGCTCAAGAGCAGGTCTTTCACTGCAAACTCAGCATTCTCCACTCTTTCCTTGACTCAGCTTTCCTTTTTGTATCTCCATACAAACCATTTATTTTAATATTGTCTATCATCTGATGTCTTTTTCTGCCTCTAACTTTCTTTCCGTTGACCATTCCTTCTAGAGCATCCTTCAGCAGGCAGTTTCTTCTTATCCAGTGGTCAATCCAATTTCTTTTCCTCTTCTTTATGAGTTCCAGCATTGTTCTTCTTGCACCCACTCTGTCTAGCACATCTTCATTTCTTACTTTGTCTGTCCATTATTTAAATATAGTTACTTTAAAATGTTTATATATTTAATGTAAACGGCTATGTCTGAAAACAGATCGGAAATGTTTAGCTATGTTTCATTTGTTCATTCACTGCAATTTAATTATACTATTTATTGCCAAATAGGATCGCAATATTTTAAGAATGCAGCCTAGTAGAGAAAAAATTAAACACTTCAAACTGTATATTACAACCAACATTATAGGTTATTAATTAATTTTTTCAGAAACAACTCGGTAAAATCATTATTTAAAACCACTGAACACACAATTTATTATCAAATGTGTAGTTCGAAAGAATCTATTCATTATTTGCTATATTCAACGTATTTTATGGAGAACCAGTCACTGCAAAATAATTGTCTGACCTGTTCAGAATATTAAAAAGGAGGAACTCTCTTTAATATGATAAACAATCCATAATTATCGAGGTGAAACAAGACTGTGAATGGTTGTAAAACAAAATTCATTGAAATGTGATTGGCCATTGACTCCCTTTTGGGGCATGACTTAAATAGTCATTGGAAACGGTATCATGTATTTAATTTTTTTATCCTAAGTTATTTAGCTTAAGAATTTGCTGATGATCAGTAACTGGTGGCAGGAGATTACCAACATTTAGGGTCAGTTTCACCAACAGAGATAACTGTATTACGCCAGTTTTCCCCATATATAATACATAGCTTAAACTGGCGTAATACAGTTAACTCTTTTTCACTGAGAGTAATTAATATTATAATTACAAAGAAATAAATGTTATCTCAGTCAAAGCATACGTTTATTACGTCGCCGTTTCAATCTCTTTATGTGAGATCATTTTCAAGATATGGTTGTTTATAAATGCTTCGACTTTGAGATAACGGTTATTTCTTTATAATTGTAACAGTTACCTCTGTTGGTGAAACCGACCCTTAGAGTACATGACAAGAAATCTGAAGGAGGAATATAAAAAATGGAGATTAAAGATAAATTTGGACAAATTATGCATATGGAAATAAGTTATAAATCAAAAGATCTGACTTTAAAAGATGGACATGGAAAAATAAAAGCGTGTGATGAATATGTATATTTGGGGACAAAACTTAGTGCAGATGGAAGTCATGGTGCTGAAATTAACGAGATGATAAATAAGGGCAAATCTACTGTATTAAAATTAAATGCTGTTTTATGGGATCAGAATATAAGTTCTAAAACAAAACAAAAAATACAATAAGGAGTACAATGACATACGGTGCAGAAACATGAGAATTATAATATAGAACCATAAATAAATTAAATTCTGCAAAAATGAATTTTTGGAGGCGTTCATTCGGAATGTATACAAGAATTAAAATAGAAACAGTGTAATTAAAATATGAATATTCAAACTTCAATCGTGGATTTCATAAAATAAACAAAATGGTATGGTCAAGTAAAAGAATGGCAGAAGACAGATTCTCAAGAAGAATACTATAATGGGTGCCACTTGGTAGAAGAATTAGAGGACGGCCAAAAATAACGTGGATTGACGATGTTTCGAGCAGCATGAGGGAAAAAAGGATTGGACGATGGATATTAGAATGACAGAGAAATGTGGACGAGAATGTCAGTAGATTAATCGGGTGTAGGAAGATTTTGTGAAACATTGTGAAAATTGCTAAAAAATAATAATTAGTGGCTTTTCTTGTGTAAAAAATCACGAATTCGAATTAACCACAGCTATTTATCCTTCAATTGTAATGCTTTCTTGTGTCAATTGGGAAAAATAAAATGTAATAATTGAGGGGTCTAGTGAGAGAAGGTAGCTATGCCACTTTGAGAAGAAATGGAAGTAAATTGGGTTTTATAAAGCAATATATTTAGAAATTATTTGTGCAGTAAAGGGCAACTTATTTCTTATTTAAATTATTACTGTTATGTAAACTATGCAAAAGGAAAAGTACATTTTAATACAAATATCACTGATTATTTACATTTCTTCTCAAAGTGGGAGCTCCCTCTCTCACTAGACTCCTCAATTGTCAGTTTTATAATGTCTGTGAGGATCATCTACTGGTAGACATCGATTCACGACAAAAAACTGAAGCTGATCTACCATAAGTAAACAAAAGTCTTAGGTGTATTAATGGTAACAGATTGAATTGAAATGTAGTACAGTTTTGTACAATTCTCTCTCTCTCTCTCTCTCTCTCTCTCTCTCTCTCTCTCTCTCTCTCTCTCTCTCTCTCTCTCCTCTCTCTCTCTCTCTCTCTCTCTCTTTTGTTTGTTTTACAAATCTATCAAAAAATGCAGTGATGTGTACAGTATATAAATAAACGTTTTAGAGAAAAAAATAGGTCATCATTTACATTTATGTTTCAGTGTTGTTACAAAAAGTTTAGATGAAAAATGGAACATTGTATTTCATTTCGAAATATAAAACTGTTCTAATTTCGATCTTTATCTGTTCAATTGGTTCAAAGTTTAAATAGAGTACTGAAAATTCATAATGGTATTATCATTTTATAAAAAACAGTTTCCAGATATATTTGCTTTTTATCACACTAGTATTATTCACTACATTTAAAAAAACTCCATGACGCGACAGGTCTAGAAGGCCCGTGGCCTACCAAATCTGCTGACCTCACATCCACATGTGTTCATTATAGAGATAGGAGATCATCCAGCCAGTGAGGAGGCGACATTTGATCAACATGTCGGATCCATCAGTCGTTATAGGTGGTTTTCTCAACCTGGAGCCGCTACTTAGGTAGGCCTAAACTTAACTCACTGCCCAGATTTTTCTCGAGACTATTTAACTCATGCCCCAAATGGCAGTAATGACTAATTACATTTCAATGAATTTTGATTTACAACCAATCACAGTCGTTTTTCACCTCTATTTTATCATTCATTTTATAGCTTTCATTTTATCAAGTGGCTTCCAGATTGCATATATAGTGCACGGATGTAATCAGATTCTGTTTGCGAGATAATAGAAAACATTAGTAACAATTGATTATACAAAAAAACACTGTTTGCACTTTCTTAAACGTATATTTCCCAGGAATTAAGGTTGCAGAATAATATAATTGACATATTTACATCGTGGGACATCAGAAATGAATTAATCACCTATAATGGTGTGTTTCATTTTGTCTCCACTAGGGTGCATTCTTACAATATTGCGATTCTATTTGGCAATGGATATGATCTGGTTGCAGTGATGAACAAACTAAACATAATGTTTCTCATTTGTTTTCAAACAACGCCGTTTACATTAAATATATAAATATTTTAAAATAACTGTATTTAAATAGTGATTTGTGAGTAAACAGCTTAATTTTATTCGTTAAATAGTCCTAACAAATGTCACTCTTGATTTCCAAATTCTCTAGATAAATTCACTCGTGGCATTACTTACGATAAATAATTCTTCACTACCAACAAATTTTCTCATGAATTCAATTACAAAATGTGGAATTATAGGCCTACTGCTTCTGATATATATATATATATATATATATATATATATATATATATATATATAATATTAGACGACCTTCGTATCGTCGTTTATTTTAGTCTATCTTTATAGGCCTATATATATATAAGTATATATATATATATATATATATATAATTCTACTGTATGTGTTTTTGTCACTGAACTCCTAAACGACTGTATCAATTTTATGATTTTTTATAGGCCTATGTCTGATTGGGCCTCTAGATGGTTTAGATTCACAATTGGACTCTAAAACAATTAAGTGTAGGAGTTCACCGGAAGTGAAAATTTAAAAATCGCTCTATTGGCCATATTTTTTCGATGTTTCACAACGAAACTCGGTATACCCTATTGAAATAAATCGAGGTAGGCATTATCAAAAAATGAGCGAAATCATACATTTAGAAATGGAGGTTTACTTGAAATCCAAAATTTAAAAAACTGCCACTGGACCGATTTTGATGATTTTTTTTGCATCTGATTGGATCCGTCGATGGTTTAGATTCACAATTGGACCCTCTAAAACCATTAGGCCTAGAAGTTCACCTTAAGTGAACATTCAGAAATCGCTCTAGCGGTCACAATTTTCGATTTTTCACAACGAAACTCAGTATATCATATTAATATAAACCGAGGTAGGGATTATCCAAGATGGGATATCCGAGAATTAGAAGTGGATGTTTACCTGAAATCCAAAATTAAAAACTGACTTGCAACCGCCATGTTTAGTTCGTTTCAGCGTCTACCATACAATTTCATTACCTTTAATGTTCCTTTATTTAGGCGTAGCAACGCATGCCGTATATTTGCTAGTATTTTAATAATATTTTAAAATTGTTATAAATATGTAATTTTTGTATGATTTTATTATTCGCTGGTTGAGTGGAAAAGAAGGGCTTATGCCCTTAACAATATCAGCTTAATTAAAACATTATTATTATTATTATTATTATTTATTATTATTATTATTGTATTTTCACTTTTTGTATCATAGTTGAAGGGTTCAGAAAAAAAACTAAGTCCGATATAATTTTATTTTCAGTAATAAATTGATATGGTATATTTTATATAGATCTGTGTCTATCTTATATTATTTAATTTTACTTATTTAATTTTACTTATTTTATTTTTCTGTAATACTTTCAATTTGAGGTAAAATAAATTATTAACATACGTTTAATTTTAAATACAGTTTCTGTATAATATGATAATATTTCATTGCGTTCTTGATCATGTAATATGAACACATTTTGTAATTTTACTCAATAATACGTAGATTTATGTTTTATGTTTAATTTAATTATTGTATATTTAAGAAACTTTTAGATCCACCAGTTCTGAAATAAAATGTAGCATATATATATATTTGTCGATGGAAATGGATTTCTTGAGGAGAGCAGCAAGAAGTTCAAAATTAGTCAAAATAAGAAATACTGTCATAAGAGGAAAAATGAATATTGGTTATTCAATAGTAGATTATATACAGTATAAGCAATTAAATTGGTATGGGCACGTGCGACGAATGCAAGAAGAAAGATTACCCAGGAAAACATTGGAATGGTGTCCACCTGGACGAAGGAGGAGAGGAAGACCTCGTAACTCGTGGATGCAGGAAATAAGAACTGGAATGAGAGCAAGGGGACTGGAGGACAGGGATTGGATGGAGAGAGACGAGTGGAGAAGAAAAATAAAACTTTAGGCACAGAAAGATGTGTAAACATTAAAATTCTGTATATAAATAAAAAAATGTGTGTGTGTTTAAGTGAAAGAGAATGTCTTAACAGCCTTAACTTATCAGTAAATAAATAATAATTATATGTGAAAACATTCCATTTCTCAAACAATTATGTAACATATAACACTTCTTTACTAAACATGTTTTTCAATCTGAAATTTTACTAAACTGATCAGAGCTCATTATTTTCTTGAACACCTAAATTATTAATTAATCTCAATAAAATGTCGTTATTCAAATTTTTAGCATTAGTGGCTAAAATCTCAGTACGAGTGGCAAAATCTGAGAAGTGTATCATCCTAAATAAATATTACAAATAATGGAAATAATTCACGAAAAGTTTTCATAAAATACTTATTTTCTTTACAATATAAACTCTTTTATTTTAAATTCATGATATAATAAACACATTTTCACATAAATTGTCAGGTCAGTCATACCTGTTTTTTTTCCAAGCTTATTTGATAAAACTGTAGACCGTCATGTATCTAATTATGTAAGATGAAAAAATCGTAATTTCCTTAAAACAGTGTTTGAAAACTGGGGAATACACATACATTAACGTCTAAGAACAAATTATAATAATGTGGATGTCTGACCTACCAGAATTGCTGGCGATGTCAGTATGTGGGAAGAACCGCCAACAGTGTCTCAAAACGGAAATCTGTCACGTGTAATTCAGACCCGATCGCGACTGGTACGGCTGCAGCTGGAAAACTGCTCGTGTCCCGCGCGTTGCTCCCGCTGCAGTCCACCCCGCGCATGCGTCGCGAAAACTACATTGTTGCCCCCTATATCGACCGTAACGCCCACTTCCTACGATCAACAATGTTTATTTTTTCTTAGTTTAAGAATTATCTGAAAATATTTTTAAAAAATGATGGCCAACATTTACTCTGAAAAATTATCCATTACAACTTTCAAAACATCATCGTTTCAACAACTCTTTATTTAATTCCTATTTATAGGAGCTTTAACGTCTAAGGTCATACCGCGTCAACAAGTTTTGATATTACAAGTTTGCTGTAACTTTGAATTGTGTTTGTTGTGTGCTTTGCGTAGATCACGGATTTAATTTTTAAAGATTGAGAAAAAGTTCTTAAGAATATTTTAAGAGACGAACAGATAGATGAATGGAGAAGATTGCTGACAAGGGAACTGTCAACCATTTAATGCCGAAACTTAACTAGAATTTCTCTCAGAGAAGCTTTGCGATGTACTAACGGGCTTAGAAATCGAAGCTAGAATCCAGTAATGGAACCCCACTGTGCGGAGCAGACTGACTACCTGCATAAGTAAGAGTGGAGTAAGTGAGGCGGGACGCGGCGCGGACGGCACGTAGTGAGGGTTATCCAATCTACCAATTAACGAGTTTTGTTACTTCCGTATAGTTTATACGAGATATTTGGCACTGGATTTTAATTCCTCGCAGTTAAAAAGTCAGATAATTTTAACGACACGGCCTTGGTACATCATAACGCTTCTCTGGAAGAAATTTCAAGGCAGGTTTCGGCATGTAATGGTTAACAGTTTGAACTACATTGTATTTGTGGAAAACCAGATGTAATAATAGTAAGTCTCGTAGACTGCGATAGGCAGGGCAAATGGCATGAATATGGGGATGAAAGAGGAATATGAAATTTCTTCTAGGAAGAACAGAATGGAAGCTCCGAGCAAGGAGGGCAAGAATGAGAGGGGAGAATAAAATTAATCATGATTTGAGGAAGGTGAGTAATACAGGAGATGATTGGAAAATATTAGCTCAGGATAGGGATTGTGGAGAGCTTATGTCCGAGCGGACGGGTTCGGTAATGCCAGTGAATTAGAGTTATAATGGAAACATGATCCTGACAAAATGGATCCTGATATTAATTTCCAACTCAAATATTAGCTTCACAACTAAGAAAATCAGGGAATAATCCAGGAAGATGGATAGGCCACGGGATTTGTACGCGAGACCACTCGTATACCAGTATAAAATGCTACCACCCCGCCAAAAAAAAAAACATTCACACGAAGTCTCAGTTCTTATATATTCCACAACATCCCTAGCATCAGCTGCAAAAAAAAAATGATAGAAAAGAAACACAATAAGTCAAATTGAAACAACACTCAGAAGAATATTTAGACTGCCCAAACATTACACCAATGCCAGACTTTACAAAGACAAAACATGGAACCACTCATGTAACACGTTCACAAAGTGTACAGAAAATTCAACCACACTATCACAAGACAATATCTTACACACTTATTCACAAATCCACCTAACACAAATGTCAACACCACATTTGAAAAAAAAGCATACAACCTAAAACTTTCGATTTTTAAGCCATTTTTCGAAAATGTTGTGCATTTTTTTTTCGAATTTTCGAGTGCATCAGATTATCTGACATACTAAGCCCAAAATCATCTACTTTTAAGGAAAAATTATTAATAATAATAATAAAGATAAGAATAAACTAAAAATAGTGGCAAAATAATAGGAGATATAATTAGAAGTTAATGGAAATATTTGTTCCTTTTTAAACAACTTAATGACATCTCTAACGGCTGTAAAGTACCAACAAATCCAATCTCATTAGGGCCCTTGTCCCTCTAAGCACAAAAGTAATCAAAATCTGTTTTCTTCTCGGTTTTTTCATCTCATCCCTCTCTAATCTTACACACCTTACATTTTATTATAAAATACCCACAAAACACTGATTTCCCACTGCGTAATGTTACCCAAATTTTTCAAAATTCAAATAAAAAATTGACACACCACAAAAAACAAACATAGGCCTATGTATAAAAACCTAAGAGATCAATTAATAAGACCCTAAAACGACGAAAGCAGACATACCTGCATCTCATATCCGCATATCACATCGCTCGATTGATAATATTCCGATAACAATAAATAAAAATTAATACATTTGTGGTTTCTTATTAATTTAACGCATCTAATATGAAATAATACATGTGTGTATGTCCATTATACGATGCCATACCTAAAATTTGATTGTGATGAGGATTTTTGCAAAATGTTCAGGAGTTTCCCGGGAAGATTTTAGGCTATAAGAGAGTTGTAATAGCCTATTCAACCCCTTCATCCTTAAAAAGCACCCTTTGTAGAGGTGCTTTTTGGGCGTTTAAATGGCTTACGCTGCCTAAACCATAACATATAGGCCTACACCAAATTAATGTACACAGAATTGAACATCTAAAAAAAATCAACAGAAAAGTCCACGACAGCGTATGTCTATCTTTACGGATAACTCACAATAACCATTTTTATTCTTCAGCTCATTGATGCCAAGATGATCGGGATGATTAAACCCCCGGGTAACGCCGGGTAATCAGCACGGGGTACCTATAAATATTTACGATATAAATTTATAATTATTTTTCTTTTTACGTATTCAACTAAACATAAAAACACATTTAATTTATTTAGGCGTAGCAGCGCACGCCGGGTATTAGCTTGTTGCGGTATAATTATTATTATTATTATTATTATTATTATTATCATCATCATCAAATTATGATTATTATGATTATTATGATTACTATTATTCAATATAATTACTCGTACGTTTTATTATTTGTAAACAACCTTAGTCCCTCGCCGTCACCTAATGTCTCAGCTCAGAGCTACTGGGAATGCACTAGTTGAAGTCCTTGTGCGGGAAGAAATTTTCACATGAAATTTCAGCCAGGATGGAACTAGTCCACAGAGGAATTTAGGTAGCTACAATTAGTAGCGCCTCCAGGTCGAGAAAGCCAGTTATAACTGATGAAAACCCATCATCCTGATGACATGTCACCCTTTTACTCCCTGGATGATCGTCCACCACTACTATTAAACATAATATGAGAATTTGAGGTCAACTGCCGACTGGTAAGCCAAGGGTCTTCCAGGCCTGTCGTGTTATTGAGTAGTAAATAATTATAATCCTAATATACCAAACGGTGAAATAAAATTCCAGAAATTATAAAATTAATAATTATGGTATCTTTACCTTGTCGTGGTGGAGTGGCTTGCGCGCTTAAATGATCCTGAGAGCTATGCCGGCGGTAGCATTGCTGCCGATAGGGTTACCCATGCCGGACTAGTCGAATGTGATAAGCCAGACGAAAAAAGTACCTTGGTCGAAAGAATGACGATCTTTCACCGTAAAAATAGAACCGTCAAGAAATGCGGACATTGGTTCAACTGGGGTAAAATTTTCCGGAGGTCAAATAGTCCCCCATTCGGTTCTCCGGGCGGCGACTACTTCAGGGAACTCATGCCAAAGGCTCAATAATTACTAATAATATTAGTAAAACTTACGGTAGAATTCCATAGAGGTATTAGTCACAATATAAAATCTTTATATATATATATATATACATACATAATTCTTCTGTACATGTGTTTGTCACTGAACTTCTCCTTAACGACTGAACCGATTATGATGAAATATTTTGAATGGGTCTGATTGGGTCTCTCGATGGTTTAGAATCACAATTGGACTCTCTAAAATCATTAGGTGTAAGAGTTCACCTAAAGTGAAAATTGAAAAATCGCTCTAGCGTTCACATTTTTCGACGTTTCACAACGAACCTCAACATATCCTATTAAAATAAACTGAGGTAGGTATTGTCTAAACATGAGCGAAATCTGACAATTAGAAGTGGAGGTATACTTGAAATCCGAAATTAAAAACTGTCCAAAATGAATGGACCGATTTTGATTTTTTTTTTATTTGAGCGAGTTCCTGGATGGTTTAGATTCACAATTGGACCCTCTAAAACGATTGGGTGTAGGAGTGCACTTGAAATGAAAATTGAAAAATCGCTCTAGCGGTCACAATTTTCGATGTTTCACAACGAAACTCAATATCCTAATAAAATAAACCAAGCTAAGTATTATCCAAAGATGAGTGAAATCCGACAATTAGAAGTGGAGGTTTACCAGAACTCCGAAACCGCCATGTTTGGTTCGTCTCAGCGTTTAGCATACAATTTAATTAACCTTCAATATTCCATTTCTTTAGGCGTACAGACGCACGACAGTATTAGCCTGTTAAAATATACAATTCAATACGGTTACCTTAAATATAATTTCATCCGTAAATAATTCCACGCAATGAAAGGAATCTAAATAATTTTCGTCTTCATGACAATTAGGTTCAGACTCGTCAACTGTTAGAAAATGCTAGGTCTATCGAAACCGATTTCTCCTCAGAAAAAAACTGTTTCGGTACTAACGATCTATTAAAAACATTTTGGAACCGGTTCTAACAGTTAAGGAGACTAACATTTATGAGTTATTTAATTTTATGTTACAATTTTATATTATCGGTATTCTAATAGCCAAAACATAGGCCTAATGTATATATAAACGCCATTAGATAAAACATGTAATAATTCAGGTTCGTGTTTATGGCAAATATGAAAAATTATTGAAAATATTATTTCAATAAAAATGTAATTCAATAGCTAATACTCGGCGTTAGCTGCTACGGCGAAATAAATGAAACCTCTTTATCTTTAGTTGAGTAAGTAAAAAGAAAAATAATTATAAATTTATATCGTAATTATTTTTAGATACCCCGTGCTGATTAACCGGCGTTACCCGGGAATCTACCTATCCCGATCATCTTGGCACCAATGGGCCGAAACACAAAAATTATTATTGCGAGTTATCCGTAAAAGATAGACATATGTTGTCGCGGACTTTTTGTAGAATGTTTGTGATATACAATTTTGTATATATTAATTTGGTATATTTGTTATGGTTTAGGCAGCGTAAGCCATTTAAGTAGCCAAAATGCACCGATGCACTTTTTTTTTAGCTCCGACCCTATAGTACATACGATAATATGTTATATACGCTAATTGTCCGACAAAATCTCTTAATGATGGTAAAAACACCATTAAAGTCGTTCAAGTTGTTTTTTTAAGTCCGTGTATTACAGAGAGACACTCATTTTTATACAGCCTATCAATTTTTTACGACCACCAAATTAAAAACATAGATGTTAAATTTTGGGCAGACGAGGTTAGGAGAGAACTCCTAAAGATTGGGATGGGCTGGATATGGGAAAAAGGGACTGAAAATCGCAAGAACGTGTGGAGAAAAATAAGGAGGAGGTACTTAGGTATAAACCAACAAGATACTTTCGCCGAATGTACAGGAAAACGCTCACTGTGTTTACAAAGAGACCTAAAACACGTCTGGGGAAAAGAATCGTATATACTCAACCTAGGATTTAAGGAGAGATCAGGGCTTGCTTGGTTTAGGCTAGGGGCATGAAAATTTCTAAAAATTAGCGACGATCACGATATGCGAATATGTCCAATGTGCAGGAAATTTGAAGATGAGATACATATATTAGGAAAATGTAATGATTTAGAATATTGGAGACGTCAGTTATTACCGGAAATATTTCTAAATTCAAATCGGAAAAGATTGGCATGCTACGAGTTATTGGTAAATCCAGAAAATTGGATAAACCTCGATAAATTTCTGGACAAAACGCGGAAAATAAGGACAACACTCATTCATGAATAAATATATGTTATCAAAATGCAATACCATTAATTCTTAACAATTATATATAAATTAATTAGTGTATAATGCTATTGTGTTATTATTTAATTGTAATATTATTGTTTTCTTTATGTAATTGTAATGTTAATGTTTTTTTTAGTGTATAATGCTGTTGTGTTATTTAATTGTAATATTATTGTGTTTCGTTTATGTAATTGTAATGTTATTGCTTTTTTTGTTGTTGTTTATTTCTTTACACTAGTACCAATTATTAATTTATTGTAACGGACTGTCAACAGCACGTACGGCTTACTGCCCGTGCTACCCATATTTGTAAATAATATTGTAAATATCTTACTTTTTTGTCTAATGAAGTCCTACTACTACTACTACTACTACTATATAGCCTATGTTGGATACGGTATGTTCTGGATTCAAAGTTACTTTAAATACTCTATGTCAGAAGTACACATCCTGCAAGTTTTATTTACCTAAAATAAATTTCAAGAACTGCATTTTGCACATGAGCAGTCGGATTGAGCCGTGTAGGAAGTAGGATTTCCGGAACAACTGTTTCAGGTGAATAAAAAATAATGAAGTTAAGGGAGTTTCCTTACATATTTAAACTTATAATTGGACTCCACTGTTATGATTTTTCATTGGAGTTTGAATAGTTTATAAAAAATGCTGTTTAGTTACATCACATTTGACTCATCACGTGAAATTTAATTTTATACCTCAAGAAAAAACACTTTTTTGACGACAGATTTTTTATCGGGGATTCTATACCACCATGCCACCAACATAAATTCAAATAAAAGCGGAAAACACGCGTTTTAGTTTTGCAGTTTGTGAATAATTACTTTAAACAAATATATATATATATATATATATATATATATGTTTGTGTGTGTGTGTGTGTGTGTGTGTGTGTGTGCGTGTGTGTGTGTGTGTGTGCGTGTGTGTGTGTTATTTTTTTTAAAAGTGAAAAAGTCTTAATATAAAGTGAGAAGTTGAGTTCAAAATAACCTAAAATCACCATATATGCATTGTAAATTGTGTATTAGTCATTTCCCAGAGAGTGTAGTCAACTTGTCACTAAAACCCGCTAACAAAAAAGTGATCACAAAACTAAACTGGTGTACTAACTCACCCACTTTCTCACCCTAACTTGCCCATTTTCTCACACCAAGTCACCCATTAATGTAGGTCTCTTCATAAGTCTCCAAAACTTATATTTTATGTAAACTACTCCTTGAGATGGATAGAGAGAGTCCCTTTACAAGTGAGCAAACATGTTGGCAATTGGCTCTAGCGGGAACATGTGTTATCACATTGGCCAAAACGATACTAAAAGTCATTTGTTCTCCGATCGAATGTCCACTGGTGTCATAGAATAGCAATAATTAAAATTAAATATCCAAACAATAAAAAATTCGGAAACATGATTTATAGAATTACGTAAATCCATCCATATTAATTCTGCCCGAAGGCAGGTCTTTCACTGCACAGTCATAGCATTTTCATGCTATGCTTGCAGCTTTACTAGGGAATTGTAGGTGTGGTAGCTTCCCGTTGATTTCCACACCGGTGGATGATGATGATGATAAGGTTGATGATGATGATGATGATAGCCATATGATTTCGGGGACTGTTTGGGCCTTAA
This sequence comes from Diploptera punctata, assembly GCA_030220185.1. Classification (NCBI taxonomy): domain Eukaryota; kingdom Metazoa; phylum Arthropoda; class Insecta; order Blattodea; family Blaberidae; genus Diploptera; species Diploptera punctata. The sequence continues at coordinate 5,972,844 of JASPKZ010010655.1, read as the reverse complement.
AGGTTTCCTGACATTTGTCTTACATGTGAGGAAAAACCCCGATAAATGCCTCAACCAGAAAAACTGCACCGACCGGGGATCGAACCCGGGCCCGCTGCGTGACAAGGCAGCACGCTACCTCGAGACCACAGCGGTGGACAATTACGTAAATACGGTAATTCAAAGTTTAAGGAAATTTTAAAACATTAATTACAGCTTCTGTAATATTTTAAATAAACTAAACTAACTCACTGGCACTATTGAACCCAGAGGTTCATGTCCGGACGGATAAAATATCTTCATACATACCTATACAAAGCTAATAGTTTTAAATTATCTTCTGTACAATTCACCTCTCTAAAATCATGGTCAATGTTATTTTCCAATAGTTTTCTTAGCCTTTCTTCTGGGCCCTTTGCTCTGGATTTCCTAAAAGACGTTTCTATGCCCCTGTTTGATTCACCATTCGTGCCACATGCCACATAATCACGATTTGAGGGAAGTAAATTACACAGGGAATGATTGGAAAACATTAGCTCAGGACAGGGAGCTCTGGAGAGCTTATGTCTGCTAGACCACGAATCTACAGGTTCGACTGTGTCAGGTAGTAAGCAAGCTGGAAATGAATTAAAAGATAGTTGAATTCTAATTATAAATCAGTGGCTTTCTTACATTTTCCATTGAATTGGTGTGAGATGGAGTTTTATGTATAAAATTAGCAGCGCAAAGCTTTGACACAGATGTCCGTGCGTCATTGCATACTACAATGAAAGTGATGGTCCACTCGGGTGTGATTAACTTCTGTTCCATGCCAATGTAACTCTTTATATTCATGTTGTCACATCTTCACTTGGGACTTACAAACCGAAGAGAACACCATATTCAAATTAACTCTAATACTTTTATATAGAATTCGAACCATCAACCCTTTTTTCTTATATACATTTCCTGACACATAAGACTAAAGACTCTTTCAGGAGAAAGCATTCAACGGTAACTGAAAGGAACTTTATTAAGCAGTAAAGTAAACCTTATTCATGTCCGCCTTAATTTCAGAACAAGTGCGAGATGAAATGAAGCCCCTATCATTGAATTTCTGTGATGCATAAGGAAGCTGACCTAAATATTTTTTCAACAATAATAGGGTAAAATGAATTTAATGGAACGAACTGGATGACGTAAGTGTGGAGAAACGATCGAATGAAGTTATAATAGAGAATATGAGAGAAACCCAAGAAAAAAAAGAAACATTTCCTGAGTCCGATTTTTCCATCACGAACATCACAAGTAGTGACCAAGATACGAACTAGGGACAAGAGAAGTCTTATTAAGAAGATTAGTTTTTTTCTAACAAGATTCCTCATTTTATGTTTACCTTCATGCTTCATAGACATTTTATTTTTTTTTACATTTGTTTCTAAATCAATTTTTCAAATTGGCCAAATTTCTCCATTAGAATCATCTTCATGGATTACGCCTGTTGGCCTTTTCCGACATCTGGAAATTTTTATAGCAATCTTCCCATATTCTGTTTGGTTTTCTTGCACGAACATCACAAGTAGTGACCGAGATATGAACTAGTAATCAAGAGAAAACTTATTAAAAACATAAGGTTAATTTTTTCTAACTAGGTCTCTCTTTTCTGTATACCTTAATGTTAACTGAACATATTTAAAAAAAATTGTTTCTAAATCATCTTTTCAAATTGATCAAAATTTTCATTATCACATTCTTCATGGATTAGGCCTGTTGGCCTTTTCCGATATCAGGAAGTTTTAAAGCAATCTTCTCATCTTCTTTTAGGTCTTCCTGCACGAATATCACAAATAGTGACCGAGACACGAACTAGGAACGCAGAGAGAGAGAGTTATTAAGAAGACAAGATTATTTTTAATAATATTTATTTTTACGTTTTCCTTAATATTGAATGAATATATATATATATTTTTTTTTAATTTGTTTCTAAATATTTTTTTCAAATTGGTTAAACATTTCCAACATCATCTTGTTCATGGATTAGCTAGCCATGATGGAGTTTACCGACATCAATAAGTTTAATGAAATCTTCCAATCTTCTTGTAGTTCTTCCTACAGTTATATATATATATATATATCTTTTGACTTGTACTGTAATAATAACTTAGGGAGACTACTATTTTCCTTTTAATATGATGCATCCATTCTTTTTGTAGTGTTCACTTTTATCTGTTATATTGAAAATATTTAAATAGTCTCTAATAATGACATCTTTCACTTGGTCTCCTAAAACCTGTAATAGATCACTTTATCTTAAAATTTGTTTGTATTCGTTATTCATAATAATTTTCAAAATTCAATGGAGTGGAATGGTTTTAAACCTTACTTTGGGATTCAATTACATTTTAAAGATTTAATTAATCGTATTTAAAAAATAAATTTTATATGAATTATTAATTAATTGTCGATTCTGTGAAAACTAAATATATATATATATATATATATATATATTATTGTGTGTGCGTGTGTGTGAGAGAGAGAAAGAGAGAGAGAGAGAGAGAGAGAGAGAGAGAGAGAGAGAGAGAGAGAGAGAGATGGGAGAAAGAGGAGAGATCGAGCGGAGAGAGAGAAAGCGGAGGAGAGAGAGAGATAGAGAGAGCGGAGAAAGAGAGAGAGTAGAGAGAGAGAGAGAGTAGAGAGAGAGAGAGGGAGGGGGAGAGGGGGAGAGAGGGAGATTGGACAGATTTCCGCATTATTCAAGTTCCGGATTAAACAAATTTTACTGTAATACCAAGGGAAATAAAAGAGACAAAACACATAGAATGTATTAATACCAGATTGAATAAGGTAATTAAAGGCATAATGCAATAATATAAAACAAACATTTAAGATAAAAAATTTAAAAATATAAAATTCACTCTGACTCACAAAGAATTAATGCAAAGGACAATGATACAGACAAAACATTATATAGTAAATTAACATCACAGTGAAAAGGAAGTAAGTAAATGCATTAGGCAATAATATAATAAATTTAGGAGAAAATATCAAAATATAAAACTCACTCTAACATACACAAAGAATTAATGCTGTGGAAAGAATAAATGCAGTGGAAAATGGAAGATTGTAGAAAGAAGTTAAGCTATCCTAGACTCCTACATAATCCGTCTTATAAGCGACTCTAGCGGTGAAATAGTGGATATACAAGATCTATGGCACATACAAATGTTCCTCTTTACCCCTTCAATCATAATTCGAACCTAAAATAACTTTGATCTACCATTATCACGTTCAGTGACGCTTTAGTTCGTAATTACTACACAGCAAAACTATACAGGGGGTAACAAAACATATGTCAAACATTTGGGATAACATTTCTTGTATGTAGGGCATAAAAAAGTCTTATATTGACATAGGTACACCGCTGAGGTCTCATGATAGCGTGCTGCCTTGTCACGTATCGGGTCCGGGTTCGATCCCCTGTCGGAGCAGTTTTTCTGGTTGAGGTTTTTATCGGGGTTTTTCCTCACCTGTAAGACAAATGTCAGGAAAACTTTAGGGCCCAAAAGGTCCTCGAAATAATATGGTCATCATCATCATCAACCTCATCCTTCACCGGTGTGGAAAGGAACGGGAAGCTACCACACCTACAATTCCCTAGTAAAGCTGCAAGCATAGCATGAAAATGCTATGATTGTAGTGAAGGACTTGCCTTCTGGCAGAATTACTATGGATGGATGGATATTGACAAAGGTGCCGAAGTGCTTTATTTCCTCTTTAGAGGATTTTTTAGACAACTGTGCCCCATACAAGAATACCCAATAACAGAATGGTGGGGAAACAGGATATCACAGAAAATGTTTAAAATGGCCTCCATTAGCTCCAATGTATCCGTCAACCCGCCGTCGCATGGACTCCCTAATCCGTTAATATAGACCAGGAGAATTTCGTATTGTCTAACAGCCTTTCAGAATACGAGCACGAAGAGTCTCTACATCTTGAACTGGAGTTGCAGATGTTTACCACTGTACAATTAAACAACTGTTCTGTTGTGGGGTTATGTCCGCAGAACAGCTACTACGTATTACACTTGTCAGTGTGTAAGTAGAGTTGTAGAAAAAACTCTAACAAGGAAATAAACAATTTCCGGACCTATGTTAATACAACATTTTTTTATCCTTTATCTGCAAGAAATATTTTCCCAAATGTTCACATTTTTGTTACCCTGTCCATTCTAACAAAACAAGCTATAAAAACATAAAACACAAATTCAATAAAACGTAAATAGTGTATTACGATGCGAGGTTGGGAAGTGGTTTTTACAGAATCGAGAAAAATGTTGGTTTTTAATTTCCGAGATTCTGTAAAACACTTCACAAACGTGCGTTGTACATTATGTTTTGCGCGATGATGTTTTCAGAATAATAAATAATAGTAAAACAATAATATTTGTTGGAAATATTTGCGTTCATTACAAACAACTGACTAGCGTTAACAGTGTGGGCAATGATTATTAGTTGAAAGTACAGGAGACCGAGACACCAATCAGTTATAAAATGGCGGCAAGTACGTATTTATTGTTCTATATATTTTTTTCAAATAAAGTTCAGTTTATTTAAAATGCAGACATTTGTTTCGTATGATTATATTAACACTACATTTTGGATATATTTTTGTATATACAATGTATGTAGAATACATAGAGGGCAGTGGTTTTACTTCCCACACGCGGTTTATAATATGTAATATTATACTATAGTTATTTTATTACAATTTTAGTTATTTAGGTTGGCAATCCCGATATGTAGGAAGTTGAACTTTCAATCATGGTCGCCATTGATGTAAGTACGAAAAAACGCACTATCGCGCAAAAATACACTTCAATGAGATATATATATATATAACAACAACAATGTTTGTTGATTTATCCTCTTTTTTTTTTGCTAAAGCCCACATTACTCTTAGTTTAAACATATAGTTTCGGCAATAAATAAATTTCAATAGATATACTAAATATATATCATATACTAAAATACTCTGAACGTAGATAAACTATTGTAGATAAGTAACAATAGTACATTGCGATACAAGTGAGGTAAGCACTCGTTACTGATCGAGAAAAAGTTTTTTTCAATTTTCGAGATATGTTACATGCTTACCTCATGTGTATTGCATACTATTTTTCGGTCGATATGACTAATTTTTATTAAACATAGTAATAAATGAATTAAAATATTGGTTGGATGTAAATGACTTTTACGAGAAAGAAACATTTGGTGATCGTTGCTATGTAGCTTTTCATTTGTTTTATTATAAGCAAGGATTATTGGCTGTGGAGACATTTTTATATGTAGTACCGTGATTAGAATCTGTTTGATAATTTTATTATGGAAGGAGTCGTGGTAGATGATAGAGAAATTGAAGAAGCCTGGAGAGTGGGATGTTCTGCATTAATTCCGGAAAAGTCTAAAGAAAGGTACGAGTTAGTGTACAAAACATTCAATAAATGTTTTATTTTACTTACCGAACGTGTGCTTTTTGAGTCCATATCAGCATTGCAATTTCTTTTGTTTGCTTAGCAACCAGGTTAGATGTGGGAACGTTGACTTACTTCCAGTAACAACAATATTGGTAAGTATAAAAAATTAGTCACATCGACCAAAAATTAGGTTCAGTAACTCGCTGCTCTTAGAATACGACCGAAAGCATCTCGTTACTAAACCTCTGGTTTTGTAACAAGTCGTCTAAATAACTTTCGAAATATCCTATATAACAATAATAGCAGGAGGTTTAAATACGTATCTCCTAATTGCAAATGGTTTTTGTTCCAATTAACTGCAGTCGCACCAGCTACTGAGAGATCGACTGGTTTGAAATAGTGGAACACGATGGAATGGATGAAAAGCTGAAATATGACCTTGTATAGATGAATTTCATATACCCTGGATAAGTAAATTCTATGCATGACATTGGCAGCAGATTTAATACAGTGGTGTGTTCGTCAAAGCGAAGGGATTGCCTTTGTCAGCTTAATCGGTCGTGAGGCGCGCATTGTTCTGTAACGTTCAAAATAGTGGACCATATACTCAGCTGACTGAATTCCATCCAATCAGTAAGCTTTTATAACCAAAACATCCATTAATAAAATCTAAATGCATACAATTAAACTAAATCAGAGGTCGCCATTAAGCGCAGACATACCTCATGTAGAATACAGATGACGGATACTGAGTTAATGGTGAAAACTGAAAATTAGATAAACGTGAGTAAATTTCTGCACAAAACGCGAAAATAAGAACACCACTCATTCGTGAATGAATAAATATGTCAGAAAAATGTTTTTTCATTCAAAATTCTGAATTTAGGGCGCCTAGATGGCGGAGTTACATTACCCCGATGATATGATGGGTGATAAGTGATAATTAAGCATCAGGAGAGTTCTTAACCTAAACTTAACCTAAATTCCAGACCATGGGCAACCACAGGAATGATTCTCTTTAAGGAAAAAATGCCTATGGTTTGACCGGGGATCGAACACGAGACTTCATGAACAGTAGTCAGAAATTTAAAGATAGGGGTAAAAAACTCTTCCACGCTAAATATATCAACTTATCCACTAACCCATGAGGCAGGTCTGTAAGCAAATGTAATATAATTAATAATTAAGGGGACCGACTGATGAATTTCAATTTTGTTTTGTTTTCATCTGATTGTTTTGAAACTTTTATCACATACATGATGTGATATTTTTAAAATATTTTCTAAAAAATGCTCTCTACGATGCATTTTTAAATATTCTCTCATGAAATTTGAAATTCAGTCTCTTTATGATTCCACTAAACAAATTTGCTATGCAGAAAAAAAATCATAAAGGTTGAAAAAAATCCACTCTCATGCATTTCCATCTCAATTTAAAAGAACACATATGTCTTGGACTAGTAACTTCATAACACATTTTAATTAGCATATATTGGGGAGTCTAACCACAAAATGTCATTTTGGTAGCATCGTAAGGAGCATTTTGAGTTTTGGATAATGTCTAAAAAATGGAAACGGAAAAACACATTAAATTTAAGTAGCAATGCTTACAGCACGTGCAAGGGTATTTAAACTCTTTACGTTATGGAATCAATATTTCTCCCACAATAAAAAAAATTACGTGAAAATGACAATAAAAAATCATAGTTATTAAAAGCAAATAAACAAAAATATTTTTTTTGCAATTTTTTTTAAATTCAAATTTTCACCATTCGGTGTCCTTAGTAATCTTATGTAACTTAATTAATGTAAAATGTAATTCTGTTGTTATAGGCCTATATTGTGTTTATTTTGTTCGATCTACTTTATCTAGATATTTTATTGACACGGATTGTCGACATCACGTAGCCTACGGCTTGCTGCCCGTGCAACCCATACTCGTATTTGTAAATAACATTGCGACCCACGGCTTAAAGCCCCTTCCGGAGACCTTGCTCCTTTGATTTTTCCGTCCTAAAAAAATCCAACGGCCCCGGCCGGGTTTGAACCCGCCGTCCTCGGGACCAGAGGCAAGGAGCATAACTACTAGTCCACCGCAAGTTTGCTAGAGAATCACAAAATTGGAATAGAAACAAAACTTTTAAAACATTTAGAGAAGCCTTTGGAATTAACAGTTTGGGAAAATATTGTTACGTGTCGCGCATAGCGACTTTTGAATTGCGCGGGCGAGTCGCCCATGGCGAGATCGAGGACCCGCACAGCTGGCGAATTATCTGGAGCGCCTTGCCAGATGGTTCTACCGGTGTATCTCTCTCCTTTGGAGAAAGATCCATGCTAGAGGATTCTGGGCATCGAACTGCCTAGAAGCTGTTTCCAGAGCTTTCCGCTTATAAAAGAGCGGAGGCAGAAGGCCCCGACGAGTCAGTTTTGTGTTTGATCCCGGAGATAGCGAGTCTTATGGTGAACAGTGTGACGATAAGTTGTGGAGGATTTATTTATCAGCGAATGAAAAATTGTTCTAACTGAGATAATAATTAAAAGAAGATTATTTCGGGAATTGTAATTGTGAATAGAAGTTTGTTGATAATTGTAGAATTGAATAAAGTGTTTAGTGAAGTTCTTAATAAATTCATTGTGCTTATTGAGTCTAAATAACATAGAAGGAAAATCGAGGCTATCCTGTGACAATATATACATTCAGAAGAACAAATATAGAAGCATGAATTTTGAAGTTCCCGACGAGAAAAAATTAATCTCCATTCAGCACCAGGTGGCAGTTCGGAAGATAGTGGTAACGGGAAAATTTCGAAGTTGGATTTTTACTGAATATGAAAGCAAATGACTTATGAAATCGGTATCGTGAAAACTGGAGAAAACTGGAAAATGAGATGAGATGAGATGCAAAAACATTTTATCGAAATTAATAAATTGTGTTGATCCGTTTTTTCTATCTTGAATTACTAGGAGATTGGCCTTACAGGGATAATATAAAGGAGAGTATTGCCTCCAATCCCTATTGAGTGGATGTGGCGGTTATTCTCCTTTCGCTGATTTGGAAGCATAGCCAGTCCGGTGTTCTAGAACATTAACAGTTGTTAGAGTGAGTTATATATTTGAATTTTGTCCTAAATTAATGTTGCTTTATATTGTATTTAATTAATTTCGTCATTTTGATATTGATCTATTATATAATATTTTGTTTCTATCATTCTCCTCCTTTGCATTAATTTGTGCGTCAGAGTGCATTTTATATTTTGAAAATTTTCTCCTAAATTTGTTGTGTTTTATACTATTTCCTAATGTCTTTATTACCTTCTTCAGTATGGTATTGATCTATTCTATATTGTTTTGTTTTATTTTATTTTATTTTATTTTATTTAACCCTGTATTTTTTTGTTTTGTTTTATGTGCCAGAATTTATTTTATGCCTTAAAAATGGCTCCTAAATTTATAAAGGTTTTTCTCTCACTTAAATTAAAACTTGTAATGTATATAGGCTATTATATAATTATGTATTATTTCAGTAAATGAACTGCACCCGTGCACCAGCATTTTGCTCTTTCGGGTGTCTATGATGTGTATAATATTTATTTGTTAACAAAATTTACTCTTATTTGCTCCAAGAATTTTGAAATATTGTTGCAAAATGTGGGTTTAAATTTATGTTGCAATTCAAATCTGAATGTGACTCAGGGGATTATTTTTTTTCGGAGGACACGCATTTCGAACTTCGAGTTTTTTTTATACTGTATGCATGTATGACACAAAACACACGGGTTTATTTCTCTTCGAAATGAAACTACACTCAGGATTTTATGGCTTTAAAAATCCATCTATCCGGTCGGGTTTGAACACCCGAATCTCAAAACCAGACGGGAAGCTGGTAACCACTAACCCACTGAACCAAGTAATTACACAAAAAAGTAAATTTTTCACGATAAAAAAATTATGATTTTTTCCCCTAAAGCTATGACACCAAACTAACGGCTTCATTTCCCTTACTAAGTAAGCATACTCACAAGCGAACTGTCAACCATTACATGATGAAACTTGTCTTGAAATTTATCATAGAGAACGGTCGTGAATGTACCAAGGCCTTAATACACACACACACACACACACACACACATATATATATATATATATGCATTATGTGCCACCACTGTGGTCTCGAGGTAGCGTGCTGCCTCGTCACGCAGCGGGCCCGGGTTCGATTCCCAGTCGGGACAGGCTCCTGGGTGAGGTTTTTTCGGGGTTTTTCCTCACCAGTAAGACAAATGTCAGGAAGCTTAGGGTCCAACGGTCCCCGAAAATAATCCGGCCATTATCATCATATTTTTCATTATCATCCTTATCATTATCATCATCCTTCACCGGTGTGGAAAGCAACGGGAAGCTACCACACCTATAATTCCATAGTAAAGCTGCAAAGCATAGCATGAAAATGCTATGATTGCAGTGAAAGACCTTGCAGTCGGGCAGAATTACTATGGATGGATGGATATATCTTAATATATAAAAATTACGTGTCACGTTGTTTGTCCGCGATGGAATCCTAAACTACTGAACCGATTTTAATACAATTTTGCACACTGTGTTCTGTTTGATCCAACTTGAGACCTACGGTTGTTTATAACTAAATGTATAGTCGCATTATTTTTTATTAGAAATTATTTGTTTATTATTTAACAAAGAGTTATAATTATCTGTGAGTTCCATACGATTCTAACAGATGACGGTGTAAGGTAATTGGTTTATTATTTAACCAGGTGGCTGTGCTTTCTGTTGCAACCGCGAATTTCAATTGAATTACAAATATTGATTATTTCATAATTTAAGTGTGTTCAGTGTTTATTTTATTTTCAATATATTGATAATACTATTAATTTCGTGTGTAAGTATTAGTTTTAAGTAATCTGGCTGAAAGAGAGCAACTTAATTTAAATTTAACTGGACCGAGAAGGGACATTGATCAATATGGCGAATCAGTTCTAGAGATCATGAATGATAAGATATCAAGTGAATTTCCGCAAATTGGTATAGGCCTATGTGACATAAATCTTACATTAAAAAGAATGTCAATTTAAAAACATATGAAGGTCCTAAGGAACGGAATAACAGAATTGTAAGTAAGTCTGTTAGTTATAATAATTTGCCTAATATTACAGAAACAATCTCCATGCCTCACTTAAATGAAAAACAAGATGACTATAATATATCATAAGATGATATTACTATACAGAGACTTCTTGATGATGATGAGAATCCAAATTGGCAACAAGTATATAGAAAAAAACGAAAGTATAATGAAATCAGCAAGCTTCCTCAAAATATTCCATCAATAAATGTATATAATCCTTATGATACACTTATGGATGATACTGAGAATGCAGACAACATAAATTCATCTCAATCAACAAAACCACTTCCACATAAACCACCACCCACATTTATACCGGGTGTAGTTAACGTATTGTATTGTAAGCCTATGTTTTCTCTTTACAGAGATTTAGGCGCTCTCCCACTACAGGGAAGAATTTGAACCATACTAATTTAGATACACTTGTTTTCGTATAGATGTCATTTTGAGTGGTACGTGGTCAGCGTTCCGCCTCATACTATCATCTAGGAAACCAAGGTAGTACTAGAACGGGAAAATTCGGTAAATTTTGCTTAGAAGCCTTTTCATTCAGGCTTAAGGAATTATTACGAGCCTGAAAATCTTCAGACTCGGGACCCACGGCTTAAAGTCCCTCCCGGAGGACTTGCTCCTTGGATTTTTCCGTCCTAAAAAATCCATCGACCCCGGCCGGGTTTGAACCCGCGAACGTACCAGAACTAAAAAATTGTGTAAAACAAAAACTTTCTGATTTAGATTTCTCACTTAGTTTACTACAACATAATTTAACGTATACCTTAGCTACAGCAACGCGTGTCCGGGACTTATATAAAACAAAGTTGGATTAGTTACACTATTTATAACTCAAGAACGGCTGGACCGATTTTTATTATCTTTGATTTGTTGGATTTGTTTCCGCCCCGAATAACAGATAACTATAAAACATCGGAAAAATTAACGTACAAATATTTAAAGGCGATACGACGTTCGCCGGGCGAGCTAGTACCACGGGAAGCTACCACACCTACACAATTCCCTAGTAAAGATGCAAGCATAGCATGAAAATGCTATGATTGCAGTGAACGACCTGCCTTCGGGCAGAATTACTATGGATGGATATATATATATACTCGGACCAACGGATCTGTGCCCCTACAGCGCTGACATCGTTCTTAGAAAGGTACACGTCTATACTCACACCATTTCACCGCTCTCCCCTCCCACCGCGTCAAACGGCAGCCAACAGTAACATCAAGTACGGATGATGCCAAACTTCCCCCAGGGTCATGGCTATTGATTATTGAATAATGCAAGGTTGGAGTTGATTTGAAAACACTGGAGTGCAAGTGCAAGAGAAAGATAGAAGAGAGAGAGATAGATTGATAGAGAGAGAGATAAGTAGATAGAGAGAGAGAGAGAGAGAGCGATGAGAATGCAGGGAGGGAAATTATTTGCCGAGGCAGAAAAGGAAGTAGGCTTTAGTTGGCATATCTTACGGGCGTACAGATCCGTTGGACAGACTATATATATATATATATATATATATATATATATATATATATATATATAGTGTGTGTGTGTGTGTATCTCTCGCTTTTAACTGCAAGGCACTGAATTTGAAGCCAGAATCCAGCAATGGCTACACACTGTGAGAAGCAGATTGACGTCTCTGCTTGAATATAGCGATGTAGAGTGCGGCGGGGCCTGACAGGAACGGCAAGTTGTGAGGTTATCCAACATCTGGAGTTGTATTAGTTTCCTTTAGACTAAATGAGATTTAGCGCTGGATTTTAGTGCTTTGGAGTTAAAAGTGGCAGAAATTTTTTGAGACACGGCCTTTGTACATCTCAATGCTTCTCTGGGAGAAATTTCAAGGTAGGTTTCGGCATGCAATGGTTGGCAGTTCCCTTGTTAGACTTCCTACGCTTTCAATAAATCCACGGGTCCCGGACTGGTTTTAACCCTCAGTGATGATCATAACTAACAGGCTTATCCACCGGACTGACTAAACGATAAAGTATTATACAGAGTGTTTCAGAGTAAGTACTACAGACTTCTATGGATTGTAGAGGGGACTTAGTAGATGAAGTTTTGATAAGGAACCCGTGCCCGGAAAAGTACCATTTCGATGTAAAATAAGTTTGAAGATCGAAACACAATGGGCTGATATCGTGTGTCTTGTGGGTTTCAGAATAAGTATTACAGACTTCTAGTTGTTATACTACAAGTGTGGTTCCACGTGGCAACTCCGTTGTTCGTTGCACAGTGTGTACCTGCGATGCATGTTTTCATACACACGTCCCATAAGATCTGGTGTGTGTTCAATAATTTCTGCTTCCGTCAGAATTCGTGCAAGAAGATCTTCCTTCGGCTCGACGGGTTTAGTATAACCGCTAAAAGTCTGTGATACATATGCTATGTTGAAACACAAGACACACGATATCAGCCCATTGTTTCGATCTTCAAATTGATTTTGCATCAAAATTGTACGTTTACGGACATGGGTTCCTTATCTAAACTTTATCTACAACCCCTAGAAGTCTGTAATACTTATTCTGAAACACGCTGTACATTTTTTCAAGTTGAGAAAATATATAATAATTTTATCCACTTATATTTTCGTTAGTGATCATTCTCTCTCTCTCTCTCTCTCTCTCTCTCTCTCCTCTCTCTCTCTCTCTCTCTCTCTCTCTCTCTCTCTCTCTCTCTCTCTCTCTCTCTCTCTCTCTCTACCTATCTCTATCTATATATCTATCTCTTTTTCTCTTGCCCTCTCTCGAGAATGAAATAAACTATACCACAAACGAAACGCAAGAATACTCCATATTTCAGAATGTAATTACAAAATAAATTTGAAATAAAAATAGTACAAGGAAAACCAGAGGTCAAACTTAAATCGATAAACACGTTATTACTCGTTGAATTATGACGGTATTAACCGCAGAAGTAAACGATTTCAATTATCTAGGCATATCTTTAGAGAAAAAGACATAAATAATAAATTACAAATACATACATAGATCATCGGTTGATTAATGTCTGACAGTGTCCTATTCCTAATAGCCAATTTTGTCGGTCCATCGAATCTCCTGGTTGTAGACATTTCCCATTCATGTATAAATATATTCCCTTACTCCAGGAGGTTTTAGGTCTTCCTCTGCCTCGTCATTCCTCAGGTTATCATTCCAAAAAAATATTTTAGTAGCCGATCCTCTTCCATTCGCTGGACATGTTCGTACCATCTTAATTTCTGAGTTTTAATGAAATCAAAAATAGTGCCTTCAATCTTCATTTCCTCCATTGTAACTGAGTTTATAATGTTTTCTCTTCTTGAAATTCTTGCTGCCCTTCGTATAAGATCCATTTTCGTTGCCAAAATATACTGATTTATTTTGTTATTTAATGACCTAAGTTCTTCTCAGTAAGTAATGATGCTTTTAACAATTATATGATATATATATATATATATTAATATAATTTTATTAATTATATTTTAATCCCACAATATTCCATTGAACCAAGCAATTGCAAATTTTCCTTAATTATTTCTATTTCTTATTTCCTCATCACAGCTCCCATTTTTATTTATTTTAATTCCCAAATATGTGATCTCACTATAAGATTTTATTGTTTCTCCAGTCTCCAAAATTAAACTTTGTTCTGATTCAGCAATTGATAAATATTTTGTTTTATCCATACCAAATTGCAAATATCTCAGTTATGCGGCACCCTTAAAATAATACTGTGAAAGAAAGTAAGAAACGTAACACATTAAAAATTTTATGAAGTATGGCTGTGCCTGCAATATTGTATGGCTCACAAATATGGACTCTGTATAAACAGACTAATACTATAAGCCGCAGAAATGAAATATTTACAATTTGTCGCAGGATATACTTTAATGGATAAAAAAACGAAGCGAAGATATTCGTAAAGAACTACATATGTTCAGTCTGAAATAAAATAGAAGATTATAGGAGAAAATGGTATGAACATGTCTGCTGAAATGGATACCAACAGATTGGCTTGGAAATGTCTGAACTATCAACCGAGAAGAGGAAAAAGAGATCGGGGACACTCACGAATTGAGATTGACACAGCAGCTATGATATCTGTAGCCGGAACGAACGATTAGCTACTCCTTGCTTATTTTTCCAATATTTGCTCTAGAGTAAAGAAAAATTCTATAGAATTCATGGTGACGTCACTGCCAACGTCACAAGCCAAAATTATAATTTTATTATTCCTATAATAGGCTGAAATCATGATTTGAGTAAGAACAAGAGTTCTAAAGTATATCTTACGCTATTATAACTGCTGATCGAAAACGAACTATATCACTGGCACTATCGAATTCGTAGATTCATGACCGCGCGGACATAAACTCTACATACACCCCTATTCTGACTATTTTCCAATCATCCCCTGTATAATCTATTTCCCTCAAATCATAGTTAATGTTATTCTCCACCTCATTCATGTTCTACCAACTGCTCGTTTTCCCTCTTGTTTTACTACAAGGGTTTTCATGTCCCTCTTTCAGTCCCTATTCGTATCACATGCCTTGCCCATCGTAGTATACAAGACTTAACTGTTATTACATTTGCTATGAACAACATGTAGCTCAATGTTATGTAGTCTTCTGTCTGTTCATCTTTCTTTGATCCAAAAAGAACTTTATTCTCAAATACTCGTACAATTGTCTCCTTCTTTAAAGCAAGAGTCTATCTTTCGTGTCCATATAATATAACTGGCAGAACAACAGTTTTATATATTTTCAGTTGAATTTTTTTAGATAAGTTGGGACGACAAGTGTCCCTGCAATGCATGATAGCATGCATTTGCAGAATGGAACCTATGTTTAATCCCTTTATGCATTTGAAAACATAAAGGAGAATCAATAACTTTGATTCTAAGTGATAATTTACAGTGCTAATGTTTAATGGTTAATTGTTATTTTTTAAATTTGCGTTTAGTCCTTATTGCGTTTTTATCCATTTACACAATTTTATTTGTCGCAAGCAAATATCGTATAAAAGCCTAAGAAAATTTCAGAAAATAGGTATAATCAACAAACGCGACGCTTCTGATGGATTAGTGGTTAACCCTTAAAAAAAATGTATCCTATAAGATACATCAATTTGTTTCATTCATTTAATAAATTTAATAAAAACATATGAAAAAACTAACGAGAAGAGGTTATTACTTTTAGAAATTCACTACCTGATAATAACAGTTGTGCACCATTTAGTTTTCACTGCAGTCTGCCACGTTTAAATAAGTGACACGAGAATTACGTGTTTTGTTAATTCAAGGGTTAAAATGTCGCATCTAGTTTCTAGGATTCAAATTCGAACCCCATCGAATTCAGGCATTTTAAAGCGGGTGAAAATCTTAAGTGCGGCATTCCTCGGAAGCAGAGTAAAACTGTGGGTCGTGTGTCGTAGATTTTATAAGAAAGATGGCTCAAAGACACAATTTCAAATAAACTAATTCGAATAAATAATATTGTCAACTCTCAAATATAACTAAAAAATATGCAATTATTTTTTTCAGCCATTAAATACTAAATGTTTAAATTTTTAAAAACAGCGTTTTTAATTCTGTACAGCATGGACTCTTACTTTGTGGGAGGAAAGGAGATTACAAGTATTCGAGAATAAAGTACTTAGGAAAATTTTTGACCAAAGAGTGATGGACAGACAGGTGAATGGAGAAGACTACATAATAATGAACTACATGGTCTTTATAGGAAGCCAGATATATTAAGAAGAGTTATGTCTCGTAGACTACGATGGGCAGGACATGTTGCGCGTATGGGGAATGAAAGACATGCATGGAAGATTCTTGTAGGAAAGCCAGAGGGAAAACGCCCAGTTGGTAGACCAAGAATGAGGTGGGAGAATAACATTAACTATGATTTGAGGGAAGTAGATTATACAGGGAATGATTGGAAAGCACTAGCTCAGGATAGGGATGTATGGAGAGCTTATGTCCATGCGGCCATGAGCCTACGGGTTCGATAGTGCCAGTGAGTAAGTACAACAGGAGAATTGATATAATAAGAGTCAGTCTGCAAAGTCCTGTCAGAAACATTGTAGAAAGGAAAGAAACTACTCACCTTCGAGAATGTGTTTTGATTATATCTTGTGCTGCCAACATGATGAGAGTTCACAAAGTCTAACTAACTGACTAACTGGCACTATCAAACTCGTAGGTTCATGGCCCCGCAGATATAAGCTCTCCATACATCCCTATCCTGAGCCAATGCTTTCCAATCATTCTCTGTATAATCTAATTCCCTCGAATCATAGTTAATGTTATTCTCCCACCTCATTCTTGGTCCACCAAATGGGCGTTTTCCCTCTGGTTTTCCTACTAGAAGCTTCCATGCACGTCTTTCATTTCCCATTCGTGCCACATGGCTTGCCCACCGCAGTCTATGACACTTAACTGTCATTATATCTGGCTTTCTATACAGACCATGTAGTTTACCGTTATGAAATCACCTCTATTCACCTGTGTGTTCATCTATCTTCGGTCCAAAAATTTTCCTAAGAACATTGTTCTCAAATACTCTTAATCTCCTTTCCTCCCTTAAAGTAAGAGTCCATGTTTCGCATCCATATAATATAACTGGTAGAATAATAGTTTTATATATTTTCAGTTTAATGTTTTTCGAAAGGAGTTGAGACGTCAAGAGTCTCTGTAATGCATAATAGCACATATTTCCAGAATTGAGCCTACGTTTAATTTCTTTGTGCATCTCATTCCCATGTGTGATTGTTTTTAGCTACTTGAATTCAACCACTTCCTCAAAATTTCCCTCATTTGTCATTAGCTGTCCATTTCCATTATATTATGCATTTCTGTGTGTCACAATATATTTAGTTTTATTCACCAAGTCTACTAGAAATAATTCAATTGGGTGAGATATTTATGTTGGTTACTTAAGTTTAATTACTTGCTATGCGTTTAATACAATTCTAGTAAATTACAGAATTAGAAAATGCTTTCATAGTAAAACTTCGTTTTCCGGCGCCATACGAATCACATAAATTTTAAATCCTTTTATTATCATAATTCATAGTTATCTTTACAAGATTCATACTGTTAATTTCGCGTCTTATAGGTTATTTATAAGTTTTCTTTCTTTCTTTACCTTACTTCAACATCTCCCTTTGTAGGTACTTTTTCATGAACTCGCCACCCGGACATTAAAGAGGCGACGATTTTAAACTCTTGACCACATACGTATTTTTTTGACCACACAATGGCATGCAGGGCGTATCTCACGAGTTATCGTATTGCCAGAGTCACCTTCTACACAACACGAATCAGCACATTGTCCTTTATATCCCTCCTCATCATACTGTATATTATTCATTATCTTTTACAGTCTCACTTACCAAAACATGGAATTCCCTTCCGCCCTATGTCAGAGACTGTCAAAGTATAACATCCTTCGAAAACAAACTAATGAATTATTTAATAACAAACTAACTTATACACCTCACTGATAGTATTCTTTTAACAATTAAATTTAATTATTTATGAAAATAACATTAAGAATAACAAATATTTTCATCTGTTTTGTTTTAAATATTGTATGATCGTACAATTAGTTGTCTATATCTCATTATTTTCCTTTGTTTTTTATATACATTAGACAGGGACAATTTAATATGTCTTGCTTGTATACATTTTATTATTAGTTTTAGTCTTAATTTTAACTAACATTAACTAGTTGCATTATAGATCGTAATATATTAGATATTATCTTTTTGATCAAATTTTTACTTAGTATTTAATATTAGAGTTAATTGAGATAGTTATATTCTGATGTAATATATGTTTGTCCTGTGAGTGGAAGAGAAGGCCACATGGCCTTAACTCCACCAGGCTAAATAAATCTAATCGAATCGAATCTAAAAACATTTAAGATGAGACACATCATTCACTCATACATAGTGACAAGGCGAATATGGTATGGATGATTAATGATGGCTAGATGGTATTCAGGGATCATCTGGGACTTAAAAAGTTTCCTGACATTTGTCTTATAGGTAAGAAAAAAAACTCACCAGGAAACTTGTTCCAACCGGGGGGGATCGATACCGTGTCCGCTGCGTCTGAGTCAACGACGTTACCACTAGAAATCACTTTAGAGACTTTAAATATGCTGAAGGGAAATACACTTATGCTAAACATATTAATTAGGCAGGACATCGCATGTTAGATATTGATAACACTCTCACAATACTGCAAAGGATAATAACCCAGCAAAAATAAACGTAGGCCTAACAGAAGAAATTAAAATTTTGAAAGAAATCAACAATAATGTTTTTTTAAATGAGAAAACGCCCAGTACATTCAATAATATGTATAAAATTACTAGTAGTGTACCAGTATTGCACTCAGGATCAGTAGATAATAACTCCTGCTCCTGCTGACGATGGGACTAGTCCCGAAAGGCCTAACGAAAATTAATTATTTACAAAATTGAGGAGACGGACTTGTAAGGTAAACATTTTATAATTTTAATTCGGTGTAGTTATTTATATCTACAGTTTTTTTCGCTCTCTTCAATCCAAAAACAACATGTAAATAAAATATTCCTCAGGTCGTTCACAACAGCAATTCGTCCGTCTCTTGTTTTTTTTTAATTACAGTAGGTAGACCGTCTGCACTACTAACCTTTTCAGAGTAGCCTTAGTTAGCAGAATTGTTTATAATACTCATATTGAGTAGGAGGTTTATAAGTTTACTTGGATGATGTTAAAACCACTAATTTTAATAGAATTTAGTAAGTTTACCGATGTTAATTTCTGGTAACGAATATTACGTTCAAGTAAAACAATGAAGCTCAAGTCAAATTTGTGGTGAGAACATGGTGTTCATTATTTCTAACAACGCTGTTGATTTTCAGACCACTGGTTACTTTATCTACAAACAGCTAACAGATTATAGGCCATATTCATAAACTTATATTAGGACACATCCGTGAATGAGAAACCACCAACCACCTCTTCATATGTAATATCTTCATTGAAGCACGCAGATCCTGTACTATAGCTACCAATGATTGTATCTGGGATAAATATAATATTTGTTTGACTCAGTGGAGGTAACAAATGCCTTTGTATATATTCCATCCATAGTAATTCTGCCCGAAGGCAGGTCCTTCACTGCAATCATAGCATTTTCATGCTATGCTTGCAGCTTTACTAGGGAATTGTGTAGGTGTGGTAGCTTCCCGTTGCTTTCCACACCTGCGAAGGATGATGATGATGATGAGGATATATGATTTCGGGTACCGTTTGAGCCTTAAAGTTTTTCTGACATTTGTCTTACAGGTGAGGAAAAACCCCGATAAAAGCCTCACCCAGAAAAACTGCCTCGACCGGGGATCGAACCCGGGCCCGCTGCGTGACAAGGCAGCACGCTACCTCGAGACCACAGCGGTGGACTTGTATATATTATCGCCTCACTATGATGGTTGTCGAGCGGCTCGCTTTGTATCCCCGCAGCTTCTTCTTCTTTTCACGGACTAGGCAAATTGCCAGTTCCAACTCGCAGTTATTCTGTCCATCTTTTCACTGGCCTTCCTACATTCCTTGAACCTCTTGGCTTGTAGTTAAATGCTGCTTTAGGTAACCTTGTTACATTAATTCTTTCTTTCTACATGTCTAAGCCATTTATCTCTATATTCTTTGATTTTATCATTCAATGGATATATAGGCCTATTTAACTCTGTTATATATGATTAAATACAAAGATGCCGACTACTGCCACTATTATAATTCCGCATTTTAATCAATGTCAAGCATTGTCGCGCGGCACCCGCTTTTATATAAACGGACAACCATCATAGTGAGGCGATAACAACATATTGATATAGCTACACCGCTATGGTCTCGAGGTAGCGTGTTGTCTTGTCACACAGATGGCCCGAGTTCTATCCTCGGTCGGGACATGTTTCCTGGGCGAGGTTTATTCGGGGTCAAGACAAATGACAAAGGACTTTAAGGCCCAATCGATCTTCGAACATAATCTTATCATTATCATATTCGCTTCATTTGATTAAGTTTAGGATTGAGGATTATCCTGGCGCTCATTGCCATCATCATTACCTATCATCATCGAGGCAGCGTATCTCCGCCATCCAGGCGCCCCAACCTCAGAAGTGGATTACAATAACGCCGATGCCAGGTGAGAGTACCAGAAATGTTGCAATAACAACCTGGTAGAATATAAAATAACTCTCACGTTATATTTATTAACCAAATATGGATTCCACAGTTTCAATGCAGCATGCAATAAGACCATCTATTGGTCTGTATTCTCAACCAACAGAATCTAGTGTATATCTACGAAGTCCAGTCCACCTATTATCTGCTAATGTTCAATCACTGGAAAGACTGGATCCTTAGTGTATATCTACGAAGTCCAGTCCACCTATTATCTGCTAATGTTCAATCACTGGAAAGACTGGATCCTTAGTGTATATCTACGAAGTCCAGTCCATCTATTATCTGCTAATGTTCAATCACTGGAAAGACTGGATCCTTAGTGTATATCTACGAAGTCCAGTCCACCTATTATCTGCTAATGTTCAATCACTGGAAAGACTGGATCCTTAGTGTATATCTACGAAGTCCAGTCCACCTATTATCTGCTAATGTTCAATCACTGGAAAGACTGGATCCTTAGTGTATATCTACGAAGTCCAGTCCATCTATTATCTGCTAATGTTCAATCACTGGAAAGACTGGATCCTTAGTGTATATCTACGAAGTCCAGTCCACCTATTATCTGCTAATGTTGAATCACTGGAAAGACTGGATCCTTAGTGTATATCTACGAAGTCCAGTCCACCTATTATCTGCTAATGTTCAATCACTGGAAAGACTGGATCCTTAGTGTATATCTACGAAGTCCAGTCCACTTATTATCTGCTAATGTTCAATCACTGGAAAGACTGGATCCTTTATATCTTACTATCCCAAGAACCTCCTGAAGCCTGTAGTGGGTTCACTACCTTTACCTTTGTCACTATTTCGACTGCAGCGCTCTGTATGTTATGTACGTCAAATATGGAAGATCCATGTGTCGAATTATACTGTAAATTCTGTGCCCGTGTTTATTTTAATCCGTTCGGTGTCAATATTGTGTTTCTTTTAGTATTGTGTCTTTTTTGTATATAATGTGTGCTGAACCATTCTTTATGTAATTGTAATGTTAATGTTTTTAGTGTATAATGCTATTGTGTTATTATTTAATTGTAATATTATTATTGTGTTTTCTTTATGTAATTGTAATGTTATTGCTGTTTCTGTTCTTTATTTTTCTTTACACTAGTACCAATTATTACTTTATTGTAACGGACTGTCAACAGCACGTACGGCTTACTGCCCGTGCGACCCATATTTGTAAATAATATTGTAAATATCTTACTTTTTGTCTAATAAGGTCCTACTACTACTTATTACAACCCCCAACCTGGAGGACCAGGTAAATTTTAATCAAGTTTTTTTTTCCTCTAGGTTTTGACAATCCAACGCCAACCTGCAAAGTAGCAGTATCTGCAAACCCTAGAGAGATACCCTCACTGTTGAAATAAATGTTTTACAGACAATTAAAAAAAGACTATTAAGATAGTATGGGTGTCTCAAGATGATTACATCTGGGAGAATCCCTAAGAATATCTTGGAGTGGAAACTAGATACTTAATACAGGCTTTCCACTTTACAGAAGTTCGCCCTTAATTCCTGCTTTCCAGAGATTCCTATCTTCCCATTGTCTTCTTCCATACCCCTCTTCATCACGGCATCATATATTCCCTCATACTATGTTCTATTTCTCCCCTCTTCCTTCTGTCTGGTACCATCCAATCTAATACCCGTTTAGGCCACAGTTCATCCGACATCTGTTGTACATGTCCATATCACTGTAAATCTCTTTGTTATCCTATCGGTAACAGTTTCTTGTGCATCCATTGCTTGTCTAATATATGTATTTCTAATATGTTGTAGCCTGGATATTCTCATACTTCTCCGTAAATCCATCCATTTCTGTCGCCAAGATTATTTTCTGCATCCTTTCACTTATTGTCCAGCTTTCTGATCCATATGTAAGTATACTTTCGGTTATTGTTTGTATAATCTCTTTTTTCTGGCCAGATTTCTATTCCATAAAAGACCATTCATGGATCTAATCGCCTTCCTTGCACAATTTACTCTGTTAATAATATATTTTTCACAAGTACGGAAATAGATAGGAAAAGAAAAAAGGAAGACCTAAAGAAGGTTGGATGGGAGGTGTGAGAAGAAGTATGAGTGAACTGGGACTTACCGATGAGGATGTTCAAGTCCGCAAATTTCTTTAGGGTGACAAATGTATTGAGGATAAATTTCGAAATTAAAAACAATGTACTCGGTACATTTTACGTGATTATAAGTAATATTCTATGTTTTTTTTATTTGTTTATTTTTTACATTAGTGTGAATTGGCGTTAGTCTACAAACTATGACCCATGCTACATAACTTCCCTTAAAATGTTGTGCAGAGTTTCTAACATTGGAAAATAGACGAGAAATCTTTAAATTCTCAACCAAAAAAATATAATTTATATACGGAGAAAATATACAAACAAAACTAACAGCGAGAGATTTCCTACAAAGCACTTTTTAAAATGTTTTATTTGACTTCATATTACGCAAACTGGAAAAGGAAGCACTTCTTTGATCCTTTGCGGTTGCAAATTGTTTTAACATATAAAAGATTTCTCGCCAACTTGCGTCTAAAAATGACGTCATTCTTTGATATTCACAGATGAAAAGCAAGGCGGATATCATTTTATTTATAGAATCTTTGTGGAGTTTAATAAATGGTGCAGATTAATTCGATTTATGACGATATTTCATCTGTCAAGGTCTCATATTACAACTCTTTGAACTTTATTTTCGATTAGTAATATTATAGTGTACAATTTGGCACTTATTATGACATATGATTATTATTATTATTATTAGTTTCACTGTTATTATTATTATTATTATTATTATTATTATTATTATTATTATTATTATTATTATTATTATTATTATTATTATTATTATTATTATTATTATTATTATTATTATTACACTGGTCAACATGATTTTTGTCTCATGAGTACCAATAGTTGTACTTAATGCAGTTTTGTATCGTGTTTTCAAATATTTATTCGGAATTACTCCATCGCCCACAGTTTTTTATTTCAATTTCAATTAATGGATATAAATAATTATTTTTTTAATAAACGTTTTTCGTCCATTTGTCCATTGAGCGATGAGCACGGGGAACACTTTCATCAGGAGATTTCAGCTATGGAAAAGAGATATCAAGGCAAACGGAATCCTATTAAGCTAGCCGATTAATGTTGGACCATCAAGAGGGATGCTCCACAGGCGAAATATAGCAGAAAATCGTCATTTATTTCTTTCTAGATGAGTTCGAATGTTCGAATATTGTGTAGTTACGAATATAGAAAATATTAAAGTGTTTGAAATTATAAAAGCCTCTCTCTTGGAAACCTCGCGTGATGGAGAAGAACCGATATCATATTTGAATTGAGGATCACATATTTTTCCTTTCTGAGACAAAAAAGTTTATTTTTTGTTGCTCAGTGTAATTATTATCAGGTCATATTATTATTATTTTAAACATTAAATTCAGTGGCCAAATGTATTTAATTTCTGCAAATGATTAATTAAATAATAAATTATATTTGCATTAATTGAACTGAGATAATAGTAGAATGTAATGTCTTAACTTATTAATAAGCTGTTAGTTTATGATGATGTATCATTAGGCGATAGCGATGAGATACACAAGAGCCAATACGCACACTCTATTGAGTAACACTAAGGAAATCATGGCTGGAAGTAAACAGCAATAAAACTAAATATATGGTAACACACAGAAATATATTCCTTAGTGGAAATGGATAACTAATGATCAATGAGAAACGAGGGAAATTTTGTAGAAGTGGGTGAATTGAAATACCTAGGAACAAAAATTACAAACAGGAAAGAGACGCACAAAAGCATTTTTTTTGCGCGATAGTGCGTTTTGTCGTACTTACAGCAATGGCGACCATGATTTAAAGTTAAACTTCCTACATTTCGGGGTTGCCAACCTAAATAACTATACTGTAATAAAATAACTATACTGTAATATTACACATTACAAATCACTTGTGGGAAGTAAAACCACTGCCCTCTATGTATACTACGTACAATGTATATACAAAAAATACCCACAAGGTAATGTTAATGTACATTATATGAAACAAATCACTGCATTTTAAATTAAATGAACTTTATTTGAAACAATATATAATATATAAAAATGAATGAATGTTGGTTAGTTTGTTGTTCGTATTCTATGCGCGGCCATACCATTGATCCGATTTTGATGGGTTTTTTGCAAAATGTTCACGAGATTCCCGGGAAGAACATAGGCTATATGCGAGTTGTGATATTCAACTCCTTCAACCCTAAAAAACCACCCTTTGCAGTGAAAAATGTGAAATAAAGTCCCTATTTTGATGTTTAACCCTTAATTTCGTAATGTATCCTTTTAGATACATCAGTTGGTTTGGTGCATTTAATATTTTAAATAAATCAAAAGAAAACGAACAAAAATAAACCACTTAAATGTATGTCTAATTATACAATATACCTAATAATAACAGTTACACAGATTCCGTTTTCACTGCGGTCTGCCACATTCAAATATCTAACAGAAGAAATTTCTGTTTTGCCAATTTAAGGGTTAAATGGCTTACGCTGCCCAAACCATACCAAATACACCAAATTAATGTACACAGAAATGAATATCTCAAAAAATCCTACAAAAAAGTCCTGAACAGCATATGTATATCTTCTACGAATAACTCTCAATAACCATTTTTGTCTTTCATTGATGCCAAGAATATCGGGATAAGTAGATTCCCGGGCAAACATAACAACGCACGGCTGGTGGTAAAAAAACAGTAACATTTATTTAGAAGTAACAGCGGACGCCGCGTATTAGCTAGTAAAAGAATAAATACGTATTGCCGCCATTTTATAACTGATTGGTGCCACGGCCTCCTGTAGTTTCAACTAATAAACATTGCCCACAGTGTTAACGTTAGTCGGTTGTTTATTATTAACACAAATATTTCCAACAAAGATATTTTACTATTATTATTATTATTTTGAAAACACCATCGTGCAAAGAAATAATGTACAACG
Organism: Diploptera punctata; assembly: GCA_030220185.1. Lineage (NCBI taxonomy): Eukaryota > Metazoa > Arthropoda > Insecta > Blattodea > Blaberidae > Diploptera > Diploptera punctata. Next base: position 5,947,008 of record JASPKZ010010655.1, on the reverse strand, counting down.
CACGTTTGTGAAGTGTTATACAGAATCTCGGAAATTAAAATCCTTGCTATCGCTTGGTTTTTAAACATTTTCTTCGCTTCTGTAAAAACCACTTCCCAACCTCGCAGCGTAATATACTATTGATTGATTGCTCTTACCGCACTCATTAAATAAGTGCTGCAATATTTCCAGATTGATCATGTACAAGCTACACGATATTTATGGGAAACCAGATGTGGGTCTAATAAGAACAATTAAATATCGGAGACAGTGATGTGCAGGACGTGTGGCACGTATTGGGAATGAAAAGAGGAACATGGAAGTTCCTTGTTGACAAGATAATTGAAAATAAAACGAAATAGAAATATATTGACAGAATGACTGAGAATGGATTGCAAAGAAGGTAATGGGTTAACCGATTGGGAAGAGAAATTTAGATAGATCTCGTAAGAAGTGGCTTGGCAATGAAGATCAGAATAGGTGATATCAACAAATCCTGGAACTTAGAAAATTAACGAGAAGAAGAACAAAATAAGAAAAACCTTTATAATTAAAAATTTTTGACTAAAATTTTCCTCCATTCTTTTCTACCTTATGATATTTATTTTTTAAGTTATTAATCGCGTCATTCTTCCAACTAATTATAGGTCTGCCGGCTACAATTAGCTCGATTACATCTTGCAATCGTCTGCATTATTCACAAACACAAATACACAAACACACACACCCGTCAGACTCTGTTTTCTAATGGTGTTTCCTCCATTCCATCTCTAATTTCATGAATTTTAACTAACTTTAAATCAAATTACGTTGTCCCTGTACCTAATTTTAAGTGAGTTGACCGCAGATAAATTACTTTTTATTGAAACTGCATTATTCACAAATGTATGGTTTACATGGTAAAACAATCAAACAAACACACACACACACATACACTCATATATATATATATATATATATATATATATATAGGGTAGACCAAAAGGTACAACGCTTAATATGTTGTGCAGGACGGCAATCTGATCATTTTTGTTAGATGGAACCCCTGTCCGCAAACGCACAGTTTGGACGCTGAAGAACCTAGAAGTGACAGTTCCTCATATCTTCAATAAAACGAACATTTGCAGTCTACATTACAAACGGGATTCAAACTACTTATCTCTTACACCAGTCCAGAGCCTACATCCGCGGTGCTGAGCTTCACACACAACCCAATAAATGCGACTGGTAAGAATTTGAATCGCTCCTTGGACTCGTGTAATAAAGTCCCCCTCTGCGTCAATGCAGCATACTCGTCATACTACTCCACAGAAAATAGTGGAGAGGTGTCAGATCTAGTGACCGTCCTGGGCATGGAACTGGTGTCCGTCTGCCAATCCATCGATTTGGATGTGCAAGAATGAGGGGATTTCGCACATTTCTATCAAAGTGTGTTCATGTTGCAGCCATATTACCTGCAGAGACATCAGGGTAGACAAAACATCTCAAAACTAAACATTCTACAGCACCCAAACCGTGAGTTTCTGGACAGGGCTCCGTCTTGACAAATGGTCAGTTTCGTGCCCTGCAGAATGTACTAAACATTTGTGGTGTTTTTGGAACATAGGCCCTATGTGTATATTAAGTTATAAAGCTTATAATTTATGTTGTTTAATAGTGATTCCCAATGTAACTATTTATATTTTAAAATCATCTTGCGATTTAATTAAGGTTTTTTCTTCTTCTTCTTCTTCTTCTTCTTCACGGTTTACACTTATTAACTAGCCTGTTCCGGCAAATTGCCCCTCTTTCCACATTTTCTTTGGTCTTCCCAAACTTCTTCCTCGTGGTGAATAGCTGTATGCTGCTTTTGGTATTCTATTCTGAGTCATGCTTGCCAAGTGTTCTGTATTTTTCTATTGTTGTGTTTAATTCATCTACTTTTAGTTGTTGTCTTATTTCTGTGTTATGTTTTTTGTCTGTTCTTTGATATCCTGCTATTGGTCTGAGGAATCTCATTTCAACAGCTTGTATTCTGGCTGATAATTAAGTTTTTAATATATCTTTTTCTTCCTTCCAAGTATTAGGTCGAGGCCTGTTACGATCCTATAGACAATTTTCCCTCCAGCGTTTCATAGGACGGCCCAGTGATCTTCGTCCTCTTGGTATAATATATAAAAAAACGTATATTGCTGTCCGGCATAATGCCATGTTTCGTCATGGGATGAGATGAGATGAATCCTTTATAATTGAATATCTGTGATATACAGGTATGCTGCTGATCACTCTGTAGTAGCATCACAGGAGCAGATACTCATTTACTTTTTACTCTTTTTTTAGGCCCACTCACAGTGTAAGTACTTACGTATAATCTTAAATACATCCAAATGTGCTGTGGCTTGTGCTTGGGCACAATCCAAAGAAAAACAAAAAACCTAATACAATACAAAATACGTAATTTATATAGTCAATTATATTACATTTGATATGTGAGTCGAATATACAGACATTAAAAAGAAGAAAAAAAACTACATAATTTTAAAACACCTTTGGGTGAGAAATAAGGGAGAAATGTATTTATAATCACTGAAATAATGTTAACATAAATTTAGGTGAATTATTATTTACCTTTCTACATTTGAATTCAATCAATCACCGGGGTTCTACAGCCTTTACAGCATCCCGCATTTTCATCGTCATATCTCAGTCATCCACTCAAATTATAAGAATGCCCTGTCAAGCATAGCTATTCAGTTTCTTCTACCCATTGCGTAACAGGTCTTCACCTTCTCCTTCTGTTCCCTGGATTATAATGCAAATCTCTCTTTGGCCATCTATTCTCTTGCATCCTTTTCACATTACCATAATAATATACCACAATAACTGTCATATTTCTATTTTCTCAGCACTTGTAAAACATATTTCACTCCGTCTTCGAATTATTACATTCGGCACATGATGCAATTTAGAGATCCCAAATGCTCTCTTTAGAAGTTCATTTCTACTGTCTCAATTAACACATTCAGTACCGTAAACCAGTTAAGGCGTTTAAAGAGGCTATCGTGTATGCGGCCGTCGGTCGGTTAACTCGTTTTAGAGCGGGCGTGAACAAATCGCGTTTATATTCGGCGCCTAAATATTGTGTTGACTTAGTATGTCTTGGAGATCATAGATGGCATGTAAATGTACATGTTCTATTCCCGTTTGACACGTTTAACCTTGGTGAATCCCCTTTTATTTTTAAAACAAGCAACACATGGAATTTGTTCACCCAAACTCGACGCCCTGCAGTCAGTCGTCAGCCAATGCAGTCGTATATGTTTCTCGTTATCGCGCTGTTGTTTGTGCGTGAGTGAAACCATGGCGAAAGAAAAATATCTCACTGAAGAAGAATTAGTGAATATTTTGTATAATGATGATTCAGGTGATGAACTGATTCCTGAATTAGAAGATTCACAAAGTGAAAGTGAAGATGAACTTCCACTTCCTGAAATTGATACGCCGATACCATGTGATGTCAATCACCCAAGTTATTTCACCATCAAATCCTACTAGGATATCTCCTTTAGGTATGTACAAAATTTGAATTTTCTAGGACTAATAGTTTGTGAATAATGGTCCATTTTCTGAAGTGCCACGAGAAAGGTAGCTGGGGTATTTAAATGGCTGGCCTGTGGGTTTAAATGCCCTGCTCAGTGCCTGGTACTGAATGTTTAAGATTTTATCTTTCCCTATAATTGCTAACACTGAGATCCATACGATAAAATTCGTTCTCTCACAGCAATGGGTGAATTAATATCAATATTTGTGCTCTGTTTGTTGGATTTATGTCTTATAATTTGAGTTCTTAAATGAACAATATTCCTATCTGAGATCTGGCTTAATTTTCATAATGGAGTTACATAACTTGTGCCGAAATCATAACTATCTTAAAGAGTTGTGACATTTTGTTTATTAAAGTTTTATATGAAATGTATTTCATGTGGCGTTTAAGTGCATCAGATTTATAATTATGTTTATTTTAGTGGTAATACTTACTTACTCACTGGCACTATCGAACCCGTAGGTTCAGGGCCGCGCGGACTTAAGCTCTCCATACAACCCTATCCTGAGCTAATGCTTTCCAATCATTCCCTGTATAATCTACTTCCCTCAAATCATAGTTAATGTTGTTCTCCCACCTCATTCTTGGTCTACCAACTGGGCGTTTTCCTTCTGGCTTTCCTACAAGAAGTTTCCATGCACGTCTTTCATTCCCCATACGCGCAACATATCCTGCCCATCGCAGTATACAAGACTTAACTGTTCTTATTATATCTGGATTCCTATAAAGACCATGTAATTCATTGTTATGTAGTCTTCTTCATTCACCTGTCTGTTCATCTCTCTTTGGTCCAAAAATGTTCCTAAGAACTTTATTCTCAAATACTCGTAATCTCCTTTCCTCCCTTAAAGTAAGAGTCCATGTTTCGCACCCATATAATATAACTGGTAGAATAATAGTTTTATATATTTTCAGTTTAACGTTTTTTGAAAGGAGTTGGGACATCAAGAGTCTCTGCAATGCATAATAGCATGCATTTCCAGAATTGAGCCTATGTTTAATTTCTTTGTGCATCTCATTCCTATTTGTGATTATTGTTCCTAGGTATTTGAATTCAGCCACTTCCTCAAAATTTCCCTCATTTGTCATTAGCTTCCATTTCCATTATATACTGAATTTCTACGTGTGACCATATATTTAGTTTTACTGATATTTACTTCCAGTCCCAATTTCTTAGTGTTATTTTTGTGGTAATATATCTATAAATTACTCTAAGTTTATAAGTTTAAGTGTTAGGATCATTAAAGTATGAATAAATAAGGTGAGATGGGTGTGGGAGCGGGGTCAAATGAAGTTTATGTGAAAACAGCAGAAATCCCCCCCCCAAAAAAAACCTGCTCTGACTCTGATTTGACTACTACAAACCACACATGGAGTAACTGAGACACGAACTCGAACGCAGAGGTGCAGAGCAAGTGACTGACAACTTAGACCACGCAATCGCCATGAAATTTTTTATATTAATGAGGGTAAATAAATCAAATTCACATCTAGAACGTATACAAATTTACGGTTGTTAACCAAGATCAATTCTCAAAGGTGAATAAAGAACATTTACGGTCCATATAGTAAAAACACGTGTCAGTGTTCTCAAATGCACAATAAAAAAGTGGTACGAAAAAAAAGACAATAAAAAAAACGAGTCCACGTGAGTGAGTACTCAACAGAGACTTAAGTTGTTTACTTCCTTTCCACACGTCTGTTCACATTTCTTTCTCCAACAGTTGTCTGAATCAACAGACAAAAATAAATACATCCTTATACGGGTATTCACGTTTAGAAAATAGCATCGCTCTTATGGAGAAATTCTTACTAGTAAACATGTTCTTTTATGTGATATTAATTTAGTGGATTAATTCATTTTAAATAAATAATTAATTTAATTAATTTCACTTATAACTTTGCCAGAAAGAGAGTGCCCGTTTTATGAAAAAATACTATTAATGAATGTATAATTAACATGCAATTGCCGTATTTAATAAGTTATAGGGCTGACCTTATTATCGGAACAGCTACTAGCGGAGAAGCCACTGACATAAGCTATGCTTGTCCGCTAACATGATCGTGTCAAAATTAGTAGCCCAAGTTTAAAATGTTTATATACCTGTGTTTGCAATTCAGGAACGGCTGTGTTTATATAAAATATTTAACAAAGTTGGTGTGTGTATATATGCATATATATATATATATATATATATATATACACACACACACTCCTCCTGGAAAAGGGAAACGTGGTAGACCAAAGCCAACGTGGATAAAGGGAATTCAAGACAACATGAAGATAAATATGACAGAAGCAGACGCAAGACCGGGAAGTGTGAAGAAAAAAAAATGTATATTTTGGTTGAGGATACCTGTGTAAATAACAGAAATAATCCTGAAATAAATAAATAAATATATATATAAATTCCGTAAATAATATAATTTCAATTAGACATAAACGGTAATCATTATGAAATTTAAGCAATTTTTAATAATATACAACATAAAAGTTAAAATAATTTCGATATCAGGACATATGCAAAAATGTAAACTCTTTTTTAAATTTGATTATTTTAATTCCGTATTTATGAAGCACAAGAAAAAAAAAACGAAAAATATCACGTTAGTTATAATGAAATTACCCATTTACATTTCCTATATATCTCTGGTTCCTCTCGGCTATGCACCAGTTCTCAGAAATATAGAGAAGTAAAAGAACGATAGATTCCTTTCAACTAAAATCCTACCATTAAGTACTGCGCATTTCCCTTTATAAATTAGATAATTCAAGTAAATTGAAGCGCATATTTCGAAACAATAAGGTACAATTGAACACAAAACAAGCTATAAGATGAAATGTAATACAACTCTGTAAGCTCATATGTAAATTCAAGGAGATGTTTAAGCTGTGCTTAGAATTCATTGTCTCCAATTTCATCATCAGATACCAAATTCCTCTGCTCCAAATTACATATAGTCACGATTCAAATTACTTAAACATCACACACAAAATATATTTTCACTCTATGCTACGACACTTTGAATTCCTATTATAATTTCGTTCTTTTCATCATATTTTGCCGTGTTTCTAGATCTGGAACACATTGCCAAGTAGCTCGAAGGTATGTGAAACACTACATATGTTTGAAATCTATCATGTAAATATTACTCTAAAATCTAGCGCTCATTTGCATGTCATTTTTTTCATTACTGCAGAATTTTCTATGACATTCTCTATAGTACCCTGCAGGAAGCGAACCCAGCGTGGCGTCAGCTTTGTAGTTCCCGGTGAATGGGTTCCGCTGGAGTTGCACTCTACATTTAGTATATCTTTCTTGGCTTCTCTCTCCTTCCCAGATTTCAAGGTTAGTAAACAAAATTAATACTGTAATTTTAATAACCAACTTTAGCGGACCCTGTTTATCGAGAACGACAAGAGCAACGCTGGGCCCGCTTGCCGTCGAGTACTGTACAGAATATGGTACATCACTCTAAATAATAATGCATCATTATGTAACTTGTATTATACTGTCTTAAATGTATTTGAATTTACATTATTCAGTTGACCCTCTACATAGATTCCCTTTCTTAAGTGCTCAACTATCATCCCTACTATCGCTTCCGATTATGTCAAACTACATGCGCGTTCCTGGATGCCTAACCTCCGTTAAAAAGTGAATCACTACAGGTAACTAACTAATTTACTGGCACAATCCAACCCTTAGGTTCATGGCCGCGCGGACATGAGCACTCCACATATCCCTATCCTGAGCTAATGTTTTCCAATCATCTCTGTATAATCCACTTCCCTCAAATATGGTTAATGCTATTCTTGCATCTCATTCTTGGTCTACCAACTGGGTGTTTTTTCCTCTAGTTTTCCTACAAGAAGCCTTCATTCCCCTCTTTGATTCCCAATTCGTGTCACATGTCCTGCCCATCTCAGTCTACGAGACTTAACTTTCTCATTACATCTAGTTTCCTATAAAGATCATGTAGCTCACTGTCTGTTCATCTCCATTTGGTCAAAACTGTCCTAAGAACTTTATTCTAAATACTCAATCTAAAGATACTCGTCCTACAGATATGCCGATATAATTGACAGAATAGACAGGTACATATGCCTAATTCCATGAAGTTCAAGACGAAGAAGAAGAAGAAGAAAATAAATTACAATTTTTATCACTAATTTAATTCATACTACTATTACATTAATACGGAACAAGGGTTCCGGGTTTTTGTAATACAAAACTGAATATAATTCAAATAATAAAACTAAAACCCCATATTGATCATTACCAGTCATATATACTTTAAATGATGAGCCTACTACCGAATCAAGGAATAATGTAGAGTGTGTAACAGTCTTTTTTGAAGAGGGGAGTTTTAATTTTGTTTACACAATACATAATGTCACTGTTGCATAAGTCCACATTTAAAAAATAAAATACTAAAGTTTTCGTTATCATGTCTATCACATGACTATAACAGCATAAAAAATTAATACATTTATTTTATTCAAACTTATTAATTTACATCTCATTATTTACTCGAACAAAAAATGACAACTTTTCTTGAATTAGTCTTGTTTGTTCACTTACTACATAATAAACAGCACTTTGCAATATAAAAGAAAACTTTAATATTTGGTTGAATAACCCATGGTCTTGATAACTATTTTACATTGTCTCTACATTAAACTGACAAGATTATTGCATATGAAGGATCAATTCCATTCCATTCTTCAGCAATTATTTGTTTCAGTTGTTGTTTTGATTGAAGATTTCTAGAATGAACACTTTTTTCAATCAAGCCCATAAATGTGCAATGCGATTTGAGTCCGGGGATTGAGCAGGTGTTTTCAGCTGTTCAGAAATATTCCAGACGCATCAGAGTTTACAAGCGTCAGCTGTGTTTTGGGTCATTTATCCTGCTAAAACATATAACCGGACATAAACCCTATATTTTGTGCAATTTGTTTAACATATTAAAGTACCTCCAATTGTCCATAATACCATCAACAAAGTGAAGAGTTCCACCACCCCTCGATGACATACACCCCCAAAGTAAAACGGATCCACCTGCATGTTTTACAGCTGGTAATGTGTTATGTGTTCTTGGATGTATTCGGCTTACTCCACGCCCATATATTGCCATCTGATCCGAAAATATTATTTTTGTTTCGTCAGACCTAATTACTTTATTCCAAAATTCTTGGTTCTTGTTTACATGCTCTTTAGCAAATTTCATCCTCGCAATTCTGATTTCATTATTTACGAATGGCCTCTTCCGTGTTATCCTGCCACAATAACCATATTTCCACAGTACTCTTCGTATTGTTTGATTAGACATCTTGCTTTTTGCTATCTTTCCTGCCAGTATACGAAATTTTGGTGCACTTAATTTACGATTACACTGGTCAACATGATTTTTTGTCTCATGAAATCCAATAGTTGTACTTAATGCATCTTTTATCGTGTTTTTAAATATATATTCGGAATTTTTCCATCACTCACAGTTTTTTTTATTTCAATTTCAATTAATGGATTTAAATAATAATTTTTTTAATAAACGTTTTTTCGTTCATTGGTCCATTGTAAATCAAAACCAAATAAGCTAACTCAGGAGATTTCAGTTATGTAAAAGAGATATCAAGGCAAATGGAATCCTAATATGCTTGCCGATTATTGATGGACCATGAAGAGAGGGATGCTCCACAGGCGAAATATAGCAGAACATCGTAATTTCTTACTTTCTAGGTGAGTCCGAATGTTCGAATATTGTGTAGTTACAAATGTAGAAAATATTAAAGTGTTTGAAATTATAAATTCCTGTCTCTCGGAAACCTTGCGTGATGGAGAAAAACTGATATATTTGAATTCAGGAAAAAAAATACTATCAGAATCACATATTTTTCTTTCTGAGACAAAAAAAAATATTTTTTGTTGCTCAGTGCTATTCTTAACTTGTCTCACATATTGTTGTTAAACTTCTCTTCTTTAGCTCTTCTTGGAAAATAATTGATAAACCATTGTATAGAAATATATTTAAAACATAATTAACCGTAGAATATTGTTTATTCACATTACGGCATATTTGTCTAAGAGGATAGTCTTTTAGTGTAAGATTAACAATTGTATTCTGCAATACACTACTCAGTTATTTTTCAGTTATTTTCTTTTCTTCATTTTGGACGTAAAAACTACTTGGTAAAAGTAAACAAGCATCTAATGCATCCCTTAGTACGCATAAGTAGATGTCAAGTGCTTCATTACTTACTTACTCACTGGCACTATCGAACCCGTAGGTTCATGGCCGCGCGGACATAAGCTCTCCATACATCCCTATCCTGAACTAATGCTTTCCAATCATTCTCTGTATAATCTACTTCCCTCAAATCATAGTTAATGTTGTTCTCCCACCTCATTCTTGGTCTACCAACTGGGCGTTTCATTGCGCGTCATAATTATTGTTTAGTGGGTGTAGATACAGTACGGTACTAGAACGTTTCCTGAAGTGTACAAACAAGACGGTTGCATGTAATTAAGACATATTATAACAAAATCCCCCCACCTCTTTTTGTAATTATAATAGGAAATTTTATGGGTATTATAACTGAAGTTGTTTCTAAAACCATTTATTATTAATTTAATAGATTTTATTTCATGTTTTCAGGAGATAATGTTTTATGCGTGTTATGAATACATAGAGTCTTTTATATAGATATTTAATTGTTTTATAGATTATTTTAATTATTCAAGCAAAGTCTGTTGAAATAGAGTTTAGATATTATATAGTTCAGAGCAAAGTTTTGCTTAGCTAACTGTAAAACCTCTACATGTAGTTATTGGAATGTGAGTACAGTTAGGGTAACTTGAGGTCAATTTGAGCATATAACACGGAAGAAGTGAGGGTCTCGTGTCTGTGTGTGTAAAGTGCTGAAGGGTAAGTCACCGACCATTTTTCTTAATATGTGTCTAGGATTTTTGGAAGGGAATCAAGTACAATTAACTATTTTCATATTAAATTTTCAAAAGGGACATAACATTTTTAAACAATGTAGATTAGGGTAGATTTATAAATTCCACAACTCCCTCTTCTCAACCCCCAGAAAGTACTGTAGTTTTAATACAAGCTTGGATTAGTAAATTAGGGCTAGAATACTTAGGGATTGTAATTATTTATACTTTAGAAATAAAATAGTTAAAATGAGAATGCATTGTTTATTTCAAAACGTATCATGATTAACTGTTCTTCTTCACACTAACGCTCGGCTAGATAAACACGCTACCAGATTTTCCAAGCCTAAGAAAACCAGCGGGTCTTAACAATGCGTAAAATAGTACTGTACAAACAAGATTCTTACACACTGTATATTAGATCTGCAGCAGAACAAACTTTCAAGTACCGCGAACTGCAGGTATAACAGCCTTTGACTGCTAATGGAATGAAAACGTAAACAATCGAAGTACTCCGCGTCTTCGTATTGAGTTGAGTGCTCGCAGTCCGATTCCGAATATCAACTGTTATGGAAAGTGGCTTAAATTAATTTAATTCATAGATTTTTATATATTTGTTGTTTTTTTATTTTATTTGTTATAATATGTATTGAAATAACATAACCTAAATATAATTATGACAACACACATTTTAAACAATTATTACTGGCAATTAAACATAATTTTTAGGCCTACTAGAATTTAATTTTATAACTTAGTATTTTAATGAATTTCACATTTTTTGTATTCTATTCTACAGCAATTCTGTCCGAAGGCAGGTCTTTCACTGCAACCATAGCATTTTCATACTATGCTTTGCAGCTTTACTAGGGAATTATAGGTGCGATAGCTTCCCGTTGAAGGAGGATGATGATGATGGCCGGATGATTTTCGGGGACCGTTGGGCCCTAAGCTTCCTGACATTTGTCTTACAGGTGAGGAAAACTCCGAAAAACCTCACCCAGGAGCCTGTCCAGACCGGGAATCGAACCCGGGCCCGCTGCGTGGCAAGGCAGCACGCTACCTCGAAACCATAACCGTCGACTATTTTCTGTATATACGGAATGCTCTCACTCTTGAAGAGAACAGAACGTCTGATACGCCATTCATACATACACACACACACATTCATAACTAAACATTGTGAATTTGACGATTATGATGGTCAGATGATTTTTCGGGGACCATTTGGACCTTAAAGTTTCGTGACATTTGTCTTACAGGTGAAGAAAAATTTCGAAAGTAAACATCACTAGGAAACTTGTCCCGACCGGGGATCGAACCCGAGCCCGCTGCATATTTAAATGCTTGTAAGGCTGTAAAGTAAATACCTAAAATAACTGTAAGAAAGAGGTCCAGTAGGGCTTGATTACAATTATTTTCTAGCGAAGCTACTCCGATACCACAGCAGAGGGCATTTTTATTCAAACATTTTAAATACAGTTCTATATTTATAAACTTTTCTTAAAAATTATATTTTTATCAAAGAATTATAATACAATTTTGTTTTAAATATTTATAAAATTTTTCCACAGTAAGTTTTCCACATGTATACAATTTTCTGATTGGCGGAAAACCTGTAAATTAATTACATTCTAATTAGTTCCATTACAATTCACTAACAAAGCGTATAATTCGGCAAGGTCCAACATAAAAGTTTTATGTTATTTTTTGGATAGCTTACTAAAGAGGTTATTAAGACACTATATTCTCTGGTATTTATTGAAATTGTATTTGTTGATTTTTAAGAAATATAGCAGGATACGTCTGCTGGATAAGTAAAGGAATGAAGATATAAGAAAGGAACTAAATATTTTCAAACTTACACGCCGAATAATTAAATATAGGAACGACTGGAAAGAACATATTGATAGAATGCCAGAAGGAAGATTTCCAAAATTATTGCTAAATTATAAACCGCACGGAAGGAGAAACATTGGACGCCCACATAGAAGATGGTCTGAACAATTTTCACAATTCTAGCTTTCATGAAACCGGAACGAGCCAACAGGCTTATAAAATATCATAACATGAAACTCAATAGTTAAATCCACATATTAAAACGTAACATTTTACAGAGCATTTTCATTAGGTTTTAAAATTTTCATAATGGGATGTTTAGTAATAAAGATGTAACTTAAAACTACTCACCTAGTGGTGGGTGTGGAGGGATTTGCTCGTAGGCAATGCCGCCGTGCCATCTCTGATGCCGGTATTGGCAAGTATGTCTGCGTTGAGTTGTCTGTTGTCGGCACGTAACACTTGCACGCGATTTTCAACTGCAACAATAGTTGCAATTCTTGTTTAATATTCATCGGACTTTTTGAGATTCCATCATGAAAATTGTTGTGTAATATTAACAAATTGTTTATCTAATCGAAAAAAAACATAACACACTATACAAATTGAGTTAAAAAAATATATTTTTTAAATCTATTTTACTGTACCGTACGTTTTAATACATACTCCATGTGAAGATAAAAAATAAAAACAATATCTTAAAATATAAATACCCATTAGTTCATTGACATAGGTTTTACGTTTATACAATTAAGAATGAAATGTTTAATAATATTTTAACAATAGACTACATGTTAACCTCCGGAACATTTCTTCCATTGTTACAATTAAACAATTGATGATACGAAGTTCATATTCGGCCATTAAACTATTGGAGAAATTCTGTGCCATCATGCCACCTACATAAAAAACACACAATTTATTGTTGTATGTGCATATTTACCCTAGAGAAATATATCATCATCATCATGAACAAATTCGTTTTAGGCCATGTGGCCTGTACGGTAAACCTAGCGAAGATGGTCTTGATCTTTCCACCGATGTTTTGGTCTTCCTTGATCCCTATGTCCAGTTGGGGTATATTGGAATGCCAATTTTGGAAGTCTATTTCTTACCATTCTCCTCAGATGATTTTTCCATTCTTGTTGGTATATTTTTGTATATCTTCATTTAAACTTGTTACTCCAAGTTTTCCTCTGATATTAGTGTTCCTTGGTGATCCAGTCTATTAACTCCTAACAATGATCGTAAGAAGCGCATTTGGCTTTCTTGAAGTTTATGAGAGTTTCTTTTATTTAAAATCCAAATTTCACTTCCGTATTTTAGAGCAGCTTTTGATGTGATGTTATGTAATCTTAGTTTTGTCTCTGTCCTCATCTGTTTACCAAAATGTCTTTGTATTACTCCATTAATTTTACTATATTTTTGTAATTTTGAATCAATGTCACTCTTATACTCTGCAAATACACTTCCTAAGTAAGATAAATCTGACACTTGTTCTATAATTTTTCCATCAATCTCAATTTTCACCCGTTGAATGTTTTTTCCACACATTGCCATTGTTTTGGATTTTGAAGTGGAAATTTTCATATTATATTTGCTGGCAATTTTGAATAATTGATACGCTGCTATTTGTAAGCTATCTTCGGAATCTGATAAAGAGAGAGAAATATATATGCCGATTAAAAATTAAAAATCAGCATATATATATTTCTCTAGGGTAATTATGCACATACAACAATAAATTGTGTGTTTTTTATGTAGGTGGCATGATGGCACAGAATTTCTTCAATAGTTTAATGGCCGAATATGAACTTCGTATCATCAATTGTTTAATTGTAACAATGGAAGAAATGTTCCGGAGGTTAACATGTAGTATATTGTTAAAATATTATTAAACATTTCATTCTTAATTGTATAAACGTAAAACCTATGTCAATGAACTAATGGGTATTTATATTTTAAGATGTTTTTATTTTTTATCTTCACATGGAGTATGTATTAAAACGTACGGTACATTAAAATATATTTAAAAAATATATATTTTTAAACTCAATTTGTGTAGAGTGTTATGTTTTTCGATTAGATAAACAATTTGTTAATATTACACAATAATGTAAGAAATGCCTTAAAATGAAGTGAGATGTTGAGCTCAAAGTAATCTAAAACCATATTTATAATGTAAAATACATATTAGTCATTGCTGGACATTGTAGCTAACTTATCACAAAGCCGTTAACAAGTAAACGCTGGTGTACACTAACTCTCACATTGCATCGTCCTAACTTGGCCAAACTAATACTAACTTACCCATTAATATAGGTGGACTCCTAGGATAGACTCCTCTTACATGTGAATAAACATTTTGTAAATTGGTTCTAGCGGGAACGTGTGTTATCACATTGACCTCTATGACGCTAAAAGTCACTTGTTCTCCGATCGAATACCTTAGGTGGCACGGAGGCATTAGCGTAACAACTATTTATTATCATTACATTATTGTACTAGAGTGCTGGAAGAATTAGAACTTACCGAAATCTCAAATTTGGTACGGAATTACCCACCTATGGCATAAAGCGTTTGTCGTCTCATTGACCACTCAATTCAGGGACTTGTGTTGCGAGTGTGTATTGAAATTCGATAGAAACTCCACTTCTCAAGGCGTCTTTTGTTTGTTCTTAATATGTTTTTACGATTACATGAATTATTTAGAATTTCCAGAAATTTCATGTACTGCGTAGATCTTCCATTCTTTTTTCTTTTAAAATAATATGAAAACAATAGCAGTAGAGAGAGAAACTTGTTGGTAAAGTATTAATCTTGTTTGTTTGGCATTTCAACATTCGAAGCTTCATGTTCGTAAGCATAAAGGAAACAGTGCGCGATTTCATTGGGATTATCGGCGGATTTTTACAGTGCTTTTTTAATTCACAAAATGTCTCACAATCCTTACAGCACTCCAGATTAAGCTTATTGACATGACAAGGAAATAATTTGTTTTCAAATCTTAATTTCAATCGCTTCAATGTTTCTAAACATTGTTAATTATTTCCTCCATTATAAATGATCATATTTCGATGTTTTACAAACATATTTTAAAATAGACTCGCTTTCATATTTTCCACAATGCTTTAAAAATGTGGCGAAATTTTAATCTCATGACCCTACACTTTTGAAATAAAAATATTTGAAAAGTTCTCTAACCTAAGGTAGTAAAGGAGAACAATAATAATTCATTTGGCGTTTACCTGATGAAAATCAATTTTTATGTTCCATCCATAGTAATTCTGCTCGAAGGCAGGTCCTTCACTGCAATCATAGCATTTTCATGCTATGCTCTTAAAGTTTTCCTGACATTTGTCTTGCAGGTGAGGAAAAACCCGGATAAAAACCTCACCCAGAAAAACTGGCCCGACCGGGGATCGAACCCGGGCCGGCTGCATGACAAGGCAGCATGCTACCTCGAGATCATAGCGGTGGACATTTTTTATGTTAATTAATTAAAAATAAGACAAAATTTTATGATTTTCACATTTATTAAAATACATATTCGTAACAGCTGTTTCAGAACTTAGTAGCTTCTTCAGACGAATTTTATCATAATTACAAATTAATTTTGTTGTTATAATAACAAAATTCATTTGTAATCATGGTAAAATTCATTTGTAATCATGATAAAATTCCTCTGAAGAAGGTACAAAGTACTGAAACAGCTGTTTCGAATTTATATTTTAATGAGCAAAACATTTCTTCCACTTACTTGTGTTTTGCACTCTTTTAACTTTACTATCTAACCTCTCTTGGTTAACTCTTGTTTTTTTCGACCCCGACGCTATTAGGGCATCCGAGGGCTAGGGAGTCTTTCCTTTCTTCCATTTCTTCTTTCCTTTATTTTCTTTTCTTCTCCAGAAAAGCCTGACCAGAGGCTATAAGATGGCAGCCCCATCACTGGTCTTGCCTTCCTTTGGCCAGCAACCAATCGAAGGGACTATTATTATGCTTTCAAGTCTTATACGAGAATTTCCCGGGGAGGGAAAATTTTCTATAGGATCGTAACAGGCCTTGGCCTAATACTTGGAAGGAAGAAGAAGAAAGAAGAAATATGAAAATCATATAAAACTTTAAGTTTTATTTTTATCCAAGGAGAACAATAGATTAGGGTAAGATATTTTTCTTAGATTTTTAAGTTTAAGATTAACTAACTCAATGGCTCTCTCGAGCCCATAGGTTCATGACCGCGCGGACATAAACTCTTCACATATCCCTATCTTAAGCTAATGCTTTCTAATCATCCTCTGAATAATCTACTTCCCTTAAATCATGGTTAATGTTATTCTCATTGCTCTAACATTCCATGTTCCTGAGAACATGTCTCTGTGTTTGAGTCTTTGGCATGACTCCCTGAAGTAGTCTCCACCCGGGAGAACCGAATGTGGGAATATTTTACCTCCGGATAATTTTGCCCCAGTGGAACTCATGTCCGCGTTTCTTGACGGTGAAAGACCGTCAGTTATTCGACAAATGTACTTTTTTCATTATCTTCGGCATTTCCGACATGGGTAACCCTTTCGGCAGCAATATTACCGCCGGCATTGCTCTCGGAGTCATTTAAGCACGAAAGCCACTACACTATGACAAAGTAAAGATACCATAGAGTGAAGTTTAAGATTAAATTAACTGAAATTTAAATATAATTATTAAGAGATTGGGCTATTCTATGTCGGGATTCGAGATGTGATTGTTCCAACAGTGAACAATTTTCTGCTAGAATCATATTAAGCAACATGATAATACACATTTCCACTATCTATGTTTTTTAAATACATGTATTCACTCTTTACTAAGCCCGTAATACCATATAATATTCTGCACGCATTTTTATTTCGTTAGGTGAGAAAATAGACACGTTAGGATGAGAGAATGGGGAAGTTATGATGACAAAATGGGTATGTTATTATAATAATAATAATAATAATAATAATAATAATAATAATAATAATGATACATTATACGGGAAACACCAATTAATATATATATATATATATATATATATATATATCTTACACTGGATAATAATGAAGTCGAGTTTAGAGCAAATATAAATTTAGATTTCTTTTAAAAGATGCCAATGTCCGGCAGCCCCTTATTTCTTGTGGTAGGGAATTCCAGTTGCGAGAAGTGGAGATGGTATATGACATGGAGTGATATGATGTCCTATGTTATAGTGAGAAAATGGACAAATTAGAGTACACCAGATCAGTTTGTAGTTTACTGAATAGTCCAGGATAAGTTGGCTATTCTTTCTAATACTAATACATGTTTTCCATTTAAATATTGGTATTTTAGGGTAAAATTACGTCCTTGTCATTCAATTATAAAGTACTACTCTCATTTAAAAAATAAATATTTATATTGTTCACATATTGCAACAATATAATTTGTACGTTTTTCGGTTTCTTATTTCAATTTATATAGGTGGACTCTAGAATAGAATTCCCTAAAAAAGACTTACATAATACAGATCATATATTTAATAGAAAAGCTTACTTTATTGGTGAAGCGATTGCTGTCCTGAAAACTTCTGCATAGCATTTACTTTTGAACCATACGCAGATAAATAATCCAAAAAATTAATTCTGCTATTCTATTTTAGAATCATCAAATATAGTTTCCTTAACTATTGTTTGTGTATATATATTTTTTTTCCAACAAGAACGGTTAATATGATTCACTCAAATGTTTCAGACACACAAGTTGATCCACTGCCTCAGCAAGAGAACCGAAGCTCAGCACAAACACAAATGACGACAGTGTCACAACTTGTTTCTACTGTTAGACGTCATAGACATAAACAGCCAATCAAATCAGAGTAATCTTTAATACAAGTAAACCGAAATTTCTCCGTCACCGTAGCGTGGTCGGTAAAGTACCTACCTTCCACTTCCACAATTCGTCTCGATTCTTGACAACAACAAAAAACGGTAAAAAGTATAAAACAAAAAGGGAAAACGGTATAAAAGAAAAATAAACTTTTAATCTGAAAACATTAGTAAAATAGTATACTTATTTACTTACTCACTGGCACTATCGAACCCGTAGGTTCATGGCCGCGCGGACATAAGCTCTCCATACGTCCCTATCCTGAGCTAATGCTTTCCAATCATTCCCTGTATAATCTACTTCCTCAAATCATAGTTAATGTTATTCTCCCACCTCATTCTTGGTCTACCAACTGGGCGTTTTCCCTCTGGCTTTCCTACAAGAAGCTTCCATGCAAGTCTTTCAAATAATATAATAACGATAAATTAGAAAATAACCAAGTCGAATTCAGAAAAACTTCGAAAATCGATACAAACGAAACTATATATTCCAAGAAAATTAGTTCAGAAGGTAGTCCGATTCGATAATCCCTGAGTTTAAATCATAGGATTGATCAAGTTAATGGGATTATTTCCGCCATCTCTCAGCCGTTAAAATAAATGCTGGATTGGATTTTAGTACATTTAGCCAACAACCACAAGATTGTTAAAATAAAAACATTATATATATATATATAAAAGTGATCCCACAACAGGCCCGGAGGCCCTTGGGGTAGTACGAGGTTAAGGCTCCCACTTTTTCTAAACAATCGGCACTTTTATGTCAGCCGGGTTGTCAGCCCTGCGTGACGGCCGCCTTTACCCCAGAACAAGCGTCTGGTACTCATTTCCGTTAGAGGCTGAGTCGACCCCAGGGCCATAGTGCCGCCAGAGGGTTTGGGTCAGTTTAAAAATCCTGACCCCAACGGGACTTGAACCCTCGACCCTCCGGCTGTGCCTTAACCACTACGCTACGGCGTGCCCCCCATATATATATATATATATATATATATATATCTCCAGAGCTCAAAATCCCTCATTTAAAGTACATGGAAATAATAAAATCCTGAATTATTAGATTGGATAACGCTCACAAATTGCCATCTGCGCCGCGACCCATCTCTCACTCCGCTCTAACTCATGCTTCGATTTCTGTGCCTTGCAGTTAAACACGGCAGTTTTTTGGACACGGCCGGCCGAGGCCTTGGTACATCACAACGCTTCTCTTGGAGAAATTTCTAGCTAGGTTTCGGCAAGCAATGGTTGACAGTTCCTTATCAGAAACTCAAGCAAAAAACACATTATGGTGACAATTATAGAGTCAGCAAATAAATAAATATAAAAACTATATTGAGTGTTCCTATTATAGACCTCAAGATGCCCTTGAGGTAGTAAGAGGTTCAGGCTCCACTTTTTTTAGATACTGGGCACAAGATGTCAGCCGGGTTGCCAATCCTGCGTGACGGCCGCCTTTACACCCAGAACAAGCATCTGATACTCATTTCCGTTAGTGCTGTTTCTACCCTACACTCTAATTCAACCCAGAAGTTACTACAGACCTTACGGGCTATGCCAGTGTCCCCCTACCTTCAGAGGGTAGATGTTGCCAAACTCATAATAACGGTATTTGTTTGTTGGGGAGGGGTGGAGAGGCAAGGTTAGCAGTACTTTTTCCAAATCTATGTAATATACATTTAAAAACATTGTTTTCTTTTACGGCATGCAAACTAGTTTTATAGTAAATATGAGAGTCGACACTTTCACACAGGATAGTACAGATCCGCACGAGCTCAGTGACAAGTGGTAACTATTTTTTCTTTAAGAGAGGGTGGCTTGGACGGCTACAACTTACAACTACGCACCTGCTGTGTTGCAATCTTCAGTTTTATATAAGGGTTTCTCTCAAGAAAAACTGTTAAAATGGCAACTCAGTTCTCTATTCCAAACACACAGTAACTTCCTGGGTTGAATTTGAGTGTAGGGTCATGGTGCCGCTAAATATTTGGGACAATTTAAAAATGTTGACCCCTCCGGGACTCGAACCCCCGACCTTCCGGTATGTAGAGTATTGCCCTAACTAACTACGCTACGGCGTACATAAAAAAATATAAGTGGACGAAATAATCCTCATAATTAAGACATTGTATGTATTGCACAGAATTAGAATTAGCCAATAACATCCAGGTGCATGCAAGGACCTCCTGTTATAGAGTGGCTTACAGAGAATACCTCGGACCAGACATTTCGCTGGCACTAAATATTTCTTCACACAGATCTCTCAACGTATATAGCTTTTTTTTCTCTCCACTTCTGCTATCTGCTGCAATTCTAGACCGCACCCTCCCTAGACGACACTTGAAAACATCACGCCAATGCATGCTTTGTCCCACGCTCTCATTTTCTGACCTAGATTCCCATACGGTCACTGCACATATTTTTTTGGGATCCATCCTGAGCACATGTCCTTTGAATATATTGTATGTTCGGTGCGTCTTTCAGATTTATTGACCTGCGGATGTCTTCGTTTCTTACCCGAACTCTTCGCGGGATGTTGAGTAGCTTCGGCTCCATTTTCCTCCGTCAGATTTGTATGGTGCTATTTGTTTTTTTATTAGTGGCTATGACTGAGATCCATATATGCCACAAAAATGTTCAGCCCAGAAATAATTAAAAGGAAAGTATTTAATCGTTCCCCAAAATATGAACTAAATAGGTATATATACATATATATATATATATATATATGGTATGATAAGAACAATAAATGTCTGGACGGGATTCGAACCCGGATCTCTGAGTCTGTACCTCAGCGTGATATCCATTACACTACCAGGCGAATCCAATTCAAACACTTATTTTTCTTATATATGTATTATATTCACGCTGAGGTACAGACTCAGAGATCCGGGTTCGAATCCCGTCCAGGCATTTATTTTTCTTATCATACCATATTAAGCTTGCATTGCTCAATGTTAAACATTTAATTATAACATCTATAAAGCGTCACTGCTATAAGGTAAAAATATTATTTTTAATTTGCTTACTTGTTATAGTCAGCTACTAGATGGCAGTGAAGACCGAGTTCTCGCGACATCTAGTAATAATGGAGAATATAATACATATATAGGAAAAATAAGTGTTTGAATTGGATTCGCCTGGTAGTGTAATGGATATCACGCTGAGGTACAGACTCAGAGATCCGGGTTCGAATCCCGTCCAGGCATTTATTTTTCTTATCATACCATATTAAGCTTGCATTGCTCAATGTTAAACATTTAATTATAACATATATATATATATATATATATATATATATATATATATACATGTGTGTGTGTGTGTGTGTGTGTGACATCCTTCTTAATCTTCATAAGTAATGCCACGATTGATTTCCAAATTATCTAAAGGATTTGGAAATCAAGAATGACATTTGTTAGGACTATTTAACGAATAAATTACTCACAAATAATTATTTAAATATAGTCACTTTAAAATATTTATATACTTAACGTAAACGGCGAAGTTCGAAAAAAATGATAAATATTTGTTTATGTTTCATTTGTTCATCACTGCAACTTGATAATATTATTTATTAACAAATAGGATCGCAATGTTATAAGAATCCACTCTACAGTAGTGAAGACAAAAACGAAACACATCAAACTATATATTATAAACAACATTATAGGTTATTAATATTTTTTTAGGAAAACACTCAGTAAAATCATTAATTTAAAAACAGTATTATCATTATTATTATTATTATTATTATTAATTATCATTATTATTATCATTATCATTATCATTATCATTATCATTATCATTATCATTATCATTATCATTATTATTATTATTATTATTATTATTATTATTATTATTATTATTATTATTATTATTATTTATTATTATATTATTATTGAACACACGATCATCAAATGTGTGGTTTGAAGGAATCTGCTCAGTATGTGTTATATTCAACGTATTTGCTGGAGAGTTATTCACTGCAAAATAATGCTCTGACCTGTTAAGAATATTAAATTATTTATTTTGAGAAACAGAATTCGATAAATATCGAGGTGAAACACGATTGCCATTGGCTGTAAAACAAAAATTCATGCTCTATATCAATTAATATATTTGAAAATAAACATATATTGGTAAAAGTAAAGTCTCTAAGAAGAAAACGCAAAAACCATAAAAATCACCTCGCGCTTTTGATGGTAAAATTATTTTTTTTGTAGATAACTCTAGTTTTATTCTAGATGTGTTGAAGATTTTTTTTTTGTTGACCACTTTAATCTTCTCCTAAGTGTGTTGGAAATTAAAATTATTTCTCATTATTTAGTTCGGTTTTCTAATAAAGCGTGTTGTTTTAGTTTTTTAAACTATTATTTATTTTTTTAATTTGTAGTTTAATTGATTGTCATTAACCGGAATCCCATGACAATTTAATTGCTTAATACTCTTCTAACAAAAAAAAAATCCTCCGGGCCGGATTTGAACTAGCGACCTATGGATTACTGAAATTATATACCACTACAGTCCGCCGTTCTACCAACTGAGCTCTTGCAACGATTGACTAAAAAGTCGATAAGTCCGCAACCTATTATACCGGGTTTTATTTTTTTGATTGTCTGATTATTCTGGCCAGGATTTTAGAAAACATTTATGAAATTATTGTATTATCATGGGTTCTTTACAAGTATACAAAGTTTCAAGTGGATCCAATGTTTTTAAGTGGGTGAAAATCGTGTTCAAAGATTCCGTTATATAGATACAGGTCCGTTATATATATAGATAGATAGATAGATACAGGTGAAGTTAATATAAAGCGTGTAAAAAGTGATTGAATTAAAGCACTTTGTTAAATCGTATTTACGTATATTTGGCCATTTGTATGTGACAGAGCATATTACAGCAAATTATTGATCATATTCTTCATATTTTCACTCTTTTAAGAAGTAAAGAACTTGTATCGTACAATTTACAGGGTGGACCGCTCGAATGGACCTAATTTCAATTGCTTGTTACTGGCAAACGGTTGAAGATAGAAACTTAAAACAACGTTCATAGTACAGAAAAACTCACCAAGTTTCGAATCCTGTCGGTAGATGGCACAAAGATACGTTTCTCGTTCTTAGATTTAATTGTTTGTGAAAATGGCGACTCCGCAGATGAAAGCGCAAGCTGTTTTGTGGTATGCGGAGTTTAAATCAATCATTAGAGTTCAAAGGGAGTTCCGGCGTGTGTTTAACCGTGATGCTCCAACTGCTAGAAGCATAAAGAAGTGGCGTGATACATTATTAGCTACAGGATCTGTGTTGACGAAGCATGGTGGTGGTCGCAGAGCATCCGATGAAATGGTAGCAAATGTTCAAGCCGCATTTGAGCGAAGCCCCCGGAAGTCATTAAGAAGAGCTTCGCGGGAACTTCAAATACCAAAATCGACATTACAACGGATTGTCCACAAACGCCTCAAACTGCACGCATATAAAGTGCAGTTAGTGCAACGTCTGGAGCCGAATGACATGCCGAAACGAGTGGAATTCGCCAATACGATGCTGGACCGTCTCGGCGCTGATCCTGACTTCATGACCAAGATTTTCTTCTCGGACGAAGTAACTTTCCATTTGTCAGGCAAGGTAAACCGGCATAATGTGCGGATCTGGGGATCGGAGAATCCTCACGCTATTCAAGAGCATGTTCGTGATAGTCCGAAGATGAATGTTTGGTGCAGTTTGTCACATAATAAGGTCATTGGACCGTTTTTCTTCGCCGAGAAAACTGTTCGTGGTACCACATATCTTGACATGCTGGAGCAGTTCTTCTTTCCACAAATTGAACAACTGCAGCCTAACATCGTTTTCCAGCAAGATGGTGCTCCTCCCCACTGGTCCAATGAAGTTCGTACGACTTTGGACAACATTTTCCCTGGCCGTTGGATTGGTAGGGGAGGACCAATCGCGTGGCCCCCGAGATCTCCCGATTTAACACCACTGGATTTCTTTCTCTGGGGCTATGTCAAAGATAAAGTTTACACCACCCCAGTCAAAGACCTTCGTGATCTTCGTGAGCGCATCATAGAGGCTATTGAGAACATTCCAGAAGACATACTCCAACGTACTTGGCAAGAAATTGTTCATCGCTTTGATATCGTCAAAGTGACTGCTGGGGCTCATATAGAGATGTGGTGATCTGGATATCAAAACTTGGTGAGTTTTTCTGTAATATGAACGTTGTTTTAAGTTTCTATCTTCAACCGTTTGCCAGTAACAAGCAATTGAAATTAGGTCCATTCGAGCGGTCCACCCTGTATTTCTATCGTGTCCGTTTGAGTTATTAAATTTCTCAGAACTTCGTTTCTTACAAAATCTATCTTCCACTCCTATTTCGTTTCAATTCACAGTTTGGACTTTTCCCTTACGTTTATACCTGATGAAATATGTATGTATTGTCTAGCTCCAAGCAAATAGCTACTGATAATTTTAATAAAATAAAAAAAAAAGCATGCTACAATATAAAATTCCATACTTTAGTTTGCTTCTTGTTTGCATTTTATTTTTAAATAAATAGTTATATTCGGACCAACGGATCTGTGCCCCTGCAGCGCTGGTATTGTTCTTAGAAAAGTACATGTCAATACTCACACTATTTCAACGCACTTCCCCCCCCCCTACATCAAACAACAGCCATCGAGTAGTGATGTTCCCAAACTTCCCCCAGTGTCATGAGTCGTGACTCTTTAATATTGAATAATGCAAGGTT
Source organism: Diploptera punctata (assembly GCA_030220185.1). Taxonomy (NCBI): domain Eukaryota; kingdom Metazoa; phylum Arthropoda; class Insecta; order Blattodea; family Blaberidae; genus Diploptera; species Diploptera punctata. The sequence goes on along the minus strand of JASPKZ010010655.1, from coordinate 5,922,040 downwards.
CGAGTCAAGTTGACAACACTGGAGTGCAAGTGCGAGAGAGATATAGAAATGCAGGGAGGGAAATTATTTGCCGAGGCAGAAAAGGGGTAGGATTCAGTTCGCATATCTTACGGGGGCACAGATCCGTTGGACAGACAATAATTATCATAAACTGATTTACTACAAGATTTTACAACTGAAATTATTATATTACACTGAACAACAAAAAAAACTTTTGTTTTTTGTCTCAGAAAGAAAAATATGTGATTCTGATAGTATTTTGTATCCTGAATTCAAATATGATATAGGTTTTTCTCCATCACGCAAGGGTTCCGAGAGGCAGGCAATTATAATTTCTAATACTTTAATATTTTCTACATTCGTAACTACACAATATTCGAACATTTGGACTCACCTAGAAAGTAAGAAAATGACGATTTTCTGCTATATTTCGCCTGTGGAGCATCCCTCTTGATGGTCTAGGAATAATCGAGCAGCATATTAGGATTCTGTTTGCCTTGATATCTCTTTTCCATGGCTGAAATTTCCTGATGAAAGTGTTACCCGTTTTATTTTACAATGGACAAATGAACGAAAAAAACGTTTATTAAAAAACAATTATTTAAATTGAAATAAAACAAAACTGTGGGTGATGGAGACATTCCGAATACATATTTGAAAACACGATAAAAAACTGCATTAAGTACAACTATTGGTACTCATGAGACAAAAATCACGTTGACCAGTGTTATTATTAGGTCATATTTTTAATGTTACTGTGCATAATCCCTATTAGGTTCGTCTTCCGGGGCATATAGGCCGTGGTCCAGTCGTTCTTCTACTCGACGTTTCGTCTACTGCTGCGGTAGACATCATCAGGAGACACTGCGTGCTCTCTGTGAACTTGAGTTCACAGAGAGCACGCAGTATCTCCTGATGATGTCTACCGCAGCAGTAGACGAAACGTCGAGTAGAAGAACGACTGGACCACGGCCTATATGCCCGGAAGACGAACCTAATAGGGATCAAGACGCCGGCCGTGAAAGCCTACAGTTTTACTGTGCATTGTTTGTAAATTTTAGGTCATAACTGCATATATATATATTTTTTGCATATTTTTGTCGTTTTTAGGTAAAAAATCTCATCCCTAATAATTATAGGCCTATATTCCCATCCCAGGTTCATAGTAAAAATTAATATATCTACTAAACTAGATCCTAAAATTCGTGTAGTAATTAAAACTGTACTAAAAACATTTCATTGCAGAGTACTTGCCTCTCTTAGTCGCCTTTATTTTATTGCGTTGAACTGCTGTCCTAGTTCTGCGCTTCCTGAAAATAAAAATAAAAACTACTGTATAATTGAATTAATTCTACATTAAATTTTTTATATCCCCCAATCTAATAAATTACTGAAGTAATAATAACTTCAAAAAGTTTATTTTTAATATATTATAGCTTAAACTAGAATATGTATTATCAACTCACTGGCACTATTGAACTCATAGGTTCTTGGCCGCGCGGATATAAGCTCTCCATACATCCCTATCTTGAGCTAATGCTTTCCAAACATCCCCCTCAAATCATGGTTAACATTATTCTCCCAGCTCATTCTTGGTCTACCAACTGAGTGTTTTGCTTCTGGTTTTCTTACAATAAACTTTGATGCCCCCCTTTCATTCTCCATTCATGCCACATGTGCTGTCCATCATACTCTACAAAACTTAACTGTTCTTATTATAAATGGTATCCTATAAAGTTCATGTAGCTTACTGTTATATAGCCTTCTCCATTCGCCTCTCTGTTCATCTCTCTTTGGTCCAAAACATTTCATAAGGATTTTATTCTCAAATATTTTCTTTTCCCTTAAATGTTATATATTTTAATGAAGAAAATTTAACAAAACTTATAGGAACAATTAGTCTGACTTTTTGTAACATTAATACAGAAAGGAAATAATAAAATAACACTGGTCAACATGATTTTTGTCTCATGAGTACCAATAGTTATACATAACGCAGTTTTTATCGTGTTTTCAAATATATATCCATCACCCACAGTTTTTTATTTAAATTTCAATTAATGGATTTAAATAATTATTCTTTTAATAAACCTAGATTTCTTCCAGGAAAATCTTGGCATAGTGAGCTATGAGCACGGGGAACACTTTCATCAGGAGATTTCAGCTATGGAAAAGAGAATCCTAATATGCTGGCCGATTATTGTTGGACCATAAAGAGGGATGCTCCACAGGCGAAATATAGCAGAAAATCGTCATTTATTAGTTTCTAGGTGAGTCCGAATGTTCAAATATTGTGTAGTTACGAATGTAAAAATATTAAAGTGTTTGAAATTATAAATGCGCAATCCTTGCGTGATGGAGAAAAACCGATATCATATTTGATTCCATGAGAACATGTATTATCAGAATCACATATTTTTCTTTCAGTGACATAATTTTGTTTTGTTGCTCAGTGTAATTATTAAAAAAATTAATATGCAAAACAAGAAATGGTTTGATGAGGAATGTGCCGACATTGTAAAGAAAAGAAAGCTAGCAAAAATTAAATGGTTACACGAGCCAAATGAGGTAAATTTAGAGCAATTGGGTAGTATTAGACGGAAAACCACCAAAGTTACTAAAGAGTAAAAAGAGGGAATATTTGAGAGAGAAGATTAATGATCTTGAAATGAATGCAAAAAATAGGAACATTAGAGAATTATATCAGGGAATTAATATAGAGAAGAAAGGGTTTCAGGCTAGAACAAACAAAATTCGGAATGAAAATGGGGAGATGATTGCAGATTCCAGGAGTATATTAAATAGATGGAAAAGTTACTTATCAGCTATTAAATGTACATACAGAACAGGACATTGAGGAGGATAATTTACAAACTGAAGAAATGCTAGTCGCAGAACCAAGTGCATTAGAGGTTGAAATGGCGATTGAAAAATTGAAGATGTATAAAGCATCAGGTTCAGATGAGATCCCAGCAGAACTGATAAAATCAGGGGGAGAAAAATTGATGGGCAAGATACACTGGTTGCTTAGTATGATTTGGGAAAAAGAAGCTCTTCCAGATGAATGGAAGGAATCAATTATCGTACCAATTTATAAGAAAGGAGATAAAACTGATTGCAACAACTACAGGGGCATCTCATTACTTTCAACTCCGTGCAAAATTCTTACAAATATATTAGTAAGCAGACTTACTCCCTATATTGATGACATTCTAGGAGATCATCAATGTGCATTTAGAAGAAACAGGTCTACAACAGATCAGATTTTTAGTATAAGACAGATTTTAGAAAAGAAATGGGAATATAGTGGTACCGTACATCAACTATATGTAGACTTCAAAATAGCATATGATTCAATTAAGAGGGAGAAGTTATATAGTATCCTGCTGGAGTTCGGAATTCCTAAAAAGTTAGTTAGACTTATACGAATGTGTCTAAATGGCATAAAGAGTAGGGTGCGTGTAGGCAAAGAGTTTTCGGACACTTTTGAAATCCAGAATGGGTTGAAACAAGGAGATGCACTATCTCCTCTACTATTTAATTTTGTACTAGAGCATGCCATTAAATCTTTAGAGAATGAGGAAGGCTTACAACAACTGAATGGTATTAATAAACTGTTAGTTTATGCTGATGATGTAGTATTGTTGGCCGATAGTGAGGAGATACTAAAGGACAATACGCACACACTATTGAATAACACTAAGAACTTAGGACTGGAAGTAAATATCAATAAAACTAAATATATGGTCACACGTCGAAATACATTATATAATGGAAATGGACAGCTAATGACAAATGAGGGAAATTTTGAGGAAGTGGCTGAATTCAAATACCTAGGAACAATAATCACAAATAGGAATGAGATGCACAAAGAAATTAAACATAGGCTCAATTCTGCAAATGCGTGTTATTATGCATTGCAGAGACTCTTGATGTCCCAACTCCTTTCAAAAAACGTTAAACTGAAAATATATAAAATTATTATTCTACCAGTTATATTATATGGATGCGAAACATGGACTCTTACTTTAAGGGAGGAAAGGAGATTACAAGTATTTGAGAATAAAGTACTTAGGAAAATTTTTGGACCAAAGAGAGATGAACAGACGGGTGAATGGAGAAGACTACATAACAATGAACTACATGGTCTTTATAGGAAGCCAGATATAATAAGAACAGTTAAGTCTCGTAGACTGCGATGGGCAGGACATGTTGCACCTATGGGGAATGAAAGACTTGCATGGAAGCTTCTTGTAGGAAAGCCAGAGGGAAAACGCCCAGTTGGTAGACGAAGAATGAGATGGGAGAATAACATTAACTATGATTTGAGGGAAGTAGATTATACAGGGAATGATTGGAAAGGATTAGCTCAGGATAGGGATGTATGGAGAGCTTATGTCCGCGCGGCTATGAACCTACGGGTTCGATAGTGCCAGTGAGTAAGTAAGTAATATACATAACATTGAATAAATTTGATGCATTCATTTGGTCTTGTAGTCAGTATTTTTCTTAATTTAGTAAGACATTCTTAGAGATGCTGCTGAGGCCGATGATTTCCACTAATTTTCTAATTGCTGAATTCACCTGAACAACGCCATATGAATAATACATGTGCTCAGTTTCTAGGAAGGTTTTAATCTTTAGATGAAACTTAAGTTAGACTTCTGAGAATATTATAGATACATTTAAATAAAGCCAATCTTATAAGTGAGCCATAGAAAGTAACCGGAATATGCACAATATTATAATTCCTATATCAAACATTTCAGTAATATAAAGTTAAGTGTCATAAATTATACCTTCATCTTCCGATCCCTTTCTTAAAGCATTTAAAGTGTGTAGCTAGAATCAATAGACTCTAAATACTAAAATATAATGATACGATTAATAGTTATAACTGGAAGGCGCACAAACGTCCACATGAGTATATTACCAACATAGGAACCCCAAACGAATAGTACCTTCTCCTCTAAGGTGTAATTAATAACATGTACATTTGGAGTGGGGAAGGTGACTTTATGGGAGGAGTCATCGCCCTTATAAGGCAAGGACACGTGACAAAACGCTCTCACATACACTCACACTCATACGTTCTACAAGAAACAAGTCCTATAGCAACCGTTCGCGACCTTTACTAAATTTTAAAATCTTAAGTATTTTAAAATCCAAGATAATTAGTAACTCAGAATTCTAAGTGATATTAAATACACGTGGACTTAAGTAAAATCATCACCTCCTCTCCGAATATTAGTGAGGTATAAAATATTATAATTCTATATGCAAAATTATTCAATAAACTGGAGTAATAAGTTTATAATATAAACATCCCTGAGTTATCATATTCTACCCTGAGCGAACCGGCACAAGTTATTAAGTGATAAAATATTAGTTAAAGTTTCACAATTAACATTCAAACCCATAGCAGCATGAACGCAAGGCTCCATGATAATTAGTCAACGGCCTACGCTTCGGGGAATTTTACTCCAAGCTAATCTAATACGCTCGGTTTCATATATATTTTTTCCAACAGTACTATCAATGATATAGAAATGTATTTTCTTTTCTTTTCTGGCAGAACGAAGGTCTACTGAGGACCCCATAAAAACCAGATGCGGAATTTAACAGATAGTAACGTAATTAAGACTAGAAAGTTGCGTTACAAAAGCAATGAGATTGCAGGAATTGGGGTGCTCGAGCGGTGATAAGTTTTGATGTAATTGTGGAAGTTTCTCGAGGGTCTGAACCACTAAGAGTAAATATCTTATAGATAATAAAACAAGAGAACAAATGAGAATTTTTAATTACTAAGTGGTCGCCCAGCCGTCGAAATTCGATCACAATTCATTAATGTTTTAAATTTGTCACAAATACGTCATTATACATTCATTTTCGATTTATTTTAAAAATACGAACGATAGGAAATATGTGGTATAGCTTGGCTAATCCGTATTTAAAAACAACAACGCGTTATTTGGCATTTGTATACTATTCATATTACTTAAATTTGTATTTGGCCTATTATTATGTGTACGGGAATACATATCCCTTCTGCTTTGTCTCTCATTCCGACCCGTCAATGACCTATGTCGTGGCATAATGGAAGGAGTATCCGAGTATTAAAAAATATGTGTAATGAAATTACTGAAACGAAGATTAGACAGGGTTTAATTTAAATTCAGATAATAAAATGTACTCACTTTTTTTAAAAATAACTAATAATAAACGTCTAACAATAAATACGCGAGAGTAAGTCAATTCACATTGCTGCTGCACAATTTTCTTTTTACAACAATGAACTTTCAGTATGAACGCAAACAAATTAATTAGTGCACAAATGAATAAATAATACACATAAATTCCTTAGAGACAATTTGTTTTATTTTGTTTAATTTATTTGTAACACATATACATACATTTTATTTTTCTGCACTCCTTCTCTATATGAACTTTAATTATGCCAAATATCACACTCCTCCGTGCGCGCAATCTTCTTAAAAAGGGGTGCAAAGTTTTTCCTTCACGTATTAATATACAGATCTGGAATTCAATGTGTCATATATCAAAAATTAAAAGATTGCAAGCAAAATTAATAAATTTAATTACATGTGTTGAGGCGTAGTGCTTACCACGTATCACTAGTTGATATTTGTAGGTAAATAAGCGTAACTAAATTAGCTTGGTTAAAAAACTCCCTCTAGGGATCACCCATGTTCCCACGTGGAACATATGGGATATACACATACAATTATATGTGTGGCACCATAAAACGAAGTCTCAATGGAACTAGAAAGGAGACACTCTTAAAAAATGGCAGTTCCAACATTAGTATATGGACCGGAACACTGGATCTTAACCAAAAACCAAGAGCGAAGAATATAAACTTCTGAAATTAGTTTTTTTTGTGGTGTGGCTGGCTATACAATTGCAGATCGGAAACTAAATGAAAATATTACGAACAGAACTGAATATATTCAAGCTATTAGCTAGGACAGCACAATACAGAGACGGATTGGAGCACCACATCAATAGATTCGATAACAACAGAATCTCGAAACAGATTCTTAACTAGGACGACGAAGAAATGTAGGAAGAGCCAGTAACAGATGAGATCGGGACAGACCTTGAGCCTTGAAGTTGTTGCTTATGATGTTTCAAGCTATAGTAAGTAGGTGAGCAGGGATGCAAAAGCCACACGCTAGAATATTTCACTAATTCGTAATCATGTTTTAGTATTCCTAATTAAATTCCACAGCTGAATTTGGTATATGTACAGTCTTTAATATAGTTCATTCTGCCAGAAAAAACTGAATGAAGTTTTCATAAGTAATGCCACGAGTGATTTCCAAATTATCGATAAATTCACGACTCACGAAGTGAGGAGTGAATTTATCTAGAGAATTTGGAAATCAAGAGTGGCATTTGTTAGGACTATTTAACGAATAAAATTAAGCTGTTTACTCACAAATCATTATTTAACTGTAGTTATTTCAAAATATTTATATATTTAATGCAAACGGCGATGTTTGAAAACAAATGAGAAACGATAGGTACGCTTCTACTGCTTCTTTTGTTTATCACTGCAACCAGATCATACTATTTATTGCCAAAGGAACGCAATATTGTAAGAATGCTCTCTAGTGGAGAAAAAATGAAACATCAATCTGTATATTAATTCATTTCTGATGTCGTATGATGTAAATATTACAATTATATTTTTCTGGATTATTACCTGGGAAAAAATACATTTAAGAAAGTCAAACAGTGGTTTCTTTTTTTGGTGGTATAATAAATTGCTACAAATGTTGACATGTATGCACTATATATACAATCTGGTAGCCGTATTTCTTATAGGCTCAGTCACTGCAAAATAACGGTCAGACCTGTTCAGAATATTAAAAAGGAGGAGCTTTGTTTAATATATGGTAATTATAACACTGATAAATATTTCGTGAAACACGACTCTGATTGGTTGTAAAACAGAAATCATTGAAACGTGATTGGTCATTGACTCCCATTTGGGGCATGAGTTAAATAGTCTATGAAAATTATATTAGGATTAACAAAATATTTTCATTTGTTTTGTTTTAAATATTGTATAAACGTAAAATTAGTTTTCTATATCTCATTATTTTTCTTTGTTTTTTATATATACATTAGACAGGGACAATTTAATATGTCTTGCTTGTATATATTTTATTATTAGTTTTAGTCTCAATTTTAACTAACATTAACTGGTTGCATTATAGATCGTAATATAATAGATATTATCTTTTTGATCAAATTTTTATTTAGTATTTAATATTAGAGTTCATTGTGATTGTTATATTCTGATGTAATATATGTTTGCCCTGGTGAAGGCCACGTTGCCTTAACTCCACCAGGCTAAATAAATAAATCTAAAATCTAAATAATCAATAATTACAACTTAAAATAGTTTATTACATATGGGTGATGCATTTGAGTCATGCTTCAGTCAATTCTCATGAAACAAAATGGCGGAAAGTATCGAGTCTTCTGTTGCTGTGTCGTCATCTGCCTGTCAAAAGTGACAGTAACTGTGGCGCGAATGGCGGAAGGATATTGCTTCAACAACGTTCGTCGGTGTCCATAACCAATGAAAAGCGAGCAGGTCACATGGTTTTGTTTTGACGAGGATCACTTTAAGAGCGAACAGGATATAGCTATATACCTAAATTGAAAGTTAGGATCCAAAAATGTTTGAATGTCCATTGTGCCTTCAGGTCTGGAAGGCCTCGTATCCACTACAGATGTGGAAGATTATTCATCCAGTATAAGCTTGACGTCTGTACAGCATGTCGTGTTTTTTAGCTGTTTGAGTTGGTTTTTTTCAACTTGGTTCCGCTACATATTGTAGCTACCCAAATTCCTTTCTATGCTGGATGAACACTGGCCCCATAATTGACCGAAATTCCACGAAAAAAATGTTTTATATAGCGACTTGAATCAACACGTTTTCTCTAACTCTGTGTCAACGCTAGATGCGTTAGTCCTTTAGGCCACGGTGGAAGGCAAATAGCGTAATATATATATTTTTTAATGAAGTTGAATTGAAGATAAATGATTATTCAGGCGGTGACAGAATATGAAAATCACGCAGGCATCTCCAGTCACGATTGTGCGTTTCGAGTTCGCCCAGAACTTGTCACGAAATGTCACATTAATAATTACACCTTCCAGCATAATAAAATATACCTATTGTAACATCTGTTTAGTGCTAACCATTCTTCGTAGTTTTAAAAATGTTTATTTATTATTTGTTATCTTTACCAGCTTAGACGTATATCGTCCAATCAAGACTTATAATAATAACTAACTAACTGGCACTATCAAACCCATAGGTTCAGGGTCGCTGGAAACATCAGCTCTCCGTACATTTCTATCCTGACCTATTATTTTACAATCATCCCCTGTATAATATATTTCCCCCAAATCATGACTAATGTTATTCTCCAATCTCATTCATGGTCTACCAACTGAGCGTTTTCTCTCTGGTATTTCTACAAGAAGTTTCCATGCCACTCTTTCATTCCCCATTCGTTCAGTATGTCCTGCCCAGCGCAGTCTACGAGATTTAACTGTTATTATATCTGGTTTCCTATAAAGATCATGAAACTTACTGTTACGTACTCTTCTCCATTTACCTATCTGTTTATTTCTCTTTGGTAATATAATAGTAATAATAATAATAATAATAATAATAATAATATTAATAATAAATATCCTCAACTCGTATCCAACTCACGGTCGGGTGGAGGGATGAGATGAGATAAAACCCCTATATTTATAGAGGTCTGTGAATTACAAGGGTGCCGGCCGACCACTCCTCCGCAGCTTCACAAGGAAAGATAAACGAAATGGATGAGATGAGTATGGAGAAATGGTGGAAAGAAATTTATGGCAGGGGAAAACGGGAGAAACCACGAGAAAAACCTGTCCCAGCTCCGTTTCGTCCACCACGAAACCGACATGGAGTGATCTCGGGACACCAACGGTGTGAGGCGAGCGTCAAACCGCTTGCGCCATGGAGCCACCAATAATAATAATAATAATAATAATAATAATAATAATAATAATAATAATAATAATAATAATAATAATAGTTGGGATGACGTAAGGGCCGGAGACGTGGAGCACGTAATGTCCCTCAAAAGGAAGTGATTAAAATATTGCAGAGAGAAATAGTGTGAGGAAGGATAAGGAAGAAACATGAGATAAAAAGAGAAATCGAGAGAGAAAAAAAGGAGTGAAGGGATAGAAGAGAGAAAAGAGGTAGAGAGAGAGAGAGAGAGAGAGAGAGATATGGAGAAATAACCTTGTATTTTAAAGTTTAACACTTAAAACTCAGTTTCAATTAGGATTGCTTGATTTAATATTACCGTACTTTCTCTTCTTAGATCATAAAGTTTTAAGCGCTGCAGTGTTTCTCTCGGAATAGAGACAATGTTGCAGGTTTAGCCATCACATTAAGTTGCTCGGTGCGGATGTAGCGTGTGTACGTCCGATCATTTGTAATCTGTTTACACGCCATGAACTACACGATCACAATACAAATGTATATAGTTCCGGTACATTTATTTCACCCATTGTAGCATGTATTGTGTTTCCTTGTGTTGAATACTATTCCACGCCATATTCAAAGCAAGCAAAACATGACAGTGATATTACATTTTTTACTTGTACATGGTGTTCAAGAACAACATGAAATAAAATTAAATCATTAGCCTAAATTGTTTCATTTAGATGTTACGAGTATTTGAGATTAAAGTGCTTAGGAACACATTTTTGAACCATAGAAAACGAACACATTTAATATGGAAATATCAATTAACAAAACTAAAATTATGGCATTTCATGGGAAGGACTCCATACTAAGTAAAATCTGTCTCCAGAATAAAATTTTAGAGAGATCTAATCAATTTAAATACCTTGGATATTATCTCTCTATCTGGGATGAAAAGGATATCCCTGAAAAAAATACTAGTTATAATAAAAGTTTAGGAATTATTAATCAAGTTATGAAACCATCCCCTGTACAAAAACCACCAGATTACGTTTATATAACACTTCGGCTAGACCAGTGTTGACCTATGGTAGAGAAGCATCGACACTAAAAAAGACAACATGAAAGCAGAATAACGGCTTGTGAAATGAGATTCATGCGCAGAACAGCGGGTTACACCAGATGGGATCGGAAAAGGAACACCGATATCTTAAAAGAATTGAAGACTACACCAATTTTGGAATATATTAAACAGTACCAACTAAATTGGAAACACCGTCTTGAAAGAATGAGTTCAAATCAGATCCCCAAAGCTGTTTATAATTATATACCAAGAGGACGAAGATCACTGGGCCGTCCTATGAAACGCTGGAGCGAAAATTTTCTATAGGATCGTAACAGGCCTTGGCCTAATACTTGGAGGGAAGAAGAAGAAGAAGAAGAAGAAGAAGAAGAAAACGAACAGACAGTTGGATATAGAAAATTGCTTGAGCTACATGAGGTTTATAGGAAACCAGATATAATAAGAATAGTTAAGTCTCATAGATTGCAACATGTAGCACAAAAAGGAGGAATGATATAGGCAATTTTTTTTGTCTAATGCCACCAGGTTGTCTTTTATGATATTTCTGGCTCTCTCGCCTGGCATTGGAACACTTGTAATCAATTTCTCAGGTTGGGGCACCTGGAAGGCGGAGTTATGTTTACCCCGTTAATATGATGGGCGATAAATGATAATGAAGCGCCTGGAGAGTTCTTAACCTAAATTCCAGACCATAGGAAAAATGTCTATGGTTTGACCGGGAATCGAACCCGGGACCTCATGAACAGTAGTCAGGAAAGCTGACCACTAGCCCCTGAATATGGTCGATGGACGAATCATATTAATCATGATTTGTGGGGGATATATTATAAAGAGACTCATTGAAAAACATTTTTTTTTCCGGATAGAACTGAATGGAGAACTTATGATCTTCTGGATTATAGAGAGCCCGTTATTTAGTTAGTTGTTTGTTAAAATGTCCCTTTAAAGACAAAGACCTGCCCTAAGAATGTGAGACCTAAAGGCCATAACGTAGATGGTTAAGGCAATATATTACAAACCGGAAGCTTAAGGGTTCGAGTCCCGGTCGGTCGGGTTTTTTTAAACAAACCCAAACCTTCTTGCGTCACCATGGTCCTGGGATTAACTCAGCCTCTAATCGAATTGAGAATCAGACGCTTGTTCTGGGGATAAAGGCGGCCGCCACGCAGGGCTAACAACCCGACTGATATCAAGTGCCGATTGTCCAAAAAATGTGGGAGTCTTAACTCTTCTTGCTAACCTAAGGGTCTCCGAAGGCCTGTATAGGGATCATTCTATCTTAGGGAAAATGTTCAGATGGTAGACGAAGAATGAGGTGGAAGATTAACATTAACCATGATTTGAGGGAAGTGGTCTATACAGGGTATGATTGGAAAACATCAGGTCAGGATAGGGATGTACGGAGAGATTATGATCGTGAGGCCATGAACGTACGAGTTCGATAGTGCCAGTGAGTTGGTTAGAGAAACGAACAGACACTTGAATAGAGAAAATTACTAAGAGTGAGCTACATGATATGTGGTACAAAAGGAGGAATGGGAGAAAGGAAAGGAAACTTCTTTTAGAAAAGACGGAGGAAAGGATCCCAATATGTATGCCAAAAAAAAAGCATTTTTCGTGCTCTAAAATGCATGTATTCTCTATCACTGACTCTTATATACACTCATACAATACAAGTACATATCATCAACGTAACACAGACTGTCGAAGTGGTGAGTAAATTCAATAATAATCCACATTATGACGATTTATTGACCTAGAGAGTAACTCGTAGCAAATAAAGTGCTCGTGTTGGCATTATAACACACACACATAGACAGAGAGGGAGAGAGAGAGAGAGAGAGAGAGAGAGAGAGAGAGAGAGAGAGAGAGAGAGAGATAGATTTATATTTAATATATTTGCAGTAATATATGTACCCTTATTACATCGATCAAAATTACGATTTCATCACTTATGTCTAGGACTCAGAAGTTGAGGACCAATAAAATGCCTATAAAAGACATTTAAAAATACCTAAAGATATCTTAAAAAATACCTAAAACTGGAAAAAAGGACGTAACAAGTGTTGCAGTTCTTAACGAGTGTATAAAGACAACCTCGCTGCCTTCATCCTCTGCTCGAGGCAATTTTCACAAAGTGGCAAATTATTAGAAAATTTGAAGTCGAAATACAACTGTTCAGGTGATCAGTAGGCTGGTATTTAACACTTTACAATACTGCTATTTTAACACAGTTTCAATAATGGATCATATTATAATATTATAATGATATTGTGAAAAGAAAAATTAATGTCTGAACCAGGAATGGAATCGTGGACCTCTCGTATTCCGTACGAGCATGCAAGCCCACTACACTATTCGAGACATGCTACAAAAGTTAACAATTCTTTCCGTTGGTAGTGACAATATCATTATAATATTATAATATGATCCATTATTGGAACTGTGTTAAAAGAACAACATTGGAAAGTGTTAAACAACATCGATTACTGCTTATAAAAGTGGTGGTGTAAAATTCTCAAACATAGATACTTCTAAATGAAGCCGGCCGTTGACGTTGGTAGTGACATCTACCTGCCAGCGAACGAAACGAGAATTATTGATTTGTATATATGGAATGAACTGTTAATGTTTGTACCATGTCTCGAATATTGTAGTGGTCTTGCATGCTCGTACGGAATACGAGAGGTCCACGGTTCGATTTTTGGTTCAGACATTAATTTATTCTTTTCACAATATCATTATAATATTATAGTAGGCTGGTAGTTAAACATGAATTTTTGTGAAGGTTTCTCGCGGAACAAAAGTGTTTTGTATGTGAAAAGTCTTAGAAAGTAAAAATATATAGTGTTTTTAAAATAAGTTGGAATTCAGACTAGATTCTGCAGATTCTTGAATTATACAAATGGTATAGAAGGCAAATTGCAAAGAAAGCCATTTAAGACCTAAAAAATATGACTATAAAAAGGACCAATAATCCAAAAAAAAAAGTTGGAGAAAGACAACTAAAATCCTCAATGTTCTGGCCTACAGTGACCCAAAATGTATATTTATCACGTTGGGCCTCGTCTTCAGACATTAAATCTATGATTAGAGAATGGAATGCACTTCCCAGTCATGCCAGGGACTGTCAATCACTATCATTATTTAAATCCAAATTAACCGATATCTTAAGTTCCTTACTTACTTACTCACTGGAACTATCGAACCCATAGCTTCATGGCCGCACGGACATAAGCTCTCCATACATCCCCTATCCTGAGCTAATGCTTTCCAATCATTCCCTGTATAATCTACTTCCCTCAAATCAGAGTTAATGTTATTCTCCCACCTCATTCTTGGTCTACCAACTGGGCGTTTTCCATGCAAGTCTTTCATTCCCCATACGTGCAACATGTCCTGCCCATCGCAGTCTACGAGACTTAACTGTTCTTATTATATCTGGCTTCCTATAAAGACCATGTAGTTCATTGTTATGTAGTCTTCTCCATTCACCTGTTTGTACATCTCTCTTTGGTCCAAAATTTTTCCTAATTCCTTTATTCTCGAATACTCGTAATCTCCTTTCCTCCCTTAAAGTAAGAGTCCATGTTTCGCACCCATATAATATAACTGGTAGAATAATAGTTTTATATATTTTCGGTTTAACGTTTTTTGAAAGGAGTTGGGACATGATGAGTCTCTGCAATGCATAATAGCACGCATTTCCACAATTGAGGCTATGTTTAATTCTTTGTGCATCTCATTCCTATTTGTGATTACTGTTCCTAGGTATTTGAATTCAGCCACTTCCTCAAAATTTCCCTCATTTGTCATTAGAAGTCCATTTCCATTATATAATGAATTTCTACGTGTGACCATATATTTAGTTAAGTTCCACATATTGAAAACATAACTGCATAATAACTATAGTTAGCATTTTGTTAGTAATCATCTACGAAACTTTACTTACTTAATTTTATTTTATATTACTTTTATTTTATTACATTCCATGTTTTTGTTAGTATTAGATCACATCACCATTGGTTCTACGGGTTCCATAGTTACAGTAATTAGTTATACTTATATAAAGTGATCACCAGATGTAATAAGAACAGTTAAATCTCGTAGAAAAAAATTAACATTAGCTAAATTCTATAAATACATCCTATTATGCATTACACGGACTCTTGTCCTCCTAACTCCTTTTAAAAAATGTTAACTGAAAACAATATAAAAAATCTATTATTCTCCCAGTTATATTATATGGATGGGAAACGTGGACTCTTATTTTAAGGGAGGAGAAAAGATCACAATAATTTGAGAATAAAGTTCTTAGGAAAAAAATTTGGACCAAAGAGAAATGAACACACAGGTGAATGGAGAAGACTATTTAACAGTGAGCTACATGGTCTTTATACGAAGTCAGATATAATAAGAACAGTTAAGTCTCGTAGACTGCGATGGGCAGGACATGTGGCACGAATGGGGAATGAAAGAGGTGCATGAAGGCTTCTTGTAGCAAATCCTGAGGGAAATCGCCCAGTTGGTAGACCAGGAATAAAGTGGGAGAATAACATTAATCATGTTTTGAGGGATGTAGATTATACAGGAGATGATTAAAAACAGCTCAGGATAGTGATATATAGTGAGGTTATGTGCGCGGCCATGAATCTACGGGTTCGATAGAGCCAGTGAGTTAGTTGGTTAGTTAGACTACAATGTGCAGGACATGTGGCACGAATAGGTAATGAAAGAGGGGGATGGAAACTTTTTGAAGGAAAATAGATCAAATGTAGGTCATGAATGTGACGAGGGGATAACATTAACCATGATTTAAGGGAGGTTTATTATACAAAGAATAATTAATACTAATAAAATTCATTGTTAAAACCGTTGAGGTGGAGAGTCATAAAATAAAATAAGTTAAAATATACCTTGTTAGGTAAGATCCGTCGTCCTCAACTTATAAAATATGTATCCTTATATTGGCAATAGTTTTATGTAGTGTTAATTTAGTTTTAGAAAAAACTAGACTTTGTTTTGGTCTGACTGACTATAGAATCAATACTAATAAAATTCATTGTTAAAACCGTTGAGGTGGAGAGTCATAAAATAAAATAAGTTAAAACATACCTTCTTAGGTAAAATCCGTCGTCCTCCACTTATAAAATATGTATCCTTATATTGGCAATAGTTTTATGTAGCGTTAATTTAGTTTTACCTAAGGAGGTATATTTTAACTCATTTTATTTTATGACTCTCCACCTCAACGGTTTTAACAATGAATTCTATTAGTATTGATTCTATAGCCAGTCAGGCCAAAACAAAGTCTAGTTTTTTTAAACTAATTTAACGCTACATAAAACTATTGCCAATATAAAAATACATATTTTATACGTTGAGGACGACGGATCTTATCTAAGAAGGTATATTTTAACTTATTATATTTTATAAAAGAATAATTGGAAAATATTTTCTGAGGCTAGGGAAGTATGGAGAGCTTATGACCGCACAGTCATTCATCTCCGGGTTCGATAGCGCCAGTAATTAGGTAGCCTTAGATAAACTGATGTCTGCATAAAATGAAAACAAGTTTAATTACAAATATCGTAAAAACAAAGTAAGTTAAAATTTCAAAATCACTAAGTTTTTCAGACTTAAGTTTATGTGATTTAGGAATTATGTAATGTCATCTCATAGGAAATGATTATATTAACTAACTAACTAATTCACAGGCATATCGTATCCGTAGGATCATGGCCACACATTCCTTTCCTCAGCTAAAGTTTACAATCATTCCTTGTATAATCTACTTCCTTCAAATCATGGTTATGTTATTCTCCCACATCATTCTTGGTCTATCAACTGAGCGTTTTCCTTATGGGTAGGATTTAAAATTTGTTAAATTAATTAAGTTTCTGTGAAGGTAATTAGTAGTGAAAACAGAGAGGATTATTTTAATTAGAAACTGACATTAACTTTATTTCTCCAATATTGAAAAACACTGGTGAATTGTGTTTTATTCCATTGGTTTCTGACGAACATTCTTGATCACCAAGTCTAGGACCTTCATGTTAGGAGTAAAGAATTGCTCCTCGTTAGGGATGCGTCTATCAAATGGGAAGCCCATTGGTCTGCCATCAGGAATCTTTCCATCGAGAACTCCACAATAGCCAAGTGAAGAGATGTGATTCAACTCGTCGACCGTAACATCAGATGATACCTGCACAAAATTATTTTGATAGAAAATTCTTTTTTCATTATCATATATTCAATCAATAATGAAACAAGTAGAATTAGGGAATTCTATGCCACCAACATAAATTCTAACAGAAAAAAGGAAAAACAAACAATGTATTGTTACAGTATGTGAATAATTAATAGTGAGTGGATAACATATTTTTAAACGACTCGCCTCATATAATTTCAAATCTCTTTGATACCGGCGGTTTCAGACAATATCTTGTCCCCTTTCAGTCATGGCCATGTTATCCAACTAACTATTAATGATATAACCTCATAATGTTTACTTCCCAATATTAATTTAAATATGTGAATAATTACCTGAAAAAAAAACATATATACAGGCCTATTCAGAAGGAAGGAACAAACTTCAAACATTTATTTCTTCCAAACTACAAAAAAATAGAAACGCAATTCCAACGTTCCTGGAAAGAGAAAAGTTCACATTTCACTATTTTATGAATTCAGTATGAGCACCATGTATTACACTACAAATATCAAAACGGTAGCTCATTTCTTGCCACTCACGAATTAGTTGGTCTCTAGTTATCGAAATCACTGCTTCAACAATTCGATGTCGCAGATTTTCAACAGTGTCAGGTATAGGTGGATAAAAACATTGTCTTTTATTTATCCCCAAAGATAAAAATCACACGGGGTTAGGTCTGGTGACCTGGGAGACCACCGGCGATGACATTGATATTCTGCTCCTCCTCTTCCAACCCAACGCCCTGTTGTGTCGCCATTTTGATACGAACAATCAACATGACAAGCAACAGCGCCAATGCGGCCGTGATCGGAACTTTTCTCTTTCTCTTTCCAGGAACGTTGGAATAGTGTTTCTATTTTTTGTAGTTTGGACGAAATAAATGCTTGAAGTATGTTCCTTCTTTCTGAATGGCCCTATATATTAATTGTTTCCTAAAAATGTGAAAAATGCCTTATAATAAAGTGAGGAGTTGATCTTAAATTAAGCTAAAATCAGCATATTTGCAATGTAAAATATGCGTTCGTTATTGCTCAGAGTAGTCAACTTATCACTAAAACCCAACAACAATCGTCTACTTCTTCTTCTTCACTTCACGGGCTAGGCATAAATTGCCTCTTCCGCCCCACACTTGTTCTGTCCATCTTTTCACTGGCCTTCCTACATTCCTTGAACCTCTTGGCTTGTAGTTGAATGCTGCTCTTGGTAATCTTGTTACATTCATTCTTTCCACATGTGTAAACCATTTCTCTCTATATTCTCTGATTTTCTCATTCAATGGATATATATTTAACTCTGTTCTTATATCTTCATTCCTTATCCGATCCAATCTTGTGCAGCATTTTGTTCTTCTAAAGAAGTTCATTTTTGCGCTTTGTATTCTACTTTGCAATTTCTTGGTCATTACCCAAGTTTCACTCCCATAAAGTAATGCAGGAACTGCCAATGTTTTATAAAACTTCAATCTAGTACCTCTTCTTGTTTTATTCTTTAATGTCAATCATATGAAAGCTAAACTAATGGTGTACTATCTAGTCCATTTTTCCAACCTGACTTGCCAAAACTAATACTAACTTGCCAATCTAACACTAACTTGGCCATTTTCTCACCCTAACGTGCCAATTCATGTAGGTGGGCTCTTCGGATAGAATCTACCAATTCAAGAGTTGTATTACTTCCCTATAGTTTAAATGAGACATTTGTCACCGCATTTTAGTGCCATAAACTTAAAAACTGCAGATAATTATTTTTTGGACACGGCCCTGGAATAACACAGCGCTTCTCTGTAAGAAATTTCAAGGTAGGTTTTGGTAAGCAATAGTTGACAGTACCACTATCAGGATTTGTATGCCCTGAAAAATCCATAACCTCGGCAGGATTTGAACCAGCGAAACTTCAGATCAGAGGACGAGTATGTTAACCATTAGATAATAAGTATTCTTCTCATAAAGTAAGAATGTGTAAAGAAACATAAGAATAAAGTTAAACATAGGAATGTTGATAATTATGACAAAATACATTTTTGCGCGATAGTGGGTTTTGTCATACTTACAGCAATGGCGAACATAATTGAAAGTTCAACTTCCTACATTTCGGGGATGCCAACCTAAATAATCATACTGTAATAAAATAACTATACTGTAATATTACATATTACAAACACGCGTGTGGGAAGTAAAACCACTGTCCTCTATGTATACTACATGTACGGCTTACTGCCCGTGCGACCCATATTTGTAAATAATATTGTAAATATCTTACTTTTTGTCTAATAAAGTCCTACTACTACTACAATATATAGACAAAACACATCGAAAAGGTAGTGTTAATATATATCAAATCACTGCATTGTAAATGAACTGAACTTTATTTGAAAGAATATAAAACAATAAATACATACTTTCCGCCATTTTATCACTAATTGGTCTCACGGCCTTATGTTATTTTATCATTAATTGTTCTCAAAGCCTCCTATTGTTTCAAGTATTAAACATTGCCCACACTGTTAACGTTAGTCAATTGTTTATAATGAACACAAATATTTCCAACAAAGATATTATTTTACTATTATTTATTATTTTGAAAACACCATCGCGCAAAAAATAATGTACAACGCACATTTGTGAAGTGTTTACAGAATCTCGGAAATTAAAAACCTCGCTATTGCTAGGTTTTAAACATTTTCCTCAATTCTTTAAAAATCACTTTCCAACCTCGCAGCGTAATATACTATTGATTGATTGTTCTTACCCACTCATTAAATAAGTGCTGCAAAATTTCCAGATTGATCACTCCATATGATTAAATATAGCATACAATGTAAGACACGCAGTACATGACCTCAATATCATATTTGCAGAGCAGTAAAATCCTCCATGAATATGCAACAACATGCAAAGCAATCAGCATTTCAAATTTTTCCATCAACATCACTGATTTTATTGAACAATACTGAGATGAATGGAGAAATTCAATCTGTCACAATCGACATGAATTGAGAAATATTTACAAATATTATAGCCTACGTCAATGGATTTAATTATGCAACCCATAAATTTAAAGAAATCAAAATCTTTGTTGGAATTATTCCCCACATTCCGACGCAATTTCCTTCCACTTCAGTGCTTGCAGAAATCACTGGAAATATGTCACATTTGACAATATACGAATTCCGAGTTAAGTTCCAGTTGTACTGTAAAACAAACTTGCATAACATATTACTCCGCCCACTCCGTCTATTGGGGAACCCGTGCTGCTAATTTTACCCGCCATATGACTGAATTGTGAACGGAAATGTCAACGATGAAAATATTGTTCTTAGGTAACATTGTATTTTATGGTAAATAGGGCTGAAATTAAGGTAACATGGCACCAATAATTAGGAACTTCCTGCATTTCCTATTTATTTATGAGAAAAGAACTATATATGGGTCTACTTAATCAGACGTTTACGATTTTTTCCATCATGTCGACAGATATACATTATTTACAATTTCCTTACGATCAGAATTTAAGCTCCATGCTGACTCACCTATAAATTCTGCTGTTAGTTTCACCACATCCTCAATGGCTAATGTAGGATTTTTTCATCGAAATGTTTGAAAACATTGTAAATACATTATTTCTCTCCGTTTTTCAAATGGTTTCCTTTCCATTATTTTAAGCAATTCTATAGAAAGCGGCCATTTTGAAACAACTGAAATCCCAACCTATTCTGCATTGCATGTGCGTAAGAATAAAAAATGCGTATTTGAGATATTAAAGTATTTTTACTAGGAGAAAAATATTATGAAGTAATTCGTTCCTTCTCCTTCTTATTCTTTCTCTTCTTCCTAGGTTCAACAATCTTCTTAAGCCAAGATTACCGCATGATTCTTCCAAGCTGCGCTTCCTCTTACGAACGACTTACTTGGATCTTTTTCTTCGTCATCTAACCATCTTATTACAGATCTTAAAATATTTTTCTTGGTTAAAGTAGATCAACAAAGATGACTTTAACATGGGTTATTATCCCCAGACTTATACAGAGAAGTCCCTCCCTGTAGCAGATATAATCGTTTAAGAGTCATGTCTTAGCACAGAGTTAAGGGACAATATTCTGATTAGAGTCCTCATAGGGGAAGCCATTTTCTCATGTAGTTTTTATGTCAATCACCCAGTATCATAAGGAAGAGAAGCTACAAGCGACTCCAGGCTGAGAGAACCAGCTATAACACGATGACATTCCAAATGTATTCTATACTGGCTGGATAATCGTGTAACTATGCAAATGTCATATATGGATATGTGGCCACAAGCCGAATGGTAGGCCAAAGGTCTTTAACTCCATGGATTTGTTTTTATAAAGATAAGTAATTCGCTATGAAAGGAAGGCTATTACTTACAACGTCCTTGTCGAAGTCAGTAATGACTACATATAGCTTGAAGTCCATTCCTTCAGGCTTGCCCTTTGGTAGCAAGAGTCGGTGTGGGAGACCGCAGTGACGGTAGTGACTGTCGTATGTAAATTCCACTTCACCACGCATTGCACGCTGTACTTCACTCATCATTTCGGGGTAGCTCTTGGGCTCAGGGATGGTTACTGTTGACTGGTCTGAGTTACGTGTGATCACAGTGTCTCCATTCACAACTGAAACATTATATTTACAATTATTAAATAATTATAAAACAGAAATAAAGAAAAATATGAGGAAGAAAATTATTAAATGTTAGCAAATATTAGAACTCTAAATTCTACTCTAAAACCAAATCTGTTACAAAAATATTTCATGATAAAATTATATAAAATTCTTGTGCAATTTTTAAAGAAATATTTTATTTTATTTTATCTGAAAAAATTAAAAACACAATTACGATTATTATTTTATAAACTATATTATATAAAATGGGGACATAATAAAACACCACTACAAATAAACATAGGAAAATATTTGGCTACTCTAAAAATCTAAAGTCATGGCTTTCCTAGGAAAAGACCCATCCATCCATATTAATTTTGTCCGAAGGCAGGTCCTTCACTGCAATCATAGCATTTTCATGCTATGCTTGCAACTTTACTAGGGAATTGTAGGTTGGTAGCTTCCCGTTGCTTTCCACAGAAAAGACCCAGTTCGGAGTAGAATTGTTATTAATAAAATATTAGAACAAACTAACACATTTAACTATCTCGGATTCGAAGTTACATATGAAGAGGTAAAATATTTTCGTCAAAAAGTTATAAAATTTAATAGAGTAACAGCAATTATAAATAATATTTTCAAGCCAAATACAGTACTGCAACACACACGAAGTAGAATTTACAAAACACTGGCCAGACCCATATTATGTTACGGTAGTGAGGCCTGGAAAATTCGCAGTGTAGATGAACAAAGACTAACTGCGGCAGAAATGAAATTTATGAGACGTACTGCAGGTTACTCAAGAACAGACCATAAAAGGAATTCTGAGATTCTCAAAGAATTTAAACAGAATCAGTCATGGAATATGTACAAAAATACAGAAACAACTGGAAATCTCACGTAAGAAGAATGAGCAGAACAAGAATACCACGCCAAATCTTAAATTACCAGCCACCAGGCAAGAGATCTTTGGGCAGACCCTTCAAACGTTGGATTGAGACCGTAACAGACTACTAGGTCTATCACATGAAAGGAAGAAGAAGAAGAAGAAGAAGATGTCACCGTACCACCAGTGGATATTCGACAAGTGACTTTTTAACGTCGTGTTGACAAATGTGATAACACATGTTCCCGCTTGACCCAATTGCAAACACATTGCTCACATATAAGAGGATTCTATCCCAAGTGCCCATCTTCTTATTTGTGAAGTGGGGAGAAGTGAGCGGGACGCGGCGCGGATGGCACGTTGCGAGGGTTACTTCTCTGTAGTTTAAATGAGAGATTTGGCGCTGGATTTTAGTGTCTTTCAGTTAAAAGCGACAGATAATTTTTGGACTCAGATTTGGTACATCACAACACTTCTCAGGGAGAAAATTCAAGGTAGATTACGGCATGCAATGGTTGACGGTTCCTTGTTAGATTTCTCATAATTAATGTCACGAGTGATTTCCAAATTATCGATAAATTCACGACTCACGAAGTGAGAAGTGAATTCATCTAGAGAATTTGGAAATCAAGAGTGGCATTTGTTAGGACTATTTAACGAATAAAATTATGCTGTTTACTCACAAATCATTGTTTAACTATAGTTATTTTAAAATATTTATGTATTTAATGTAAACGGCGATGTTTGAAAACAAATCAGAAATGTGAGGTTATGTTCATTCACTGAAACTAGATAATATTATTTATTGCCACATAAGATCGCAATATTGTAAGAATGTACCCAAGTGGAGAAACAATGAAACACATCAAACTATATATCATAATCAACATTACGGGTTATTCATTTATTTTTATAGTAAACAACTCAGTAAAATCAAGGAATCTGTTCATTATTTGCTATATTCAATGTAATTGTTGGAGAAAAATAATGTTCTGTCCTGTTCAGAACATTAAAAAGGAGGAGCTTTCTTTATCACAAAAGCAGGAGCTGATAAAGATAAATCGATAAAGAGCGAGGTGAAACACGACTGTCATTGGTTGTAAAACAAAATTCATTGAAACGTGATTGGTCATTGACTAGCATTTGTGGCATGAGTTAAATAGTCATAAGTAATGTCACGAGTACTTTCTTGTGAATTATTTTTTTCCTGGGATTTGATGTGTTTTTTTGGGGAGTTCTAAGATTGCAGTTCCAGAATAAATAATGTATATCTATAGCCTACAACAGTTCAGATGTAAACCGCTTATGGCTATATTCACAGGAATCCTGCACATAACCAGGAAATGGAGCCGACAACTATCTGCACTCGGGCGTGTCAGTTCGAAGATTTTCTTTATCAGAACGGAATGACAGGAATGAAAAGAATTGGAAAATAACATTGAGATGGCGAGAAAAAAAATGAAAGCCGAAGAATAGCTAGATGAATTTCGGATCCGCCATTTCTGCACGTCAAGCATCCATTGTCCCCAATATCGAAATCCTTACTTTAGAAACACCTATTCCCTTATCTTAAAGGATGTACCACAAAGAACTGAATCTCCAATTTAACATAAAAGTAAATTGTGTACCGAAAAAATGCATGATACGATCGAGCCGGAGAACCAAGGGACCGAATGATTATTGTCATTGCAATACAGTACAAGGAGTCACATAGTGTGGCGCAATCCCTCAATTAATCAAATTTTATTACTTCTCACAAAAATTAGCTATTCTGTTGTCATAAAGAGGCTGAGGAAACAGTTCCCCTCCCTATACATAATACATATTTCTATGATATAGCCGGGAATTGAACCTGGAACTCCTCATAAAATACCACTGTGAGATATTAACCGTTCCACCAGAGGCGGAATTTATTAAAAAATATTGAAAAACTGCTAATATTTAATTTCAGTCTAAAATGTACAATAATTATAGATGACAATATTAGAAAACTGGCATACTCCACTTCACTACCAATGCAATTTTCAATGGCCTACCCTTATCTCCATAGTAATTCTGCCCGAAGGCAGGTCCTTCACTGCAATCATAGCATTTTCATGCTATGCTTACAGCTTTACTAGGGAATTGTGTAGATGTGGTAGCTTCCCGTTGATTTCCACACCTGTGTAGGATGATGATTATGATGATAAGGATGTTGATGATGATGATGTCCATATGATTTCGGGGACCGTTTGGGCCTTAAAGTTTTCCTGATATTTGTCTTACAGGTGAGGAAAATCCCCGATAAAAACCTCACCCAGAAAAACTGCCCCGACCGGGGATCGAACCCGGGCCCGCTGCGTGACAAGGCAGCACGCTACCTCGAGACCACAGCGGTGGACGCCTACCCTTATATAAAAACTAAATAATTCTAATACTTGGCTTAATTGTTTATTTTTTATGTAGTTGTGATTTTATATATTGTTTTGTTTTTTATATCATTACTATTGATTTATTGATTCGGACTGTCGAAAGCTCGTACTACACGTCGCTGCCCGTTCGATCCAATTATAAATAATATCGTATACATTTTTTTAAAATCTAATAAAGTCCTGCTCCTGCTACACCTATTATTACTACTACACAGTATAACAGGACCTCACTGATCAACTTTAAGGACTGATAAGGTAGATCATACAGAGAAGGTAATTTGTGTTAAGAAATATAAACTCACCCAACAAGTCAGTTATGAGTTTATTATACTGCAGCCACTGATTCTCCGGCCTTGACGTTTTCACGACAGTGTTGCCGATATGGATATTCAGTGGGAGTGGCTGCTTTATGTATGCGATTAGCAGACATACAGCTGACAACATCTCAGCAATTTCAAACCTTACTAGCGCGCTATGGCTGCGTCGGCAAGAGCAGTGATTGGTTGTGGCAGACGTCTACTCTCACTACAACCATATCCTTATTAGCAGTAGAGGGCGAATTCTCCCTTTACCCCTCGTATAGCCTAAGCTTCAGAGCCGGAGGTATGACGGCACAGGTATAGTTTGTTGTGAGGGTATCCATGTCAATTATGAGTTTTTTGTGAGGGTATTCATGTCAATTATGAGTTTGTTGTGAGAGTATTCATGCCAATTATGAGATTGTTATGAGGGTATCCATGCCAATTATGGGTTTTTGCGAGGGTATCCATGTCAATTATGAGTTTGTTCTGAGGGTATCCATATCAATTATGATTTCGGGGACCGTTTGGGCCCTAACGTTTTCCTGATATTTGTCTTACAGGTGAGGAAAAACCCCGATAAAAACCTCACCCAGAAAAACTGCCCCGACCAGGTATCGAACGCGGGCCCGCTGCGTGACAAGGCAGCACGCTATGTCGAGACCACAGCGGTGGACATTTAGATTATATATGCCTAAAAATATACTATAATATTATAATAGGTAGACTATAAAATACTCAATAATAATAATAATAATAATAATAATAATAATAATAATAATAATAATAATAATAATAATGAGTTATGCCGTGCATTTTGCTGAGATAATTAATGTTTGAAAATCTTATCCGGAAAGCCCCTGGTTCTTACTTCTGGCTGGATTTTCCATTTTTATGAAGTCGTCACGACGAATTCTGGAACGAAGTTTCACTAACTTCATCTGCTTCACCATTAATTCCCATTTAATAAATCATTAAAATGAGAGAAAATACATGGGGAACAGGTAAATATAAACAAAATGTTGGATCCAATCATAAAAATTAGATGTGATATGAATTTATACTATTAATAGAGTCTGTAAATAAAAACATATAAATACTTACGTTTGACTGGGAAGCGGTCCAATTCTATGAAACCCCATCTGGAAACGTCAAGGGATACTTTCTGTCCAAACCAGTTGTACTTAGGTCCCAGGTAAATGCGGACGATGGCATTGGCGGAACGCTTTGAATTCACTGTAATCACGTACTTGAAAGGTTCGTGGTTCAGACGGCTTACAACGGCCTGTAAATTAAAGCATTAAATTAATGCCAACGTTACTTTCCTTGTATGGAGGAACATCAAGGAAGGCTAAAGTAAATTTTACAACATACAAAATGTTCAAAAACCTAACGTTTTATTTTAATTTAACGACGTTATTTAACACATAAGTTAAGTACAAACTATTTTGAAGTTTTACAAAGTATTGGCAGTTCCATCTCTTATCTATGGATGTGAAACCTGGACATTAACAAAGGCAGATAGTAAACAAATAAAGACTGCTGAAATGAAGATGTTGAGAGCAATAGCAGGATACCAAAGGACCGATAACAAGAAAAACGAAGATATAAGAACAGAAAACTTAATAGGCCTATATTTAATCTCTGTGAAAGAATAACATATTACCAAAATGCTTATCTTCAGCACGTATTACGAATGAATGAACAGCGCATACCAAGAAGAATGTATAATTATAAACCAAAAGGGAGAAGAACGTTGGAAAGACTACTGAAGAGATGGAAGGTCCAATTCGACCTATAATGAAATCGGAACAGGCCATTGGGCCTAATCCTTGTTGTTGTTGTTGTTGTTGATGATGATGATGATGATGAGTTAAGTACAATAGCAATTCAAGGTGGGGTTCAACATAACCAGGTACAGTAAAACTTGTTTAATACGGAATGTGAATAATGCGGAAATCTGTCCAATATGAACTAATTTATTGGTCTGGCGAAATAGTAGTAATTTTACGTGTATTTATTTTACATAAAACGGAATCTGCCCAACACGGAAACGGAAGGATATTTCTACACAATTCATGAACAAATAATTTATAAAGCGAAAAAACAGAGAGATAAATTAGTTTCCATTTCATTGAATTCCCGTTAGACAAAAAAATAAGGAATGATTCCTGCCACCGGGGGATGTAGAGATTCTATCTGCATCTGAAATTTTATATCGGCCTCACAGCACACCTGTTATGCGAAATACAGATACCTGTCTTACAAATAACCATTGCACTGTAAAATCTTAAATTAGTTTAAGTTCTTAGACCGATCTTTCACAGATAGCTTTCGGAATTTACGGAATAAAGATGGCTAAAACGTATGTATCATTGTCATTAAACGAAAAAGTGAAAGTGATTGAAGATAAATCTCCAAATTTCCGGACCGATGCTCCAAAGTCAAGATCTAACTGCTGCTAAGTCCCTAGGGAATAACGATTTCAAGGAATCTTCAGGTTGGGTGGACAGTTTTAAAAGACGACACAATGTAGTGGGGAATGAAATTTGCTGCGAATCAAAGGATGTGGACGAAAGCGTAGTTAGTGAGCGGAAACACCGAAACTGCATACTTTAATTTCAGTATACGCGCCCAAGAGACAATTTTAACACTGACGAAACGGGAATATTTTTTTCGCGCGTTACCGTCGAAGTCGCTCATACATACTATACTTCACCTTTCAACGGCAGCGGAACTACAATTAATTCAAGGTATATAAAAACATCATAAACGGTACTCTTTAATCTAAGATTATTAATAAGTTTTTGTTTTTCTATAATGCGGAATTTTGTCCAATGTGAAAAAAATTGTTCCCATGTGATTCCGCTTTGAGCAAGTTTTACTGTATTTACTTACGCAACTTAAGATATCCGAGTTTCCATTGTGAAGAATACGAGTAATATGTTTTTAATGCAATTTATTCCCATTAGTAAGAGATATTTGTAACACACCCTGGGAAATTACCATCGTGAAAGTATGTTAATGTAATGTGAAATTTACTAGTGGAAATATGTTTTTACGTTGTAACCGTCGGCCATTTTGAATTTCCACAGAAGAGGTAATTTTTATACGCATTTAAACACATTTAAAATGTAACGAACCTAAAAGCTAGCTTAACCTAATTCGGTGAACCCCTAATTCACTTACTCTAACCTAGGGTGAATCGCATGAAACGCTTTTTTTTTACGGTTAAATATGTATATGTATTGACATGAATAAGTTATTATCGACGGAGATGCTGTGTTATCGACAGAGCCGTGGGTTTATCGCTGGTTATTAGTGTAGTTATCGCAGGTTAAAATGTTATCGCATGTTATTAATGTGGTTATCGCTGCTTCATAGAATAACTGTGTTATTTTAAAATGTGAATTTTAAAAGTGTTGAGAATAACTGTTGTAACCAGAGTGGCCATGACAGGAAGTAGTCCCACTTTTTTTTCCATATTTACGAGTAAAATGAATTAAAGGTAATTAAATTCCGTGGTTAAATATTTTTAATACATCATTTTTAATTATTTATTGCATTTAAGTGATGTTTAAGTGGGTAATTAAATATCGTGCTAGTTCCACGACGCCCAATTCAAATCTTAAGATTAAAAGGGCGACATTTTTCCTAGTTACTGTTGTGGTCAAAATTCAAGAGTTTAACATTCAGTTTACTAGCAACTGTATGTTGAAATGATGAATAAAAATTTGACCGAACGTAATATTTTTAACTACCTGTTACAATTTAAACGTAATTAGTTAAATAACTTTTGGTTAAGCGTATATTAACAATGGTTGAATGAACTGTGTCTTTAGATAATACATTTCAGTTAAAAGAGGTTTTATTTATTTGAATTGTGGATTTTTATCTCATAGGTGTTATAAGAGGGGCACAATGTATTTGGTACAGACGATAGAATGGTTTAGTGAAGAGAAGACAGGCGTTCCTCGGTTTACTTCAATTTGTGTAATCGTTCAGAGTCCTAAAGAGCGAAGAGATGGTAGAATGGCATGGCTTCACGCAACTGATTGGAAATCAATGCACAGCTAATTCCGTCAGATCCTTCACGCCACATTGAGTTCGGTATAGTCTGCGCCTTCTTAAAATAAAATTCTTTCCCTTCTTCTATTATCTTCTATTGTTTGTTAATCAATGTCACCAAGTTTTGTCATTTTGACATTTCTGATATCCTCTTCTGGCACATCTGAGGTTGGAGCGCCTCGAAGGCTGAGTTATGCTGCCCCGATGATATATGATAGGTGATGATGATGATGTGCCAGGAGAGGTCTTAATTCTCAACTTAATCTGGTGAGAAGAATATGACAATGATGATAATTACGGCTAGATGATGTCCGGAGACCGTTTGGGCCTTGACGTTTCCTGACATTTGACTTATAGATGAGGTAAACCCCGAAAATGAAAAATTTCACCCAGGATACTTGGCCCGACCAAGGATCGAACTCGGGCTCGCTGAGTAACAAGGCTGCACGCTATCTCGAGATCACAGCGATGAACCTAACTTGTAACATAATTTTTATCGTAATATACAATGTTCCTGGAACTGTAAAATCATACTGAATTGTACAACACAATATATTATTTAAATATTTAATGTAAATGAAAACTATAAATGTTTGAATAGCCTGATGAACGTAGAAAATAATACAAACCTAATTCAAATTAAAATAAACCCTTTAAATAAGCAAAAATAAATTATTCGTTTTTAATACATTAAATTTAGTGTTATTTACTTAAGAGACAGCTGTTTATGAAAATGCAGGTGAATAAATGACCAAGGACTAGTACAAAAGTTGTCATCCTGTTAACAATAATAGGTACAGGTCCGGAATTAAATTGTCCAAAGAGATTAAATGTAGAATGTCATTTTAAAAGACAAATGAAATTTAAAAAATGTTATTTAAGGGATTAAAACTTTTAATAATGAACAACGATGTCCACCGCTGTGGTCTCAAGGTAGCGTCACTGCGTCATATTCAGCGGGCCAGGATTCGATCTCCCATTGGGACACGTTTCCTGGGTGATGGTATTTTTTTCGTGGTTTTTCTTCGGCCATAAAACAAACGTCAGGAAACTTAAAGGCCAAAACAGTCTGGGAACATCAGCTGGCACCATATTGATCATTATAAATGCCTAAATATTTTTAATACGCCTAAATGACAGAAGAACTTTACATTCACATACCTTACAATTCCAAATTCTGCACACATATTTACCAAGTTATTTAACAACACGTTTTCAAAATTTATCGGCTCATCACAATTTAGGAACAAGATCACAAGACTCTTCTTTACTTTTGATACCACAGCACAGGACCTGTCTATACTCTGAATCTTAAACAATATCTATGACTAGAGCATGGAACGCACTTCCCAGTCATGTCAGGGACTGTCAATCGCTATCATTAGGCCTATTTAAATCCAAATTAACCGATATCTTAAGTTCGACACACAATGAAAACATTAACTGCATAACAATCATATAGAGCATTCCATTAATAATCATCTAGGAAGCTATTTACTTTATTTTATATCATTTTAATTTTATTACATTCTATGTTTTTGTTAGTATTAGCTAGTATTAGATCACATCATCATTGTATTTTGTTTAGTCTGTATTTTAATATCTTAAAATTGTAATATGTATGTAATTTTTGTATAATTCTACTATTCGCTGGTTGAGTGGAAGAGAAGGCCTTATGGCCTAAACTCTGCCAGCTAAAATAAAGCATTATTATTATTATTATTATTATTATTATTATTATTATTATTATTATTATATTCGCCATGTTTGTATGGATATGTGTGTGAATGGTGTGATTCGTCTTAATGTTGTGTTGTCTCGGAAGAGGCCCTGACATTGAGCCGACTACTCATTCGGGGAAGCCCTCCAAGTGCTGTGTGATCAAAAAGGTATGTATGTGATACATAGTTTAAAATCCCTATACCGAAAGGTTGTGCCACTCTATGGCCCGGGTGGCGGGTAAAACTACCTGTAAAGGTGAGAGGTTAAACTGCGCTAATGGAATGGGCTAAAGAATATTAACAAAATTAAAATAACTTAAATATTTAGAAGGCCATGATTATAGGAATGAAACCAAGGAAGATAAACGTGAGGATTAAAGACGAGGCCATTGAGCAAGTGTAGGCCTACTATCAGCAATAACAAGTCTTTACATTATAACAGTGTGACAATGTGACTAGCTTCTTAGGATCTATATGAAATATGCCTTATATTTTTACATTTGGGGTTTCTTTCTTCCCGAACAACGGTCGGGAAGTAAAGCAGATATCAATGAAAAATAAACTTTTAACGAGAAGAGAAACATTTTCTGCGGACCTTTGGCAAAATAATTACGGAAGAGGCTAGTTAAGTGTTTTGTGTGGAGTGTAGCATTGTATGGTGCAGAGAATTGGACATTACGGCGGAATGAGAAAGAGCGACTGGAAGCTTTTGAGATGTGGATATGGAGAAGGATGGAACGTATAAAATGGACAGACAAAATAAAAAAAAGGATGTGCTAGGCAGAGTGGGCGAAGGAAGAACAATGCTGGAACTCATAAAGAAGAGGAAAAGAAAATGGATTGAACACTGGCTAAGAAGGAACTGCCTGCTGACGGATGCCCTACAAGGAATGGTCAACGGAAAGAAAGTTAGAGAAAGAAAAAGACATCAGATGATAGACAATATTAAAATAAATTGATTGCATGCGGATACAAAAAGGAAAGCTGAGTTAAGGAAAGAGTGGACAATGCTGAATTTGTAGTGAAAGACCTGCTCTTGGGCAGAATACTATGTATATATATTATTTTATTTTATTTATTGTGTAATGCTATTCAGATAGCACGGTGTTCTGTGTTTAAATTGGGGAGTGAGATTCGACAAGATGTTAGTGATAGTGGATTGGTCAATATTCAGTGTTTAGTGCATGGACAAAATAGTATGCAAATTACGTCACAGGCAAATAGTCTCAGTGACTGAAAGTAATTAATATCATCTTAATTTCTGTCTTCCATCCTTTTTCCTACCTAAGAGTATTCCAAATTCCTTCTTGCTGTTCATTTCTCCTCCATCATATCCTCTCATTTCCATATACTTTTCTGGTATCTCCAACCAGGACTGAAAGCCTATAAACTCTCTCAATTCGTGGTTCGTTCTAATTATTAATTTATTCTATACTGTACTGTTCCATTCATATATATATATATATATATATATTAGCGGAGCCGGTAGACGTTGTCCTACCCGAACATTAAATTCTCGTGTCATGGCCGGACGATAAAAATAAGTTACTTTTTTCCATAAAATTCACTAAGACATAATTAGGTATTATTAAATACGTTAGGAAGAAAACTCCTCGCTGACATCTGTTGTAGCTGAATAAGCGTGTATTAAGACGTCAGATTGTTTTCGCGCGGAATATGTCGATAATGCAGATGACTACTCATCTGACATATAACAAATTCTTATAACGCGATCGCAGTGTCACCTACTGAGTCAAATTGTGAATCTAAACCATCCAGGGACCAGCTCAAACACACATACACAATTTCATCAAAACCGCCCAATCGTTTAGGAATTTTTAAATTTCGGATTTCAAGTAAACCTCCACTTCTAATTGTGGGATTTCGCTCAGTTTTAGATAATACCTACCTCGGTTTATTTTAATAATACATATTGAGTTTCGTTGTGAAACATCGAAAAATGTGACCGCTAGAGCAATTTTTAAATTTTCACTTCAGGTGAACTTTTACACCTAATGTTTTTTTCAGAGGGTCCGATTGTGAATCCAAACCATCGAGGAACCCAATCAGACGAATTCAAAAAATCATCAAATTCGGTCCAGTCGTTTAGGAGTTCAGTGACAAACACACGCACAGAATTATATATATAAAGATAAGGATATCACCCTTAAAACATGTTATATATTCTTTTGTTCACATTAAACCAGAACAATTTAATTCGTGAGAATATTCCGTAAAGCTATGTTTTAGAAGAGATAAAGTTCACAGTGTGACGAGAGAGATAAATAGAGAAAAATCCAGATAAATATTATCATCCTCACACACACACACACACACACATATATGTAAAGTAACATCTCTTGTTGGACGTGAGGAGCAAACTGAAATAGTCACATGGGGATGTGAGTTTGAATTCAAATAACCACCAGAGTACGTTCTCATTCCATTCCCCTCTAAGCTCATATTACTTCATACAAATTCTGTGACAGAGATCTATATTGTAAAGTGTCAAAGGAGTTGGTTTAAATTGAGACTCTTATTCGAGAGGTCTTGGCTTCAAACTTAAGAGACGATCAACTTGATTTTTTCAGATTTTCTTCAGACATTAAGACACATTTCATTACCAGGATTAATTACCGTAACTCATCATTTTACAATATCATCATAGTTAAATAAGTTGGAAATTAATAGGAGAGGAGGAAGAGAACGACCTGCTACTACTTGGATACAGAATATGTATTTATTTATTTATTTATATTTTCTCAAAATATCCATAGAAAAAACTAAGGTAATGGCATTCCAAGGGAAAAATCAAATCAGATCGAAAATAGTAATAGGAAACAAAATCATAGAACAGGTGAACCATCTCAATTAGGCTATATAGGATGTGACAATTCATTTAATTATGATAATGATATAAATAATAAAACAGCAAAATTCCAGGGAATATGTGGTACGATAAAACGATCACTAAATAACAAAACAACAAGAGAGACCCAATTGAAATTTTATAAAATGTTGGCAGTACCGGTACTGCTCTATGGATCAGAAGCCTGGATACAAAAAAAAAAACAAGTAGGATAACGGCGGCAGAAATGAAATTTTTGAGATCTGTTAAAGGGTGCACTAAGGAAGACAGAATCAAGAACACAGAAATAAGACAGGAACTTGAAATATTTCCAATAACTGATTAAATAGATACATATAGACAAAAATGGAAGCAACACATAGACAGAATGAATGAAGATAGATATCCAAAACAAATAACAAAATACAAACCTAAAGGCACCCGAGATGTGGGCAGACCTAGAAAGAGATGGGCTGAAGTCGGAACGGGTCAACAGACCTAATCCATGAATGCAGATGATGATGATGATGATTTATTTATATTTATTTAGCCTGGTGGAGTTAAGGCAATGTGGCCTTCTCTTCCACTCACCAGGACAAACATATATTACATCAGGATATAACAATTTCATTTAACTCTCTATCTATCTTCGGGTTTTTACAGCTGCTGCCGTCTTCCCGTGCCAAACCTCCAAAGCTTACGGTCTTGGGCATCTTCGATGCTGAGCCCTCTAGCTTGCATTACTGTCTTCATGTTTTCCTTCCATGTTAACTTTGGTCTCCCTCTTTTCTTCTTTCTGTTCGGATGCCATTCATATAGTTGCTACGGCCATCGCTCATCTTCCATTCTTAAAACATGTCCTAACCACTTTAATTCCTTCTCCTCAATTCTTTCAATTATGCTTTCTTCTGCTTCCATTATGTTTCTAATTTCCTTATTTGTGACATGTTCTAATTTAGACTTTCTGGCACTTCTGCGTAAATAATCCATTTCTAGAGCTATTAGTCTATTCTTGTAGTACTTATTGATTGTCCATACCTCACTTCCATACATTGCACTTAACTCTAATATTAAATACTAGATAAAAATTTTATCAATAAGGTAATATCTATTATATTACGATCTATAATGTAACCAGTTAATGTTTAGTTAAAATTAAGTCTAAAACTAATAATAAAATATATACAAGCAAGACATATTAAATTGTTCCTGTCTATTGTATATAAAACACAAAGAAATATAATGGGATATAGAAAACTAATTTTACGATTATAAAATATTTAAAAGAAAACAAATGAAAATATTTGTTAAGCTTAACATTATTTTCATAAATCATTAAATTTATTAATTGTAAAATGAATACTATCAGTGAGGTGTATAAGTTAGTTTGTTATTAAATATTTCTTTAGTTTGTTTTTTAAGGATGTTGTAGTTTGACAGTCTCTGACATAGGGCGGAAGGGAATTCCATGTTTTGGCAAGTGAGACCGTAAAAGATAATGAATAATATGTATATATCAATGGAAAAATTTGGCGTAGTGAAGGATGATGTACAAGATAGAGACAAATGGCGTAACATCATAAACTGTGATAATTCTGAAAAGTAATATTTAATTTTGTGTATTTTAGATGTCAACATTGTAACTTATTTTATATTTTGATTGTTCGACTGGCGACAAACCTCTCTATTGAGGCGAATTCTCACATTAGTAATAATAAAAATAAATCAGTGTCAATCTACATAAAATAGTTCAAAACATAACAATGTAAACTCACAGCTTACTAGATACAAATATTTTACATGTGATATTACTTTAGAAGTTAAATTTTGGGCAGACGAAGTTAGGAGAGAACTCCAAAAGATTGGGATGGGCTGGATATGGGAAAAAGGGACTGAAAATCGCAAGAACGTGTGGAGAAAAATAAGGAGGAGGTACTTAGATATAAACCAACAAGATACTTTCGCCGAATGTACAGGAAAACGCTCACTGTGTTTACAAAGAGATCTAAAACACGTCTGGGGAAAAGAATCGTATATACTCAACCTAGGATTTAAAGAGAGATCAGGGCTTCCTTGGATTAGGCTAGGGGCATGGAAATTTCAAAAAATTAGCGACGATCACGATATGCGAATATGTCAAATGTGCGGGAAATTTGAAGATGAGATACATATATTAGGACAATGTAATGATTTAGAATATTGGAGACATCAGTTATTACCGGAAAGATTTCTAAATTCAAATCGGGAAAGATTGGCATGCTACGAGTTATTGGTAAATCCAGAAAACTGGATAAACTTGGGTAAATTTCTGGACAAAACGCGGAAAATAAGAACAACACTCATTCATGAATAAATACATGTTATCAAAATGCAATAACATTAATTCTTAATAATTATATATAAATTAATTAATGTATAATGTTATTGTGTTATTATTTAATTGTAATATTACTGTGTTTTCTTATGTAATTGTAATGTAATGTTTTTTTTAGTGTATAATGAATGCTATTGTGCTATTATTTAATTGTAATATTACTGTGTTTTCTTTATGTAATTGTAATGTTATTGCTTTTTTTCACACTAGTAGCAATTATTACCTTATTGTAACGGGCTGTCAACAGCACGTACGGCTTACTGCCCGTGCGACCCATATTTGTAAATAATATTGTAAATATCTTACTTTTTGTCTAATAAAGTCCTACTACTACTACTACTTTAGAAGTTTAAGCTTTTTTTATTTTCTTTTTAAGAGGGACTAGGTGTTAATTGTATTGGAATATACCGCTCAAGAGAATATGTTAAATGTATCTAAAGCTAAAAATGCCCCAAAAATTTTAGTTTAAGTTGTCAGATTAAGATTGAAACCAATGATATTCAGATTCATTTTCGGTTACATCCTCCCTTTTTTTTTCGACACTGAAACAGAAGGATGTGCAGAGACTTAGATCTGCTGAAATGAGATACCCTCGGAGGACTGTAGGATACACACTATTACATAAAAAATGAAGACATCTTAGAAGAATTACACATGGAACCTTTAGAAAACAACATTTCTTATTACACTGGGCAACATTATTTTTGTCTCATGAGTACCAATAGGTGTACTTAATGCAGTTTTTTATCGTGTTTTCAAATATGTATTCGGAATTTCTCCACCACCCACAGTTTTTTTTTTCAATTTAAATTAATGGATTTAAATAATTATTTTATATAAACTTTTCGTCCATTTATCCATTGTAAAATAAAACGGGGGACACATTCATCAGGAGATTTCAGCTATGGAAAAGAGATACTATCAAGGCAAATGGAATCCTAATATGCCGGCCGATTATTGTTGGACCATCATGAGGGATGCTCCACAGGCGAAATATAGCAGAAAATCGTCATTTCTTACTTTCTAGGTGAGTCCGAATGTTCGAATATTGTGTAGTTACGAATGTAGAAAATATTAAAGTGTTTGAAATTATAAATGGCTGTCTCTCGGAAACCTTGCGTGAAGGAGAAACCCCGATATATTTGAATTCAGGAGAAAAAATACTATCAGAATCACATATTTTTCTTTCTGAGACAAAAAAAAAACATATTTTTTGTTGCTCAGTGATATAAGTCAAGATGGATGCAACATGTTCATCGAATGGAAGATCACGGGATACCCAAACAAATGTT
This sequence comes from Diploptera punctata, assembly GCA_030220185.1. Lineage (NCBI taxonomy): Eukaryota > Metazoa > Arthropoda > Insecta > Blattodea > Blaberidae > Diploptera > Diploptera punctata. The sequence goes on along the minus strand of JASPKZ010010655.1, from coordinate 5,884,206 downwards.
AAGTTATCAACCTGCAGGAAGAAGACCAGGACTTCCACGCAAAAGACTTTTCGATGGTGTCTCTATTGAGGCCGAAACAGGTCAACGAATTACCTAAATTGTGAATGTACTATGATGATGATGATTATTATTTTTGGTAACACAAAACTGTTATCAGTCATCAAATCTTTAATCAACATGTATTCCAATATAAATGAAAATGAAATCTACTAAACAGATTAGGGATGTGGAAATATTATTTAGGGATTCAATAATTGCCATATATTACATATTAATGGATTAAATGAAAGTAACCCATACCGCTATTTATTTGTGCTGGGCTTAAGGCCTGGAGGAGGGGTCACAACTTCCATTTGACCCTATTCTGCCCTCAGTTGACACATTACATAATGTAAATATGGGTAATGCAATGAACTTAAATAAGGTTGTCGTGTTAATGTCTTAAAAATCCCCAAACCCATCTCTAATAATCCAGTATGCATCTCCTAAACTAATCAAAATCAATCCTGTCTTAACTCCATCGGGTAAAATAAATAAATGAATAAAAATAAATAATAAATTTACTATTAAAATTAAGACTAAAACTAATAATAAAATGTATACAAGCAAGATATATTAAATTGTCCCTGTCTAAGGTAAGTAAAAAACAAAGAAAAATAATGAGATATAGAAAACTAATTTTACGATTATAAAATATTTAAAACAAAACAAATTAAAATATTTGTTAATCTGAATATTATTTTCATAAATCATTAAATTTATTAATTGTTAATGAATACTATCAGTGAGGTGTATAAGTTAGTTTGTTATTAAATAATTCTTTAGTTTATTTTTGAAGGATGTTATAGCCTTCACCTGGAATTTATAGAAGAGAAAAAATAAGGAACAGTGTAATTAAAAAAAAAGATATATCTTCAAACTTCAATTGTGAATTTCATAAAAAAAACAAACAATTAAAATGATATGGTCATTTAAAAAGAATGACAGAAGAGAGATTCCCAAGAAGAATACCAGAATGGATGTCAGTTGGTAGAAGAAGAAGAGGACGGCCTAAAATAACGTTGATTGTTGGTGCTTTGAGCAGAATGAGTGGAAAGGATTGGAAAATGGAGATGGTGGAGAATTACAGTAGATTAATTGGGCACAGGAAGATTTTGTGAAACATTGTGAAACCAGATATTAAAAGATTTCGGACTATGTGGAAGTGGTCAATGACTGGTGTTTCTTCCGGATGTTTCTCCCACGACTACGGAGTGCATCTTCAGTGGCGAGTATTTCTAGGTAGTGTTCCCTGATTGCAGACCCTCTGCAGTCAAGGGAGAGACGTCTGGAAGAAACACCAGTCATGGACCACGGCCACAGAGCCGGGAATCTCTTAATTTCAAGATTACCGGCCGTGAAAGCCTGCATTCAACCATTGTGAAAACTGATATATATATATATATATATATATATATATATATACATCTTCTTCTTCTTCTTTCTTCCAAGTATTAGACCAAGGCCTGTTACGATCCTATAGAAAATTTCCCTCCAGCGTTTCATAGGACGGCCCATGAATGGATTAACGAGATTCCCTCTGTCCCTATCTACTATGTCCTCTTGGTATATAATTATAAACAGCTTTGGGAATCCGATTTGAACTCATTCTTTCAAGATGGTGCTTCCAATTTAGTTGGTACTGTTTAATATATTCCAATATTAGCATAGTCTTCAATTCTTTTAAGATATCGGTGTTCCTTTTCCGATCCCATCTGGTGTAACCCACTGTTCTGCTCATGAATCTCATTTCACAAGCCGTTATTCTGCTTTCATGTTGTCTTTTTAGTGTCCATGCTTCACTACCATAGGTCAACACTGATCCAGCCAAAGTGTTATATAAACGTAATCTGGTGTATTTTTCTTTGTACAAGGGATGGTTTCATAACTTGATTAATAATTCCCAAACTTATATACATATATATATATATATATTGCAGACTGGGTTAATTAAGAAATATTGATTGACTTACCTTTATATCGACCATTTCTTTGTAAGTTGATGTATCCACAGCATTTCCAAGGTCAATGTGAGATTCGTCGAAATATGTGATGAGTTGGTTGGGAGTACTAGCCTTGCATGTCCCTAACACCTTCACTGCCTCCACCCGCACTCCTGGGAATTCCAGCTCGGATAAGTCATATGGAGGCAAGAGATCCTTGTGTAGCTTGAACAAGTTGTCCACGTGTTTATGCAACCTGCAATACAATTCATAAAATTAATAAATCCACAGCACAAGAGATAACACCGACAAAAACAGTTGCTATCACAGTAATTATGCAATTCCTTAAGCCTATTTTCTGTTTTCTTAACCGAATTTCGCTATTTCGTAATTAAAATAACAATTCAAATGTCCGCTCATAGGTACTATATTAGAATTTTAATCAGATGCGCTAAACGTAACACCAAAAAGGCGGCCAAATTACATAATCACTAACACTATATAATTAAATAAAATTATATTATAAATAAAGTTTAAAGAAACATGTTTATGCAATGTTCAACTAAGATTTCAATAACACGGAGCCCCATTCCACACTGGAGCATGTATGTTCGGAATTCCCTTACAGAAATCTTTCCAGATCGCTGGATTGGTCGCGACGGTCCAATATGGTGGCCACTATTTTCGCCAGATATCACTTCACTGGACTTCTTACTCTGGGCTATATAAAAGGCTGTGTGTTTGCGACTCCAGTACAATATATTCAATATTTATGAACCCATGCCTTATTCATAAACTTAATCTAATGAGGTTATTATTACAGTGATGAATATGATGGCTAGATGTTGTTCGGGGACCGTTTAGGCCTTAACGTTTCCTGACATTTGTCTTATAGGTGAGGGAAAATCCCTAAAAAAGTCATCACCCAGAAATCTTGTCCCGACCAGGGCTCGCTGCCTGACAAGGCAGTACGCTATCTCGAGACCACAGTAGTGGAGTTCACTAGAAATATAAAAAGTAGAATTACCTGAAGAAGGCTGGATCGCGGGTGGCAGTTTCAAAGTGTTCCATGACTCCTGGTGGTACACCATAACGTTGTTTAGGATCCGTCACTTTGGACAATAACACATGTCCGTCATTGTGCAATTGACCATAGTACACAGGATTGACGCTATGAGTTGATGATTCAACCACTTCTCCTAGACAATTGATTCCATACGTGCTGTTCAAACTAACCAATCGACCATCAGCCTGAAATAAACAATTAATCATTTTTTACTCTTGTCCGTCCAAAATAAGTCCAGATCTAAATATAAATGAACATGTAGGTCCTATTGCAACTAAAGAGAAAAATGTCTGCCTTAACTGGAATTTGAACCGAAGATCTCCCGCTTTACGGGATGATGCTTCAACTACTTAGGCAATTGCAGTTGCTGCCGAAGAGATTTCTCAGGTCGGATCGTAGGCGAATGGCGTGTTGTGATTCTTTAGGGCGGGTCGAGAGTGAAGTGAAAACATGCACATTTTTGATCACAGTAAGGAAATCGAGGGATAGCAAAATAGGAGATAAATGAGCAAATATGTATTATATAATAAATATTCTTAACTTAATAGACGTTTAGTGCATTTGCTGTCTGCGGGGGTGGAAGTGGTATGCGCGTGTTTGGCGTGGGTTCTTTTTTTATTGCTGTACAAGGTGAAAGAATTTTTATATTTTTTATACCTGTACACACGGTCTTTTTATATATGAGTGCAGATGTGTTATATTGTGTAAGTATTGTATACATAAACTTACATATATTCATTTTTATGTGTGAGTTAGGGTGTAGTTATGTATGTATTCGTTTATAGTGTATATTCGTATGTTTTTTTTCTTTATTCATGGAACAAAATCTGCACATAGGCTAAAGAGGCTCGTGAGCAATGTAAATGAAAATGTATTTCTTTTCAGTGCCAATCAACCAACTTTGGGATGCAATGGTTGATATTGGTATCGATTTACCAACGATTTCACTTGTCCGACGGTTGTACCAGCAGTGTCAGGCTTCGGTTAAAGTGGGTAAGATGATGTCCTCTCCATTTAGAACTACTAAAGGCCTGCGACAGGGCTGTAGTATGTCCCCTACTCTGTTCAAAATACGCATCCAGCATATATTGGAGCAGTGGAATCGATATTGTGGAGGCATGGGAGTACCAGTCCAAGGTGGCACAATATATTCCTTATTATTTGCAGACGATCAAGTGTTGATAGCTCAGACTCGTGAGGATGTGAAATACATGATGAGAAAACTTCTAAATGCTTTTGAAATAGGAGGATTAAGAGTAAACATGGAAAAAACTGAATATCTTGTAGTAGGAGGAAGTGGACAGGATATATCCCTATCCCAAGGAATTATTAGAGCTGTTAAAAAATTTAAATATTTGGGATCACTTATTGATGAATCAGGGAGTTGTAAAGCTGAAGTAGATAGTACAAGCACGAAGAGCCATAAAAATGTTGAATGGAGTACTGTGGAGTAGGACCATGTCAAACCACACGAAGAAGAGAATTTTGAAGTCTGTTGTGGAAAGCATAATGACTTATGGTGCTGAGGGATGGACATTGGTAGAGGGACAAAAGAAACTAAGATCTTGGCAGTGGAGATGGATGGAATAAGACGCAATGCCAGGGTGTCCAGGTTGGAAAGAAGAAGAAATGAAGAAGTGAGGCAGATGATGGATACGGAGGAGACAATGGTGGAAAGGATCGAAAGACGAGCTCTTCAGTGGTATGGCCATGTCAGGAGAATGGAGGATGGCCCAAAACTCTTTTGGAATGGTCACCTTCTGGTAGAAGGAAACGGGGCAGGCCAAGAACAACTTGGAGAGGAGAGATCCATAGATTGATGAACGACCGAGGTCTGGAGGAGGATGAATGGCGTGATCGGCAAGAATGGCGAATGGGAATACAGGGTAACCGCTGAAAAGTGGAGAGGCCGTCAAAAGTAAGTAAGAGAAAAAGAATAAATAAATCCCATTAGGCCTACTACTAAAATAAATTTTCATTACTTACTATCTTCCTATTGTAGCGGATAGTATATGTGCCCAGGCGCGTACTGAACGTCCCATCAGTATGGAAGTCCATGAGAGTATATCCTAGCGTTGCTCTAAATAATCTCATTTTACTAGCCGTTGTTTTGCTGATATCAGTGTTATTCATGACCCATACTTCCGTTCCGTAACATAATACACGTTTAGCTAAGGTTGTATATAAACGTATTCTTGTGTGTCGCTGTACCAGGGAAGGCTTCACGATTTTGTTAATTATTCCTATTGTTTAATTGTATTTAAAAATTTTAGAAGTTTGTCTGTTTCAAAAACAAACGTTAAATTACACTGGTCAACATGATTTTTGTCTCATAAGTGCCAATAGTTGTACTTATTGCAGTTTTTAATCGTGTTTTCAAATATGTATTCGGAATTTCTCCATCACCCATAGTTTTTTATTTCAATTTCAATTAATGGATTTAAATAATTATTTTTTTAATATTTTTTTTTTCGTTCATTTGTCCATTGCAAAATAAAACGGGGAACACTTTCACTCAGAAGATTTCAGCTAAGGAAAAGAGATACCAAGGCAAATTAAATCCTAATATGTTGGCCGATTATTGTTGGACCATCAAGAGGGATGCTCCACAGGCGAAATATAGCAGAAAATCATCAATTCTTACTTTCTAAGTGAGTTCGAATGTTCGAATATTGTGTAGTTACGAATGCAGAAAATATTAAAGTGTTTGTAATTATAAATTGCTGCTTCTCGGAAACCTTGAGTGATGGAGAAAAACCGGTATCATATTTGAATTCAGGAGAAACAATACTATCAGAATCACATATTTTTATTTCTGAGACAAAAAAAAAGTTTATTTTTTGTTGCTCAGTGTTATTTAAATAGCATCATTAAATGCGCCCTTTTGGAATATTTTAGATTATATGAAACTGATAACGTCACTATATGCAAAATAATAGCATAATTATAGTATTTTTTTTATTTAGTACAAATCTCTAACTACAATTGACTAGCTGCCTAGAACAAGGTTTTAACCCTCATTTACCCCCAAAAGGATTACAATGAAAAAGTTTCTTAATTACAACTATTTTTCTATGAAAAATGTTTCTTCTTAAGCCATTTTCCTTCCATGTGCCGGGATTAAGGCGCTCCCCAATGGGAAACGTATAGACCAAGTTAATTTAATTACGCTCTGTTAAAAATATGTAGGAAATAACACTGTGGCATTCCCTCAGGGGGGAGGGGCACCCTGTAGCGTAGTGGTTAAGGCACTGAGCTACAAGCCGGAGGGTCGAGGGTTCAAGTCCCGTTGGGGTCAGGATTTTTAAACTGACCCAAACCCTCTGGCGGCACTATGGCCCTGGGGTCGACTCAGCCTCTAACGGCAATGAGTACCAGACGCTTGTTCTGGGGGTAAAGGCGGCCGTCACGCAGGGCTGACAACCCAGCTGACATAAAGTGCCGATTGTCTAGAAAAAGTGGGAGGTTTAACCTCCTACTACCCCAAGGGCCTCCGAGCCTGTTGTGGGATCACTTTACTTTTATCCCCTCAGGGGTCCTCATCTTGGGGATATGTGGATGGCGACCACAAGGTGCCCAGGCTGAGCAAAACATTTCTTCCACTTACTTGTGTTTTGCACTCTTTTAACTTTACTATCTAACCTCTCTTGGTTAACTCTTGTTTTATTCGACCCCGGCGCTATTGGGGCATCCGAGGGCTAGGGAGTCTTTCCTTTTTTCCATTTCTTCTTTCCTTTATTTCCTTTTCTTCTCCAGAAAAGCCTGACCAGAGGCTATAAGATGGCAGCCCCATCACTGGTCTTGCCTTCCTTTGGTCAGCAACCAATCGAAGGGACTATTATTATGCTTTCAAGTCTTATACGAGAATTTTCTGGAACGCTGGAGGGAAAATTTTCAATAGGATCGTAACAGGTCTTGGCCTAATACTTGGAAGGAAGAAGAAGAAGAAGAACACTGTGGAATTTATGTTAATTATCAATGAGTTGTGTATTTCTTGAAATATGAGGTGAGTCAAAATGTACAACTCATTAATACTTAATTACGCTTATTTACACACAGATATCAGCGAGTGAAAAGAGGTCGGCCTAGCGCTTCGATGATACATCTAGTGGGTAACTAAGGTATTACTGGATGGGAAACGGTAAGTAAATTTTCTACACATGCCTTTTTGTTCAGATTTGAGGTTTTTCTACGAGCCTTGAAATCTTCAGACGTGGGACCCACGGCTTAAAGTCCCTCCCGGAGAACTTGTTTCTTGGATTTTTCCATCCTAAAAATACTACTGAACACGGCCGGGTTTGAAAACGCGCCTCTCAGACCTAGAGGCTGGGAACATAATCACTAGCCCACCAATTTGAAAAAAATGCTTAAAATCTTATTCTGGTCGGCTATTCAATTCAATATCTTCTTCCTTCCAAGTATTAGGGCAAGGCCTGTTACGATCCTATAGAAAATTTTCCCTCCAGCGTTTCATAGGACGGCCCAGAGATCTTCGTCCTCTTGGTAAATAATTATAAACACTTTGGGGATCCGATTTGAACTCATTCTTTCATGATGGTGTTTCCAATTTAGTTGGTACTGTTTAATATATTCCAAAATTGGAGTAGTCTTAAATTCTTTTTAAGATATCGATGGTCCTTTTCCGATCCCATCTGGTGTAACACATTGTTCTACGCATGAATCTCATTTCAGAATCCATTATTCTGCTTTCGTGTTGTCTTTTTAGTGTCCATGCTTCACTACCATAGGTGAACACTGGTCTAGTGCTATTCAATACACATAATGTAAAATATGTAGAAACGAACCAAGGGAAACACAAATTAATATAAATTACACTAATATGCTTTATAACATCCAAATTTCATATTTCATATATAAAGTATATATTACGCAGAGAGCTAATGGTGTTTTTAAACATGGTCTGCAAGTTGATAGTATGACTAAAATGTGATTGCTATAGAGAGGGAGAGAGAATGCACAAAATCTGAAAATTAAGTTAAAAGCCAGTAACATTTTATACATCCACCATGTTATGAAAAGTAGACTACTTGTTCATCGTGAATCAAATTATAATGGCAGTTAGCCAAATAACATATTCAGTATGGTAATAAGAGCTTCATTGGTATATCATCAGTCAATTTTCCAGCAACACTTTCAGTCATGTAGTTATTTTTTAAAAACGATGTGTAACATTAGCAAATTATTCGCTGTGAAAGCATTGACAAAGTAACTGTAACAGAATATAAAATTAATGTGTATTGATCAATGCTAAAAGATAAGCGTAAATGAAGGACGCTGCATATCTACAAATCTAATGGAACCTAGTCTACTTAATGTAAATTAAACAACAGCTGGAATGAGAACAAGAAAACTGGAGGGCATGGGGGTGGATGGATAGGGACGAGTGGTGAAGGAAAATAAAACTTTAGGCAAATAAAGATGTGTAATTATTGAAAATATGTATGGCGTAGCCAATGTTGAGCCATTTATTAGGAGTTACTAGACCAAGTTCATTTAGATACCTTATTTGCCCAAAAATGCCATGAATGACATGTGGTCAACATTCCGACTCAACGAGACATCTAGCAGACAATTAAAATAATACCAGGATGTTGAGATCGGTACATTTTGATTAGAGGCATTTTTATTCAGGCTTAAGAATATATTATGAGCCTGAAAATCTTCAGAGTCGGCACCCACGGCTTAACGTCCCGGAGGACTTGCTCCTTGAATTTTTCTATCCTAAAAAAAAGATCCAACGACCTCGGCCCGGTTTGAACCCACGACGCTCGGGACCAGAGGCATGGAGCAAAACCACTCCACTGCGGCTGACTTATATAATATTACTGTATGTTTCGTAAATCACCGCAGCTAAAGTATGACACCCACCACGAACACGTATTTTGACTATTTAACTCAAGCCCCAAATGGGACTCAATGACATTACAATGATTTTTTATTTACAATCAATCACAGTTGTGTTTCACCTCGCTCTTTATCAGCTCCTGCTTTTATGATAAAGAAAGCTCCTCCTTTTTAATGTTCTGAACAGGTCAAAGCATTATTTTTCTCCAACAAATACATTGAATATAGCAAATAATGAAAATATTTCTTGATTTTACTGAGTTGTTTACTAAAAGAACAAATGAATAACCCGTAATGTCGATTATGATATATAGTTTGATGTGTTTCATTATTTCTCCACTTGGGTGCACACTTACAATATTGCGATCTTATTTGGCAATAAATAATATGATCAAGGTGCAGTGAATGAACATAACCTCGCATTTCTGATTTGTTTTCAAACATCGCCGTTTACATTAAATATATAAATATTTTAAAATAACTATAGTTAAACAATGATTTGTGAGTAAACAGCTTAATTTTATTCGTTAAATAGTCCTAACAAATGCCACTCTTGATTTCCAAATTCTCTAGATAAATTCACGACTCACTTCGCGAGTCGTGAATTTATCGATAATTTGGAAATCACTCGTGGCATTACTTATGATAATCTTTTTGTATCTATAATTAGTATCACGCAAATAATTGTTTTTACTGAAGATACAAAAAGAGGTAGTTGATAAGAGGAATTATTCTCCTCAATGCTGGTATGTTCATATGCCAGTCAAAGATTTAGCTAAACTCTTTACTAATCAACAATACAACATTGAACGATACAGTTATAAGGATGAAGAGAAATATTGGACTCACCGTCCTTACGAAGCCAGAAGAAACAGCATCCCTGATACGCCCCTCGTACAATTTCATATCCTGGACAGTGAGAAATGGAAGGTCTGCGAACTGCATGTTATCCGGCCTCATAGGGAACTCTTGTCCATTTTCATACGAAGCACCAGGAGCAAAACCTTCAACGATTGGGCTGTCCCATTCCAGGGGCTGCACCACGGGGAGATCGTTAGAAAGTCGTTCAGCGTCAAACCTTGCAACAGCTTGATGATGCATGTAGAAGAATAGTTCTCCTTTACGATCCTTGACTGCTCCATAGTCCTGCTTCCACCAGAATGGGAAGTCCATGTGCCAGTGTGCATGATGAGAGTTGAGCCCAATGTCCTCTCCAAAATATGCCACTCTCTGCTCCGGGTTGTTAACTGATCCGGTGAATTTCATGGGAATTACCGTTGGAGTCTGGAAACAAGCATTAATCATTATTGCAACTATTGTTTGACAGGATTAAATGCAAACACATCGTTCTAATTTCATCAAAATTAAAATGGGGAGTAACATTATGAGGTATTTTCAATTTATGAATGAGTTGGAGAAAATAGTTTTAATATCTCACCTCATAAAGTTGCGTGTTTTCACGATACCGGTTTCAAAAGTATTTTTTTACTTTCATCTTCAGTCAATGTCAAACTCCAACTCTTGAAACAGGTATCGTGAAAACACGCAACTTTATGAAGTGAGGTATTAAAAATATTTTCTCCAACTCATTCATACATTGTTCCAAATTTCATACTAATACAATTCCTCACTGGATATGGAAAATTTGGCCAGAGATTCAAAATGAGAGAGGATGCAAATTGTAATTCTGGAATTAGCAGCCAACGTGTTGAACATATTATATTTTATTGCCCTTTGTTCTGGAATGAAAAATTCGTAAACAACTGTCTTCTAGATAACACTGTCTATTTAAGAGAACTACCCATAACAGAAGTGCTTTTAACAGAAAATAACTATACATTTTTTAATGTATTTATAAATAATGTTCATAAAAACTGTAATTAGATAATATACATCCAAATGTTTCATGAAATATAACCCTAATACACCTTGGATGAAACAGGGTTTAAAATTTCGGATAATAAATAATAATATTGATAATAGCTATTATTTAACTGATAGTTGGTTTATATAAACTCCATATTTACCTATAAGATAAAGTATCCATAGGCAAAATTAATCTCTGTTCAAAATGTAATCTTTCTTTATACAAAATAACAATGCAAATGTATTAATTCTAAATTTTCTCATAGGTTTACAAAGTCCTAAAAATAACTCTCTCGAATATGATCGGTTAAGCATGGGTCGATGCCATTCATGATGGATGTGTAAATGAGTTTCTACTGAGTGATCTTTCATATTCTCTACGACATTCAGCAGCAAGCGGATTCGGTATTAGCGCTTAAAGTTGCCGGTGAACAGAATACGCTGCAGTCGCGCTCTATTGTCAGTCTTTCTCTTTATCCCTCTGTTACTGTCTTCTCTTTCTTCTGCCTTCAAGTCTAACTGTAGCGTGCGACTGCAGTGTACCCCGATTAACCGCTGTCGGCTGATCTGCTTGCAGTTCAGTGCTGTAGACAATGTCATAGGGCTCTGTACAAGCGGATCCACAGATATACTAAAAATACTTCTTAAAATTGTTAAAATGTTTATAATTTTATAACATATTAAATTATTTCTACTAGAATATACCACTGGCGTCACCATTCTTTAATCTAATTAAAACTTCGTCAGAATAATTTGTGCTAGACTTAGACAAATCCATAATTTAATTTAAATTTCATTGTGTGAAAAGGTATCAATGACAAGATAAGATAAAAAAAACTTAACAATGAAGGATCAAATATTAAGGGGAATAATTGCATAAAATTTTCAGCGAACATTCGTTACAGTGGTGTAGGCGCATATTATTATTGTATCCATCTCAAAGTGCAGCCTTTTACCATTATAGATTAAAGTACAAAATATGCTATGGATACAAATACGGAATATTTTGAAAGACTATGTACTATACATTAGCTCTTCATGTAAATTGACGACTGAATTGCAATTTACCACAACATCAATCAAAAGCAATAATAATATCAACAAACCATTAGTCCGGCTTATCCCCTATTATTCTTGATATGTAGCTACAATATCCTATCGCACAGTCCACGCCTGTTGTTTGCATACACAGTACAAACACCAACTCAATCAATATACAACCACAAGTCAATAATACTAAATAAATTCGTAACATTTGATTGGTTTGGAATATCATAAGAACATTCAGATTGCTCTTGTCCCTTTAACCAATGCAAATCGCCTATATAATAATTTAAAATTTAAAGTGTTTTCTGAAAACTTCTGTATTATCTCTTTTGAGCTTAAATTCGACTGGAAGTAGAACTACATCCTAATGAATGATATGCCAATGTTCCATTGCATTCCATTACCACAGTTTAATATCTCACCTTATAGGTATATTTACGCGTCACACGCCACTCTGGCCTTACAGTGGCACGGCCTATCGGGAGAGAGATTTTAACAATGTATCACATACTTTTTTGATCACATAAGGACATGGAGGGCCTCCCCGAATGAGGGATCAGCTCAATGTCAGGGCCTCCTCCGAGACAACACAACATTAAGATGAAACACATCATTCACACACGTTCATATTAAAAATGGCGAATATGATAATCGTGATTATGAAGGCCACATGATGTTCGGGGACCATTTGGGTCTTAAAGTTTCCTGGCATTTGTCTTATAGGTAATGAAAATCCCCGAGGAAACTTGTCCTGACCGGGGATGGATCCCGGACCCACTGCGAACGAGGCAGCGGCGCTATCCCGAAACCACATCGGTGAACTTATGTCAATCCTAAATTTAAAAAAATAATAATACAGCATCGGGAAGAGAAGATATTAGAATTTGATTTTTGAGGATATGTAGTAGAATCTTTTACTAACTGAATGTTTCGTAAGATCGAAAAAACGAATGCGATTAGCTACCTGAGGATATATATATCCATCCATAGTAATTCTGTCCGAAGGCAGGTCCTTCACTGCAATCATAGCATTTTCATGCTATGCTTGCAGCTTTACTAGGAAATTGTAGGTGTGGTAGCTTCCCGTTGCTTTCCACACCGGTGAAGGTGATGCTAAGGATGATGATGATGGCCATATGATTTCGGGGACCGTTTGGGCCTTGAAGTTTTCCTGACATTTGTCTTACAGGTGAGGAAAAACCCCGAAAAAAAACCTTACCCAGAAAAACCCGTGACAACGCAGCACGCTACCTCGAGACCACAGCGGTGGACTTATATATAAGATAGCCCAAGAAATAGCAAATAATCAATTGCAATTCCAGATGGAAAATAACTTAAATACGCGAAATTAACAATACGGAATGTGAAAAAAAAAATGCATTTCCCGATGTACAAAACTTGCAAAAAATAGTTATGAATTGTGGGTATGGCAGAATTAAAAACTTAAAAAGTAAAAAAAAAACTAACCTTTAAATATTGCATCTAGTGCAATTACTTAACTTGCAACAGATTGGCAGGAGGAGATATTATCGAAAATAATTAAAAATAATGACAATAGTTTCTAACCTGTAGCCTAATCGAACACATGTAGATCTATGCGTTACAATAATAGATTTTTTGTCGCTGTCAAATCATTAAAAATTCAACTAATTAATTTCAGATTAGAACAAAATGAATTTGGTACATATATATATATATATATATATATATATAAGTTAATTTTGTGTAACGATTAATAAATAAGATTAATCAATACACGAAAGAATGAACTGAATATAGAATATGACGAAATTAAATAATATCTTATTTGGGGAAATTTGCAAGCGTCAGATCCCACGGTTAGCAGAAATAAACCTTAATGCGAAGGGTTCATGAATATGTACCCTGCAGTTAGATCAGAAATCCTTAAGCTGGATTTGTTTGCTAACCTCACGTTTTGAAAACTTCAAGCTACATTATTTACAACTTGAAAGTCCAAACTGTGGTAAACACGCTATACGACCCATGGGAAAGAAAATTACAAACGTAGGTGGATTTTAATACATTTATACCCCTAGGCGACATGTAATTTAAAATAACCAATCAACATCAGATTTAGGAGAACAACCATATATGGAAATAAAGTTCCTGACTTCGATACGAAACTCATGAGGACAAACCAAGGGACTTACACTTAATAGTTCGAGGAGAGAAGGTCTAAATTGTATTGTTTGAATAAATGTCTAGAAATAACAGTCACGGGACTTAGTAAAAATCTCCCCGATTTCTAAATCATATGATAGCTCGAGTCCTCGTAAGTTTGGGATATCGAATGTCCGTAACATAAAATTTTATTAATCAAGTGTAAAGTGAATTTAAGTTTGTCAACGAAGAGAATTAAATAATTTAATTATGGATTATTGTCTCAGATATAATAAGAACAGTTAAGTCTCGTAGACTGCGATGGGCAGGACATGTTGCACGTATGGGGAATGAAAGACGTGCATGGAAGCTTCTTGTAGGAAAGCCAGAGGGAAAACGCCCAGTTGGTAGACCAAGAATGAGGTGGGAGAACAACATTAACTATGATTTGAGGGAAGTAGATTATACAGGGAATGAGTGGAAAGCATTAGTTCAGGATAGGGATGTATGGAGAGCTTATGTCCGCACGGCCATGAACCTACGGGGTTTGATAGTGCCAGTGAGTAAGTAAGTAAGTAAGTATTATTGTCTGCTTTCCACGCAACTCTCCTTCCGGTCCCTATATAGTTGAGAATCTCAGCGCTATACCCGAAAACAAGTGGGAACCGACTGGCTACCGAGCTAGAGCAATCAACAATCTATATCAATTAAAATAGTGACCCAGTGACATTTACTAATCAGCAAAATCACTGCCTCAAAAATACTGCCCCAAAGTTTGTTTAGAAGACGGAATTGGGAAGTACTCGAACATCCACCAAGTTCACAAGACATGAGCTTTTGCGACTGTATCTTATTCTCAAAGATCAAAGAACATCTACGAGTCATTCGATTACAATCAAGAGTTGTTATCCAGAAAGCTCTAGATCGATCAGTTAAAGGACATAACCATAAATGGTGCTGCAGATGGAGTATGTCATTTTCCAAGATTTTGGCAACGTTTAGTTAACTGGGCAAGTTACTACAAATTAAGTTCGCAATGTCTAAAGTAACCTAAATATTTTTTGTATCATATTATAGCAGTGTTGCATTACTTATGCCTTTAGCCTTGGTTTTACACGAGGCTATTAACCCGGCCCAGTTTGTACAGGGGGCATAAGCCGTAACTGTATACAGCTGGGTAATTCTTGAAAGGCGCGTTCTCGTCGCGGGGGTGAACACTAAGAATCTTAGTGACTAAGTTCTATCAAGGACCCAATCTTTCGGGGTATAACGAGGGCCTCTGCCCAGGGATACGGGTGAAGACCTCAACGGTTGGATCGGCAAAAAGAACAAGCTTCAATAAAGGCGAGACAAGCGGAAGAGGCAGCCCTCCACCTGGGGTTTGTACAGATGGAAGCATGTTCAAATGCTTTGAGGTGGCAGCCCAACCATTGGACTTACTCGGCAGTAGGCCGGTTACCTGCTATGAGGAATTATAAAAAAACTCGTACTCCCCAAAGCAATAGAAAATACCAAAACGTCGTTGGAAAGACGACCTGCACCTGCAGCATATAGTGCACCGGGGAGCGGAACGGGTCAACAGACCCATACCTTGAAGATGATGATGATGCATTACTTATCGAATGCCCTAGTATTTGGCTTCATCTCTTCATTACAAAACTTCTTTGGAAGACTTTCAAGGTTTCGGCAAGCAATGGTTGACAGTTTCTTTGTTAGACTTAATAATCCTGACAATGTTAGGAAAATGATATAGATGGTGGAATTTATCACTGGAGAGATTAAACTGAATGAAAACTTACTCTTGTCATCTTAGCTTGGTAAGCTCTCCTGACGACGTCAGTTGTAAGGAAGACATGGGGAGTAATCTCGTACTGAGGAGGCAGCTTGATACCTCTGCAGTCCTCCCTGTGAAGGATGGCCACGCTGAAGGCATACAGGAACTGGCGAGGATTTGTGCGGTCACGTGCCCACACTGCAGTCTTGAAGAAGGTGTCAAAATCTGTGGCACCGTACAAGGTCTCGAAGAGCGCTATCATCTGCTGTCGATGGCAGGGGTTGAACAAGCTGAAGATATCGTCGCGGCTCAGCATTTTTCCGGTCTCCACCAGACCCATGTACTGTCTGACAGCCGCTGCATCTTTATACCGGTTCAGGTAATTCAACGGGCTGAATGATTCCTTGTATGCGGTGAGTTCAGAATCTACTAGTGGTTGATTTAAGTGCTGCAGCAATTTTAGAACGTTAATCTGTCGCTTCAGAAACACGCCGTCCGCTAAAAAAATAAATATTTACAATTAACTATTTTATGGGTATGTTTAATGCCACATCACACAAAGGAAGACATTATATAATGGAGATGGACAGCTATGACAAATGAGGGAAAGTTTGAAGAAGTGGCTGAATTCAAATACCTAGTATCAATGATTTCAAATAACAATGAGATACATAAGGATATTAAACATAGGCTCAACTCTGGATATACATGCTATTATGTATTACAGGGACTTTTTTCGTCCTTATTCCTCTCAAAAAATGTTAAAATAAAAAAAATACAAAACTGTTATTCTCATATATATTATAAGGATGCGAAACATGGACTCTTACTTTAAGGGAGGAGAAAAGATTACGAGTATTTAAGAATAAAGTGACCCGCGCCGTAGCCGAGTGGTTAAGGCAGGGCTACGGGACCTGCGCTGGTTCGAGTCTCCATGGGGGGAAGAAATTATCTCATGGTATTTCGGCCAGTTTGGGACCGGTGCCCACCCATCATCGTGAGTCATTTGGGCAGCTACAATAAGTAGCGACTCCAGATTGAGAAAACCAGCTATAACTGCTGAGGGGCTCGACATGCTGACCACATGTCACCCCTACACTGGCTGGATGATCATCTACCTCTGTGATTGCACATGTGGATGTGAGGTCAGAAGCCGGCTGGTAGGCTAAGGGCATTCTAGGCCTGTCGCGCCAGGAGTTTTTTTTTTTTTTTTTTGAGAATAAAGTTCTTAGGAAAATGTTTGGACCTAAGAGAGATGAACAGAAGGCCGAATGGAGAAGACTACATAGCAATGAGTTTCATGATCTTTATAGGAGACCAGATATAATACGAATAGTTACGTCTCGTAGAATACGATGGGCAGGGCATGTGGCACGAATGGGGAATAAAAGAATGGCACGAAAGCGTCTTAAGAAAAACTATAGGAAAAACGCCCAGTTGGCAGACAAAAAATTAGATGGGAGAATAACATTAACAATGAGTTCAGGGAAGTAGATTATACAGGGGATGATTGTAAAACGTTGGCCCAGGACAGGAAAGCATAGAGAACATTTCTCCGTGCGGCCATTTACCTACGTGTTCGGTAGAACCAGTGAGTTAGTTAGTTTTAAATTACTATTTTATGCGATATGTTTAATACCACGTTCACTTAAACCCTCCACTGATCCTTATCCTCAACAAAGTGAATCAAGTTCATACTTCCGATATCCAGATTCTAAGAGTCATTAGAATATTATCCTCCCATTCACTCCTGACTTTCCAAATAATATTTTCTCCATGAGTTTTCTAACTCAAAAAATGAAATAATGTTTATATTATCAGTCATTCGAGCTGCATGATCTACCACCTCAAACTTTAGGGCTTAAAAACCTGACATGAAGCACGAAAAGTGCAGTGGATAGCATTAGAACACACACACACATATTAAGAAAAGTATAGATATTTTATTAAGCTTTCTCCATGATTGAAAATGTTCTCTGAGGATAGGGATGTATGGAGATCTAATGTTCACGCGGCAGTGAATTTCGGGTTCGATACTGCCAGTGAGTTGGATAGTTAGATAGTTAATCTATTTCACGGTCTTCCTTGATCACGGCATAAGGAAAGTAATAATAATTTACATCACAAGGGCAAAAAATAGGAACTTATGATGAAATGTATTACACTAATTTCGAAATTAATTATTAAATCTCTTTGATTTGTTGTAACGTAAATAATTATTTGATATATTCTCTGCAGATTACAGATTTAGGGGCGTCGCCTATTGTTCGGCTAGAAATATCTAGTGTACGGTGTCACCCAGAAAACTTTCGTGAATAGAACGTAATATTATCAGTATTATTTCCAAGATATTTTTCATATTTTATAATGTATGGATACTTCGTATGGGGCACGCCGTAGCGTAGTGGTTAAGGCACTGAGCTACAAGCCGGAGGATCGAGGGTTCAAGTCAGGATTTTTAAACTGACTCAAACCCTCTGGCGGCACTATGGCCCTGGGGTCGACTCAGCCTCTAACTTAAATGAGTACCAGACGCTTGTTCTGGGGGTAAAGGCGGCCGTCACGCAGGGCTGAGAACCCGGCTGACGTAAAGTGCCGATTGTCTAGAAAAAGTGGGAGCCTTAACCTCCTACTACCCCAAGGACCTCCGGGTCTGTTGTGGGATCACTTTACTTTACTTTACTTTATGGGTACTTCGTATGTGAAACTGTAACCTGTATTTTGTATGTTATTGCTGGTTGAGAGGAAGAGAATAAGTCCTTATGACTTCAGCTCTTCGAGAATAAATGTAGATAGTAGGCTAACAGTAACATCACAAAAATTAATAATAATAATAATAATAATAATAATAATAATAATAATAATAATAATAATGCTCTATTTTAGCTGCCAGAGTTAAGTCCACTCAACCAGCGAACAGTAATATTATACAAAAATTACATACTTAATACAATTTTAAAATATTACTAAAACATAGACTAAACAAAAGACAATGGGAACATGGTCTAATATTAGCTAATACTAACAAAACATGGAATAACATAAAATTCAAATACTATCAAATGAAATTAAGTAATTGAAGCTTCCTATAATGTCACTATATATAGGTACTTCGCAAAATGCTGAATCTAGAGTTGTTATGCCATTAATATTTTCATTCTGTGGAACTTAAGATATCCGTTAATTTTTCGCTTTAAATAATGATAGTGATTGGACAGTCCCTGAGAATCTTGGACGAATATTTTTAAACGACTAATAGTAATATATATATATATATATATATATCTATATATATTATATATATAATTATTAACTCAATTCAAACTACAGAGACGCTTTTTGCTTTTATTGATTTTGAGAAGGGCATTTGATCGTGTTTGTAAGTTAGTGAAAATAATGGAAATACAAGACAACCCCGCAAAATCAATTTATGTGATAAAAAGTTTGTATGTACAGTCTCAAATTATAATAAATATAGGCACAAACTCACGACCGAATCTATTTTAATAAATATAGGTGTAAGAGAAGGGTGGTTTATCACCTAAATCACCTACCTTTTTTTAAATCTATATATTTATTATGACATCATCCAAAATTGGAAAAGTATTTTTAATATTGGCCTAGTTATAAGAATTTACCGTTTTCAAAAATATTGAACGTTTTTAATGTATGCTGACGATGTGGTTATTATTCAAGAAAATGAAAATAATTTGCATCAATTGAATCAGTTATGCCAAGAATATAATTTCAAAATATCAAAAGAAAAAAACAAAAATAATGACATTTTGGGGAAACGATCATATAAGATCAAAAATCGTAATAGACAACAAACCTCTGGAACAAGTAACAAATTTTAATTATTTGGGTTGTAATTTAACTCTAAACACAAAAACTGAAAGAGACATACATATGAAACTGTCGAAATTTCAAATGATATGCGGAACTATACATAAAACATTAAAGAATAAAACAAGAAGAGATACTAGATTGAAGTTTTAAAAAACATTGGTAGTTCCTGCATTACTTTATGGGACCGAAACTTGGATAATGACCAAAAAATTGCAAAGTAGAATACAAAGCGCAGAAATGGACTTCCTTAGAAGAACACAAGGCTGCACAAGATTGGATCGGATAAGGAATGAAGATATAAGAACAGAGTTAAATATATATCCATTGGGTGAGAAAATCAGAGCATATAGAGAGAAATGGTTTACACACGTGGAAAGAATGAATATAACAAGATTGCCAAGAGCAGCATTCAACTACAAGCCAAGAGGTTCAAGGAATGTAGGAAGGCCAGTGAAAAGATGGACAGAACAACTGTGAGGCGGAACAGGCAATCTGTCTAGCTCGTGAAGTGAAGAAGAAGAAGAAGAAGAAGACTAAATTCAATTGAGTAACGGACCTATAATATCTTGGCCTAGCAGCGGACTGTTTGCCTCGCATCTGCAAGTATCAAATACAAATGGACGATTATCCACCCAGTATTAGGGTGGCATCTGGTAAGGATGTCAGCAGTATTGTAGTTGGTTTTCTGAACCTGGAGCCGCTATTTACTGTATCCGTCCAAATTCCTAATTATGCTTAATTTTTCATTACTGTAATTCCAATCAGCGCATGTCCCATGACTCTGCGTCGAAGCTAGATTTCTTAATCCGCTAGGACACGAAGCTCAACTTGCTACTAATAATTTTTGGAAATTTATCCAATTTAGTAAGATTGATTTTACACTGAAAAGCATATTTTTTCGATAACAAAAATTTGGATGCGAAACATGGACTCTTACTTTAAGGGAGGAAACAAATATTACAAGTACTTGAGAATAAAGTTCTTAGGGACATTTTTGAGACGAAGAGACAGTCAAATGGAGAATACTCCATAACAGTGAGCTACATGATTTTTATAGGAAACCAGATATAATAAGAACAGTTAACTCTCGTAGACTGTGATGGACAGGACATGTGGCACAAATGGGAAATGGAAGAGGGGTATGATAGCTTCTTATAGGAAAATCAGAAGGAAAACTCCTAGTTGGTAGACCTAGAATAAGATGGAGAATGACATTGGGGGAGGGTGATGGGTGAAAAATTGACCATTTGACATCAAAATTGACATTTTTTTGTATTTTGTACTACAAAATAGCCTGAACTCTAATGTATATGTTGGCAAAGTTTCAGAGGCCTATGGCGCTTTTAAGTGCCTTAAATTATGTCAGAGTTAAAAGGCTGCGCCAGTTAAATACTACCTGTATGCAAATATTTAAACTTGTTTCTTTCCACACTTTTATTCCACTGCATTTTTGTACATTCAAAATTGAATGAAATTCAGAACTTTTATCCTAGAAGGTTCAAATTTTTCCTGCGTGTCCTAAAAACAAGGGTAACAAAGTAGTGCATGGGTTTCGTGATTGAAGTAGTATTGTAAGAAATAAAAAATCAAATGTATGCAATTATTATTATTTTTTTTTGTAATTTAACGCATGAGGTACAACATTATTTTTTCTCCCCTTGTATTCACATTCTAATGCATGATGTTTTTCTAAATATTTTAGGGGTCTTGTAAAAAACAATCAGGCATTTTACTAAAAAATTGTGGAACCTTTAATCATAATATATGCAATTAAAAAAATTAATAACTCATAAAATGAATGTCTCACAAGAATGAAACTTTAACACATAATTATGTATCATGCAGTGAATGTTTGTACAAAACATCAAGTCTCAAAAAATGTAGAAAATATAAATTTCACCCATCACCCCCCTTAACCATGATTGAGGGAAGTAGATTATACGGGGATGATTGGAAAATATCAGCTCAAGATAGAGATATGTGGAGAGCTTATGCCTGGGCGGCCATGAACCTATGGGCTCGATAGTGCCAGTGAGTTATTTACTGTATCTTATATGATACACTCTCAATTTAAGGGTTAAAGAGGCACTCGTTTTAAATTCTTCAATTTATATATGCCTATAAAATATTAAAAATATAAAATTAGTACCTGATAAAACAGTCGTCCTCAATTAAAATAAGAACCAGTTGAAATAAAAAAGATGAAACCTTGTTTTGTAGCGCCTTCATATTTTAACTACTTCACGAAGTTTTCTAACAGAACTTAATTTTAGTTGAGGACTGTTTTACTTACTTACTTACTTACTTACTTACTCACTGGCACTATCGAACCCGTAGGTTCATGGCCGCGCGGACATAAGCTCTCCATACGTCCCTATCCTGAGCTAATGTTTTCCAAACAATCCCTGTATAATCTACTTCCCTCAAATCATAGTTAATGTTATTCTCCCACCTCATTCTTGGTCTACCAACTGGGCCTTTTCCCTCTGGCTTTCCTACAAGAAGCTTCCATGCAAGTCTTTCATTCCCCATACGTGCAACATGTCCTACCCATCGCAGTCTACGAGACTTAACTGTTCTTATTATATCTGGCTTCCTATAAAGATCATGTAATTCACTGTTATGTAGTCTTCTCCATTCACCTGTCTGTTCATCTCTCTTTGGTCCAAAAATTTTCCTAAGAACTTTATTCTCAAATACTTGTAATCTCCTTTCCTCCCTTAAAGTAAGAGTCCATGTTTCGCACCCGTATAATATAACTGGTAGAATAATAGTTTTATATATTTTCAGTTTAACGTTTTTTGAAAGGAGTTGGGACATCAAAAGTCTCTGCAATGCATAATAGCACGCATTTCCAGAATTTAGCCTATGTTTAATTTCTTTGTGCATCTCATTCCTATTTGTGATTATTGTTCCTAGGTATTTGAATTCAGCCACTTTCTGAAAATTTCCCTCATTTGTCATTAGTTGTCCATTTCCATTATTTAATGAATTTCTACGTGTGACCATATATTTAGTTTTATTGATATTTACTTCCAGTCCTAATTTCTTAGTGTTACTCAATAGTGTGTGCGTGTTGTTCTTTAGTATCTCCTCGCTATCGGCCAATAATACATCATCATAAGTAATGCCACGAGTGATTTCCAAATTATCGATAAATTCACGACTCACGAAGTGAGGAGTGAATTTATCTAGAGAATTTGGAAATCAAGAGTGGCATTTGTTAGGACTATTTAACGAATAAAATAAAGCTGTTTACTCACAAATCATTATTTAACTACAGTTATTTAAAAATATTTTTATATTTAAAGTAAACGGTGATGTTTGAAAACTAATGAGAAACGATAGGTAGCCTACGCTTCTACTGCTTCTTTTGTTTATCACTGCAACCAGATCATACTATTTATTGCCAAAGGAACGCAATATTGTAAGAATGCTCTCTAGTGGAGAAAAAATGAAACACATCAATCTGTATATTAATTCATTTTTGATGTCGTATACATTTAAGAAAGTGCAAACAGTGGTTTCTTTTTTTGGTGGTATAATCAATTGCTACAAATGTTGACATGTAAGCACTATTATATACAATCTGGTAGCCGTATTTGTTATAGGCTCAGTCACTGCAAAATAACGGTCAGACCTGTTCAGAATATTAAAAAGGAGGAGCTTTGCTTAATATATGATAATCCTAACGTTGATAATTATTTCGTGAAACACGTCTCTGATTGGTTGTAATACAGAAATCATTGAAACGTGATTGGTCATTGACTCCCATTTGGGGCATGAGTTAAATAGTCAGCATAAACTAACAGCTTATTAATACCATTGAGTTGTAAGCCTTCCTCATTCTCTAAAGATTTAATGGCATGCTCTAGTACAAAATTAAATAGTAGAGGAGATAGTGCATCTCCTTGCTTCAACCCATTCTGGATTTCAAAAGTGTCCGAAAATGAGGACTGTTTTATCAGATACTAATTTTATATTTTTAATATATTATTACATAACCTCAACGGTGCTTTAAAATGAATTTTAAGTATTGACTGTTTGGCCTATATATGAAAATACACTTTGAAGTCTGTTCACAACATATAATTTTACATAAACGATGGATTTTTTAAAGGTCTAAGGTTACATGTTCCCTTATTTTCAAAACGTTTAGGATATTATTGTCCACCTTCTATTACACTGGTCGATATAATTTTTGTGCCATGAGTACTAATAGTTGTACTTAATGCAGTTTTTTATCGTGTTTTCAAATATGTATTCGGAATTTCTCCATCATCCACGGTTTTTTTATTTCAATTTCAATTAATGGATTTAAATAATTATTTTTAATAAACGTTTTTTCGTCCAATTATTTATTCAAAATAAAACCAAATGAGCTAACTCAAATGGTTTTCAGCTATGGAAAATAGATATCAAGGCAAATTGAATCCTAATATGCTGGCCGATTATTGTTGGACTATCAAGAGGGATGCTCCACAGGCAAATATAGCAGAAAATAGTAATTTCTTACTTTCTAGGTAAGTCCGAACGTTCGAAATTGTGTAGTTACGAATGTGGAAAATATTAAAGTGTTTGAAATTAAAAAATACGTGTCTCTCGGAAACATTGCGTGATGGAGAAAAACCGATATCATATTTGAATTCCGGAGAAAAAAAAAATATTATCAGAATCACATATTTTTCTTTCTGAGACAAAAAAGTTTGTTTTGTTGCTTAGTGTTATTAGAAATTAGTCCTTTATACAGTATATCTCGGATAAAAAAAAATTGAATATTCCTAATGGCTTAAATCGTGTTTAGTAGAATGTTACTATCATGTGTGTATATGTGTGTGTGTTAGAGAGAGAGCGACAGTAAAAAAAATCGTAATAAATCCAGAAATCAGTGACTGTGACAAGGTTAAAAGTTATTGCTCGGATTATTTACAATAACCGCGTAACACAAAAGATCACTGACCGACATTAGCGTTTACATGAATGACAGCTATCACAATTACTCAGGGATCATAAGATTAGGTCAAGTTCAAAGAGATGGTTTTATCTGCTTACCCTTTTGTTGGACGGCGGTTGCGATGACGACGCATGCGCTAAACAACAAGACCCCGATCAACTTCATGATTGGGACCAACAGTAACAAGATTTGCTAGAACAACATCCTTATAACCTGTAGGGTACAACACCCCTCCTTTAGGGCCGTGTGCAGCTTCTGCAGACGTTACTATCACCATGACCGAATTTCATGTCGTTACTAAATTACCAACATTATGATATCGCCCTCTCATGTTAGTTCTTGCTTTAGGTTCTCAAATTGATACAAGATTCCCATTATAATGCCATCCTAATATTTATCCTATTCATTATTTGATATGGAAAATATGTTTATTAACATACAGAAGATAATTAGTAGTTTTACTTATGTCATCATCATCATCATCATCCGGTATCATAGTAGCTGCCGCCGTCTTCCGGAAACCAAACGCCATTCCTCTCTGTCCATCCATTGATCTTCCTCCATTCCTCTGATATTCATAGCTGCTTGTACCCCTTCTATCCAAGTTTTCTTCGGTCTTCCTCCTTTCCATTGGGATCCATTCCATAACAATTTGGCAATCTTTGCTCTGGCATTCTTTTGACATGGCCATACTTTTCTTTTCTATAATGTCCGGCTCCTCTTGTACACCCATAATTTTCCTTATTTCTTTATTTCGTATTCTATCCATTCTAAATTTTCCAGCTGATCTTCTTAAAACATCCATTTCTGTACTTAAAATTCTTTTCATTTCCCTGGTAGGAATTTTCCTGAATTCAGCACCATTAGTTAAAATGCTCTGAATTATGATTTGATATATTTGTAATTTTCTATTTTTTGTAATTTTTTTTGCTCCACCAAACAGAGTTTAAAGCATTTATTGCTTGTTTTGTTTGTGCGATTCTATTTTTAATTTCCATTGTGTTATCCCCTGAATGGTCTAATTTTGTTCCTAAATAAGTACATTCAATACTAGGTCTTAGTTCTTCTCCATTGTTTTACTTCTGTAATTATTTTAATAGTATATTTATTAACTTTAGTTATAAGGCTTGTAAATTACATCCCTAATATACCTTAGGTTGAATAGGATTTATTATAAAAGTTCAAGAGTAAAAATATATATATATGCTAGTATTATCATTCATTGAGAATTAATTTCCTTTACTCTTAATTTTAACCTCCCTATTTGCTGATATTTTTATATGCCCCACATCACCCGGGACTTATAAGAACATTTAACTCTAGATCACATACATACATTGTGGCCACAGAAGGAAACGAAGAACTTCCCTGGATGAATGATCAGTCCAATGCCAGAGCCACCTCCGAGACAGTACGAAAATTTTAAGGCAAGACACATCATTCGCTTATTTATTCTTACTAAACAAGGCGAATATGATGTTAATGATGATTATGTGGCCAGATAATGGCCATACGTTACGCTACATTTGTCTCATAGATGAGAAAAAAGAAACCGAAAAACCCGTATCCAGAAAACTTGTCTCGAATCCGACCCGTTGCGTACGAGGTAAAGCCGGTAACTCGAGATTATTTGATGATGATGGTAATAATAATAATAATAATAATAATAATAATAATAATAATAATAATAATAATAATAATAATAAATATAATAATATTTATGCATCATTCACAGTCGAGCCTCCGACCAGGAAACAACACCTAGAAGTACTCGCTGAAGATGCCCTCCGCAGTTGAGGGAGAAATATCTGGTAGGAACACCAATAATGGACCACTTTACACTTAAAATTATGATTATCGGCCGTGAAAGCCTGCATTCAACTAACATACTACAGGATTTCAATGGTCACCACTAGGATCCCTGATTTACAAGAGTGTTGCTACGCATCGAATGCACTTGATAAAATTATAAATATAATTGATATAGATCAGGGGTTCCCAAAATTTTTCGACTCGCGAATCCCTTCCACAAAGATCTGAGTTGGGTGAACCACTGACTTTAAATACACATACAGTAGATATGCATATATATTTAATTCCAAGCAAAAGGTTTAATAACCTTAAATTAACTTAACCCTTAACGGTTAAAATCTAGAGTTAGCCTACTCTAGTTACGGCTTAAAAATTACGCAACATGTAGGCCTAGTTGTAGCGAAATGAAATACATTCCTAACGTTGTTACATAACTGTAAATCAGGCATTCGCGGTAAATATTAATTTATTGTGGAAATAATGTGATAAATTCCCGATGTTACACATATGTAAGAAGAGGCATTATAGGGTTAATTTAATTTTAAATTATTATTATTATTATTATTATTATTATTATTATGCTGCTGCAATACCTAACCTCAAAGCCGGCCATTACGAAAAAGTTTTGGCGAAACCCTTGAAATATTTTGTGAGGCTTCGCGAACCACAAGTTGGTAAACGATGATATAGATGATAGAAAGATAGCCTATGAAGAGAAAACACGTGGAAAGAAGGATTCACTAAATGACCGATGATTCTTTTTGAGTGCAAACCAAGCGGGAAAAGATTAAGAGGCAGACGAAGAAGACAGAACAAATATTTTGAAACACCAGCGCTGCTTAATTCGTAAAAATAACAAGAAACATTTGAATGGGTGGGCGCATGAAAATGCTGGTTGTTCTTGATAAATTTATGTTTGATAAACCGCCTAACTTATGTACAACATCCCTAACTTTGAATAAGAAGTTCTTTTTTTTTTTTTTTTTAGATATGCACATTTTTCTCTTAAAATATTTTTCCTTTCCTCAATCTACAATCTATACATATTCTTGAATGTATTTATAGTAGTAGTAGTAGTAGTAATTTATACAATAGCGGGGCACTAGAGATATTAACGCGGGAATTGGATAAATCGCCCTTGGATATAGTCGCTTTACAGGAAGTTAGGTGGCCGGGAGAAGGTAGTCAGGAATCAGGAAGCTTTTCATTATACTATGGGGGTGCAGAAAGACCTGCATTTGGAACGGGTTTTTTAGTCAGAAGGAGGATCCTATCCGCTATCCGAGATATTAAGTTTGTTAGTGATAGGATATCATACATAATTCTAAAGGGTAAACGACATGATTTTATAATTGTAAATGTACATGCCCCCACAGAAGATAAAGATAACAAGATCAAGGATGAGTTCTATGAAGAATTAGAATGCTTATTTGATAGCCTTTCACGATATCATATGAAAATTGTCTTAGGAGATTTTAATGCAAAAGTGGGGCGGGAAGATATATTCAAACCAACAATAGGCAAATTCAGTCTTCGTGAAGATAGTAACGACAACGGGGTTAGATTAGTCACATTTGCCACATCAAAGAATCTCATTGTTAAGAGCACAGCATTTCAGCATAAGGATATTCATAAATACACCTGGACGTCCCCAGATGGAGAAACTCGGAACCAGATAGATCATGTATTAGTGGATAAACGCTGGCACAGTAGCATCATTGATGTTAGATCAGTTAGAGGGACAGACTGCAATTCAGATCATCATCTGGTCAGGGTGAAAATCAGACAACGGCTATCGCTTATGAGAGGAACAAACGCTAAAGATGATTCTGTAAAATATGAATTAAAAAACTTGAAAAATGATGAAATGCGGCAAGAATACCAAATCAAAATTGCTAATAGATTTGAAGTACTGGAATCTTCAGATGACAATGTGACAAACGAAGAAGAAACTGATATAAATAAAGAATGGGAGGCTATAAGAGATACTATTAAATTGTCAGCATCAGAAAGCATTGGTTGTTTAAAAAAGAGGCAAAACAAGGAATGGTTTGATGAGGAATGTGCCGACATTGTAAAGAAAAGAAAGCTAGCAAAAATTAAATGGTTACACGAGCCAAATGAGGTAAATTTAGAGCAATTGGGTAGTGTTAGACGGGAAACCACCAAGTTACTAAAGAGTAAAAAGAGGGAATATTTGAGAGAGAAGATTAATGATCTTGAAATGAATGCAAAAAATAGGAACATTAGAGAATTATATCAGGGAATGAGTATAGAGAAGAAAGGGTTTCAGGCTAGAACAAACATAATTCGGAATGAAAATGGGGATATGATTGCAGATTCCAAGAGTATATTAAATAGATGGAAAAGTTATTTTAATCAGCTATTAAATGTACATACAGAACAGGACATTGAGGAGGATAAGTTACAGACAGCAGAAATGCTAGTCGCAGAGCCAAGTGCATTAGAGGTTGAAATGGCAATTGAAAAATTGAAGATGTATAAAGCATCAGGTTCAGATGAGATCCCAGCAGAACTGATAAAATCAGGGGGAGAAAAATTGATGGACAAGATACGCTGGTTGCTTAGTATGATTTGGGAAAAAGAAGCTCTTCCAGACGAATGGAAGGAATCAATTATCGTACCAATTTATAAGAAAGGAGATAAAACTGATTGCAACAACTATAGGGGCATCTCATTACTTTCAACTTCGTACAAAATTCTAACAAATATATTAGTAAGCAGACTTACTCCCTATATTGATGACATTCTAGGAGATCATCAATGTGCATTTAGAAGAAACAGGTCTACAACAGATCAGATTTTTAGTATAAGACAGATTTTAGAAAAGAAATGGGAATATAATGGTACTGTACATCAACTATATGTAGACTTCAAAAAAGCATATGATTCAATTAAGAGGGAGAAGTTATATAGTATCCTGCTGGAGTTTGGAATTCCTAAAAAGTTAGTTAGACTTATTCGAATGTGTCTAAATGGCTCAACGAGTAGGGTGCGTGTAGGCAAACAGTTTTCAGACACTTTTGAAATCCAGAATGGATTAAAGCAAGGAGATGCACTATCTCCTCTACTATTTAATTTTGTACTAGAGCATGCCATTAAATCTTTAGAGAATGAGGAAGGCTTTCAACTCAATGGTATTAATAAGCTGTTAGTTTATGTGATGATGTAGTACTACTGGCCGATAGCGAGGAGATACTAAAGGCCAACACGCACACACTATTGAGTAACACTAAGAAATTAGGACTAGAAGTAAATATCAGTAAAACTAAATATATGGTCACACGTAGAAATACATATATAATGGAAATGGACAGCTAATGACAAATGAGGGAAATTTTGAGGAATTGGCTGAATTCAAATACCTAGGAACAATAATCACAAATAGGAATGAGATGCACAAAGAAATTAAACATAGGCTCAATTCTGGAAATGCATGCTATTATGCATTGCAGAGACTTTTGATGTCCCAACTCCTTTCAAAAAACGTTAAGCTGAAAATATATAAAACTATTGTTCTACCAGTTATATTATATGGGTGCGAAACATGGACTCTTAGTTTAAGGGAGGAAAGGAGATTACGAGTATTTGAGAATAAAGTTCTTAGGAAAATTTTTGGACCAAAGAGAGATGAACAGACAGGTGAATGGAGAAGACTACATAACAATGAACTACATGGTCTTTATAGGAAGCCAGATATAATAAGAACAGTTAAGTCCCGTAGACTGCGATGGGCAGGACATGTTGCACGTATGGGGAATGAAAGACGTGCATGGAAACTTCTTGTAGGAAAGCCAGAAGGAAAACGCCCAGTTGGTAGACCAAGAATGAGGTGGGAGAACAACATTAACTATGATTTGAGGGAAGTAGATTATACAGGGAATGATTGGGAAACATTAGCTCAGGATAGGGATGTATGGAGAGCTTATGTCCGTGCGGCCATGAACCTACGGGTTCGATAGTGCCAGTGAGTAAGTAAGTAAGTAAGTAAGTAAGTAAGTAGTAGTAGTAATAGGACTTTATTAAACTAAAAGTAAGATACATACAATGTTATTTACAAATATGGGTCGCACGGGCAGTAAGCCGTACGTGCTGTTGGCAGTCCGTTACAATAAAGTAATAATTGGTGATAGTATAAAGAAAAACAAAAAGAAAACAATAATATTACAATTACATAAAGAAAACACAATAATATTTCAGTTACATAATAATACAATAGCATTATACATGAATTAAGTTATGTAGAAGTATTAAGAATTAATGGTATTGCATTTCGATAACATGTATTTATTCACGAATGAGTGTTGTTCTTATTTTCCGCGTTTTGTCCAGAATTTATTTATAGGGGTACTTGTTTGTGTGTATATATCAAAAGTTAGAATAAAACAGCAAAAAGGGCAAACAATGAAGAATAAAGGCAATCGAATAATGTAAGTTATTATAAAAATATAGCTTCTATAATGTTGCAAGTTAAATGTTAACAAATAATTTATATTTTAGTACTTCCCAAAGATTTCACGGGATGTAAGACTTATGGTTCAGAAGTTTGGACTATAAATTATCAGATGAAAAGAAAATTACTGGTAGCAGAAATTGACTATTGGAGAATATCTGCTAGGATATCAAGGAGAGAGAAAATTAGAAATGAAGTTATAAAAGAGGACATGAATGTACAAAACTCAATTTTAGAATTTATCCAAGAAAAACAACTAAAATGGTACGGACATATTAGACGAACGGAGGATGAAAGACTACCGAAGAAAATAATGGAATGGACACCATCAGAAACGAGAAGGAAAGGACGACCAAATATCATGTGGATCCAAGGAATTAGAGAAACTTTGAAGGACTGGGAAATAGAGGAAGAAACATGTTATAATAGAGACGAATAGAGAAAAACTATAAAACGAAATTGAAGACAAATCATTGGTGCCGGAAAAATGTATAACATTGTAAAAAACCGGAAATATATATATATATATATATATATATAATTACGATAATCTTATTAATTCATTTATATAGGTATTACAAATAAAATAAATATATTTATCTTTGTCTGGAAGAGTAGATATTCGTGCTCAGGAGACGTTATAAAATTAGGTTTAGGCCTATTATATAGACCTAATTAAGGGCAATTAACAATTCATTCCCAACACAAAAACCAGACCATAGGTATCAAGTAATAGTATTAATATAATGAAATATTTAATGTAAAATTAGTGAACATAAAATTTTAAACCATTATACTACTGATAATAAAACACACAACAAATACATTTATATTCATTATCTGCACCTTTTTAATGTTCCTTTATAATAAAATAGAAAATTGCATATCTGGGAATTACGTATTATACTGCACAGCCTTATCTCATTTTACATTCCCGTTTTAGGTTTAAATTATGTTCTTCATTTTTAATTACTGTTGATACTGATGAATTAACCCTTAAATTTGCAATATATGCTATAGGATACATCAATTGTTTTAATTTATCCAATAGTTTTAATAAAACAGAAGAAAGCTAAATATAAGAAATTACTGGAATGTGTGTGGAATTACACAATATATCTAAAAACTAATAGTTATACACGACTACATTTTCAGTGCGATCCGCCACATTTAAATAATTAATACGAGAAATTACTGTTTTGTCACTTAAGTCCCTAAAGCAGCCGGAAGAGACAGACCACGGCCCCTGCCCGTTGATTCCACCTGGCAAACTGAGTGTAAACTCTACGGGGCGGGGGACAATGAATATGAGTACATAAAGGGTGGCTCTGCTCTTCCAACCCCATTTCGTGTCTTGTCTTTGCCAATTTTAGGGTTAATATACTTATTTCTTTACTTTTTTTATTCGCAAAACTTGTATCGATTCAGTGGAATCTGAACACTAGTCATAATAATAATAATAATAATAATAATAATAATAATAATAATAATAATTATTATTATTATTATTATTATTCCGATTGAGGGTCTTTCCACTTTTCAGCGGTTCCCCTTTTAACAGCCGGCTGCTGGCCCTTCACATCCACATGTGTCAATCACAGAGGTAGATGATCAACAGCCAGTGTAGGGGTGACATGTGGTTAGCATGTCGAGTCCCCCAGCCGTTATAGCTGGTTCCTCAACCTGGAGCCGCTACTTATTGTAGCTACCCAATTGCCTCACGATGCTGGGTGGGCACCGGTCCCCTGGCCGAAATACCATAAGAAAATTTCTTCCCCCATGGAGACTCGAACCAGCGCAAGTCCCGTAGCTCTGCGCCAAGGCTTCCTACCTTAACCGCTCGGCTACGGCGCGGGACTATAATAATAATAATAATAATAATAATAATAATAATAATAATAATAATAATAATATAATAATAACTACACCATGGAATTTTAGACGTTTTTATAATTTGTGTATATGATCAACCTCATGGGCTAGTGGTCAGTGTTCTGACTACAATACATGAGGTTCCAGGTTTGATTCCCGCTCAGACTATAGGAGTTTTAACTTAGAATGAATTATTCCTGTGGTTGCCCATGGTCTAAAATTTAGGTTAAGGACTCTCCTGGCGCTTCATTATCATTTAATATCCTTCATATCATTGGTATAACGTAACTTCGCCAAAGCCAGTGGCAAAAGCCAAGAATGCCCTAAAGGACAACCTGGTTGCATTGGACAAAAAATTGTGCATTTTCATATTTTATGTTACTTTCCTTGAGAAACGATTTATTAATTTTTTCTTACAGGTTATGCAGCACGACTGCTAGAATTATCTTTAAAGATAATTTTTAATTGGTCATTTGAGATGTAATAATTATAGTATCATAAAAGAGATCGTAAATAATCTGTTACTCCCTATATGGAATTATACCAATTCATTAAATTATTTATTTAAAATTATGTATCAAAATAAAAACATTATTACATCGTGTTAAACTTGTTTGTTTCCAAGAAAAATACTCCCATTATCACTGATCTCTATTCGTTCAAGACACGTCGAATTGCTCTTGTTGCTCAATGTGGTTCGCAGTTCAAATTGATAAAAATAATTCTGACA
The DNA here is from genome assembly GCA_030220185.1 of Diploptera punctata. Classification (NCBI taxonomy): domain Eukaryota; kingdom Metazoa; phylum Arthropoda; class Insecta; order Blattodea; family Blaberidae; genus Diploptera; species Diploptera punctata. The sequence continues at coordinate 5,850,794 of JASPKZ010010655.1, read as the reverse complement.
CATGGAAATACACCGAATTTAATCCTTATAGAAAAGTCTAGTATATTTAATTTTGTGATAAAATGATTTGCGTTTCATTAAATATAAATTATATTCTCCGAAAAATACACAACATTGGTATGTTTATATAATTAATAGAGAATCACATTCATTACATTGAACAACAAAAACTTTTTTTTTGTCTCAGAAAGAAAAATATGTGATTCTGATAGTACTTTTTTCTGTCCTGAATTCAAATATGATATCGGTTTTTCTCCATCACTCAAGGGTTCCGAGAGACAGACATTTATAATTTCACACTTTAATATTTTCTACATTCGTAACTACACAATATTCGAACATTCGGACTCACCTAGAAAGTAAGAAATGACGATTTTCTGCTATATTTCGCCTGTGGAGCATCCCTCTTGATGGTCCAACAATAATCGGCCAGCATATTAGGATTCCATTTGCCTTGATATCTCTTTTCCATAGCTGAAATCATTTGAGTTAGCTCTTTTGGTTTTATTTTACAATGGACAAATGGACGAAAAAATGTTTATTAAAAAAATAATTATTTAAATCCATTAATTGAAATTGAAATTAAAAAACTGTGGGTGATGGAGAAATTTCGGAATACATATTTTAAAACAATAAAAAACTGCATTGTTAATGATACAGCCATATACTAAAGGTATTCTGTGCGTATATGTGTGTATATATATATATATATATATATATATATATATATTAAAACCATATTATAAGTATTTATACATCCTTCTATGTGTGTCATTATTTAACTAATATACTAAAGAGTTTGTTTGTGTGTTTGTTCCAATACCATCCACTGCATATTTCGTGCTTCGGGTTCCGTTCTAGGTGAACAGATGGCTTTAATAGGGTTTATTTTCAATTTAGTCATCATATCGACGACCAATTTTCGTAGATGATGTTACTTATATTGTTTAGAATTTATAAAAATTATAAAATTATATATCTGCAGTCTCCTCAACTGTTATAATTATTAAAACATTGTAGGTCTTTCGGGACCAGTCCCATCATCACCAGAAGGTTGTACATTACTCCGCAGCTACAAAACTATAACTGGAGAGTAAGTTATAACCTTCTGCTGATTATGGAACTGGTCCCGAAAGGCCTACAATGTTTTAATAATTCTAACAGTTGAGTCTGCATAAAATGTATATAATTTTATATTATAATTTTTATACACTCTGACTTCCACCTCAACGGAATTTTCTATGAATATTCTAGTATTGTATAGTTTATAAGGAGAGGAGTGTAGGATGAGTGTATGTTTAATCGTTTGTGTGTAGTAATAGCTATTGTGATGACTAGAAAAGAGAAGTCAAATCCGGGGCCGACACAGGACTACAGCCAATTCCTGTCAAAAATAACCAAAAGGAATGTTAGGCTTAACATGTCCATCCATCAGACGATTCCCTATCAACAGTACCACAATAGTATATTGCGATACAAGTGAGGTAAGCACTTGTTACTGATCGAGAAAAATTTTGAAAAAAAAAGAGGCGCTTGCGCCGAGTTTTTTCAATTTTCGAGATCTGTTACGTGCTTACCTCATGTGTATTGCATACTACTTTTTGGTCGATGTTACTAATTTTTATTAAATATAATAATAAATGAATTATAATATTGGTTGGATGCAAATGACTTCTATGAGAAAGAAACATTTGTTGATCGTGGCTATGTAGCTTTTCATTTGTTTTATTGTAAGCAAGGATTATTGACTGTGGATACATTTGTATATGTAGAACCGTGATTAGAATATGTTTGATAATTTTATTATGGAAGGAGTTATGGTAGATGATAGAGAAATTCAAGAAGCCTGCAAGTGGGATATTCTGCATTAATTCCGGAAAAATCTAAAGAAAGGTACGAGTTAGTGTACAAAACACTCAAGAAATGTTTTATTTTACTTACCGAACGTGTGCTTTTTGAGTCCATATCAGCTGTGCGATTTCTTTTGTTTGCATAGCAAACAGGTTAGATGTGGGAACGTTGACTTACTTCCAGTAACAACAATATTAGCATGTATAAGAAATTAGTCACATTGACCAAAAAGGAATTTGACGTATAGGAGAACACAATAACCATAATTTGAGGAATGTGTAGAGAGAATGATTGGAAAACATTAACTCAGGGAAAGAGCTTATATCTGCGCGGCCAAAAACCTCCTAGTTCGATAATGTCAGTGATTTAGTTGGTTAGGTTTCAATTATAAGTGATTATGGTATTCAAATATATTCTTTAAAATCGCATATCATTAGCATTCCAATTCAAAGACGGCCGTGGAAGACTCGACAAATTTTGATCAGATCTACCACACATCATACTTAAGGTTTGAGGATGTACGTCATGAGTCTCGTGACATTATTTTACTTTTGACTGGAACCATAATCAGAATTATGATTCCCTAAAAACCGTATCAATCACGGATTAAATACGAGAGCTTGGAATCCAGAGGTGAACACTGTAGGTTCGTCATTTTTTTTAATCAGCTGATTGATTATACTGACTATTTAACTCATGCCCCAAATGGGAGTCAATGACCAATCACATTTCACTGATTTCTTATTTACAACCAATCACAGTCGTGTTTCACCTCGAATTTATCAACTAAAGTTTATCATAATAAAGAAAGCACCTCCTTTTTAACATTCTTGAATAGGTCATAGTCCCGCGCCGTAGCCGAGCGGTTAAGGTAGGAGGCCTTGGCGCAGAGCTACGGGACTTGCGCTGGTTCGAGTCTCCATGGGGGAAAAAAATTCCTCATGGTATTTCGGCCAGTATGGGACCGGTGCCCACCCAGCATCGTGAGGCAATTGGGTAGCTGCAGTAAGTAGCGGCTCCAGGTTGAGGAACCAGCTATAACGGCTGGGGGACTCGACATGCTAACCACATGTCACCCCTACACTGGCTGTTGATCATCTATCTCTGTGATTGACACATGTGGATGTGAAGGGCCAGCAGCCGGCTGGTAAAAGGGCAACCGCTGAAAAGTGGAAAGACCCTCAATCGGAATCGGAATAGGTCATAGCATTATTTTTCAGTGCCTGACCCTGCAAGAAATACGGCTACCAGATTGTATATATAGTGCACGAATGTCAGCTGATTTGCGGTTGCGGGAGATAATATAAAAACATTTGTAGCAATTGATTATATCACAATAAAAATAAGAAACCACTGTTTGCACTTTCTTAAACGAATTATTTTCCAGGGAATGACGTTGCAAAAAAATATAATTCACATATTTACATCATAGGACATCAAATTAATTAATACCTATAACGTTGGTTATAAATTTCTCCACTAGGGTGCATTCTTACAACATTGCGATCCTTTGGCAATAAATAGTATTATGATCTGGTTGCAGTCATAAACAAAAGAAGGAAATGAAGCGCACCAATCGTTTCTCATTTGTTTTCAAACATCGCCGTTTACATTAAATATATAAATATTTTAAAATAACTATAGTTAAACAATTATTTGTGAGTAAACAGCTTAATTTTATTCGTTAAATAGTCCTAACAAATGCCAATCTTGATTTCCAAATTCTCTAGATAAATTGGAAATCACTCGTGGCATTACTTATGATTATTTAGTATGGTTTCTTGATTGTGTAAACCGAAAATGACTTTAAAAGACAAAATTAACAAATCTTTACTTCCTCCTAGAAGAAAAGGGTAACGATGATTAATTGATGTACACAATACTTGAAAATAAAAAAGTCAAAAGAAAGAAGAATTGTTTAAAATCTGGTATATAGAAAGCGTTTTCAAAGCCTTAATCATAAAACATCTAGTTGATGATATATTAAATTCAAAGAGTACGTCAGATATTCGCCTGAGCAGTTTTATCATGTTTTGAATTTAACGGAAGACGAAATTTATGCACACACACTCCTGAAATACAGTTGCCTAGGATACAATACAGTATTTAGCGGCTTTATTTATTGCTTGACTAAGTTCAAGTCATAACAGATATTTTTCTCTGTATCCCTGTAATCTATAATGCTTATATCATATAAAACACGATCATTTGAATCAAATATAATCAAAATTTCGTCGTTAAATTTGCCAAAGATAGAAAATATACATGTTATTCTGCGACAATTGTCAATCAATCATAGTTTGTTTTAAGTAATTCCACCAATTAGTACGGAGACCAGCGTGTTTATTCTTTGAAATTGACGACTAGGGGTCGTCCGCAATTCAATCATCATCATCAACAACAACAAGGATTAAGCCCAATGGTCTGTTCCGATCTCATTATATGTCTAATTGGTCCTTCCATCTCTTCAATGGTCTTCCCAACATGCTTCTCCCTTTTGGTTCATAATTATACATTCTTGGTATGCGCTGTTCATTCATTCGTAATACGTGCTGAAGATAAGCATTTTGATAATATTTTATTCTTTCACAGAGATTAAATATATTAAGTTCTGTTCTTATATCTTCGTTTTTCTATTTATCGGTCCTTTGGTATCCTGCTATTGCTCTCAACATCTTCATTTCAGCAGCCTCTATTTGTTTACTATCTGCCTTTGTTAATGTCCAGATTTCACATCCATAGATAAGAGATGGAACTGCTAATACTTTGTAAAACTTCAAAATAGTTTATTTTCTAGTCTTATTCAATAAAGTGCGTTTAATTGTGTCACATAGATAATTGAATCGTTGTATTTTAGTGTGTTTATCTAAATTTCTGTCATTGCCTAAATGACATCCCAAATATTTAAAATCCTGAACTTGGTCTATAATTACATTGTTTATCATTATTTTTGTTCTTATTGCACATTTTCCTTTCAGAGCTAATATTTTTTTTTAGATCTAGATATTTTTAAATTGTATTTCAGAGAGATATCATTTAAAGTATAAAGGAATTGTTGTATCCGCAATTCAATAAATTCAAATATATAGCGAAGATTACCAGCGGTAAACGCTGACAGTGATCAACGTTGAAGAGAATCCACAGGCATACAAGAACAATGTAAGCAAATAAATTCAAATATAGAGCGAAGATTACCAGCGGTAAACGCTGACAGTGATCAACGTTGAAGAGAATCCACAGGCATACAAGAACAATGTAAGCAAATAAATTCAAATATAGAGCGAAGATTACCAGCGGTAAACGCTGACAGTGATCAACGTTGAAGAGAATCCACAGGCATACAAGAACAATGTAAGCAAATAAATTCAAATATAGAGCGAAGATTACCAGCGGTAAACGCTGACAGCGATCAACGTTGAAGAGAATCCACAGGCATACAAGAACAATGTAAGCAAATAAATTCAAATATAGAGCGAAGATTACCAGCGGTAAACGCTGACAGTGATCAACGTTGAAGAGAATCCACAGGCATACAAGAACAATGTAAGCAAATAAATTCAAATATAGAGCGAAGATTACCAGCGGTAAACGCTGACAGTGATCAACGTTTAAGAGAATCCACAGGCATACAAGAACAATGTAAGCAAATAAATTCAAATATAGAGCGAAGATTACCAGCGGTAAACGCTGTCAGTGATCAACGTTGAAGAGAATCCACAGGCATACAAGAACAATGTAAGCAAATAAATTCAAATATAGAGCGAAGATTACCAGCGGTAAACGCTGACAGTGATCAACGTTGAAGAGAATCCACAGGCATACAAGAACAATGTAAGCAAATAAATTCAAATATAGAGCGAAGATTACCAGCGGTAAACGCTGACAGTGATCAACGTTGAAGAGAATCCACAGGCATACAAGAACAATGTAAGCAAATAAATTCAAATATAGAGCGAAGATTACCAGCGGTAAACGCTGTCAGTGATCAACGTTGAAGAGAATCCACAGGCATACAAGAACAATGTAAGCAAATAAATTCAAATATAGAGCGAAGATTACCAGCGGTAAACGCTGACAGTGATCAACGTTGAAGAGAATCCACAGGCATACAAGAACAATGTAAGCAAATAAATTCAAATATAGAGCGAAGATTACCAGCGGTAAACGCTGACAGCGATCAACGTTGAAGAGAATCCACAGGCATACAAGAACAATGTAAGCAAATAAATTCAAATATAGAGCGAAGATTACCAGCGGTAAACGCTGACAGTGATCAACGTTGAAGAGAATCCACAGGCATACAAGAACAATGTAAGCAAATAAATTCAAATATAGAGCGAAGATTACCAGCGGTAAACGCTGACAGCGATCAACGTTGAAGAGAATCCACAGGCATACAAGAACAATGTAAGCAAATAAATTCAAATATAGAGCGAAGATTACCAGCGGTAAACGCTGTCAGTGATCAACGTTGAAGAGAATCCATAGGCATACAAGAACAATGTAAGCAAATAAATTCAAATATAGAGCGAAGATTACCAGCGGTAAACGCTGTCAGTGATCAACGTTGAAGAGAATCCACAGGCATACAAGAACAATGTAAGCAAATAAATTCAAATATAGAGCGAAGATTACCAGCGGTAAACGCTGTCAGTGATCAACGTTGAAGAGAATCCACAGGCATACAAGAACAATGTAAGCAAATAAAACGATGATCGGTAACAATGTTCGGTGACAGTCTTCGCCGTAGACAAATCATAGCTTTAAAATTATATTCGTATTCAAGGGTTTTTTAAGTGTTGTACATCACTGAGTTAGACCCTATGAGACCGACAAATTTCAACTTTCCTTCAGAAGGAAACTGTGTCACAGAATTTCCATCACTCGAAAAAAAAAAACTTTGGAGGAGATCCAATTATCTAACCGGCACTATTGAACCCGTAGGTTCATGGCCGGGCCGACATGAGCTCCTGTATAATCTAATTTTCTCAAATCATTGTTAGTTATTCTCCCTCCTCATTCTTGGTCTAGCAAGTGGGTGTTTTCTCTCTGGTTTTCCTACCATAAGCTTACATGTCCCTCTTTCATTCCCAATTCATGCCATATGTCCTGCCTATAACAACTTAGTAGACTTAACTGTAATTATTATATATGATTTCCTATAAAGATAATGTACCTCACTATTATGTAGTATTCTACATTCACCATCTGTTCATCTCTCTTTGATCCAAACATTTTCTTAAGAACTTTATTTTCAAATAGTATTTTTTCCTCCATCAAAGTAAGAGTCCCTGTTTCGTATCCATATAATATAACTGAGGGAATAATATTTTATATATTTTCAGTTTAACATTTTTTAGAGAAGTTGGGACGACTCTCAATCAACTAACTAACTAACTAACTAACTCACTGGCACTATCGAACCCGTAGGTTCATGCTCTCAATCAACATATGCAGTATTTTGATTTGTTTGGTCATCCAGAAGTTTACACATTAATTGATTATAGTTTTTGAATAATTTATCATAAGACAGGCAAAAAGGAAAAATTCGCAATCTAGGAATATTTTTGCAATAGTATCTGATCGTATTGGACGTTTAGGTTTCCGAGAACAAATCAGCAAACCTAGGATCTATATGTCTTCTTCTTCTTCTTCTTCTTCACTTCACGGGCTAGGCAAATTGCCTGTTCCGCCTCACAGTTGTTCTGTCCATCTTTTCACTGGCCTTCCTACATTCCTTGAACCTCTTGGCTTGTAGTTGAATGCTGCTCTTGGTAATCTTGATGCATTCATTCTTTCCACGTGTGTAAACCATTTCTCTCTATATTCTATGATTTTCTCATCCAATGGATATATATTTAACTCTGTTCTTATATCTTCATTCCTTATCCGATCCAATCTCGTGCAGCCTTTTGTTCTTCTAAGGAAGTTCATTTCTGCGCTTTGCATTCTACTTTGCAATTTTTTGGTCATTACCCAAGTTTCGCTCCCATAAAGTAATGCAGGAACTACCAATGTTTTATAAAACTTCAATCTAGTATCTCTTCTTGCTTTATTCTGGATCTACATGTAATACGCTTAAATCAATGTCGACAAGAAAAGTTATTTTTACAAATCATCATAGCCTACTAGGTTAAAGCCGAAAGGTCACGGGTTCGAATTCCTATGGGGTCAAGATTTACAAATTGGACTAAAACTTCTTACAGCACCATGGCCCAAGATCGACTCAACCTCTATCGGAAATGAGAACTAGACATATGTTCTGTGCGTAAACGTAGCCGCGTGAAGGGCTGACAACCTGGCCGACATCTTCTCTCGATTGTGTAGAAGTGTGAAAGCATTAACCACCTAATATCCCAAGGGCCTCGGATACATTTAACAGTTGTATATTTTTTCTCTGATTCAATATTACTTTTTCTTAAAATACCTCTGATTCAAGATTTTAAAAATCCATATTCTTGCACTCTCTTTCACTTCTTTTCCAAGCTTTTGAATTTCTACGCTCATGATTACCTGGCATCCAGATTTGAGAAGTTATCTTCTTACCATAATATTAACACCAGGTCACAAAATAATGACTACTAACAATCCCTCGCCATAGCACTTTAATCTTCTATTTCTTCCACACTAGCTTCTTCCCGCTCCTGGAATTTCCTCCCCCAATATATCAAGGGTTGGCGAATACTTAACACTTTTTTAGTCACGCTTATACAATTACTTGTTAAATAGTTGCTTTTTTTCCACAACTAAATTTATTAAATGTCAGTAATAGTATTTTTTTATCTTGTATATGTTATATTTCATTCGTTAAATCTAAGGTAAATCAAAATATATTGTCAATAATAATTATGTTGTAGATATACCATGTAATCATTTTGTTTATTATAATTTACATGTAGCAGCGCGGTGGACTAATGGTTATGTTCCTTGCCTCTCGTTCCGGGTCGCAGGTTCAAACCCGGATAAATTACTTTAGGACGGAAAAATCGAAGGAGCAAGTCCTCCAGGAGGAACCTTAAGCCGTGGATCCCAAGTCTGAAAATTTTCAGGCTCGTAAAAGATCCTTAAGCCTGAATAAGAAGGCCTCTAAGCAAAACTTACCTATTTCAAATTCCTAGTAATACATTTACTTTTCGATGTCTCACTGGGTCGTTATGTTCACACCATGACATCTATGAACAAATAAGGTAACTAAAAATTAACTTATCTCTACCAGGTAAAATAAAGTTATTATTCTATTATTATTATTATTATTATTACTATTATTATTATTATTATTATTATCATTATTATTATTAACATTATTATTATCATCATTATTATCATCACTATTATTATTATTATTATTATTATTATTATTATTATCATTATAATTCCATCCATCCATAGTAATTCTGCCCGAGGGCGGGTCTTTCACTGCAATCATAGCTTTTTCATGCTATGCTTTGCAGCTTTACTAGGGAATTGTAGGTGTGGAAGCTTCCCGTTGCTTTCCACACCGGTGAAGGATGATAATGATGATGATAATGATAAGGATGATGATGACCATATGATTTCGGGGACCGTTGGGCCTTAAAGTTTTCCTGACATTTGTCTTACAGGCGAGGAAAAACCCCGATAAAAACCTCACCCAGAAAAACTGTCCCGACCCAGTATCGAACCCGGGCCCGCTATGCGACAAGACAGCACGCTATTTCGAGACCACAGCGGTGGACATTATTATTATTATTATTATTATTATTATTATTATTATCATCATCATTATCATTATTATTATTTTATTTATTTATATACAGAATTTTAATGTTTACACATCTTTCTATGCCTAAAGTTTTATTTTACTTCTCCACTCGTCTCTCTCAATCCAATCCATGTCCTCCAGTCTCCTTGCTCTCATTACAGTTCTTATTTCCTGCATCCACGAGTTTCGAGGTCTTCCTCTCCTCCTTCTTCCAGGTGGGCACCATTCCAATGTTTTCCTGGGTAATCTTTCTTCTTGCATTCGTCGTACGTGCGCATACCAATTTAATTGCTTATACTGTATATAATTTACTATTGAATAACCAATATTCATTTTATTATTATTATTATTATTATTATTATTATTATTATTATTATTATTATTATTATTATATTCTATCTTGCGATACTAAAATTGCTCCTTCTTCTAATCGATATAATAATTAAATATATTTTCATTGCTGTCGTTATTTTGTAAGTCGGAAGAATAACGAAGAAACAAAGTAGGTATTTTCAATTTGACGAAGATTTAATATGACAGAGAAGCAAAGGAAAGGTATATGATGAATAGAAGAAAAATAAAAACTCTTGAAAGGGTATTATTTTTTTGAGTGTAGGCCTAAATTAATTAAAATTTCCAATGGAGTAGACGTAATGAAATCTTCTTTTCAATTAATACTTTTTACGAGAATATGGTATTGAGTTGAAGAGAACTATAAAAAATGGAGAGCTTTCAACACGTGGATGAGAAATTAGAACTTTCCAGACGCCATGAAATAGAAAGAGATGGAGATAGGGAGGTGACGACCTTTCAGTTTTTCCTTCCGCGAACAAACAAAGTTGTAATATTTTAATTAGTAATTAATTCATTATTTAACATCCTTATTTATTTCTACATTGAAATTCTGGATCACGAAAACAACTTCTACTGTAAATTAGAATAGTATTGCGTAATCATAAAAATTACTAACTTTAAATGTCAATAATTATTATTCTTCCTATCTCCCTCTCTCTATCTTACGTTAACATCTATCTTCATAGGTCATTTTACATGCCCCACGCCACCCGCGCCTTATAGAGACACAACTTGTCCTGAGAGGATTTGTAACTTTAAATCACACACATTTTTTTTGACCACACAAGATCATGGAGGGCCTCCCTGGATTAACGAATAATAATAATAATAATAATAATAATAATAATAATAATAATAGTAATAATAAAGAAAAAAAAGAAAAGAAAAGAAGAAGAAGAGAACATAACCTACAGATGTATGATGCTTTTATTGATTTTGAGAAGGCATTTGATCGTGTTGATAAAGATAAGTTATGGAAAATAATGGAAATACATGGCTACCCCGCACAATTAATTTATGTGATAAAAAGTTTGTATGTAAAGTCTCAAATTATAATGAATATAGGCACATCAAAAACCGAAGCTATTGTAATAAATAGAGGTGTAAGACAAGGATGAATTTTATCACCTACCCTTTTTAATCTATATTAATGACATCATCCAAAATTGGAAAAGTATTGTTTATATAGGTATAAGAATGGACCGTTTTAAAATATTAAACGTTTTAATGTATGCTGACGATGTGGTTATTATTCAAGAAAATGAAAATAATTTGCATCAATTGAATCAGTTATGCCAAGAATATAATTTCAAAATATCAAAAGAAAAAAACAAAAATAATGGCATTTAGAGGAAATGATCATATAAGATCAAAAATCGTAATAGACAACAAACCTCTGGAAAATGAACACATTTTAATTATTTTGGTTGTAATTTTACTATAAACACAAAAAAATGAAGGAGACATGCATAGGAAACTGTCGAAATTTCAAATGATATGCGGAACTATACATAAAACATTAAAGAATAAAACAAGAAGAGATACTAGATTGAAGTTTTATAAAACATTGGTAGTTCCTGCATTACTTTATGGGAGCGAAGCTTGGGTAATGACCAAAAAATTGCAAAGTAGAATACAAAGCGCAGAAATGAACTTCCTTAGAAGAACAAAAGGCTGCACAAGATTGGTTCGGATAAGGAATGAAGATACAAGAACAGAGTTAAATATATATCCATTGGGTGAGAAAATCAGAGCATATAGAGAGAAATGGTTTACACACGTGGAAAGAATGAATGTATCAAGATTACCAAGAGCAGCATTCAACTACAAGCCAAGAGGTTCAAGGAATGTAGGAAGGTCAGTGAAGAGATGGACAGAACAACTGTGAGGCGGAACAGGCAATTTGCCTAGCCCGTGAAGTGAATAATAATAATAATAATAATAATAATAATATAATAATAATAATAATAATAATAATAATAATAATAATAATAATAATAATAATAATAATAATAAAGAAAGGAGACAAGAGAAAGGGGATAACTATAGGGGAATCAGTTTGTTAAACATATGCTATAAAATTTATGCAAACATTTTTGATGAAAAATTGAAAAAATTCAGCGAAAATTCCCTTATGGAATGTTAAAATGGATTTAGGAAAGGACGATATTTTATCGATTCAGCATTGTCTGTTAAACTATTGCTTAAAAAAAGAAGAGAATTCAACTTCGAAACACATTTTGCTTTTATACATTTTGAAAAAGCATTCGAAACAGTCAACAGACCAAACCTTTTCAATATATTGGAAGACAGAAATATACCAACTTTACTTCTGCAGAACATACCAAATATTTACAAAGACAACACCACAAAGATTAAATAAAATAAAATATTTTCTGAAGAAGGAATTATAAACCGTGGTGTGAGACAAGGTTGCCCTCTCTCTCCAACACTCTTTGCGATCTATATCAACGAAGTAATATGTTGTTGAAACATGAAATGTAAATTTAAATAAGAATATCAGAAAATACAAAATTAAACACCTTATTGTTTGCAGATGAACAAATAATAATTGCAAATTCAGAAGATAATCTGCAGAGAGGTCTGTATGAACTTAATATTATTACAGAAGAATATGGATTGAAGATATCTACAGAATAAATAAAAATTATAGCATTTCAAGGTGCAGATCCTGTCAGAAGTAAAATTGTACTTGACAAGCAGGTCTCGAGGTAGCGTGCTGCCTTGTCACGCAGCGGGCCCGGGTTCGATTTCCGGTCACGACAAGTTTCCTGGGTGACTATTCTTCGGGGTTTTTTCTCACCTGTAAGAAAAATGTCAGGAAGCTTTTAAGCCCAAACGGTCCCCGAATATCATCTGGATCATCATCCCATCGGTGTGGAAAGCAACGGGAAGCTACCACACCTATAATTCCCTAGTAAAGCTGCAAAGCATAGCATGAAAATTATATGATTGCTGTGAAGACCTGCCCTAGGGCAGAACACTAGAGAGAGGCAAAGTAGCTCGAATGGGTGACAATAAAATTGTTTTCAAAATTTTAATTGAGAAATATTTGGGGCATTAAGAAGATATAACCATAGGCAGAACAGGGGCCAGTGGAGGGTCTTATGAATATGGAATTAAAACAACCGGTACCACAAGCCATGGAAAGAGTGGCGAATGAGTGATTGTGTGCGTTATGTATTTACCTACATACGTATGTGTTATATCTTATATGTCTCTCATGTAGACATGGGTACTCCCCTAGTGGCCATTTTTTTATCCTAGCTCAATTTGGTTAGGTTTATTTCTCTATATATGTCAATGAGTGATATGTGGTCAGCATATCGCCTTAATGAGACATCTAGTAGGCAACTAAGATATAATTTGGATGGGAGAAGTCATTTAAATTTTGATCAGGAGCACAGATTTAGGCTTGATGTTCTTTTATAAACCCAAAAATCTTCACACTCGAGATTATCGGCTTAAAATCCATCCCGAGGGCTCATCCTTTGAACTTTTCCATCCTAAAAATTCATCTACCCCGGCCGAGCTTGAACCCAGGAACCTCGGACTAAAGACAAGGAACATAACCACTAGATCACATCGGCTAACTAATTATTAAGATGATAATGAAATTATAAACCAGCATTTGCGACAGTAAGCAGACTTACTCCTTATATTGATGAGATTCTAGGAGATCATCAACGTGGATTTAGAAGAAACAGGTCTACAACAGATCAGATTTTTAGCTGAAGACATATTTTAGAAAAGAAATGGGAATATAATGGTACTGTAAATCAACTATACGTAAACTTCAAAAAGACATACGATTCAATTAAGAGGGAAAAGTTATATAGTATCCTGCTAGAGTTTGGAATTCCTAAAAAGTTAGACTTATACGAATGTGTCTAAATAGTACAAAGAGTAGGGTGCGTGTAGGCAAACAGTTTTCGGATACTTTTGAAATCCACAATGGGTTGAAGCAAGAAGATGCACTATTTCCTCTACTATCTAATTTTGTACTAAAGAATGCCATCAAATCTTTAGAGGATGAAGAAGGCCTACAACTCAATGGTATTAATTAGCTGTTGGTTTATGCTGATGATGTAGCACTATTGGCCGATAGGGAGGAGATACTAAAGGCCAACACGCACACACTACTGAGTAACACCAAGAAATTGGGACTGGAAGTAAATATCATTAAACTAAATATATGGTCACACATAAAAATACATTATATAATGGAAATATATATATATATAATATAAAATTCAGCAGCTGTGAGAAGTATTACATTAGCAGAACAACTAGGAATTTCAACATACGATATAACGAACATCTCAAAGACTTTAGATTTAATGAAGGCAAATCCAGCTTTGCAAAACATGTCATAGATACAGGTCACCAATTCAATACCAACGACAACACATTATCCGCCATCCATAGAGAAAACAACAAACTCAAAATCAACATTCTCGAAGAAATCGAGATACTAAAAGAAACCAAAAACGCTCACCTGCTGAATGAGAACTCACCCAGTGACGTCAACCCGCTCTACAGAATTCTCACGAACAACCACTACCAATTCACAAACTGAAGATGAAGCATATACTTCGAAAGTACTCCACACCCCACATCCAATGTTGAGGAAGACTGAGATCTCAGGTACTCTATTTTTATATTATAAATATATCACTCGACCTCAACATTAAAATTCATATGAATTATGTAGGCCTTTCAGAACTACTTGTTCTATCTTCAGCAGTTAGATTGGTACCAAATTAGCTGCTAAAGATGGAACAAACACTTATGAAAGATCTACGTGATTTTAATTAATTTTAATGTTGAGGTCGACTGACATCTCATTCCTAACTAACTAACTCAATGGCACTAACGAACCCATAGGTTCACGGCCGCGCGGACCAAAACTCTCCATACATCCCTATTATGAAATAATGGTTTCAAATCATCCCTTGCATAACCTACTTCCTCAAGTCATGGTTAACCTCATTCTTGGTCTACTTACGGGAATTCTCCCTCTGATGTTCCTATAACAAACTTCCATGCCCCTCTACCATTCCACATTCGTGCCACATGCCCTGCCCATCGCAGTCTACGAGACTTAATTTTTCTTATATCTAGTGTGCTATAAATATCATGTAGCTCACTGTTATGTAGTCTTCTCCATTCGCTGTCTGTTCAAACATTTTCCTAAGGTCTTTATTCTCAAATACTTGTAATATTTTCTCCTCCCTTAAGGGGGGTGATGGGTGAAATTTCTATTTTCTACTCTTTTTAGCTAGAGACTTGATTTTTTGTACAAACATTCACTCCATGATACATAATGACGTGTTTAAGTTTCATTCTTGTGAGACATTTATTTTTACGAGTTATTAAATATTATATTTTAAAAAATTGCATATATTATAATTAAATGGATTCCACAATTTTTTAGTAAAATGATTGATTTTTTACAAGACCCCTAAACTATTTAGAAAAACAATCATGTATTAAAATTCTTATAATGTGAATACAAAGGGAGAAACAAAATAATGTTGTACCTCATGCGTGGAATTACAAAAAAAAAATTAATAATTGCATACATTTTATTTCTTAAAATACTACTTCAATCTGAAACCTATGCCCTACGTCGTTACCCATTGTTTTTAGGACATGCAGTAAAAAATTGAACCTTCTAGGACAAAATTCCTGAATTCCATTCAATTTTGAATGTATAAAAATGCAATGAAAATAAAAGTGTGGAAAAACATTTTTAAAGATTTGCATGCAGGTGACATTTAACTGATGCAGCCTTTTAGCTCAGACGTAATTTAGGGCACTTAGAAGCGCCATAGCCCTCTGAAACTTCTCAACATATACATTAGAGTACAGGCTATTTTTTAGTACAAAAAACAAAACATATCAATTTTGATCTCAAATGGTAAATTTTTCACCTTTAAATTAAGAGTCCATATTTCGGATTCATATAATATAACTGGGAGAATAACAGTTACTAATTTTATTGTTTTAACCAATCCAGCTGCTGAAAATAGAACAAGTAGTTCTGAAAGATCCAGACAATTTTAATGTTGAGGACGACTGAAGTCTCAGAAGCTAATTCAATTATTTTTCAATTTACCGTCAATACATTTTGATTAAGTAAAGGTCACCTTTCCTTCTTCTTCTTCTATCCAAAACACTCTTTAAAGCCACGTTAAGGTCAAGTATTACGACGTGGGCAACCTAACGTAATGAGGCGAGAGAGAATCAAACAAACCGTTTGCAGAGATCACCTGCACATGTTGTTGTCTCAGATTACATTCGTGTCAGAGGTTATCATGCACGAGCAAACCAAGTCCTCCTTCATTTCAAGTTTAAAGATCAAACTCCCACACGCAAACAAACAGTAACAATTACAGTTTTAGTTGCTAAGGAAAAATACCAAGATCACACCACTGTGCCATATATTTTTTATCTGAAGTTAGCATAAGTTCGTTCACTTAATAATCTCCTATTTTTATTTTTTTAATGCAGCATCGTTTGAAGTTTTATTTTACTATAAACCCGTGGTCAAAAATATCTTCTTCTTCTTCACTTCCTGGTTTAGGCATTAATTGTCTGTTCCATCCTCCCTAATATATCTAAAACCATCTCTTCCGAGGTCGTCCCATATCTCTTCTTCCTCTCGGAAAATAATGTAAGATTTTCTTGGTAATATATTACATTTTATTCTTTCTACATGTTCTTTCCACTGTTTTTTGTTATTATGTACATTTTCGTTCAAGGAGTAGAACTGCAGTTCTTCACGAATATCGTCGTTTCATATCTGGTCTATTCTAGAATGCCTATACCCTTTTACTCTCCTTAAACATTTAATCTCGGCTGCTTGGATTTTACTTTCTGGTTTGGTAGTGATAATCCAAGATTCACTCCCATATAAAAGGGCAGACACTGCCATTGTTTTATAACATTTTAATTTTGTTTCTTTTTGGGCTTTATTATGCCATATACTATTTATTGTGCCACAAATAGCTTGGAACTGTCGAGTTTTATGTTTATATCTTTATCAAAAATATTAAGTTATTATTTTATTTTACAGGTTTTTAAATGTATACAACTTTTTTTGTGCCCAATATTAAGTTTTGATTCGGTTCCTCCATATTCATCGCTAACCTTCCAGTCACTATCTTCCACTTCCCCTGTCCTTCATCAAATTCATAATTCCCTGTATTCATGTCTTCTCAAGTCTCCCTCTTCTTTTCCTCCGATTTTCAACCCTCTCCAAACTCCTAACTGGCAATCTTCATTCATTCCCTACACGTGTCCATACCATTGTAATTGCTTATTTCCCACAAATTGCATAATTGTTTCGTTGTAGTTCATATTTTCTCGCATATACTGTTTCTGATCCTCTTTAATTTAGATTAGATTAGATTAGATTAGATTTGATTAGATTTATTTAGCCTGGTGGAGTTAAGGCCATGTGGCCTTCTCTTCCACTCACCAGGACAAACATATATTACATCAGAATATAACAATCTTAATTAACTCTAATATTAAACACTAAGTAAAAATTTGATCAAAAGATAATATCTAATATACGTATTACGATCTATAATACAACCAGTTAATATTAGTTAAAATTAAGACTAAAACTAATAATAAAATGTATACAAGCAAGGCATATTAAATTGTCCCTGTCTAGTGTATATAAAAAACAGGAAAATAATGAGATATAGAAAACTAATTTTACGATTATACAATATTTAAAAACAAAACAAATAAAAATATTTGTTATTCTTAATATTATTTTCATAAATAATTAAGTATATTAATATTGCTAAAAGAATACTATCAGTGAGGTGTATTTAAAGCATCGTGCAGACATTCTTAAAAAAGATTAAGTCGAAAAACGACCATACAAAGTTAAGTGTATTGTGATGTTTGATTGTTATATCGCAAGAATAATTCATCCACAAAAAAAGCGCTTTCCTGAAAAGTAGTAACTTTATACTATACAACGTAGGTTATTCCCTGTTACCACACAAATAAATTTAACACTTGATCAATAATTGAATAGCCACGATTCTTAAATAGAAGTAATTACTCCGGTAGGCCTATAGAATGTAATATATTTCTCGTAAACAAAAGCAAATAATAATAGAGTAAAACTTGTTTAATACGGAACGTTAATAATGCGGAAATCTGTCCAATGTGAACAAATGTATTATTGAAATAATAGCAATAATAGCAATTTCATGTGTATTTATTTTGCATAAAACGGAATCTACCCAACGAGGAAACGGAAGGATATTTCTACACAATTAATGAAAAAAGGAATTTATAAAGCGGAATGACAAAGAGATAAATTAGTTTGCACTTTATTGAATTCCCGTTTTAGGATAAGAAAACAATACGGAATGATTCCTGCCATTGGGTGAAGTAGAGATTCTACCTGTACCTGAAATTTTCTTTCGGCCTCACTGCATCCCGTTATGATAAATACAGATACCTGTCTTACAAATAACAATTTGACTGTAAAATCTTAAATTAGTTTTAATTCTGAGACTGATCTATCACAGGCAGCGTTCTGAATTTACGTAATAAAGATGGGTAAAACGTATGTATCACCGTCATTAAACGAAAAAGTGAAAGTGATTGAAAGTAGATTTCCTAATTTTCGGACCGATGCTCCAAAGTCAAGCTCTGGCCGTTGCTAAATCCCTAGAGAATAACGATTTCAAGCATCTTCAGGTTGGTTGTGGACAGTTTTAAAAGACTACACAATGTAATGTGGAATGAAATTTGAGGGGAATCAAAGGATGTGGACGAAAGTGTAGTTAGTGAGCGGAAACCGAAAGTGCATATTTTAATTTCAGGATACGCGCATACGAGACATTTTTAACGCTGACGAAACGGGACTGTTTTTTTTTTTGCGCGTTACCGTCGAAGTTGCTAGTACATACTATACTTCTCTTTTTAACGGCAGCGGAACTACAATTAATCCAAATTACGTAAAAAGACATATACGGTACCCTATAATCTAAGATTATTAATAAATTTTAGTTTTTTATAATGCGGAATTTTGTCTAATGTGGAAAAAAATGGTCCGATGCGATTCCGCTTTGAGCAAGTTTTACTGCAGTTCCTACATTAATTTCATAAAAAGTAGCGATTTTTAATTAGGTGAATATACAGTTCGTTTTTAGTGATTTGATTATTAAACTGCCATATCACAATCAGAACCTTCCTTTCCCCTAACACCTGAAGGTTAATTCCAAACTCTACAATAGCATTTTCATCAACATCGTGCATATATATGAATATTGATGGTTATAAATTACCATTCAACTTTTCAAATACATTTTTATTACCAACTAACTGATTGCTCGGCGTTGCGTTGCCTGGATATTTATTAACTTCTTGTCACCAATCAGTTTATAGACCCCAAAAGTATGAATTACACACTAACTTCGGTAATTTTGAACATTTTATATTTCACCCCGTCTTACCCTTATGGCGATGGAGACTGCACTTGAACTAACCGTCATAGAAAACGTCATTATTAATCTCAGAGACCCCGGAAACTATATAGCCTATGTGGTTTTTGTTATTTTCACACATCATCTCCTGCACTTCCTCTTGGAGTGATAGGGTCAAACTTGAGATTAAATATAATCGGGACTTTTACCAATTAGCTTAGCCATTCCGAAAACTATGGATTGGGTACTAATTTTGTGATCTTGGATATGTCCCGCGCCGTAGCCGAGCGGTTAAGGTAGGAAGCCTTGGCGCAGAGCTACGGGACTTGCGCTGGTTCGAATCTCCATGGGGGAAGAAATTTTCTTATGGTATTTCGGCCAGTATGGGACCGGTGCCCACCCAGCATCGTGAGGCAATTGGGTAGTTACAATAAGTAGCGGCTCCAGGTTGAGGAACCAGCTATAACGGCTGGGGGACTCGACATGCTAACCACATGTCACCCCTACACTGGCTGTTGATCATCTACCTCTGTGATTGACACATGTGGATGTGAAGGGCCAGAAGCCGGCTGGTAAAAGGGCAACCGCTGAAAAGTGGAAAGACCCTCAATCGGAATCGGATATTTTATATTTCGCCCTTCCTCCACTGTCCCACTCTCTATAGGTTCTAGAGATCAGAACTGGGCTTGAATGCCATAGGGGGAGTTACCAACCGGCTTAGCGGTCTAGATTCGATACTAACGTCTACTGTTTTCAGTTATTTTTGTCACCCCTCATTCTCCCTAGGGATGCAAAGGAATTCTTATCCCCCTAAAGAATATTTTACAGATTGTAAGTCACATATGTTGGCCTAATAGGTTTGGTCGAAATTGTTTCAGGTGTTTCAGGTTATATTAGAACATTGCATATTTAAGCAACCATGAATTTATCCCCAAATAACAAATATCTTTCTTTGTCCTCACGGCGAAACTGTTCTATAAAAGCGTTTAAAAAAATAATATTTTTCATTGGGGGGGAACCTTATTTTTCCATCTATTGGACTATTAAGAAATCATAATAATAGATTTATTTAGCCTGGTAGAGTTAAGGCCATGTGGCCTTCTCTTCCACTCACCAGGACAAACATATGTTACATTTAAATACAAAAAATTACAATAATACATACTTACTTAATACTAAACAGGCTTTCCATTTACAGCAGTTAGCCCCTGATTCCTGCTTTCCAGAGATTCCTATCTTCCCATTGTCCACCTTCCATACCCCTCTTCATCATGGCATCGTACATTTCCTCATACCATGTCTTCTACTTCTCCCCCTCTTCCTTCTGCCTGGTACCATCCAATCCAACACCTGTTTAGGCCACTGGTCTTCCGACATCCGTTGTACATGTCCACACCACTGTAAAGCTCTCTTTGTTATCCTATCGATAACAGTTTCTTGTGCATCCATTTCTTGTCTGATATGGATTTCAAATATGTTGTAGCCTGGATATTCTCATACTTCTCCGTAATCCATCCATTTCTGTCGCCAAGATTCTTTTCTGCATCCTTTCGTTTATTGTCCAGCTTTCTGATCCATATGTGTGTATACTTTCTATTATTGTCTGTATAATCTCTTTTTTTTTGTTTTTCTGGTCAAATTTCTATTCCATAAAAGACATTCTAAACAATTAGGGAGCACGCCGTAGCGTAGTGGTTAAGGCACTGCGCTACAAGCCGAAAGGTCGAGGGTTCAAGTCCCAGTGGGATCAGGATTTTTAAACTGACCCAAACCTTCTGGATACCCAGGGGTCGATTCAGCCTCTAAAGGAAATGAGTACCAGACACTTGTTCTGGGGGTTAAGGCGGTCGTCACGCAGGGCTGACAACCCGGCTGACATCAAGTGCCGATTGTCCAGAAAAAATGGGAGCCTTAGCCTCCTACTACCCCAAGGGCCTCCTGAGGCCTGTAGTGGGATTACTTTAGTTTACTTTACTTTACTTTACTAAACAATTATCTGTCAAACTGAACAATAATGAAAATAATTTAATACACAAGTGATCTTCTTGGTGATATAATATTAAAATATATATGTAGTCAATATGCCCATTTCACCAATTAATGTTTTAAAATGGTCAACAAGTTTCTACAGCCAAGCTGTCATTCTCAAGACCAGATATTGACTGTCAATATCTGGTCTTGAGAATGACAGCTTGGTAGAAACTTGTTGACCATTTTAAAACATTAATTGGTGAAATGGGCATATTGACTACATATATATTTTAATGAAAATAATGTCTAATAATACAACAAAATTAAATACAATTAAAATTAAACGAATGAAAGAATGTTATTACAAAGGAATAACAGCTCGAATCTACTATATATGAAAAGCAAAGAAAAAATGCAAAGAAAGTAATACACTATAATGAATTAATCTATGGCTTATTATACTCGTACAAGGCATTAGATAAATATATTGACATGATGGTAACTTGAAATAACAGCAGTGCAAAATTAATGAAAACAATTCGTAAACCAATATTACTTAACACATTGGAATATTGCTAGTAGTATTGGCGATGGGCAGGACATGTTGCGCGTATGGGGAATGAAAGACGTGCATGGAAACTTCTTGTAGGAAAGCCAGAAGGAAAACGCCCAGTTGGTAGACCAAAAATGAGGTGGGAGAACAACATTAACTATGATTTGAGGGAAGTAGATTATACAGGGAATGATTGGAAAGCATTAGCTCAGGATAGGCATGTATGGAGAGCTTATGTCCGTGCGGCCATGAACCTACGGGTTCGATAGTGCCAGTGAGTAAGAGTAAGTAAGTAAGTAAGTATTATATGTTTAATTAGGACAATTCTATTGTGCGTCCGAGTTTCTATTGTGAAGAATAGTAGGAAGTATTAATTACTTAATTTTCGCCGATGATTTAGTCTTACTACACCATGATGAAGGTATGTTATAACTGGCTGCTTATAAAATACAATAAAATACAATAAAGTAAGCCTTGGGGTAGTAGGAGGTTAAGGCTCCCACTTTTTCTGGACAATCGGCACTTGATGTCAGCCGGGTTGTCAGCCCTGCGTGACGGCCGCCTTTACCCCAGAACAAGCGTCTGGTACTCATTTCATTAGAGGCTGAGTCGACCCCAGGGTCATAGTGCCGCCAGAAGGTTTGGGTGAGTTTAAAAATCCTGACCCCCACTGGACTTGAACCCTCGATCTTCCGGCTTGTAGCACAGTGCCTTAACCACTATGCTATGGCGTGCTAAATGTGTAGCTATTATAATTTTAAAATTTCACTAAGTAAAACAAAAGTAATGCCATTTTGTGGAAGAAACACTCTGCGTGCAAAAATAATAATTAGAGACGAAATTATTGAACAAGTATCCCATTTTAAATATTTAGGATGAGATATCAGCTATGGATATCATAAAGATATTGAACATAAACTCATCAGTTTCAAGCTATTTGTGGCACAATAAATAGAACATTGAATAATAAAGCAAAATTAAAATTTTATAAAACAATGGCGGTCCCTGTCCTTTTGTTTGGGAGCGAATCTTGGATTATCACTACCAAACAAGATAGTAAAATCCAAGCAGCCAAGATGAAATTTTTAAGAAGAGTAAAAGGATGCACTAGAATGTACCCGATAAGAAATGAGGATATCCGTGAAGAACTGCAGATGTACGCCATAAAATAACATATTTAACAACAAGATTCGGTGGAAAGAACATGAGGAAAGAATGGAAGAAATTAGATTACCAAATAAAATCTTACATTATTTTCCGAGAGGAAGAAGAGATGTCTGATGTCCTCGGAAGAGATGGTCTTAGATCTATTAGTGAAGACGGAACAGGCAATTAATGCCTAAACCAGGAAGTGAAGAAGAAGACAATTTTATTGTAAACACTGTCACAACCTAGGCACTTTTACAGTAAAAATACATACATACATACTTCCGGCACTGGTCATTCTATAAATGTATCTATGAATCTAAGTGACCTAAATATTACAATGCCTACCACGCCCAAGAAAATTCGCCAGAATAGTGGCATTAGAGAAAAAAAATAGAGATCAAATACAGTTAAAGAAAATGTGCATATTTTTGTGCATTTAAATTTTAAAATACTGAACATTGCTGGTGAACAAAAAAGTGCAATGTAATTTTTAAATGTTTGTGACATAATTTCACTTAAGATGCTGGTAAAATGGGTCTAAAGTAAAATTGTTCCTATTGGTATTAGAAAAATAGACTACGTGTTTTTTTAGACATGTCTCACGTATTTTCTGTAAAAATTCAATGATTTTATTTCAATATAATATTGAATTAATTGTTTTTAATTAAAAACGATTATTTTATATTTTCTCAAGTTGAACAAACTGGAATAAATTATTCGAACAGTTCTCTCCATTACTTTCTTATTTAAATCTCTCTTCCTGGTGAACTGCTGTTACAATTTTTTATAGAATATTATAACGTAAATAGTTACATTTTCATTGGCTTTTCTTTTATTTCTCTATGTTTTACATTAAATGCTTTAATTGCTTTTTTTTCGAGATTCGCGAGTGTCGATGAACTTATTCCATTCCATAGTAATTCTGCCCGACGGCAGGTCTTTCACTGCAATCATAGCATTTCCATGCTATGCTTGCAGCTTTACGAGGGAATTGTAGGTGTTGTAGCTTCCCGTTGCTTTCCACACCGGTGAAGGATGATGATAATGATAAGGATGATGATGGCCATATGATTTCGGGGACCGTTTGGGCCTTAAAGGATTCCTGACATTTGTCTTACAGGAAACACCCAGATAAAAACCTCACCCACATAAACTGCCCCGACCGGGGATCGAACCAGGGCCTGCTGCGTGACAAGGCAACACGCTACTTCGAGACCACAGCGGTGAACGTTGAACTTATAAGGCCGTAAGAATCCTGAATATAGCTTCCTTCGAATATACTTGAACCCGTGGGTCCTGTGTTCTAAATTTAGAGCACATATAAGAACCTCAATCTTAAAATAAGGTAACACTGAGCAAACGTTTATCATAAACAGATTTTCTAACTACTAGATAACTGTGACTGACTCTAATAATATTCATAATTCTCAGAATTTCTCATACCGGTACCATTTTCATCGACTAATATATTTTGCTGAATTCTCTCTATGCAGGTTATTTTGAACTTCTTATATTAACATTTATTTTTTAAACTTCAATTAGTCCCAATTATTTGGTAAATTGAATGTTCCTATCAAAAACGTGTGTATGGTATGACAGCTGGTTCTGCTATAAATGTATCCCCAGAGATTTTGATGACATTACACGGAATAATGTACATTTGAGCAGAGCGTCAAGCTGTTGCATATGTTCTGCATGGTTAGTTCGATATTGCTGAAACGTTATTAAGTTGGTGTGAGGGAGCACCACGCTATGCATCTTAACTAACGAAATGGAGATTACTTGAAATGTAAGATTTGCTTGGAGACAACCAAAAGAACCGTTATGAAATCTAATATACAAAAATGAATGTTTATTTGTTTGTTTGTTGGTTTGTTTGTTTGTTCGTATTCTATGCGCGACCATACCGTTGATCCGATTGTGATGGGTTTTTTGCAAAATGTTCAGGAGATTCCCAGGATGAACATATGCAATAAGGGAGTTGCAATTCTCAAACCCTTCACCCCTAAAATTCACCCTTTGTAGCGAAAAACGTGAAATAAAGTCCCTATTTTGACGCTTAAATGGTTTACACTGCCTAACCCATAACAAATATACCAAATTATTGTACACGGAATTAAATATCTCAAAAAACTCTACAAAAAGGTCCGCGACAGTATATGTTTATCTCTTATGGATAACTCACAATAACCATTTTTGTCTTTCATTGATTCCAAGAAGATAGGGATAAGTAGATTCCCGGGCAAGCGTGCTCTGCCATACCGTTCGTCCAATTGTGATGGGGCTTTTTGAAACATGTTCAGGAGATTCCGGGGATGAACATAGGCTATAAGAGAGTTGTAATACTCAACCCCTTCACCCCTAAGAATCACTTTTTGTAGTGATAAAGTGAAATAAAGATCCTATTTTGACGCTGAAATGGGTTACGCTGCCTAAACCATAACAAATACACCAAATTATTGTACGCGGAATTGAATACCTTAAAAAACTCTACAAAAAAGTCCGCGACAGCATATGTTTATTTTTTACGGATAACTCACAATAACCATTTTTGTCTTTCATTGATTCCAAGAAGATAGGGGTAAGTAGATTCCCAGTCAAGCGTGCTCTGCCATGCCGTTCATCCAATTGTGATGGGGCTTTTTGAAAAATGTTCAGGAGATTCCGGCGATGAACATAGGCTATAAGAGAGTTGCAATACTCAACCCCTTCACCCCTAAAAATCACTCTTTGTAGTTAAAAACGTGAAATAAAGTCCCTATTTTGACGCTTAAATGGCTTACGCTGCCAAAACCATAACAAATACATCAAATTATTGTATACGGAATTGAATATCTCAAAAAAACTCTACAAAAATGTCGGCGACAGCATATGTTTATCTTTTACGGATAACTCACAATAACCATTTTTGTCTTTCATTGATGCCAAGAAGATCGGGATAAGCTGATTACCGGGCAGGCATAGCAGCTCAAGGCTAGTGGTAAACACACATTAACATTTATTTAGGAGTAGCAGCGCACGCCGGGTATTAGCTGGTTTTTAATAAATAAAAGTATCGAAGTTTTATATGACTTTTATAAACATTTAATTTATTTAACATTCGTAACAACTGTTTGAATACACTGTATTTCCATCAGTTGAATGTCATAAATACAAATAATTCTTTTATTTATGTGGAATACGCACTTTGTTTTGTAATGCACATAATAAAAAAGTACTATATTTGTATTTAAGACTTTCGTCTCATGAAGATGCAGTGTATTGAAACAGCTGTTACGAATGTTAAATTAAATAAATATTCATGAAAATCATATAAAACTTTGATAGTTTTATTTATTAAATGCATTATAGACTCCCATCAAGTAAATACCAAATCAATTGATTATGTTATGCATTTTTTGTTTAAAATATTGTTAAATGATACTTTTTTAGAATCACTTCAGTGCAATATCCTGAATTATCAATGAATCTTTTTTAAATTCCAAATATGAGTATAAACCTTTTCGTTCAAAATTAACAGATGACGCATTACAAAACGTCAGCAAACTCTTTCTCTGTATAAGCAATACTGTAATCTATATGTTAACCAATGTCTAAGCTTAATTAACCAACTCACAGGCACTCTCGAACCCGTTCATGGCCACACGGACATGATATCTCCATACATCCCTATCCTGAGCTCATGTTTTCCAGTCATCCCCTTTATAATGCACTTCTCCCAAATTATGGATAATGTTATTCTCCCATCTCATTCTTGACCTGTCTATTCGGCGCTTTCCCTCTGGTTTTCCTACAAGGAGTTTTCATGCCCATCTTCCATTCCCCGTTCGTGCAATATGTCCTGCCCATCACAGTCTACAAGACGTAAACTTCTTGTTACATCTGGTTTCCTATAAAGATCATGTAGTTCATTGTAATGCAGTCTTTTCCATTCTTTCTTTGGCCCAAATATTTTCCTAAGAATTGTATTCTTAAAAACTCTCATATTTTCTTCTCCTTAAAATAATTCATATTTCATATTCATATAATATAACTGGATTAATAAGATTGATATATTTTCAGATTAAGGTTTTTTTTAGAAAGGTTAGGATTATTATAGATAAATTGTACATACTTTTTTTTTCTTTTATATTTTTACACTGCGTCTTCCTCAATATTTCTTTACTATTCTATGTATTTTATTCTTGTGAAGATTTTCGAAAATTTTATTTTACCCTTATAACATTTGTTGTATTTGTTTATGTTATGAAAATGAAATAAAATTTTCGAAAAGTTTCACAAGAATAAAATACATAGAATAATAAGGAAATATTGAGGAAGACGGAGTGTAAAAATATAAAAGAAAAAGGTATATACAATTTATTTTACAATAAAATATAGCCTCAATGGTGTACTATAAAATAATAAAAAAATGAATTTCATAAATAAAAGTTAGGATGACAAGATTCCCTGTAATGGGTGTATTTTAAATGTATTATTGTTAAAAATCCGAATTAATACAATAAATGTATATTAGCTTAATTCAAAGTGCACTCGTATTGCATCAAACATTCCAGAAATTTTGACATTTTTTTTAATTCCCTGTCATTCACAGTTTTCCGATTGAGGGTCTTTCCACTTTTCAGCAGTTGCCCTTTTTACCAGCCGGCTGCTGGCCCTTCACATCCACATGTGTCAATCACAGAGGTAGATGATCAACAGTCAGTGTAGGGGTGACATGTGGTTAGCATGTCGAGTCCCCCAGCCGTTATAGCTGGTTCCTCAACCTGGAGCCGCTACTTATTGTAGCTACCCAATTGCCTCACGATGCTGGGTGGGCACCGGTCCCATACTGGCCGAAATACCATGAGAAAATTTCTTCCCCCATGGAGACTCGAACCAGCGCAAGTCCCGTAGCTCTGCGCCAAGGCTTCCTACCTTAACCGCTCGGCTACGGCGCGGGACTCACAGTTTTCAATCAGTAAAAATGCATAGTCATTATTTTGATTACAGATATATTTAATAATTTTAACGTTAATGGAACAACATTTAAAGCGATAGTAAGGAAAAATTAAAAGTTAATACAAAATCTATTAAATAACTGTAAGAAATCGGGCTGGAAGTAAATATCATACAACTATATGATCCTATAGCACGCCGTAGCGTAGTGGTTAAGGCACTGAGCTACAAGCCGGAGGGTCGAGGGTTCAAGTCCCGTTGGGGGTCAGGATTTTTAAACTGACCCAAACCCTCTGGCGGCACTATGGCCCTGGGGTCGACTGAGCCTCTAACGGAAATGAGTACCAGACGCTTGTTCTGGGGGTAAAGGTGGCCGTCACGCAGGGTTGACAACCCGGCTGACAAAAAGTGCTGATTGTCTAGAAAAAGTGGGAGCCTTAACCTCCTACTACCCCAAGGGCCTCCGGGCCTGTTGTGGGATCACTTTTTTTTTAATATGATCCTATATGGTCAAACGTACCAAAGTAAGAATTGAACACGTAGCAAATTAGTGGAAAATTTGAAGAATTGACAGAATCCTAAAATCTAGAATGGTTAAAAAAAAGTTAAATTGATGTATAAAACGATGACTCTACCACTTAGACAATATGGATAGAAACATATATGTCTTTAAGAGAGCAGAAAAGATTAAGAATATTTTAGAATAAAGTACTTATAAAACTTTTTGGGCAGACGAGAGACAGGCAGATAGGCGAATGGTGGAAAATACATAACAATGAGCTCCATGATCTTTATGGGAATCCAGATGTATGAGTAATAAGAACAGTGAAGAGTCGGAGATTGCAATAGGCTGGACATTTGACACGAAATGAGAAAGAAAGAAAGACATGACGTTTCTAGCAGGAAAACCAGAGCGAATTTCGTCAGTAGGTAGGTCAAGAATGTTATGGGAGAATAAACATTTATAATGATTTAAGAGATAGGAAACGAATGTAAAATGTTATATGAATGTAGATTAATTTTGTACTAGAGCATGCCATTAAATCTTTAGAGAATGAGGAAGGCTTACAACTCAATGATAATAAGCTGTTAGTTTATGCTGATGATGTAGTATTGATGGCCGATAGCGAGGAGATACTAAAGGATAACACGCACACACTATTGAGTAACACTAAGAATTTAGGACTGGAAGTAAATATCAATAAAACTAAATATATGGTCACACGTAGAAATTCATTAAATAATGGAAATGGACAGCTAATGACAAATGAGGAAAATTTTGAGGCTGAAATTCAAATACCTAGGAACAATAATCACAAATAGGAATGAGATGCACAAAGAAATTAAACATAGGCTCAATTCTGGAAATGTGTGGTATTATGCATTTCAGAGACTCTTGAATTCCCACACTCCTTTCAAAAAACGTTAAAGCTGAAAATATATAAAACCATTATATTCTACCAGTTATAATATATGGGTGCGAAACATGGACTCTTACTTTAAGGGAGGAAAGGGGATTACAAATATTTGAGAATAAAGTACTTAGGAAAATTTTTGGACCAAAAGAGAGATGAACAGACAGGTAAATGGAGAAGGACTTTATAACAATGAACTGCATAGTCTTTATAGGAAGCCAGATATAATAAGAACAGTTTAAGTCTCGTAGACTGCGATGGGCAGGACATGTTGCACGTATGGGGAATGAAAGACTTGCATGGCAAGGTTCTTGGTAGGAAAGCCCAGAGGGAAAAACGCCCAGTTTTGGTAGACCAAGATTGAGGTGGGAGAAAATACATTAATTATAATTTGAGGGAAGTATATTATACAGGGAATGATTGGAAAGCACTAGCTCAGGATAGGGATGTATGGAGAGCTTATGTCCGCGCGGCCATGAACCTACGGGTTCGATAGTGCCAGTGAGTAAGTAAGTAAGTAAGTAAGTAAGTAAGAAATATATGGAAAGGTTATGCCCTGCGAGTTCAATAGTACTAGTGAGTAAGTTCTAGTAGGTAGCCCAACAATGATGTGGGGGAATAACATTAATTATGATTCGAGGAAGTTGAGTTAAACAGGGAATTATGGGAAAATATTAGCTGAGGATAAAGATGTATGGAAAGTTTATGTTCGCGCGGCCATGAATCTTCAGATTCGATAGTGGCAATGAGTTAGATGTGTGTTAAATTTCCTAACATTCGCTTTAATGTAGAGTTTAACTTCCAGAAATCTCATCTACACCTGCAGGCGAAATAATTTCCGTATCTTTAAGGAGTACGTTTACTTGGTTATATTTTTTCTCCCTGATTTAAGGTTTTTTTAATTCAAGCAAACTAATATTGAGAGACTTATATTTATATTAATGGAGATAAAATATTATTTTTGAAGAATTTATATTAATCAGTCTTTGCGGACCCGAGTCCATCCTCGATCGGAACAAGTTTCTAGGTAAGTTACTTCTCGATTTTTTTTTCTTTCATGTAAGAAACATTTCAGACAACTTAAATATCCAAATTATCCTCAAGGACCATCTAGCCATCAAAATAATCCATATCATATTTGCCTTGTACAGTTGGGAATAAAAATTTATGAGTGAATTGCGTGTTTTGTCTTAAATGTTCACGTTTTTTTCCGGAGGTGGCCCCGGCATTGAACTGATCATTCATCTAGGGAGGTCTTCTATGTCCTTGCATGGTAAATAAAATATGCGTGTAATGAATAGTTTAAAATCATCTACTAACAGGCCCTAGTAGCATGGGGCATGTAATATTACCTTCTAAAAAGGAGAGATTAAACTGAGGTAAAGAAAGATATTCTTATTGGAGATGGGGAGAACATGTGCTCAGAATGGACTCAAAAAATGGACATACACATCGACCACATGAGAACCTAGGTTAGGAAATAGGAGCGTAGGGAGGGAAAGGGTACTATGGTGTAATATTTTCAAGTGTCAACTACAGAATAGCATCAGATAGGAAAAGTAGAAAAATCTATAAACATTGAGAGATACGTATGCAGAAATCTTTAGTGCCACGGAGGTTCTGTCTGTAAGCCACCCTATAACAGAAGGCCTTTGCCCGCACTGGGATGTCAAAGTGTTAATCCTAATTTTAAAGAAAGAAATTTATTCTTCTTCTGCACTTCCTGGATTAAGCATTAGTTGCCTGTTCCGTCTTCACTAATAGATCTAAGACCATCTCTTCCCAGGACGTCCGACATCTCTTCTTCCTCTCGAAAAATAATGTAAGATTTTATTTGGTAATCTACTTTCTTCCATTCCTTCTACATGTTCTTTCCACTGAATCTTGTTGTTGTGTGGAGTAAACCTGTAGATCTTCACGGATATCCTCGTTTCTTATCTGGTCCATTCTACTACATCCTTTTACTCTTCTTAAGGATTTCACCTCGGCTGCTTGGATTTTACTTTCTTGTTTGGTAGTGGTAATCCAAGATTCACTCCCATACAAAAGGACAGGGACCGCCATTGTTTTATAGAATTTTAATTTTGTTTGTTTATGGGCTTTATTTTTCAATGTTCTATTTATTGTGCCACAAATAGCTTGAAACTGATGAGTTTTATATTCAATATCTTTATCATACCCATAGCTGATATCACATCCTAAATATTTAAAGTGGGATACTTGATCAATAATTTCGTCTCTAATTATTATTTTTGCACGCAGAATGGTTCTTCCACAGAATGCCATTCCTTTTGTTTTACTTACTGATTTTAAAATTATAATCGCTACATATTGCATTTAGTTTGTAAGCAGCCAATTGTAATAGATCATCATGGTGTAGTAAGACTAAATCATCGGCGAAAATTAAGTTATTAATACTTGCGTTATTGTTCAATCTAAGGCCTTTGCCTGTTATAATTATCCATTGTTTCATAATGTCGTCAATATATACATATTAAAAAGAGTGCGCGATAGACTACACCCTTGTCTAACTCCTTGATTTATTAAAATTTCTTCTGACTTTTTACCATCAGTTTTTATCACTACTTTAGTTTCTTCATATAAGCCTTGGACTGATTTTATTAGATGGTATGGATACCCCCGTTCTTTCATTATTTCCCATAGTTTAGATCTATTTACTCTATCAAAGGCCTTTTCAAAATCGATGAACTACAAATATGTTGGCAGGTTAAATTCTCTTCTCTTATGCGTCACTCGTATTTATATGAAACTATCTAAATGTACATGATATTTGTGAATTTGTAAAAACTTCGTTTTAAGACTGTTTGTATCACACTTTGAATTCTTCTGTAACATCTCTGAAAGCTTCATTCAAATATAAATGACCGACGCAGTTCACCCAGCTATAAATCACTGAGGAGTACAATCAATCTTCATGCATCTGTGTTTTAGTTTTCCTTAATCACACAAAGTAAAGTGGAGTTGGCAACTACAGTGCAAGGCTTTCATCTGTTAAATACGTCAACCAACAACAGTAGCTTTCGTAAGGAAATTGCAACTATTTTCATGTAATACGTACAATAATCATTGCAACACCACTGAATTATATCCATAAAAAAGAAAGACTCATATACTGCTTCAAATAGTGCGTCATTATGTTAAAGTACTTTATATTTTCATTTAACGACATAAAAAAACTAAGACATATAGGCCCTAGACGAATACATTGGAAGAAGATATTAAAAGAAATTGTCTTAATGATGGAGATTGAATAACATGGGAGACCCGGAAGAAGAAGAAGATATATTTTGGTTGAAGAAGAGACATGTGTCGCCATAGTAATATTCCTGATTATTTAACTCATGCCCCAAATGGGACTCAATGGCCAATCACGTTTCAATGATTTCTGTTTTACAACCAATCAGAGTCGTGTTTTACGAAATATTTATCAGTGTTATAATTACCATATTAAAGAAGGCTCCTCCTTTTTAATATTCTGAACAGGTCTGACCGTTATTTTGCAGTGACTGAGTCCGTGAGAAATACGGCTACCAGATTATGTATATAGTGCATGAATGTCAACACATGCCGCATGCGGGAGTTAATATAAAAACATTTGTAGCAATTGATTATACCACCAAAAAAAGAAACCACTGTTTGCACTTTCTTAAATGTATTTTTTCCCAGGTAACAATCTAGAAAAATAGATTTGTCATATTTACATCATACGACATCAGAAATGAATTAATATACAGTTTGATGTTTCATTTTTTCTCCACTAGAGAGCATTCTTTCAATATTGCGTTCCTTTGGCAATAAATAGTATGATCTGGTTGCAGTGATAAACACAAGAAGCAGATGAAGCGTACCTATCGCTTCTCATTTGTTTTCAAACATCGCCGTTTACATTAAATATATAAATATTTTAAAATAACTATAGTTAAATAATGATTTGTGAGTAAACAGCTTAATTTTATTCGTTAAATAGTCCTAACAAATGCCACTCTTGATTTCCAAATTCTCTAGATAAATTCACTCCTCACTTCGTGAGTCGTGAATTTATCGATAATTTGGAAATCACTCGTGGCATTACTTATGATAAATTATTGCTACTGGTATTCTCTCTTTGCCTTAGTTTAACCTCTCCCCTTTAGGTATTTCAACATGCCCCACTCACCAGGACCTTACAGGGGCAAGAAGGGTCTCCCTGGATGAGATATCAGCTCAATTCCAGGACCATCTCGGAGAAAACACGAAGACAAGACACATCATTCACTCATTCCTACAAAACAAGGATAATATGATACACATGATGATTATGATGACCATATGTTGTTCGGTGTCAATTCTGGCCTTAACATTTTCCGATATTTGCTTTACAAGTGAGAAAAATGCCAAAAACGTCTCACCCGGGAAACCTGTCACGATACAAACCCGGGCCCGCTACGTAATCCCGAGATCACAACGGTGAAATAACTAATTAACTCACTGGTACTCTCGAACCCGCAAATTCATGGCAGCGTGAAAATACGCTCTCCATACATTCCCATCCTTAGCTAATATGTTCCAATCATGGCCTATAAAATCTATTTCCCACAAATCATAGTTAATTTTATTCTCTCACCGCATTCTTGGTCTACCAATTGAGTGTTCTCTCTCTGGTGTTCCTATAAGAAGCTTCCACGCCCCTCTTTCATTCCCCATTATTGCCATATTTTCTGTCCATCGCAGTCTATCAGACTTAACTGTTCTTATTACATCTGATTTCCTATAAAGATCGTGTAGCTCTGAAGTCTTCTCCATTCACATGCCTGTTCATTTCTCTTTGGTCCAAAAATTTTCCTAAGAACTTAATTCTCAAATACTCATAATCTTTTCTCCTCCCTTAAAACAAGAGTCCTTGTTTCACATTCATATAAGAACAGTTATAGAGCTTATATATATATATATATATTCAGTTTAATGTTGTTCGAGAAAACGGCGGACTATTAACAATAATAATAATAATAATAATAATAATAATAATAATAATAATAATAATAATAAATATTTAATTCACAACAATTATCATCACAAAAGGAATAAATGTGTCGCTATATTATCCTAAGTGTTCAATAAAATGTCTTCTTAAAAATTGTTGAGAAACTCTCATTTGACGAATAAAATTATCCAAGCATTATTCCTGCTGCTTGAGTCAATTTACTATCTCGCTGTAAAATGTAACTTTACATTTCATCAAAGCTTACACAGAAATGCTCAAATTTCAAGTTTTAGTTCCTTC
Organism: Diploptera punctata; assembly: GCA_030220185.1. NCBI lineage: Eukaryota > Metazoa > Arthropoda > Insecta > Blattodea > Blaberidae > Diploptera > Diploptera punctata. The sequence goes on along the minus strand of JASPKZ010010655.1, from coordinate 5,816,056 downwards.
TGATATCTTACAGAAAATGCGTCAGGAAGAAATCGTAGACTGAAGTCCACGGTAAAAGTTCTTCATTTTAAAGGGTCTTAGTGTACAGGATAGTAAAAACAAGAAAATTGTTCAAAATGCCTGCTATTCACACAAGACAACATTTACAAAGTCAAGGCGCAACAGGCCTAGAAGGTTCTTGGTCTACCAGCCGACTGATGGCATCACGTCCACATGTGTTAATCACAGTGTATGGTCAGCATATCGTGTTTTAGCAGTTATAGCAAATGTTCTCTACATGGAGCCGATATTTATTGTAAAGTCCGTCAGTGGAATGTGTAGAAAAATTCGCGCATCGTGTTAGTAGGAGACAGGGCGGAGCCTAAGAGCGCATGCGCCCTTTGCTTTCAAATTCAATCTGAAGGTGAACGCTGGACAGTTACGATATCTCCGAATTCTGCATAACCATGCCATTGCGTACATTCAACAAGAGCGAAATGAGTATGTCACGTAATTGATCTCCCTCCCGCACTTCCTTCTGCGGCCTCATTGGCCGTGCATTTTTGACGTGGACGCCTTATTTCGAACAGCTTCTCTACAGATTCTACGGACCGATTGTAGCTACTAAATTCCTTACTTTGCTGGGCAGACACCGGCCCCATATTAGCCGAAATTCAATGAAAAAAATATCTTCTTCCTTGGATACTCGAACCAGCGCAATTCGCGTAGATTCTTGCCTTAATCACTCAACTATGGCGTGAGACAGATAACATTAAGAGAAGTTGGTAGATGTGGGTAAAAAAATGGAAAATAAAAAATATATATATATTACAACTAAGTCTCCTGAACATTTTGATATTTGGGTTGTACATCGCTCATTTGCTGCAACAACGTCATAACTCAAAAAACATAATATTTCAGGAGAAGCATTTAAAGATTTGAAATCTATATACCTTTGCCTGTATTTGTCATAATATCAAATAACTACACCAACTTATTGTATACAATACCTTATGTCTTTCTTCCTGAATAAAGAACTGAGTTCTGTCTTTCATGTAGTACCAATAACTCAAAATCGACAATTTTTGAGTTATGACGTTGTTGCAGCAAATGAGCGTTATGTTACTGAAACACTTGGCTTGTTTATATGTCTGGATTTAAAACCCTGTGCTACATGGTTAGATCGTTTATGCCATTTTCTTTTTCTTCTTGAAAAGTACATTTTTTATACTTTAGATACATGCTTCTCAGAAACTACTTAAGCTATATCAATGAAACTTTCAGAATACATTTGTGGATGTATATAAACCTATCTTGCCACATTTGATGTAATCATTCCTTAAAATTTTGAATTTCCATTAATTTTTGTATTTATATATTATTTTATTTTTCATAGGATATAGTTTGCATACCCCTTGTGATAATAATATTGTAGATAAAAATAATTAATTGTGGCAACGTGAATAGCACTACTTATTAACAATAAGTTCATAAAGTTGCATTCACATTGAAACGGTATAAATAGAATCAAGTGCACCTATATCATGGCGAGCAATGAAAAAATTAAAAAATCAGCTCTAAGTAAAAAAAAATATTTTTTTTTCTACCATACACTGCACTATAAAAACATTTATTTAGCCCATTTTAAAGTTCCATGTGTACATACACTGCATAAACATTTTTTAAGTGGCTGCGGAAAGGCTACTGTTTTTAACAGAGAGGAGACCCTTTAATTCCTTCCATCGAAGGCTTAAAGGAACCGACCTGGACAGTAACCTTGTGTCCAATCCCTCACCTTCTCGTGGTGCAGCTGTTAGTAATCATGCTTATGCATGATGAACGAAAGGGAAGGGCTACTCACCAACAAGCACTAGTCAGCTTGGTGAGTTTTTCTTTTTTGACCGAATTGGTATTACTTCTCCTCCCCATACCAATTTCCTCTTTCAACTTTTCTATCCAGTCTCCCTTGACTGACCTCTTGTTTCTTTCGACCCTGATGGTATTAGAGTACTCGAGGCCTAGGGGTTCATTTCTCCTTCCTTCCTATACCTACTTTCTCTCAATGGGTGACGTAACCACCACATGTGGTGCCTACTACTAAACGGTTACAACTAGTTTATTGTACTCCAATTCACCTAAATGCCCTTTTTGCAATTTAAATGAAGATATGGAAAGAAACCATCTCTGTTGTCCAGCTTTTGTAGAAGAGACCAGCCTTTCTGCTAAATATTGGAGTGCAAGAGAGCGAATGATTTCATTATCAAGTGCTCGACATTAGATACCAACCAACCAACCAACATTTTTTGTGATCTGATAAATGGTTCCTGATTTATGGATACTATAAGAATGTTGTTACATGCATGTTTTTTTTTGCATGCATTAACTACAAATTTCCTTTAACCCTTAAATTGGCAAAACACAAATTTCTTCTGTTAAATATTTGAATGTGGCGGACCGCAGTGAAAACGGAATCTTGTATAACCGTTATTATTAGGTATATTGTATCATTAGACACACATTTAAATGGTTTATATTTGTTCGTTTTTTTTCTGATTTATTTAAAATATTAAATTAACTAAGCCAACTGATGTATCTAAAAGGATACGTTACGAATTTAAGGGTTAATTACATATTAACAATTTAAGAGAGGGTACAATTTCCTTTGAAGATAATAGGAACTTTTGTACCAGCGTGTACTTATTAGTTGGAGTAAACAGTACGTAATATACTGAACCTGGAGCATACACACTGGTTTCAAATCAAATTAAAATGTCGTTATATCAGAAACAACCATATTAAGACTATTATCGACGAGTTGCGAAACTTGCTACATTGTATGTAGAAAACCGAATTGTGATTCACAGAGAAAACGGCAATGACACAGAGGTTTCGTATTAAACCATAGGCCTATTTGCACTTTCCTTGTTCAAATATGAACCGCAAGTTTTTAAAAGGGACTTATGCAGTTTAGGTTTTTTTTTTTATCTAATGAAATTTAAGACGGAATCGACTAAGGCTTTCGCGTCCTTATATATTCCAAAGTATATTTTCGGGCTTCTTGGCCGTTTGTCTTGCAGTGTTGGCTTGATCAGAGCCGCCACTTGTTCTCCATCTGCTGACCTCGGCTCTTCGTTCTGCTTCTCGACGTTTCATCGCCTACTGTGAGTGACATCTTCAGCAGATCTTCGTTCCATCTGCTCTCGAAGTGAACTGGCCAGTATTTGAAAGTAACGTTTTTAGGGAAACATTTTGAACCAAGTAGAAACGAAAATATAGATGAATGGAGAAGATTAACATAACAGTTAGAAGCTGTTATGTTAATCTTCTCCATTCATCTATATTTTCGTTTCTACTTGGTTCAAAATGTTTCCTAAAAACGTTACTTTCATGAATAAATATATGTTATCAAAATGCAATAACATTAATTCTTAATAATTATATATAAATTAATTAATGTATAATGCTATTGTGTTATTACTTAATTGTAATATTACTGTGTTTTCTTAAGTAATTGCAATGTTATGGTTTTTTTAGTGTATAGTGCTATTGTGTTATTATTTATTTGTAATATTACTGTGTTTTCTTTATGTAATTGTAATGTTATTGCTTTTTTTTTGTTGTTGTCTATTTTTCTTCACACTAGTAGCAATTATTACTTTATTGTAACGGACTGTCAAAAGCACGTACGGCTTACTGCCCGTGCGACACATATTTGTAAATAATATTGTAAATATCTTACTTTTGTCTAATAAAGTCCTACTACTACTACTAAAAACATAACAGTGAGCTACATGATCTTTTTTTGAAGACCAGATTTAATAAGAAGAATTATGTTTCAGAGACTGCGATGAGCAGGAGATGATGCACGAATGGGGAATGCAAAAGGGGCGTGGAAATTTATATAGTAGGAAAACCAGAGAGAGAGAGCGCCTAATTAGTAGACCAAGAATGAGGTGAGAGAATAACATTCGGAATTGTTTTAAGTATTATGTCAATGTAATAATCGACGTCAGCATGTACTTAAAAATAATAGAACGATTTATCGTGAAAATATCTTGCATGATCGATATAGGTACGTATTTGTATACAATATGGCGATTTATCATAAGTAATGCCACGAGTAATTTCCAAATTATCGATAAATTCACGACTCATGAAGTGAGGAGTGAATTTATCTAGAGAATTTGGAAATGAAGAGTAGCATTTGTTAGGAGTATTTAACGAATAAAATTAAGCTGTTTACTCACAAATCATTATTTAAATATAGTTATTTTAAAATATTTATATATTTAATGTAAACGGCGATGTTTGAAAACAAATGAGAAACGTTTGTTGTGCTTCATTTGCTCACAACTGCAACCAGATCATATTATTTATTGCCAAAGGATCGCGATATTGTAAAAAAGCATCCTAGTGGAGAAAAATGAAACACGTCCAATTGTTTGTAACCAACATTATAGGATATTAACTAATTTCTTATGTCCTATGATGCAAATTATATTTTTCTGGAACGGTAAATTCCAGGGAAATAATTCGTTTAAGAAAGTGCAAACAGTGGCTTCTTTTTATTGTGGCATAATCAATTACAACGAATGTTTTTCCATTATATTCCGCAAGTAGTATCTGTTTACATTCGTGCACTATATATACAATCTGGTAGCCGTATTTCTTAGACAGTCAGTCACTGCAAAATTATGCTACGACCTGTTCAGAATATTAAAAAGAAAGAGCTTCCTTTAATATTATAAACTTAATTGGTAAATATCGGGTGAAACACGACTGTGATTGGTTGTAAAACAAGATGCATTGAAATATGATTGGTCAATGACTCTCATTTGGGGCATGAGTTATATAGCCATGAAAATGATCTATCAGGTGTGATCTACATTGTTAATTTGTAACCATGAGTGGTAAAACGTAGATTTTCGCATGGAATTTGAATAGGTGTATTTTAAACTTCGACTGTGATTTATAAAACAGAAAATGGAAGTTACTACCTCTTTTTTCTTTTTGTGATGCAGAAGCTACCATTTTCTTTGCACTCTAATAAAATAACGTAATTGGTTTTACATAGTTGGTTGTAACACTGTTTTCTTTTATTGCTGAAATTGTATAGTGGGATAACAATGCAACTTAGAGCAGTACTTCTGCAGACACTATTTTATTACAATCCATTACATATTTACTGCTTTATGTCATTGTAGAGATGGAAAAAACTGCAGTTATCCTATTTTTCATTATAATTCAAGCAAATAAAACTTTTACTGCTTTCTAACGTTATATTATGCAGAATACAGAGACGATTCCAACGATACAAAACATGCCATATTTTAAATTTCTGCAGTTACGCCCTTTTTCACTAGCACTTTTGCTAAATACCATTCAATTACTGTAACATAATTGTGGTTTCTTGCTTGCCATTTAGTCTGTGAAAAGTATAATTTTTTAGTTTGCGTGTTTTGATTAGTAGAAATGTCCAACATAATATTTACTATGATTAAGCTTAATAATAGTAATAATAATAATAATAATAATAATAATGTTATCATTAATAACAATATTATTATTATTATTATTATTATTATTATTATTATTATTATTATTATTATTATTATTATTATTATTATTATTATTATTACTACCAGTCTCTTGAACTAGTGGTCAGCGTTTCTGATTACTGTTCATGAGGTCCCGGGTTCGATTCCCAGTCAAACCATAGGGATTTTCCCTTAAAGAGAATTATTCCTGCGGTTGCCCATGGTCTGGAATTTAGGTTAAGTTTAGGTTAAGAACTCTCCTGGCGCGACATTATCATTTATCACCCATTATACCATCGGGGTAACGTAACTCCGCCTTCTAGGAGCCCCAGCTTCAGAAGTAGGTTACAATTACGCCAATGCCAGGAGAGAAACGAGAAATGTCGAAATGACAACCTGGGGCATTAAATAAATAATAATAATAAATAATAATAATAATAATAATAATAATAATAATAATAATAATAATAATAATAATAATAGTAAAGTAAAGTAAAGTGATCCCACAACAGACCCGGAGGCCCTTGGGGTAGTAGGAGGTTAAGGTTCCCACTTTTTCTAGACAATCGGCACTTTATGTCAGCTGGGTTGTCAGCCCTGCGTGACGGCCGCCTTTACCCCAGAACAAGCGTCTGGTACTCATTTCCGTTAGAGGCTGAGTCGACCCCAGGGCCATAGTGCCGCCAGTGGGTTTGGGTCAGTTTAAAATCCTGACCCCAACGGGACTTGAACCCTGGACCCTCCGGCTTGTAGCTCAGTGCCTTAACCACTACGCTACGGCGTGCCCCAATAATAATAATAATAATAATAATAATAATAACTATTATTATCATTATTACTATTATTATTATTACTATTACTATTATTATTATTAGTATTATTATTATTATTATTATTATTATTATTATTATTATTATATCAGCCACAAGGATTAGTGATCATAACTTCCGACTATAATCCATTTAGTCTCGGGCTCGATTCTCGGTCGACCATAGGATTTTTTTCTTAAAAGGGAATTATTCCTGTGGTCACCCATGGTCTGGGTTTAGGTTAAGTTTAGGTTTAAGGACTCTCCTGGCGCAGATCATCATCCATCACGTATCATATCATCGGGGTAACGTAACTCTGCCTTCCAAGGCGCTCCAAAGTAAGAAGTGGGTTACAATTCCGTCAATGCCAGGGAGAAAACTAGAAATGTCATAAAGAAGTCCTGGTGGCATTGGTAAAATATTATTATTTAAATATGAATAATAATAGTTAATAAATTTAAATATCTACGATCTATTTTAGTAATGAAAGAATCTCCATGATGCGAAAGGCATAGTAATCCCTCAGCCTACCAAACAACTGGGGGCTCAAATCCATATGTACGAGTATTAACAGAGTGGATGATCATCTATCCTGTATAAGGATGACATATGATCAGCATAATTTTCACAACCTAGAATCGTTATTTATTGTAGCTTCCCAAATTCTTCACGATGTGGGTGGGCATATGTCCCATACTTTACGAAACTCCATGAGAAAATTTCTTCTTCAAGGGAACTCAAACCAGCGCAAGTTCCATAGCTCTGCACCAAGGGATCATGCCTTAAACTACGGTTAGGGCGCGGACAAGCACTTTTGAAATCGAGGAGAAGGAAGGGAACTAAATAATCGGCATGTTCGATCCAATTGAGCAAACATACGTTAAACTAAAATAATCTTATTGATTTTCCCATAACTCATTCGTAAAATGTATAATTTCGGTAAATCACGAAAATCAACAAGAATGTCAAGAACGAAAAAAAAATAGAAAAATAAAAAATTAAGGGATTGGAGAAACTACGAAAGTTGAAAATAATATTATTTGAGTTTGAGGACAACATAATTTTATTTATATCGGGCTCATTGATTGGATGGACAATACCGTGGGCTATTAATGTTGATGATGATAGCGATGAATCTGATGCAAAAAATAATAGTAAGGTTTATTATTATTATTAAAGATTACCAAGAAGAACATTGGAATGATGTCCAAATGGAAGAAGAAAGAAAGGAAGGCCTCGAAACACATGGATGCAAGAAATACGAACTAGAATGAGAACAAGAAGACTGGAGGACATGGAGTGGATGGATAGAGAAGAGTGAAGAAGGAAAATAAAACTTTAGGCACAGAAAGATGTGTAAACAATCAAAATCTGTATATAAACCAATTATTATTATTAAAGACTTCACGGCGAAAGTGGTTAGTCATTCGCCTCTCATCTCTGAATCTCGAGTTCAGGTCTCGATCATTGCATGTGGAGTTCAGTGATGGATAAATATTATCCAGTGCAGTTTTTTCTCGAAGTTTCTCTCATTTTCCCTAACAAAAATTAATTCAGGATGAATTAGGACACTGTCCTAAATTAAGAATAAGAAGAACGTAACACTTGAATTACTCAAATTTGTATCAGTTTTATTACAAAAAAAATGATATTAGTAATTTTAAATAAACGAGGAAATTACTATTTTAGTCATGTAGTACTAGAATGCTGTGGAGTACAAACATTGTGAACAATTAAAAAAAATATATATATTTATAGTTCATTGGAGGAGATTGTATGGTGCAAGTACATAAAACTATTGGTGACAGATGTGGACTTTTGGAGGAGGGCTTCTAGAAATTCAAGAAGAGACAACATTATAAATACTAAAATCAGAGAAATAATGAATGTTCAAAAAGATGTTCTATAAGTTATTGAAGAAAGAAGACTAAAATGGTTTGGCCACGTATAGAGGATATCAGATCACAGGATACTTACGATGATGTTAAATTTTGAATCGGAAGGCAACAGAAGAAAGGGGAGACCGAAAATAGCAGTGGATTCAAGGAGCGCAGAGGAGTATCGTGTCGAGAGGATTATCAGAGGGCGGTGAAGAGAATAGGGATTTATGAAGGAATAACATCTACAATGGGTTTAGGGTAACTACTGTATTGTGGAGAAATACCTAATAAAGAAGAATAAATCATTTAATAGTCCCAAGTGTTCACAGTAGTTGAGGTTATGTATCACTTAGTTTTGTTGAAATAAAATACAGAGGTTTGTTCAGAATTCCATGTGCAGTTGTATCAAATCTAGTATATAAACTGAATGTTTGTTTATGATTGGAAAGCATTAGCTCAGGATAGGGATGTATGGAGAGCTTATGTCCGCTCGGCCATGAACCTACGGGTTCGATAGTGCCAGTGAGTAAGTAAGTAAGTAAGTAAGAATGTTTGTTTATTTATTTGTTCGTACTTTATGCGATAATAATAATAATAATAATAATAATAATAATAATAATAATAATAATAATAATAATGATTTATTTTAGCTGGCAGAGTTAAGGCCATAAGGCCTTCTCTTCCACTCAACCAGCGAATAGTAAAATTATACAAAAATTACGTACATATTACAATTTTAAGATATTAAAATACAGACTAAACAAAATACAATGATGATGGATCTAATACTAGCTAATGCTAACAAAAACATAGAATATAATAAAATTAAAATGATATAAAATAAAGTAAGTAGCTTCCTACATGATTATTAATAGAATGCTCTATATAGTTGTTATGTAGTTAATGTTTTCATTGTGTCGAACTTAAGATATCAGTTAATTTGGATTTAAATAATGATAGCGATTGACAGTCCCTGACATGACTGGGAAGTGAGTTCCATGCTCTAGCCATAGATATTGTGTAAGATTCAGAGTACAGACAGGTCCTGTGTTGTGGTATCAAAAGTAAAGAAGAGTCTTGTGATCTTGTTCCTAAATTGTGATGAGCCGATAAATGTTGAAAACGTGTTGTTAAATAAGTTGGTAAATATGTGTGCAGAATTTGGAATAGTAAGGTATGTGAATGTAAAGTTCTTCTGTCATTTAGGCGTAGCCATGATAAGGCCTGAAATGAAGGAGACACGTGGTCATAACGACGGAGATTGAATATAAATCGAATGCACGCATTATGAGCACGCTGTAGTCTGTCAGATAGATCAGTTGTAAGATTAGTCAGTAATATGTCGCAGTAGTCGAAGTGTGGCATTATAAGAGTCTGTACAAGTATTTGTTTTAATTTTGTAGGAAGGAAGTTTTTAAAACTATTTAGGGAGTGAAGAATTGAGAACACTTTCTTGCAGGTATTATTCACCTGGATTTTCCAGTCTAGGTGTTGGTCCATATAGATACCCAGATTTTTTACTACTGAGCTGTAGGGGATATTTTTGTCATTTAGGAGAATGGTAGGGATATTTTCGTAATTTATAATGCTTTGGATTCGCCGATGTCCTATAATTATGCACTGTGTCTTGTCAGTATTTAGATTAAGTCCATGTTTCTTCGACCATTGGGAAATTGAGTCTAGGTCACTATTTAATTTGTCTAGTGTGTCATGTACATCGTCAGGATGGGAGTGAATGTAAATTTGCAAATCGTCAGCGTATAGGTGATATCGACAATAGGTAAGTCTAGTGGATATATCGTTAACATAGATAGAGAACAGAAGTGGTCCTAACACTGAACCTTGTTGGACGCCACCCTTCAGTGATAGCCAGGATGAGGAAAGTTCTGCATTGGATACACATTGCTGGCGACCATGAAGATAGGATCCAAGCCAGTTAACAGCATTGTCCGAAAGATTCAGAGCGCGTAATTTTGCTATTAATATGTCAGTGTCAACAGTGTCGAAAGCTTTGCTGAAGTCCAAGAGTGTAAATATTGTCATGTGGCCACTGTCCATTGCTTCACGCGTATCTTCGGTAACTTTAAGAAGTGCGGTTGCCGTACTATGGCCTGTCCTAAAACCTGATTGGTATGGGTCGAGTATGTTATGAGTGTTAAGGTAATCAGTTAATTGTTCATGAACAATGCGCTCCAAGGCCTTAGATAGGACTGGGAGGATGCTGATTGGTCTAAAGTCGTTTGGTGTTACAGGTAATTTAATTTTAGGGATTGGTCTGACTATAGCTTTTTTCCAGAGTTCGGGGTAAGTTGAGGTCATAATTGAGGCATTGAATATATGGGTTACAGTTGGGAGTATGACATGGAGTATTTTCTTTAAAAAGTCGATACTTATATTGTCTATACCTTGTGTTTTAGTTCTAATGCGGTCCAGGGATAGTTTAACGTCGATTGGCATTATATAGGAAAAGAAGAATTTTTCTCGGGAAGGAGTAGGTGTGGATAGGAGCTCATCTATAGTTTGTTGTTTGGTCGTAGTGTTTATGTTAAGTGTGGCATATGATGTGAAATGTTGGTTTAGATCGTCCAGTGATATGTTAATGCTCTCTCCTTTGGTTGTCGGCTGCCGTAGGCCCATTGATCTAATACGTTTCCACATATCACTTGCATTTGTGTTTGGATCAATGAGACTATGAGCATACCGCAACTTAGCGTTCCTAATGTTTTGATTCGTTTTGTTTCTTAATGTCTTATATTGTCTTAAGTTAGCGTCACTTTTGTCCCGTCTATATTTTCGAAAAGCAGCATCCCTCTCAGCCATCAGTAGTCGAATTTCGTGGGACATCCAGGGAGCTGGGGATTTAGTAATTCGTCTAGTCTTCAAGGGGGCATGTTTGTCGTAAAGTTCTAATATCATATTGTTAAATTTAAGCAATTTTTCGTCAATTGTGAATAGGGTCCAAATATCATGCCACGGCATGTCGATAGCGTCTGCAATTAGAGCTTGCTGGTTAATATTTTTTAAATTTCGATACGTTAATAATTTAGGACGAGTCCTAGGACACTGGAGAGAGTATTCGATATATATGACGTCATGGGCTGATATGCCGGGGGCAGGTATTTGTCCGTAGTTTATAATTTTCTGTGAATTTGTCGTGGCTATGATGTCTATTAATGTATCAGTCGTCGATGTGTGATGAGTTGGTTGTAAAGGCAAGACATACATATTGCATGCGTGAAATAATGCCAGTAGTTCTGATGATGAAGATGAGGAAGAAAGTAAGTTAGAGTTAAAGTCGCCCATTACTATAACATGCTGATAATGCGGCAGTAAACTTAATAAGGGTGTTTCTATGTCACTAAGATACTCTACTTTCGGAGGTTTGTACACCACACACAGGAGACATCTCTGTAAACTAGCTGAAATTTCAATGAAGAGGAATTCTGGTCGTGCATTGTAATCAGGGGAGGAGTGAAGAATGACTTTGGGCTCTAAGTTCGATTTGATATACATCGCAACTCCCCCACCTCTTTTCCCTAGTCTATCATTGCGACAGAGGGTGTACCCGTCAATATCAACAAGTGAGGAGTGAAGGGAAGGTTTAAGCCAGGACTCAGATATTAAGATCGCATGCAGAGAAATCTCGGAAAATAAATGTCGAATTTCATGAATGTGAGGCAGAATGCTTTGAGCATTAATATGGGCGATTTTAAGAGTAGTTGAACGAGGAGAAAAACATTCTTTTAGCAGGTAGGCAGTGGTGGGGTGAGAAGAATGTGAGGATTCATTGGCATTGTCATTTGAAGAAAGGGTAGGAATTTGCCTGGGGGATGGTCGTGTTGAAAGCAGGCCAGGGACTTCAAATATTTGACTAAAACTTGGAAGATCAATTGTACCAACTTTTACAAATAATGAAAATTTTAACTGAATTAACACACTATTAGGAGCAGAGAAAAATAAATATTAGTAATAATAAAATCAATTTGACTATTCTAAGAAAATAAAGTAAATGTTAACCTAATTAGCCTAGAGAAATTGCTATAGCTTAATTATTAATTTAAGAATTATTGAAAAAAAAAGTTGATATATATTAAAAATAAGATATAGAATAATTAAATAGTTTTTAAATTATATGTTATAAAAAAAAAAGAACATACCCTATAATACGCTAAAGGCTTAAATTAACACAGGTCACTAGCACTGGTGATACGCTTCTTTGATTCACCAACCTTAGCGAATATAACACCGTCCAATGTCCAGACATTGCGTACACCAAACTTATCAATAGTGTCTTTCAATAGTTGGTGGCGCATTCTTGTCAAGTCTTCTCGGATTGTTATACCCGATCCCTTGAGTTGTTTCTTATTTATGAACATCTCTCTTCTTTTGCGGTAACTAGTAAATTTTATAATAATAGGGCGCGGCCTATCTTCTCTTCGTACACCAACACGATGGCTCCTGTCAATGTCAGTAATATTGAGATCAACACCGATTTTCTGGGCTATTTCCATTGACTTAATGTCAGTGTCCTCCCCGGCCACTTCTTCAACCCCGAAAACACGTAAACACTGTCGTCTCTGATATTGCTCCAAGTCATCCACTTTTGTCTGTAAATTTCTTATCACACTATCTTTATCTTCGATTGTTTTTTTAAGGTTTTCAATCACTATAGTGTTGTTTTCTATAGTTTTTTGAAGTTCCGCCACAACTTCGTTCTTAATCATTGTTGCCAACACCTGCAGCAACTGCTTGTCTTGGAGCGAGTCGGACAAAGACGCGTTTTACCGTGTCTTCAATTGAGCAAGTAGATTTATTACTTCTTCCACCCATTATCATATACTATTGAAAACACGAAATAAATTTCACTAAACTATTAACCAACACTTAAAAAAAACTTATAGATTTGTTTCACTGACCCAACCTGTTGTTTACACCTGCGAAAAATCGAAAAAGCCAGGAGCGCTGTTGAAGGCTGTTAGCAGCTGTCCGCCATTACTCTTACGGATAACTTACAATGGCCAATTTTGTCTTTCATTGATGCCAAGAAAATCGAGACATGTACGTAGATTCCTGTGCAAGCATAGCAGCACATGGCGGGTATTCTTTTACGGATAACTCATAGTAATGAATTTTGTCTTTTAGTTCATTTATGCCAAGAAGATCGGGATGAGTAAATTCCCGGACAACGCCGGGTAAATAGCACGGGGTATCTAAAAATGATTACGATATACATTTCACCTTTTACTTATTTAACTAAATATAACACAAATTAATTTTCGTATTTCAGATCATTTATGTCAAGAAGATTGGGATTAGTAGATTCACGGGCAACGCCGGGTAATCAGCACGAGGTATCTAAAAAATATAAATGCATAACAATTTTTCCTTTTACTTATTCAACTAAACATAAAAGCACATTAGTTTTCAATTATTTAGGCGTAGGAGCGCATGCCGGGTATTACTTACTTACTTACTTACTCACTGGCACTATCGAACCCGAAGGTTCATGGCCGCGCGGACATAAGCTCTCCATACATCCCTATCCTGAGATAATGCTTTCCAATCATTCCCTGTATAATCTACTTCCCTCAAATCATAGTTAATGTTGTTCTCCCACCTCATTCTTGGTCTACCAACTGGGCGTTTTCCCTCTGGCTTTCCTACAAGAAGCTTCCATGCACGTCTTTCATTCCCCATACGCGCAACATGTCCTGCCCATCGCAGTCTACGAGACTTAACTGTTCTTATTATATCTGGCTTCCTATAAAGACCATGTAGTTCATTGTTATGTAGTCTTCTCCATTCACCTGTCTGTTCATCTCTCTTTGGTCCAAAAATTTTCCTAAGAACTTTATTCTCAAATACTCGTAATCTCCCTTCCTCCCTTAAAGTAAGAGTCCATGTTTCGCACCCATATAATATAACTGGTAGAATAATAGTTTTATATATCTTCAGCTTAACGTTTTTTGAAAGGAGTTGGGACATCAAAAGTCTCTGCAATGCATAATAGCATGCATTTCCAGAATTGAGTCTATGTTTCATTTCTTTGTGCATCTCATTCCTATTTGTGATTATTGTTCCTAGGTATTTGAATTCAGCCACTTCCTCAAAATTTCCCTCATTTGTCATTAGCTGTCCATTTCCATTATATACTGAATTTCTACGTGTGACCATATATTTGGTTTTACTGATATTTACTTCCAGTCCTAATTTCTTAGTGTTACTCAATAGTGTGTGCGTGTTGGCCTTTAGTATCTCCTCGCTATCGGCCAGTAGTACTACATCATCAGCATAAACTAACAGCTTATTAATACCATTGAGTTGTAAGCCTTCCTCATTCTCTAAAGATTTAATGGCATGCTCTAGTACAAAATTAAATAGTAGAGTGCATCTCCTTGCTTCAACCCATTCTGGATTTCAAAAGTGTCTGAAAACTGTTTGCCTACACGCACCTTACTCTTTGAGCCATTTGGTATTAGCTAGTAAATTATGAAAATGACACTTGGTTACTTTAGTACAAAATCCATCCAATTATAGCTGTCTTCAACACAAATGAATTACAAGTTTAATGTTGAGAGCAATTTAAAAATAGAAGAAAGGAAACAAAACTAAAATTTTATAAAGCAGTAGCAGTCCCCTTACTGTTGTAGTAGTGAATTTTGGATTTTAACTGAAAGACAAGATAAGCTCATAGAAGCAGCTGAAATGAGATTTCTGAGAAGTGTAGCTGGCTGAAAATTTCCAGATAAAAGAAGAAGTGAAGATATTAGAAATGAGCTAAATATTTTTAAACTTTTAGATAAAATAAAATTATCTAGAAAAAACTGGAAACAACATGTTCAAAGAATGAAAGATGAACGCATGCCAAATATTATACTTAATTAATAATTACAATCCAAAAGGAGACAGGAATGTTGGTAGACCGAAAAAGAGATGGATTCAACTTTTCGAATGAGAATCTATGAGACCGGAACAAGCCACATGGGCTTAATCCGAGATTGTTGTTTTTGATGATGATGATATTGAGAGCATGGATATTATCAATTGAAAGTGCAAGAAGCCATATGAAAACTCTGCACGAAGCCATATGAAAACTCTGCACGATATAGTCTCGTATTGCAGAGTTGTGCGGCGGTCTTTCATGTATCGTGAAGTTTCGATTTTAAGAGTTAACTTGAGCGTATGTGTTTTACGTCAGCAGAAAATGTAGCATAAGTTAATTTGCCAGACCCGATGGCAGTTTTATCACGGTCGAGAGAACATTTATCGAGCTCCCTTCGTCCTCAGCTTCAAATAATGTCATTCCCAACATCACTTTACTCTCATTTGTTTATACCTTGCAGACAATATTCTCTACGTTCAATTTCAAAATACGGTATAGCAACATTTTTCTCATTCTAATAGATTAAGTGTAAATAATTATGTACTTATTTCTTCTTCTTCTTCCTTCGAAGTATTAGGCCAAGGCCTGTTACGATCCTATAGAAAATTTTCCCTCCAGCGTTTCATAGGACGGCCCAGAGATCTTCGTCCTCTTAGTAAATAATTATAAACAGCTTTGGGGGTCCGATTTGAACTCATTCTTTCAAGATGGTGTTTCCAATTTAGTTGGTACTGTTTAATATATTCCAAAATTGGCGTACTCTTCAATTCTTTTAAGAGATTGGTGTTCCTTTTCCGGTCCCATCTGGTGTAGCCCGCTGTTCTGCGCATGAATCTCATTTCACAAGCCGTTATTCTGTTTTCATGTTGTCTTTTTTAATGTCCCAGCTTCACTACCATTGGTCAACACTGGTCTAGCCAAAGTGTTATATAAACGTAATCTGGTATTTGTTTTGTACAAGGGATGGTTTCATAACTTGATTAATAATTCCCAAACGTTTATTAAAAATTGTAATTTTTCAGGCATATCCTTTTTATCCCAGATCTCTATCCAAGATATTTAAATTGATTAGATCTCTCTAAAATGTTATTTTGGAGATACATTTTATGTTTTATGTGGTCCCTCCCATGAAATGCCATAATTTTAGTTTTGTTAATTGATATTTCCATATTAAATTTGGCAGCATATTTTTGTAAATTATAAATTGATCGTTGCAAATCATTTTTGGAAAGTGCCAGAAGCGCTAAATCGCCTGCAAAAAGAATAGCATCGAGTTTGAGGTTCCTACTGATGGGTTTACATCCCCGTTGTGATACTTATTTAATCGAAATTATCGTCATTCTTGTAGCCCTTTAAAGGAATGTACGGTCTACGAAACGTTTTATCCATCACTTCCTGATTCGATTCAATGTCCTCCTACCCTGTGTCTGGTAATTTAAAACTCTTCGGGAAATCCTGAATCTGAACTTATGATTCGCATAATGTCAGCACTGCTGATACTAACTAACTCACAGGAACTATCGAACTCGTAGGTTCATGGCCATGCGGACATAAGCTCTCAACACATCCCTATATTGAGTTAATGTTTTCCAATCATCTTCTACTTCCCTCAAATCACGGTTAATGTTATTCTCCCACTTAATTCTTGGTCTACCAACTAGGCGTTTTCCCTCTGGTTTTCCTCAAGAAAATTCCATACCCCGCTTTCATCTCCCATTCGTGTCTCATGCCCTGTCTATCGCAGTCTATGAAATTTAACTTTTTATTATTGCTTACTTCCTATAAAGATCATGTAGCTCAAGTAATTTAGTCTTCTCCATTCGCCTATCTACCTCTCTTTGGTACAAAAATTTTGCTAAGAACTTTATTCTCAAACCCATAATCTTTTCCCCTTCCTTATAGTAAGAGTCAATGTTTCGCATCCTTTTGTGCCTTTGGCATGGATTCTCTGAAGTATGAAGTGAATGGTGGACTATTTTACCTAAAAAAAATTAACCCAAAGGAGCCCATGCCACGTTTCTTGTTGGTTGTATTCTTACGGTGAAAAATCGTCACTCTTTCGATTAAGGTACTTATTTTGTCTGGCTTATTGCCTTTGACCTATCCGGCATGTGTAACTCTTTCGGCAGCTACCGCCGGCACAGACATTTTCATCAGATCATCACACAGCTGGGGTAATTGCTGTGATTACCGCACGCCACTGATATCTTGATTATTGAACCCATATGTATGTTTTATTTTCAAGATGTATGTCTTTGTATTTAAACTGAACAAACGTTTGTTGTCCTTGTTTGACTATGGTAATTAATTTTATTTATAAGTTTGTTATTTTAATGCCATGACATTTAATAGTATGTTTAAGTTTCAACCTACAACGATATTTGTCGCATCTGGTAAAAAGAAGTAGTCTATTACTTTATATGAATTATATAAAAATAGAAAGACGTGGATCTAACAGCTCAACTGATGGTGTTGTTTCATTGAATCAGTAAAATGATTCTAAAATCCGCAGGGAAGTCTCAAAATGTGATCTATGATCTTTCTTCTGATTTTCCGCAAATATGATACTCTCAAGAGAATTTTCGAGTCAGAAATAATGACGACAGAAAATCAGTTCACAGAGTTCACAGTTGAGGGAAGTCCTACTGAATTTGCAAGTAAGAAAAGTTGAACCTCCTCTGAAATTATCGGTATTTCTTTAGTGTTACACTACTAGAGCCATAATCAATATAATATTTCAGCTAACGATTTTTTATTTTTTATTACACAATAAACAATATCTAATATATAAAAATGAATGTTTGTCTTCTGTTTGTTTGTTCGTACTTTATGCGCGGCCATACCGTTAATCCGATTGTGATGAGGCTTTTTGCAAAATGTTTAGGAGATTCCCGGGATGAACATAGGTTATACGAGAGTTGTAATACTCAACCCCTACATCCTTAAAAATCACCCTTTGTGGTGGAAAACATGAATAAAGTAGCTCTTTGGACGCTTAAATGGCTTATGGTGTCTAAACGATAACAAATACACTAAATTAATGAACACAGAATTGAATATCTCAAACAACTCTACAAAAAAGTCCGCAACAGCATATGTTTATGTCTTACGGATAACTCACAATAACCATTTTTGTCTTTCATTTATGCCAAGAAGATCAAGACAAGTACACCCTTAGACAAAAAAATGAGTCATCTCTTGATTCTATCAACCGATCGGGGAACTTCGTGAGCACTCGCAGAAGCCTTATTCACATTAACACGTTTTCAGTAATTGTACTGTGTTGTTTGCTAGTTAACGCAGTGCACACTTAAGTAACATAAAAGAGAGAGCTTGCCTTTGTGTGTTTCCGTGGTCGAGAGGTTTAACACACAACATCTGCGTTCTTAACCTGACAGGTTCGATTCCCGTTCTACTTTTTATTTTTTTACTAAATGTTAGGATAGCATTTCGCCTGTAATATAGTTTCATATTTAATTTTATATTTGAGTTTTATGGCTTTAATGCACGCACAAAACACATAAATGAAAACCTTCTAATAATTAAATGACGAAAGGAAATAATATCTTCTAAAATGAAAAACTTTAACAAAAACAAAATCAATATCGGGTGTATGAATCCTCAGCAAAAAAATTCTACAGGCACGTGGAGGATCGGCTAGAGCATCCCAGGCGTCTTGAATTTGTGCCCTTAAGCCATCTTTCGTTTTTCGTGCATCTGCAGGCCAATTAGAGTTCATCTCTATTTTCATCTTAGCCCATACATTTTGGATTGGATTCAACCTGGTGAACAGCGAAATTTGATTTGTCTTCTCCTTTAACAATGAAATCAAATTTCGCTAAACATATTTCCGAAAGCGGCCACAGTTTCAACAATATCGATAATACAATGTAAATTATACACAGAGAAAACAACAGACACAAAATTAACATTTTACAAGAAATCGAAATTATCAAGAAGGCCAAGAATACAAACATTCTCAACGAAAATGTGCCTAATAAGCAAAACCCTCTATTAGACATACAGTTAATTCAATACTACTACAACTCCAGAAAATGAAGCATGCATCGAAAGGCCTAGAGTGAAATCAACGAAAATTTTAGATAGTTGAGGAAGACGGTAGTATACAAGGTAAAAGTAAATAGTTTAAACAAACTAAAACAACACGCTTTATTATAAAACCGAACTAAAAAACGAAAAATAATTTTATTTTCCAAAACGCTTGGGATAAAATTAAAGTGGTCAACAAAAAAAAATACTCTCCAACACATCTAGAATAAAACTAGAGTTATCTACAAAGACAATAATTTTAATATCAAAAGCGTGGGGTGCTCTATATCAATTAATATCTATATTTTATAATAAACAGATATTGGTAAAAGTAAAGTCTCTACGAAGAGAACGTAAAAACCATAAAAATCACCCAACGCTTTTGATGGTAAAATTATTATTTTTTGTAGATAACTCTAGTTTTATTCTAGATGTGTTAGAGATGATTTTTTTGTTGACCACTTTATTTTTTTGCCCCAAGAGTGTTGGAAATTAAAATTATTTTATTTTTTAGTTCGGTTTTCTAATAAAGCGTGTTGTTTTAGTTTTTTAAACTATTATTTATTTTTTTATTTTTTAGTTTGGTTATCTAATAAAGCGTGTTGTTTCAGTTTTAAAACTATTATTTATTTGTGTTTTAATTTTTAGTTTAATTGATTGTCATAAACCGGAATCCCATGAAAATTTAATTGCTTAATACTTTTCTAAAAAAACCTCCGGTCCGGATTTGAACCAGCGACCTATTGATTGCTTAAATTATATACCACTACAGTCCACCGCTCTACTAACTGAGCTCTTACAACGATTGACTAAAAAGTCCATAAGTCCGCAACTTATTACACAGGTTTTGATTTTTTTTTATTTTCCGATGATTCTGGCCAGGATTTTAGAAAACAATTATGATATTATTGTATTGTAATGGGTCCTTTACATGTATACAAAGTTTCAAGAAGATCCAATGTTTTTAAGTGGATGAAAATCGTGTTCAAAGATTCCGTTGCATAGATACAGGTTCGTTACATAGACAGATACAGGTCAAACTAATATAAAGCGTGTAAGAATATATAATTTAACATTGTTATAACCTCAACGGTATAAAAAATTATGATCTTAAAAGGTATAGATTAATTCAAATATCGAAATAAAATGTATTTAATTCATAAAACGTTTTAATACAAATATCACGAAAAAAACTGCGTAATTGAAGGCGCGAACCTGCGATCTTCATTAAGAAAAACAGTGACCACGTGCTTTACCGCTGAGCTATCGGGACACGTAGAAGAGTCTTCAGTTCATGCCACATAACACAGTAGCTCAGGGACTGCACAATTATGACTAGTTTCCTAGTTTGAACCCAGCACTGTGCCGAGTATGATTTAGAAGAAATGTGCGTTCAAGAGATGACTCATTTTTTTTGTTGAAGGGTGTACGTAGATTCCTGTGCAAGCATTGCAGCACATGGCGGATATTCCTTTAAGGATAACTCACAATAACGAATTTTGTCTTTTAGCTCATTTATGCCAAGAAGATCGAGATAAGTAGAGTCCCGGGCAACACCGGGTAATCAGCACGGGGAATCTTAAAATATATACGATATACATTTGTAATTATTTTTAATTTTACTTATTCAACTAATCATAAGAAATATATTCATTTTTGTATTTCAGCTCATTTATGCCAAGAAGATCGGGATGAGTAGATTCCCGGACAACGCCGGGTAAACAGTACGGTGTATCTAAAAATAACTACGATATAAATGTTTCCTTTAACTTATTTAACTAAACATAAAACACATTAATTTTCGTATTTCAGCTCATTTATGACAAGAAGATCGGGATAAGTAGATTCCCGGGCAACGCCGGGTAATCAGCAATGTAAATGAAAATATATTTCCTTTCTTTCGAAGTGCCAATAAATTACATTACCTACTTTTATGGATAACTCACAATAACCATTTTTGTCTTTCAGTTAATTTATGCCAAGAAGATCGGGATAGGTAGATTCCTTGGCAAATTTGTCTAATCAGCACGGGATATCTAAAAACAATTACGATATAAATGTACATTTATTTTTCTCCTTACTTATTCAACTAACCATAAAATCACATTATATTATATATATATATATATATATATATATATATATATATATATATATATATATATATAGGCATAGCAACGCACGCCGGGTATTAGCTAGTCTTATTGTAAAGATGAAACAAATGTAATTTCCACTATTTGCGTAATGATGTTCAGTTACATTTTCAGTAATGCATCCAGTGAGTATATTGTGTGAAAATGTTCTCTGAGTGTGAATAATTCAGAATGGAAAATGTGCTGTGTACTAACTTCCTATTATTGGGATATTTTTGTTGGCATTTCCACCTGTTTATCAATGTTACTGTCAGAACACAGTGCTCTGTATGTTATTTATAGGGAGGTATTCCTTATCCCATGTTGGTGGTTGCATGTTGCTATTGTAAACTTTATCAACACATTTCTGTGGCATCAAACCTGTATACAAACCAGCATTAAAGCAGATAGTTCATTCCTAGTTAAATATGCATATATAAATATAGCCTAAAAATTAAAATAGATAAATAGAGTGTAATTTAATGACAAATTAAGGACATTTTGAAGAAGTGGCTGAATTAAATACTTAGGAACAGTAATTACAAATAGGAAATGCATGCTATTATACATTACACAGCTCTACAAAAAAAAGTTTTTTATTGTGTTGGATATCTCTGCGAATTTCTATGTTTTCAAGTGCAAAGTTTACGAATATATTCATGAAAGTGCTGAATGTGCCATAAAAATTATAGAAGAAAATCTTATAAAAGGCGATTCACTGAAGTATAACATGGGTTTTCGACATTTTTGTTTGTATTTACGTCGGTGTATACTATTTTTTCAAAAAACAATTGACATTATAAATATGTTTTTTTTTTCACATTTTCCGATTTTTGTAGTGCAAAATTAAAATAAAGATTAAAAAACAGAGCAAATCTTCCAAAATCATTGTTCATTTCATGAATTGTGATCATAAATATATCCGAAATTAATCTTATATCAAGGGCAACAACCACTGTTGATCAGTGTTAGTGGGACTCTTATCGTCCCAACTTCTCTCAAAAAAAAAAACAAACTGAGAATATATAAAATGTTATTATCCAGTTACATTATATGGATGTGAAACATGGACCCTTATTTTAAGGGAGGAGAAAAGACTACGGGCGAATTTTTCAACCGAAATCTAAACCAGTTTTCCAATTTTTTATTGTTTCCATAACACCTATAAAAATTACTAAAAGTTCACAAAAATTATTATGAAACCATAGACTTGATTCTGACAATTGTTTTTGTAATTAACAGTATTATATATATTTTTAATTTTTATGGAAACAATAAAAAATCTGAAAACCGCGGTCGTGATTTAGATTTCGGTTGAGAAATCCACCCTACGAGTATTTGAGATAAAATTCTTAGGAAAATTTCTGTACCAAAGAGAGATTAAATGGCTAATGGAGAAGACTACATAACAGTGAACTACATTATCTTTATATGAAACCAGATATAGAATAATATTATAATGATATTGTGAAGAGAAAAAAATAATGTCTGAACCAGGAATCGAACCGTGGACATCTTGTATTCCGTACAAGTGTGCAAGACCCCTACACATTATAATATCATTATAATATTATAATATGATCCATTATTGGAACTGTGTTAATATAACAACACTGCAAAGTGTTAAATAACATCGATTACTGCTTATAACAATGGAGGTGTAAAATTCTCAAAATAAAGATACTTCTAAATGAAGCCGGCCGTTGACGTTGGTAGTGACATCTACCTGACAGCGGACGAAACAAGAATTATAGAATTGTATATGTGGAAAGAATTGTTAATGTTTGTACCATGTCTCGTATAGTGTAGTGGTCTTGCACGCTTGTACGGAATACAAGACGTTCACGATTCGATTCCTGGTTCAGACATTAATTTTTCTTTTCACAATAGCATTATAATATTATAATATGATACATTATTGGAACTGTGTTAAAATAACAATATTGGAAAGTGTTAAATAACCAGATATAGACCTAATGATAACAGTTGAGTCTCATAGACTGCGTTGGGCAGGACATGTGGCACGAATGGGGAACGAAAGATGGACATGGAAGCTTCTTGTAGGAAAACCAGAAGGAAAACGCCCAGTTTGTAAGCCAAGAATGAGATGGGAGAATAACATTAATTATGATTTGAGGGAAATAAATTAAACAGGGAATGATTGGAAAACATAGGCTCGGAATAGAGATGTGTGGAGGGATTATGTACGCGCGGCCATGAACCTACGGGTGCGATAGAATGAGTTAGTTAAATAGAGTCAGTTACACATTACCTCGTCATCATAGTTTAACCTCTCATCGTATAAGAATGTTTACATGCCCCCCCCCCGAAGCCATCTAGCCTTACAGTTACAGGACATGTCAGGAGAGAAATTTTAAACTTTGCATCACACTCATATTTTTTGGTCACACAAGAACTTGGGGGGGGGGGTTCGCACAATTAGTGATAAATCTCAATCCAAGGCCTTCTCGGAGACAACATAAATATTTAAAACGAACACACACAATTTACTCACACTTTCATGCTAAATCCCGGTCGGGACAGGCTCCTGGGTGACTTTCTTGCTATGATTGCAGTGAAAGACCTGCCCTCGGGCAGAATTACTATGGATGGATGGATTCATACTCAACCTAGGATTTAAGGAGAGATCAGGGCTTGCTTGGTTTAGGCTAGGGGCATGGAAATTTCTAAACATTAGCGACGAATACGATATGCGAATATGTCCAATGTGCGGGAACTTTGAAGATGAGATACATATATTAGGAAAATGTAATGATTTAGAATATTGGAGACGTCAGTTATTACCGGAAAGATTTCTAAATTCAAATCGGGAAATATTGGCCTGCTACGAGTTATTGGTAAATCCAGAAAATTGGATAAACCTCGGTAAATTTCTGGACAAAACGCGGAAAATAAGGACAACACTCATTCATGAATAAATATATGTTATCAAAATGCAATACCATTAATTCTTAACAATTAAATATAAATTAATTAGTGTATAATGCTATTGTGTTATTATTTAATTGTAATATTATTGTGTTTTCTTTATGTAATTGATTTGTTAATTTTTTTAGTGTATAATGCTATTGTGTTATTATTTAATTGTAATATTATTGTGTTTTCTTTATGTAATTGTAATGTTATTGCTTTTTATTGTTATTTTTCTTTACACTAGTACCAATTATTACTTTATTGTAACGGACTGTCAACAGCACGTACGGCTTACTGCCCGTGCGACCCATATTTGTAAATAATATTGTAAATATCTTACTTTTTGTCTAATAAAGTCCTACTACTACTACTAAACATGAGAATATGATAATGATGATTATGATATCAAAATTATGTTCGGAGACCGTTGGACATTATCGTTCCTGACATTTGTTATACAGGCGAGGAAAAACACCGAAAAAAAAATCACCCAGGAAATTAATCCTGACCGGGAATCGAACCCGGGACCGCTACTTACGAAGCAGAAGTGCTACACAGAGAGCACAGCGGTGGACCATATACATATTATAGAAACATTAATATTTATTCATTTATCAGGTTTCACAATGTTTCACAACATCTTCCCGCGCCCAATTAATCTACTGTCATTCTCTTCCACACATCTCTGTCATTCCAATCTCAATCGTCCACTCCTTATTCCCCCTTATGCTGCTCAATCCACGTGTGTTTTTGGCCGAACTCTTCTTCTTCTATCAAGTTCTAGTATTCTTCTTGGGAATCAGTCTTCTGTCATCCTTTTTTACATGGCCATAAAATAAATAAATTTCATGGCACGACAGGCCAAGAGGGCTATTTGCCTACCAGCCGCCTCCTGACCTCACATTCGCATGTGTCAATCAGAGGTAGATTATCATCTAGCCAGTGTAGGGGTGACATGAGGTCAGCATGGCGAGTCCTCCAACCGTTATAGCTGTTTTTCTCAACCTGGAACCCCTACTTATTGTAGCTACCCAAATGCCTTACGATGCTGGGTGGGCACCGGTCCCATTCTGGCCGAAATACCATGAGAAAAATGTCTTCCCCCATAGAGACTCGAACCAGCGCAAGTCCCGTAGCTCTGCGCCAAGGCTTCCTGTCTTAACCACTCGGCTACGGCGGCGAGACTTATATGACCATACCATTATATTATTATTATTATTATTATTATTATTATTATTATTATTATTATTATTATTATTACTATAGCGAGTATGCTTACATATAAGAAATTTGATATTCTAAACCAGAGGGAAAAGGCTCTCCTATTCAACCTTACATCGGACAGGCTGACAAGGTAAGAAACTGCTACTCATTTGTCAGCTGTATTGTTTCATTGATACGACGTAGTGCACCTGATGCGGGTAGGAGCAAGTTTTAACAGGCTTCTTCTAAACTATGAAGAATAACAAGGTGGGAACCAGGGATATTTAAGTTATAGACAATGGGAAGTCTAAGGCCGGGCACCCACTAAGATGATCGTGATATGATAGTGATATAACAAATACACTGATCCAACACGGACTATGACAGCAAAGTGACCTGACGCTCACTGGACTGATACAACATGTCGTCGGAGGACGAGGATGTTCTCGATCTAGTTTATTTAACTAATATCAATTATTACAACAGAAGATGTAAAAGGAGATTCTGGGTACATCCTTTTTGGCTTGCTAATGTAGAAGAAAGTGGTGCTTTTAATGTGTTCAAAGAATTAAATATGTATTAAATAACAATTGTAAGAAATATAAGATGTCAGAAAAAAAAGAAAGTAATTTATTTATGAAATTATTTAAATTAAAAAAAAATAAAGAAAATGACCAGCTTCATGGGATAGTGGTCAGCGTTTCTGACTAGAGTTCATGAGCTCCCGCGTGCGATTCCCGGTAAAGCCTTAGGAATTTTTCCTAAAGGGAATTATTTCTGTGGTTGCCCATGGTCTAGAATTCAGGTTAAGAACTCTCCTGGTGCGTCATTATCATTTATCACCCATCATATCATCGGGGTAACGTAACTCCGCCTTCCAGGTGCCCCAACCTAAGAAATGGATTATAATTCTGCCAAAGCCAGGGAAGAAAGCCACAAATGTCATAAGAGACAACCTGGTGGCATTAGACAAAAATAAAAAACAAATAAATAAAGAAAATAGATAAATGAAGGAGTCTATAATTACTGTTTGCATATTTGTAAATATCTCAATTACATAAATTCGTATGCAACGTCACAGTTGTTTTCCTACGATCATTTGTTCGGAAATTCTCTTGTTACTTTTACATTTATTTAATTATTTATTGCGGGCAAGTGTGTAAAGAGTTTGACATAAGTTAAAATACTTTAATATTTTCATAATTGAGCTGTTATTGTAATCTATTTTGTGAATTGTGGGCTTGACAGAAAATAAATTATCATGGCATTAAAAAATGTTCGGAAATCCAATTGTTAATTTTAATGAGTTTTTATTTTTAATAATACAATATTCATTACCAGATTCCGACAATTCCTTGGCAATCCTATGCCATACCTGATCTTGAACGTTTCTGTTACTGTATTGGTTCAATGTAGTATCATAAAGACAAGGATATTCTTTAATAAGTTCAACAAATGTTATCTTATCTTCACACTTGTATACGAGCAACTCACAACTGACACAACAAAAAGTGGAGCATGCAGCACTTTGAGCGACACAACACAAACAGTTGGTGTCAAGTTGCTGTCGTATCAGACGAATGGGCTTCTTGCAATTCGATATCACGGGTTATAAAGAAACATACACGCTAGCAACAAGCAAAGCAACAAATATGTGTCTTGTTGCTGTCGCTTGTCGTTCCAGTGGGCGCCCTGCCTAAGAGACCATGTTTTGTATCCATGTAGTATCACTGTTTATATAATTTTAGTTGAATAATGGATTATTATTGTTAATAAATAATAAGTTAATAATAATTAAGTTGAGGAGACGGACATTTCAGGTGAATATTCTATAATTTTATATTAATAATAAATAATAGTGAAATATTATTATTATTATTATTATTACTATTATTATTATTATTATTATTATTATTATTATTATTATTATTATTAATAATACAGGACGAAGATCACTGGGTCGTCCTATGAAACGCTGGAGGGAAAATTTTCTATAGGATCGTAACAGGCCTTGGCCTAATACTTGGAAGGAAGAAGAAGAATTATTAATACATGGTTGGTAAATGAATGGAAAAAGGTGACGTGGTAGGACAAATATAATTCTTGGTTGAATATCATTGCACATTCTATGTACAAATTTGATCTAACCATAGGAAATACACTATCATCATCATCAACATCCTCATCCTAAGGTGCGACAACTTCAAAGGTGGAAGTTTTGGTTTTCTTAACAATCCTCCTCCATGCCAGTCTGTCTCTTGCCATATTCAAGTTAGTCACTTTCCTTTTCTTTAGATTGTTCATTACGTCAACTTCCCATCTTATCTTCGGTCTTCCAACTGCTCTGCCTCTTATAGATTCCATTTATCGAGTTTCTTAACCAATTCCTTATCATCCATTCTTATTAAATGTCCCAGCCAACCAATTCTGAGTGATCTTATATGGTTTATTATATTCTGATTTTTGATTAATTTTTTTAGTTCGTTATTTGTTTTAATTCTCCAACAGTTATCATTTCCTCTATTTGGTCCAAATACTCGTCTTAGAATTTTCCTTTCGAAAATTAATAATACTGGTCTAATGTGTGTTTTGTATAACCTTATTTTGCTGTTTTTGATATTAATTTGCTTTTAAATAAGGTTATATTTGCAAAATAAGCTTTATTCCCATTTACAAATCTTTCCTTTATTTTCTCTTCTAACGCATTATGTCCGTTTACTTTGGTACCTAGGTATTTAAAAGATTCTACTGTGTTAATTTGCATGTCATCAATTTGTAGCTTTTCCGATTTTTTGTTGTGATTACTACATTTTAAATATTTTGTTTTATCTTTATTTATTATTAGACCGAATTTTTTTAATTCCTCTTTCAATTTTGTGAATGTTTCACAAAGCGGTTGTTTGGTTCATGCTGTAATCAGTATGTCATCTGTATAAGCTATACACTGTTTGAATTTTATTGTGATGTTTCCCCTTAATTCCATTTTCTTAAATATATAATCAATGATTAAGCCGAATAAGGTAGCTGAGAGGGGTATCCTTATTTGATTCCTGATTTAAAGCTTGAACTTTCACTTAGTTTATTGTTGATTTTTACTTTTGAAATGGTATCTATTGAAGTTAAGGATATCAATTGTATTAATTTGTGTGGTATTTGATAATATTTAAGACTTTTAATTATTTGTTTCCTATTGACAGAATCAAAAGCCTGCGTTCAATCTATAAAAATATTATACAGATCTACATTGTGTTCATAACACTTCTAAAAAATTTGCTGTACTATATATATACATATATAGGCCTGTGTTATAATTAAATGTTTAACATTGAGCAATGCAAGCTACAGGCCTATATATACGGACATGTCCAGCGAATGGAAGAGGATCGACTTTTGGAATGGAAACCCGAGGGAAGACGAAGCAGAGGAAGACCTAAAGCCTCCTGGAGTCAGGGAATATGTTTATATATGAAGGAGAAACATCTACAACCAGGAGATTGGATGAACCGACAAAACTGGCTATTAGGAATCAGACGATGTCAAAGATATTAATCAACCGATGATATATATATAGTATCACTGAGTTAGCCGTATAGGAAATCCCATATAGAATGTGGCCAATATTCGAATTTTTTTCAATTTTCATTTTCCCTCTTTTTGAACCATCAATGTGTGTGTGTGTGTGTGTGTGTGTGTGTGTGTGTGTGTGTGTTTGTGTGGAGTATTATTAGGCCTATCATTATTATTGCATGTTTCATGCTATGAAAAATTATATAGGAGCATAGAAACACGAATGAACTATAAAAAAACCACTAAAGTTGATCTTTCAATTTCTAACTCTTGAGCATTTCAGTTTTATGGGTCCGTGTTCTCATTAAAACGCATTTTGCCTTGATAACAAGTCAATCACTGCGTGATCAGCCCTTACCCTCCAGCTCAGAAAATCAAACAATATCCATAAAGGTACTATACAAAACTCAGCGAAACCTGACTATTAGATCTATACCTTATGATTTAATTAACACTTAAATAGGCAATACATCTTATAAGATACATTAGTTTAATTTATTTAAGATTTTAATAAAGTAAAGGTCCCGCGCCGTAGCCGAGCGGTTAAGGTAGGAAGCCTTGGCGTAGAGCTACGGGACTTGCGCTGGTTCGAGCCTCCATGGAGGAAGAAATTTTCTCATGGTATTTCGGCCAGTATGGGACCGGTGCCCACCCAGCATCGTGAGGCAATTGGGTAGCTACAATAAGTAGCGGCTCCAGGTTGAGGAACCAGCTGTAACGGCTGGGGGACTCGACATGCTAACCACATGTCACCCCTACATTGGCTGTTGATCATCTACCTCTGTGATTGACACATGTGGATGTGAAGGGCCAGCAGCCAGCTGGTAAAAGGGCAACCGCTGAAAAGTGGAAAGACCCTCAATCAATCGGATAAAGTAAAGACAAATTATTTGGTAGATATAAAATTGCTGTCGAATTATATGATAATATGCAAATAGATAATAAATAATTTACTGTTGTGTATAATTTATTGCCATTGCAATCCGACACTTTTCAACAAGATGGTAACAGAAATTCAGTTTTACTAATATGAAAAAATAAAAATGTATTCTGTAAACCAGCAAAACAGGACCATAAATTTGACTTGCTGAGGAAATCGTGTAGTTTATCCAGTACCTGGATGACAGCCTTTTATATTATATTACATAATACCCGGCGTGCACTGCTACGCTTAAATAAATGGAAATGAATGTGCTTTTATGTTTAGTTGAATAAGTGAAAGGAAAAAATAATTATAAATTTATATCCGTAATTATTTTTAGATATCCCGTGCTGATTACCCGGCATTGCCCGGGAATCTACTTATCCCGATCTTTTTGACATAAATGAGCTGAAAGACGAAAATCAATATGCTTTTATGTTTAGTTGAGTAAGTAAAAGGAAACATTTATGTCGTAGATATTTTTAGATACCCCGTGTTGATTATCCGCCGTTGTCCGGGAATTTACTTACCCCGATCTTACTTACTTACTCACTGGCACTATCGAACCCGTAGGCTCATGGCCGCGCGGACATACATACCTATCCTGAGCTAATGCTTTCCAATCATTCCCTGTATAATCTACTTCCCTCCATAAATGAGCTGAAAGACGAAAATCAATGTGTTTTTATGTTTAGTTGAGTAAGTAAAAGGAAAAATTTATGTCGTAGTTATTTTTAGATACCCGTGCTGATTATCCGCTGTTGTCTGGGAATCTATATATCCCGATTTTCTTGGCATAAATGAGCTAAAAGACAAAATTCGTTATTGTGAGTTGTCCGTAAAAGAATACCAGCCGAGCGCTTTTACGCTGCCCTGGAATCTACGTACTTATCTCGATCTTCTTGGCAACAATAAAAGACAAAAATGATTATTGTGATTATCCGTAAAAGATAGCTATGTGCTGTCGCGGACTTTTTTGTAGTTTATTTTTTAGATATTTAATTCCGTGTACATTAAATTTACGTATGTGTTATGGTGTAGGTAGAGTAAGCCATTTAAGCGTTCACTACAAAGGGTGATTTTTAAGGGTATAGGAGTTGAGTATCACAACTCCCTTACAGCCTATGTTCATCCTGGGAATCTCCTGAACATTTTGCAAAAAGTTTCATCACAATCGGATAAACGGTATGGCAGCGTATAAAATACGAACAAACAAACAAACATTCATTTTTATATATTAGATTAGATTTATCGAGTAGCCAAAATTCACAATGTTCTCCCTCTCTCTTGTAATTCACGAAATTCCTCATTTGATCTTATTATCCTCATAATTGGGCATAATCAACTGAAAGTAAATTCAATAATAAGAAATACAAATATAAAATAATACTATAAATATAAATCAACTTGATTATATTATTATTTTATACAAAGTTATCACTTAAGCTTTTTCGGGTCATATATAATATTTCAAGTGTTTCTTTTCAAATTCTGAACTGTCACTTATCGGTGAAAA
Source organism: Diploptera punctata (assembly GCA_030220185.1). Classification (NCBI taxonomy): domain Eukaryota; kingdom Metazoa; phylum Arthropoda; class Insecta; order Blattodea; family Blaberidae; genus Diploptera; species Diploptera punctata. The sequence goes on along the minus strand of JASPKZ010010655.1, from coordinate 5,784,644 downwards.
AGCTTGGCTGGAAATCAGTAATTAGTATTAATTTTATGTATCCTGTTATATTTTGAAAGAGATGCTTTTTAAAAGCACTTTTCTCTCTCTTTTTTTTTACCAATATGATATTACCTTAAACCTAGTTTGTTTCAAGATTATATTTTAAAACTTGGCAATTCTGTTATGAATTTATTAAAAAAGCTTCTGATGGTTCCATTAAAGTAATTAAACTTCGCCGAAGCTTCAGGTTTTCAATACAGAAAATAAGGTAGACTACAGCTTCTATATGTATGCTTTTTTAAATTAGTTATCTAAACTTAAAGTTTCCCTTTACTGCTTTCAACATTTTAACTAAATTAACTTTTTACTTTAATATTCAATACTTGATAAATAAAAAAAATATTTTCATCATCATCATAAAGTTAATTAGGTTTAGGTCGTTTGAGCCTGTTCAAATGGGATCTCAATATGCGGTTGGTCAATCCATCTTAATTTTGGTCTTCCTTTATGTCGACGTCCTTTATGTTGATACTGAAATGCTAATTTAGGAAAGTGAGATGGGACCATTCTTTGGACATGTTGCAACCAATTTATTTGATAATTCTGAATTTCTTCAATTATATTTTGAACTTTTAATTTATCGCGTATATCTGTGTTTCTTTCCTTGTTAATTTTTGTCAAACCTAGGAATGGACGTAAAAATCTCATTTGTGCCTCTTGTAATTATGATTTGATTTTACAATTTAGTATCGAGTTTTCGCTGCTATATTTCAGTCCTGATTTTGCAGTTACATTATGTAATCTCAATTTTGTTGCGGTTGACATTTGTTTACCAAAATTTCTCTTTATGACTCGATTTACTGCATCGTATTTCTGTAACTATCTCTGTACCATTTCTCAATTTACTGCATCGTATTTCTGTAACTATCTCTGTACCATTTCTTATATCAGATATTAGGTGACCGAGGTAATTAAATCCAGAAATTGTTTTATATTTTTTCCATCTAATTATATTTTAACTCTTCGTGTTTTCCACACATAACCGTAGATTTCTATATTTTGGGAAGAAGTTTTCAAATCGAACTGTTTGCTACATATTTGTTTCATTTTTAAATATTAAATTACCACATGTTCATAATATGGTTGTGGAAAAATCAGATAATTAGCAACAAAAAACTTGAAATAATATAAAGTATTCCATGCGGCGATAGGCCTAAAATGCCTTTGATCTACTATCTGGCTGCTGTCGTCGCATCCAAATGTGCAATTACAGAGGCGGACAAATAATCCAATCAGTAGGCCTATGCGGATGATATGTTGTCGAATATCGGGAACCCCAGTCTTCATAGCTGATTTTTTCAACCTATGACACTTCTTATTGTAGGTACCCAAATTCTTCTTGATACCGGATGCGGATCTGTTTCCTGGTATCATTTCTTTCCTCATGGGGACTCGAACCAGGTAAGTATTATAGCTCTAGGCCACGAAGTGAACTATTAGACTGTACGGCTAGTCAGGTAGCACACAAAGCTAAATTAACCCAATTTCCCTATTTAAACCCTGGAATGTTCTATGCCAGGTTATCACTTGTGAGTATTCGATCTGAGAAAATGTGACCGCTAGCGTCATGTTGGCCAACGTGATAACGTACATTCCCGCTAGACCCAACTGATAATTTGTTTACTCACATATAAGGGGATTCTATCCAGGAACCCATGTACATAAGTCGACAAATTAGGGTGAAAAAATGGGGGAGTTAATGTGAGTTTGGTCAAGTTAGGATGAGAAAATGAGCGAGTTGGTGTATATCAGATTACTTTAGCGTCCACTTGCTTATTAGCGTATTTTTGTGATACGTTGGCCACACGATATAAGCAATTACTAATATATACACCGTGTCCCATTCAAACCTCCCACATTTAATTAATCATAACTCTCAAAGTTTGCGGAATTATGAAATGAGGTTGGTATTAAAATAAAGAGAAACTCAAACAATTTTTGTTTTCATTGCTGCAATTAATTCATCTGTCGCATGTTGGACAATAATGACATAAAACACGTTCGCCAGACATCACTCCACTGGACTTCTTCCTCTGGGGGTATGTAAAAGACCATGTGTTTGCGACTCCAATACAAGATCATCATGATTTACGAACCCGTGTCCTTGACACAATTGCAACAGTACCAATGGACATGTTGGACAGAACGTGGCACGAAATCGAATACAGACTTGATATTGTTCATGCTACTAATGGTGCACATATAGAGGTGTTTCAGTGTGTGGCAATGAAAATTCTTTGCGTTTCTGTTTGGTTTAATACCGGCCTTATTTCATAATTCCCCATACTTTGTTAGTTATGATTAATAAAAATGTGGGAGGTTTGAATGAGACACCTGTACTTTTCATTGTAAATATGCTGATTTTAAGTTATTTGAGCTCGACTTCTCACTTCATTTTAAGGCATTTCTCACATTTTTTAAAAAGAATATTACATTTTTTTCTCAGGTAATATACTGCAAAAATAAATTGTGTTTCCCCTCGTTCTTTATTTGAATTTAAGTATGTGGTAAGGTGGCATAGAATCCCCAAAATCTGTAAATTCAGTACTTCACTCCGATTTATAAGCACCATTTACATATATTAAGACTGCAATACACATTTATCATTATGCATTATACATTTATATATAACATGTATGTACGGTATGTAGCCTATAAGATTTACCGATAAATCGTCAAATCAATGCAATTCACTCTGTAGACAATACGAAGTTATAGAAGAAATGAACATCTTAAATGTAAATAACATTCTCGAATAGAACAGATAAAATAAATAAACCATACTCAGGAATATTCGGAACTTGTGAGTCAAACAAGAACATATGATGATATGATGAAGATGACCCATCAATATTAAAAAAATACGAATATGAAATTTGTATCTGTGATATCACTCGTTCTCAACTAGATGAAATACTGCAAGTATTCTGGATGCCTTTCGGAAACACATGTTCCATTTTCTGCGTATGAAATGATACTGTTCCTTGTCAATACCATTTCATACGCAGAAAATGGAACATATGTTTTCGAAAGCACTTTAGAATAGTTAATGAATTCCATCTAATTGAGGACGACTGAGATCTCAGGTACCAATTTCATATTTGTAATTTTTACATAGTGACCTCAATCGTATTTCGTAATTGATTTTAAAAGTATTAACAATCAATATTAATCAAAATCACGATATTATTATTGTTATTGTTATTATTACTATTATTATTATTATATAAAACTATTATTCTACCAGTTATATTATATGGATGCAAAACATGGAGTCTTACTTTAAGGGAGGAAAGGAGATTACGAGTATTTGAGAATAAAGTATACTTAGGAAAATTTCTGGACCAAAGAGAGATGAACAGACAGGTGAATGGAGAAGACTACATAACAATGGACTACATGATCTTTATAGGAAGCCAGATATAATAAGAATAATTAAGTTTGTAGACTGCGATAGGCAGGACATGTGGCACGTATGGGGAATGAAAGACGTGCATGGAAGCTTCTTGTAGGAAAACCAGAGGGAAAACGCTCAGTTGGTAGACCAAGAATGAGGTGGGAGAATAACATTAACTATGATTTGAAGGAAGTAGATTATACAGGGAATGATTGGAAAGCATTAGCTCAGGATAGGGATGTATGGAGAGCTTATGTCCGCGCGGCCATGAACCTACGGGATCGATAGTAAGTACGTAAGTATTACTATTATTATTATTATTATTATTATTATTATTATTATTAATATTATTATTATTATTATTATTATTATTATTATTATTATTATTATTGTCCCGCGCCGTAGCCGAGCGGTTAAGGTAGGAAGCCTTGGCGCAGAGCTACGGGATTTGCGCTGGTTCGAGTCTCCATGGGGGAAGAAATTTTCTCATGGTATTTCGGCCAGTATGGGACCGGTGCCCACCCAGCATCGTGAGGCAATTGGGTAGCTACAATAAGTAGCGGCTCCAGGTTGAGGAACCAGCTATAACGGCTGGGGGACTCGACATGCTAACCACATGTCACCCCTACACTGACTGTTGATCATCTACCTCTGTGATTGACACATGTGGATGTGAAGGGCCAGCAACCGGCTGGTAAAAGGGCAACCGCTGAAAAGTGGAAAGACCCTCAATCGGAAAAATTATTATTATTATTATTATTATTATTATTATTATTATTATTATTATTGTTATTATTATTATTATTATTATTATTATTATTATTATTATCCTCTTCCTGAAGTATAATCTAATTCACCGGGTTCATGGACGCTGAGACATAAGAATTCCATACATTCATATCCTGAGTTAATGATCTACTTCCCATGAGTCATAATTATTTTGTTATTCTCTCATCTCATTCTTAGCCTATGAACTGGTCGCTTTCCCCTGGTTTTCCTAGGAGGAGTTTCCATACTCCTCTTTCATTTCCCATTCATTACAAATGTCCTGCCCATCGCAGTCTACGAGACTTAACCATTCTTATTACGGTATATCTGGTTTCGTATAAAGATCACGTAGCTCTATGTTATGTTGACAACATTCGTCTGTCTCTTTGATGAAAACAATTTTCTAAGAAATGTATTCTTAAAAAAATCGAAAATTACAACCGTTAGAGCGATTTTTAAAAGTTCGATTCAGGTGAACTCCCACTCCTAATAGTCCGATTTTGCTTGTTAACTAACTCGGCCTTCTTTTTTTTTAATTCATTGCTATATCTCGAGTTTGGTTCCGCTAGAGTGTTGACACTACAGACACGCACACAAATGTATGAGTATATGTGTATATATACATATATATATGGAAGGTAGGGTAATGTGGACCTTTCTGTTTGAGTGGGCCCTGTTAATATCTTCTTTAATTGGTGCTGCCCTCGAACAGAAACTATTTTAACTTCTTCCCCTAATCAACTTTGAAGTGTTTAAGGCCAGTTTCTTTTATTCTTTGTAGAAAGAAGGGTTTATTTGTGATATTTATGAAAATGACCACTTTAAAAGTTTTTTAAGCTAAGAATCAATTCTTAATTTCTGCTATTGAATGTTACAAATGTTGAAAAAACTGCTAAATATATTATATTATGTAGATGCTGTTTTAATATACTGACGGGTTTGGTTTGATATTATGTGACATGGTGGCTGTATAAAATAATTAAACATAACAAAAGAATTCGGTTAATGTGGACCTTTCAGAAGGACCTGGGTCCGCTTTACACGAATACGTATATTTTATCAATGAGGATGCTATCTGTAAAAACCATTCTCTAAATAATTTTTTTTAATAACCTTGCATTTTACTAAACCCAAAGACCTTCGCTTTCAGCATTTGAATGACTTGTGAATGTTATAATCAACAATAATTTTTCAAAACATAAAATAAATATTAACGCTTTTTAATTATGATCAGCCATAAATATTTTCAGATTAATCTGTGCTTCTCTGTATAACTTAATAGAATAAATTAACTTAAAAATAGACTAAAAGCTAAGATGGACTCTGGGGCCACTTTATCCGAATAAGGAGGTTAAAGTGTACCTTCCTTGTAATGTAAAAAAGTTTATAAATTATGTTTTCATATTTGAATAAAATAACAATGTTATTTTATAGTTACAACACTAATGATAATCACATAATTAAACAAAATTCAAATCCCTCAATTAAAAAAAGAAAAACAAATTCAAAACAGGGGTCCAAATTACCCGAAGTTCCTCTCTCTCTCTCCTTCCCTCTCTCTCCCCCCCTCTCTCTCTCTATATATATATATATATATATTTACTTACTTACTTACTTACTCACTGGCACTATCGAACCCGTAGGTTCATGGCCGCGCGGACATAAGCTCTCCATACATCCCTATCCTGAGCTAATGCTTTCCAATCATTCACTGTATAATCTACTTCCCTCAAATCATAGTTAATGTTGTTCTCCCACCTCATTCTTGGTCTACCAACTGGGCGTTTTCCTTCTGGCTTTCCTACAAGAAGTTTCCATGCACGTCTTTCATTCCCCATACGTGCAACATGTCCTGCCCATCGCAGACTACGGGACTTAACTGTTCTTATTATATCTGGCTTCCTATAAAGACCATGTAGTTCATTGTTATGTAGTCTTCTCCATTCACCTGTCTGTTCATCTCTCTTTGGTCCAAAAATTTTCCTAAGAACTTTATTCTCAAATACTCGTAATCTCCTTTCCTCCCTTAAAGTAAGAGTCTATGTTTCGCACCCATATAATATAACTGGTAGAACAATAGTTTTATATATTTTCAGCTTAACGTTTTTTTGAAAGGAGTTGGGACATCAAAAGTCTCTGCAATGCATAATAGCATGCATTTCCAGAATTGAGCCTATGTTTAATTTCTTTGTGCATCTCATTCCTATTTGTGATTATTGTTCCTAGGTATTTGAATTCAGCCAATTCCTCAAAATTTCCCTCATTTGTCATTAGCTGTCCATTTCCATTATATAATGTATTTCTACGTGTGACCATATATTTAGTTTTACTGATATTTACTTCCAGTCCTAATTTCTTAGTGTTACTCAATAGTGTGTGCGTGTTGGCCTTTAGTATCTCCTCGCTATCGGCCAGTAGTACTACATCATCAGCATATTCATTTATTTATTTTTATTATTATTCCGGCTTTTACAATGAAATATACATTTTTCCGGTACCCATGTTCACAGTTAACTACACATTTGTTTCAACACATTTTTCCATTCTTGTCTGTTCATCCATATATCTTCTTCTATTTCCCATTCCCTCTTAGTTTCATTGATTCCCTGAATCCACGTAATATTTGGTCTATCCTTATTTTTCCTTCCCTGTGGTTCCCAATCCATGATTATCTTAGGTAGTCTTCCTTCTTCCATCCTTCTAATGTGTCCGTACCAATTTAATTGCTTCTTCTTTATAAAATCTAATATTGAATATTGTACCTGCATTTTTTCTTTTATATATGAATTTCTGATTTTATCCTTCCTGGATATTCTTGCAGCACGTCTCCAGTAGTCCATTTCAGTGGCGAGTAATTTTTTTTTTGATTTGTACATTTAAAGCCCACACATCAGCTCCATAGGTAATAATGCTTCTGATTATTGTATTAAAAATAGTTTTTTTTGTTTATTTGAAGATATGTTTGTCCCATACTATTCTATTTAGGGCAGATATAGCATACTTTCCTAAATTGATCCTGTTTCGTATCTCTGTTTCTTGTTTTCCATCTTTAGTAATTTTAATTCCCAAATACTTATATTCTTCAGTGTATTTAATTGTCCCTAAATTTTCTTCTAGTATTAAATCTTGAGGAAGATCCCCTATTGTCATATATCTAGATTTATCCATATTGCTGTTTAAACCCCATAAACTATATTCTTGTATTAATTTTCTAGTGAGGTATTCTATATCTTCAAATATATATATATATAATTTATATATAATTTTTTTCATGGTCATTTTCGGTTTGTAATAGATATGTTTACATTTTAAAAAGTCGTTTCATGAAAATAATTCAATAACATCACTCCTTCGAAAGTGAAAACAATTATTGAACTCTTAATTTAAAAAGTATCAGACGGTGTAAAATGATGCAATATTTTGTCGTTCATTCACTCATTAATTCAAAAAAATTAACGAAAAATAATGGAGTCTTCTATCGACTTAATGTCGCGAAGGTCACGGCCGGGTTATGGAGAGCGCTGAACTCAGAATCGTCTTATATTCATAAGGCGAATCCATAAACATAAATTATTTTTTAATTTACGGTTAATACAGTGTGATATATATTTTTTTAATCTTGTGTAGATAATATTGTGTGCATGAAAGTGCCTATTATAAAAAATGTGACATTTATTCGTAACTGGTATAGACATGCAATTTATAGATACTAATCTACTCATTTAAAAAATGAGTTTTAGTACTTCCCTCTAATAGTGGAAAATTTATAACATAATATATATAGACTCTTTGGGAGAGTGGACTTAAGAATATATGATTTTTAGCGAAAGTTATTTAAAGAGGATAGTATAGCTATTCCAGTACCTAGGAACAATAATCACAAATAGGAATGAGATGCACAAAGAAATTAAACATAGGCTCAATTCTGGAAATGCGTGCTTTTATGCATTATAGGACTCTTGACGTCCCAACTCCTTTCAAAAAACGTTAAACTGAAAATATATAAAACTATTAATCTACCATTATATTACATGCATGCGAAACATGGAATCTTACTTTAAGGGAGGAAAGGAGGTTACGAGTATTTGAGAATAAAGTTCTTAGGAAAATTTATGGACCAATGAGTGATAAACAGACAGGTGAATGAGAAGACTACATAACAGTGAACTACATGGTCTTTATAGGAAGCCAGATACGAGTATAATGAGAAGAGTTAAGTCTCGTAGACTGCGATGGGCAGGACTTGTGGCACGAATGGGTAATGAAATACGTGCATGGACGCTTCTTGTAGGAAAACCAGAATGAAAACGCCCAGTTGGTAGACGAAGAATCAGGCGGGAGAATAACATTAACTATGATTTGAGGAAAGTAGATTATACAGGGAATTATTGGAAAACATTAGCGCAGGATAGGAATGTATGGAGAGATTATGTCCAAGCGGCCATGAATCTAGTGCCAGTGAGTTAGTTAGTTTATATAGCTGATTCCAACTCTGATAATATTACCCTTAGGAAAGTCCCTATATTAACCCATTCGCCTCAGAAGACGAGCTAGACTCGCCGGCATTTAATGGTCTTCAACTCAGCAGACGAGGTACACTCGCTTAACGCTGCCTGTTATAAACTTTGCAATTTTTTGTACATCCCTTGGCAGGGTTATTTCTTATTTTGTAGGCGTGTCAATTAATTATATTTTGTCCTCTCACACTCGTTTTTCATTATAGTGTAAACCCTAATTAACTTCAAATTTGAATTCAAAATTTAAACCGGGGCTAATGTATTTTACAGGAACCCGGGGTTCTACCTATTAAGGAGGACCAAAATGGATCGCTCACCGCCAACACTTAGATGTTGGCCGCACAGCTTTCCATCTATCTATCTACCTATCTACCTTGGCAAGGTAATCTTTTGTTAACATTTATGATTAGTAGATGAATGTGTCGTGGATTTCACCCATGTAGTGATCTCAAGTACCGTTATATTTTGTTCGTTTTGAATGTCTGACAGTTCAAAACTGAATACAATGATTTAATATCCAGTTTCTAGGGAAATGCATTGAGCATTTAAACCTGAAGTGAAAGGGTTAATTTTGATGGAGGACGTTTGAGCTCCAGGACAAGTCTGGACAACAACGATGAAGAAAATTCTCCACCCAGGACCTGTCATTAATATTTTATACCCAATGTCCAATGTTGTCATTTCGAAATTTCTGGTGTTTTCTTCAGACATTGGCGTAATTCATAACCCACTTCTGAGGTTGGGGAGCCTGGAATGCGGGGTTATACCTGTCCCGAACATATTATGGTGATGATGATTATAGTGATGGACCAAGAGAATCCTTAATCCTAAGCTTAGTCTAAGGCGAATATGAATGATTGTAGTGGATAGATGATGTTCGGGGATCGTTTGGGCATTAAAGTTCTTGACATTTTTCTTATAAGTGAGGGAAAACCTCGATAAAACCTCACCCAGGAAACTTGTCCCGACCGGAGATCGAAACCGGGCCCGCTGCGTAACAAAAAGAGTACTCACATGAACATTTAACTGATTCATTCTTTCTTTCTTTCTTTCTTTCTTCCTTTCTTTACTTTAGTTTAACCACTCCTTTTGTAGGTACCTTAAACATACCACACTCTATCAGAGTCTTATATGGAAACGATCTGCCAGGAGACGATTTTAAATTATGATTCTCTCACACACAATTTTAGACCACACAAGGACACACGAGGGCCTCCCTAGATGAGTGATCAGCTCAATGCAAGAGTCATCTCCGATATTACAAGAAGACAAGACTCGCTATTCACTTATATATTCATCAGTTATTACCGGAAAGATTTCTAAATTCAAATCGGGAAAGATTGGCATGCTACGAGTTATTGGTAAATCCAGAAAATTGGATAAACCTCGGTAAATTTCTGGATAAAACGCGGAAAATAAGGACAACACTCATTCATGAATAAAATATATGTTATCAAAATGCAATACCATTAATTCTTAACAATTATATATAAATTAATTAGTGTATAATGCTATTATGTTATTATTGAATTGTAATATTATTGTGTTTTCTTTATGTCATTGAAATGTTAATGTTTTTAGTGTATAATGCTATTGTGTTATTATTTAATTGTAATATTATTGTGTTTTCTTTATGTAATTGTAATGTTATTGCTTTTTTTGTTGTTTATTTTTCTTTACACTAGTACCAATTATTACTTTATTGTAACGGACTGTCAACAGCACGTACGGCTTACTGCCCGTGCGACCCATATTTGTAAACAATATTGTAAATATCTTACTTTTTGTCTAATAAAGTCCTATTACTACTACTACTACTACTACTACTACTACATATTCATTTTAAACAAGTCATATAATATCGATGATTGTGAGGCCCAAATAATTTTCGGGTATTATTTTGGCCTTAAAGTCTCCTGAGATTTGTCTCGCAGAGGAGAAAAAGCTCCGAAAAAATCTCACCCAGGAAACATGTTCCGACCGGGATCGAATCCGGGCCTGTTGTGCCTGAGGTAATGGAGTTACCACTGGGCCATAAATATGGACATGAACACTGATCTTAAATACAAATTTCAAAGATGCTTTGATAGAGGAACCATTTGATTAATTTTATTTAAGTTGAATGCTATTTACAAATTATCTCGACTTTTTACATTTATTTATTCTTTATTTGCAGGATCTCGTTTTTCAAAATGCTCATGAAACTGTAGAACACTATTGATATTGTTAAAGTAATCGTTTTCTCAATTATTTGAAGAAAAGCAAATATAAACACCTCTATGTGGCTAAGTATTTTTCCAATTTGTTTTATCAGTTATCCTTAGAAAGTACAGTTAGCAGCTGTGGAAATATTTACTTTATAAAATTAAACAAAAATCGATGCTACAATATAACAACCTGACATATATAAATTCTAATTACTATAATCAAAGAACATTTATTTAATATTTGCCTTTTATGTGCATTTGGAGGAGAGAGAAGATTTATTTACATAAAAATCTGTCACATAGGAAATGCGTAAACTAAGCGAATTCCTCAACTCGAATTTATGACCCAATTTTGCTGGTTTACGGAATATATATTTTCTCTATTGGAGAAACTCAATTTCTGATGCCAACTTATTTAAAAGTGTCAGACTGCAGCGAAAATAATCATGCATAAAGTAAGTTATTGCCTATTTGCATATTGTTATAAACTTTGACACATTACCGACGATCACGATATGCGAATATGTCATGTGCGGGAGCTTTGAAGACGAGATACATATATTAGGGAAATCTAACGATTTAAAATATTGGAGGCTTCTGTTATTACCGGAAATAATTTCTAAATTCAAATCGTGGAAGATTGGCATGCTACGAGTTAATGGTAAATCCAGAAAATTGGATAAACTTGGGTAAATTTCTGGACAAAACGCGGAAAATAAAAACAACACTCATTCGTGAATAAATAAATATGTTAGCAAAATGTAATATCATTAATTCTTAATAATTCTACGTAACCTAATTAATATATAATGTAATTGTATTGTTATCTAATTGTAATATTATTGTGTTTACTTTTTTGCTTGACATTATATTATTACTAAACATTATTTTATTGTAACGGACTGTCAACAGCACGTACGGCTTACTGGGCGTGATACCCATATTTGTAAATAACATTCTATATATCTTACTTTTAGTCTATCTTACTTTGTGCCTACTCTGACACAACTTAAATAATATTCACTGATTGATTTTTCTATTGCGTTAATAAAAGTATTAAATAAATTAAACTTATATATATTTTGCATGATATGTATACAATGTCAATTTAAGGGTTAATCAAATTGTAGGTATACATTACGATAAACCAAACATGGCGGTTGCCAGAGTCAATTTTTAATATCGAATTTCAAGTAAACCCCACTTCTAATAGTCGGCTTTTGCTGATTTTTGAGAGCACCTTCCTCGATTTATTTTAATATAATATATACTGAAATTTGTTGTGAAACATAAAAAAATTGTGACTACTAGAGCTATTTTAAAATTTTGCATTTCGGATGAACTCCTACACCTAATGGTCTAAATATGCTGGTAAGAAACACGACCTTACTCTTTAATTATTTGCTATATGCCACGATTGTTTTCGTTAAAATAAAAATTGCGGCCGCTAGAGTGATAACGGAGAGAGAGACCTATATATATATATATATATATATATATAGAGAGAGAGAGAGAGAGAGAGAGAGAGAGAGAGAGAGAGAGAGACAGAGACAGAGAGATTTTCAATGTTGTCACATCTTTCTGTGCCTAAAGTTTTATTTTCCTTCTCCACTTGTCCCTATCCATCCACTCCATGTCCTCTCTAGTGCCTTTGTTCTCATTCCAGTTTTTATTTTTCTTGCATCCATGAGTTTCGAAGCCTTCATAACTTTCTTCTTCCAGATCGACACCATTCCAATGTTTTTCTGGGTAACCTTTGGTCTTCCATTCGTCGTACATGCCCTTATCAATTTACCTGCTTATATCTTATATAATATACTATTGAATATTTAATTTTCTTTCTCACATGTCTTTACTTTTTATTTTATTTTAATTAATTTATTTATTTATTTATTTTTCCAATTTTGAACAATTTGCTACACTTAAAAAAAATGTAATCGACATATTTTTCTTCTCAGTTTTTTTTTAGCTTCAATGCTTCAGTTCCATATGTAACAGTACTTCTCACTAATACATTATAATTTGTAATTTATTTTTACTGACTATTTAACTCATGCCCCAAATGGGAGTCAATGGCCAATCACGTTTCAATTAATTTTGCTTTACAACCAATGCCAGTCGTGTTTCACATCGATATTTATCAAATTCTGTTTACCAAAATAAAGAACGCTCCTCATTTTTAATATTCTGAACAGGTCAGAGCATTATTTTACAGTGACAGACTTCCCAACAAATACGTTGAAAATAGCAAACAATGCACAGAATGTTCAATAATTATGTTTTTAAATAATGATTTTACTTAGTTGTTTCCTAAAAATAATCAATAACCTATAATGTTGGTTATAATACACAGTTTGATGTGTCCAATATTTTCTTCACTAGGGTGCATTCTTACAATATTGCGATCCTATTTGGCAATAAATAATATGATCTAGTTATAGCGATGAACAAAATGAAACATAACCAAACATTTTTCATTTGTCTACAGACATCGCTGTTTACATTAAATATATAAGTATTTTAAAAGAACTGTATTTAAATAATGATTTGTGAGTAAACAGTTTAATTTTATTTGTTAAATAGTTCTAACAAATGCCACTCTTGATTTGCAAATTCTCTAGATAAATTCAGTCATCACTTCGTGACTCGTAAATTTATCGATAATTTGGAAATAACTCGTGACATTACTTATAGATTATATGTCTGTTCCAAAGAACAGCATTTAACATTGCTGTTATTGTTCTAACTTTATTTATTCTGTTCTTAATGGCACTTTCTTGTCTATTATCTTTATCTACAAAGTACTTTTGCCCCCTAACACTCAAATTCTTCACAGCCTGTAATATATCCCTTCTGATGGAATATTAAATCTTCGGTTTCTGCTCCACATCCCATATATTATTTAACATTTATTTGCATTATAATAAGGGAAATGTACGAAACAGTCGGGCAGAAATACCTCAGGAATGTGTCACGTGGAGTTAGGTTGTTGAACTATTAGGCTCAGAGTATCTCCAATAAAAGAATGAAAGTTCCTCGAATATAATTTGATCTTAAAACAATATTTAGTTTGATTCTTACTTTCCTGATTCCATCTCCCTTACAACTTCGCTCAGTGATGTTATTGATTGGTTGAGGACTTCTCATAAACGTTCCCACTTTCATAACAGAGACAAAAGCACAACAAGTGTCTCAAAACAAAAGCAAAATAAAAAAAAGTGAATTGAGAGCTTTATTCCGGGGAAAAAGAATCTGAAGCATAAACATCTCATAAAACAATTTATATTATTTATATCTGTTATATAATTTTAGAATAAAGTTTTTAGGAGAACTTTTGGACCAAAGGTTCTCTTTATATCCCTATCTTGAGCTAATGTTATCCAATTATCCGGTGTATAATATACTTCCCTAAAATAATGGTTAATATTATTCTTGCTCCTCATTTTGGTCTACCAACTGACGTTTTCCTTCTACTTTTTTCCTACATGTTAAGCTTCCATGCCCGTATTTCATTCTCCATTCGTGCATATTTCCTGCTCATCGCTGTCTACGTAACTTAATTGTTATTAATATATGTGGTTTCTATAAAGACGATGTACCATATATAGTCTTCACCATTTGCCTCTCCATCTCTCTCTCTGGTTCAAAAATGTTCCTAAGTACTTTATTCTCAAATACTCGTAATCTTTCCTCCTCCCTTAAAGGAGGAGGATCCATATAATAGAACTGGAAGAATAACAGTTTTATATATTTTCAGAAACCCTATTTCATGATAGGAGAATTTATTTCTACTGATATAAAATTATTTTTTATTATTGAAAAAATCATTTCTCATTTTACATGTTTAATAAACTTCTGTGTATGCGCGCGCGCGCGTGTCTGTTATATATATATATATATATATATATATATATAATGTGTGTGTTTTTCTTGATTATAATAACTCATTATCAGAATGTTTAAATAAAAGGTCCATCAATAGTAATTCTGTCCGAGGGCAGGTCTTTCACTGCAATCATAGCATTTTCATGCTATGCTTGCAACTTTACTAGGGAATTATAGGTGTGGTAGCTTCCCGTTGTTTTCCACACCGGTGAAGGATGACGATGATAATGATGGCCGGATGATTTTCGGGGTCCGTTGGATCCTAAGCTTCCGGACATTTGTCTTACAGATGAGGAAAAACCCCGAAAAAATCTCACCTAGGAGCCTGCTCCGACCGGGAATCGAACCCGGGCCCGCTGTGTAACATGGCAACACGCTACCTCGAGACCACAGCGGTGGACAAATAAAATATATTAACTGATATTTAAATGCAGTCCTCTATCAAATTATTTAATAATTCACCCAACATCAGGAACTACTCAAACAGGGAACTCTTATGTAAATATAAGTATGTATATCTAATTAAAAATAACATTTTAGGCACAGAAAGATGTGTAAACATTAAAATTCTGTATATAAATAAATATATCTAATTATATTTTTATCATATACGCCAATATGCAAGTGTAAATTAAATTTACATTACGTGGCAATATTCTCATTATCGGACTGACGTTACCTAGGTGAACTATGAGACAACATGCAGTGCTGGTAAATCTAATCATAGGGCTCACAGGGTAATTAACTTGTCTCGAGCATGCCTTGTTTACTCGTTCAATTATGACACCCTCTCAGAACAATGTTATTCCTGCATAAAGAAAAAAAAAAGCAGAATATTAAAAAAAAGTCCGTCACGCAGGAACTACGTAAGCTACGCAAATTCCTCAGCAAAACGAATTTATGGTCCGATTTAGCAGTTTTATATAATATAAGATGATCAAAAAATGACTATTACAAATTTCGAGAGGCTGCAGATGGAACTGCTTGAAGAATTGGCTGAATTCAAATACTTCTTCTTCTTCTTCTACTACTACAAGGTTTAGGCTATGCAGCCTGTTTCGGCGAAGTTAAAAGTGGAGTCCATCTTCTGTGTGGTCGGCCAACATCTCTTGTTCCTCTGGGATTATACAGGAAGGTTCTTTTTGGTATTCTTTCGTTGTTCATTCTCATTAAGTGTTCTGTCCATTTCTTATTATTTTCGCTGATTTTATCTTCAATTTTATATATATTTAATTCTTCTCGTATAGTTTCATTCCTTATTCTATCCGCTCTTGTGCATCCTTTCACATTACATAAAAACAGCATTTCCGCAGTCTGCATCCTGCTTTTATCCCTTGATTTCATTATCCAATTTTCACTTCCATACAACAACAAAGGAACAGCCATTGTTTTATATAATTTAAGTTTCGTATCTTTCCTTGTTTTCCGACCTAAGGTTCTTTTTATGGTTCCACAAATAGCCTGAAATTTATTTACTTGAAATACTTACGTACAATAATTACAAATTGGAATGAGATGCACAAAAGAAATTAAACATAGGTTAAATTCCGGAAAAGCATGCTATTATCCATTACACAGAGAGAGAGAGAGAGAGAGAGAGAGAGAGAGAGGAGAGAGAGAGAGAGAGAGAGAGAGGAGAGAGAGAGAGAGAGAGAGAGAGACGTTCTTGCCGTCCCAACTTCTCTTAAAAAAATTTTAACTGTATTTTTTTTTGTCTAATGTGGGTATTTTTGTCTAATGTCATCAGGTGCGATGGGCAGGATATGCGGCACGATTGACTTTTTCCTTTGCTTGATTAAGAATACTAAATAATTTAAATAATTGTACCTTAGTCTATAGGATATGTTGCCAATTTGACGATTAATTAAATTGTATGGTATAGTTATATTGCGCAAAACAAACATGGCAGCCGCTAAAGCGATTTTTTAAAACTTTAGGCCTCAAGTAAACCCCCACTTGTAAGGTCCAATTTCGCTGATTTTTCGCTTCCTCGTTTTATATTAATAGCACATCGGAAAAATAAAACATTGAGACCGCAAGAACGATTTTTAAATTTTCGTTTCAGATGAACTCCTACTCCTGGTCCGATTTTGCAGGTTAACGAACTCGACCTTACTTTTTTTTAATTCATCACTATATGCTGAATTCTGAAATAAGTAGAGCGCTAAAGGGCGCGCGCGCGCGCACACACACACACACACACATTATATGTACATATAACTCTCACTAGCACTATCGAACCCATAGGTTCATGGCCGTGCGGGTATCAGCTTTCCACACATCCTCATCCTGAGTTAATATTTTCCGATCATCCTTTGTATAATCTACTTCCCTCAAACCGTTGTTAAATGTTATTCTCCAATCTCATTCTTGGGCTACCAACTGGAGGTTTTCTTCCTGGTTTTCCTACAATAAGCTTCCATATCTCTTTTTCATTCCCCATTCGTGCCACATCCCATTCTTCGAGACTTAACTGTTCTTATTATATCTGATTTCTTATAAAGATCATGTAGCTCACACATGCATATATATTTTTTATGTATACTAAGTAGGGTCGGTAAAAATGTGTAATATCTTTCGTTGTGTTTTATGAGAATAATCTCAATAGGTTCATTCTTTCGGAATTCGCTAATTTGTACATTACTCAGGGGGCACGCCGTAGCATAGTGGTTAAGGCACTGAGCTACAAGCCGGAGGGTCGAGGGTTCAAGTCCCGTTGGGGTCAGGATTTTTAAAACTGACCCAAACCCTCTGGCGGCACTATGGCCCTGGGGTCGACTCAGTCTCTAACTGAAATGAGTACCAGATGCTTGTTCTGGGGGTAAAGGCGGCCATCACGCAGGGCTGACAACCCGGCTGACATAAAGTGCCGATTGTCTAGAAAAAGTGGAGCCTTAACCTCCTACTACCCCACGGGCCTCCAGGCCTGTTGTGGGATCACTTTACTTTACTGTACATTACTCAGCTTCAAAAAAAAATGTTCTGAAATATATAATTTTGCATACTATTACAAAAACGATATTTAAATAAACATTCCAATAAAAAATATGTCAATTCTAAGTCAATCGTCTTAAATGTTTTTTAATCATTTTATAGGCTGTATTATTATTATTATTATTATTATTATTATTATTATTATTATTATTATTATCATTATTATTGCTATTAGTACTGTTATTTTCGTTGTCATTGTTATTATTAGATGTATAATAATATGGTATGTTGTACTAAGTATTCTTTTATTTAATGAAATCAGAAACTAGATATCGGTTTACGTATTCTAGGCCCTATTACTTTGTGGCTATTTTTAGATGTATCTTTTTCGTGAACTCCGCCATAGCCGGTCTCAAGCCCGGATGAGAAAGGAGGAGGGGGAGGAGTAACAACCTCGTTAAAAAAACAGGGTTCAGTTGGCTCCGACTGATAGTACTCTGTAAGGGCGCCTAGTCAGGGTTACGGTGAAGACCTCAATGGCAGAGTCGGCGCAGAAGGAGTCCTTCAAAACGGCGGATCTGGCGGAAGAGGCAACCCTATCTCTAAGGGAAATAGAGAAACGTTGCCTTGCGGTGAAGAGGGATCTTCAAAGGCTATAGGAGGAAAACTCAGACAGAAATATTCCTGGTCATCCAGGTTGGGGGGTTTATGCTGTGTGCCAGCTCCCCACACATTTAAAAAAAACATAAAATGCTAAAAGACCAAATCAGTCAAAGCCGGACAGAAAAAAGTACGAAAGACTAAAGCAACTAAAACGGACATTGAATATAGGCACATGGAATGTACGAGGGATAAGAAACAAAATTAATGACGTAGCAGGAGAATTATTTCAGAACAATGTAAACAATGCAGCAGTGACAGAAACAAAGAAGAAACGATCAGGAAATTCATATTCAGGAAATTACATACATTTTTGTTCAGGTGTAAATAAATCCAAAAGAGCTAAAACAGGAGTATCAATGTTTGTAAAAAATGAATACAGTAAAAACATAATACACTGCTCAAAACAATTAGAGGAACACTTGTAATAAATTTAATAAGTAATTGTTTTTTAAAGCTGTGATGCTGAAAGTTGGACAATATGTAAATTGAATTATTAATTTTATCATTGGATATACATTTTAAAGATCCATGGCCTAAATACAGAGAAATTACCTCAAATAACAAATATAGAGACATTTTTTTATTTTGGAAGGCACTGGCCACTTCTAACTGGTAAGCTTCCTGATGTTGCTATAGTGACGAATGTTGATTATTGCCTTGTTTATTGAAGTCTCTGACAAAATGAGGCATTTAAATGAGTTTGAAGTGTATCATGCTCTACATCTTTTATGACAAGGTCAATCTCTGCGACAAGTGGCTAGAGAGCTTGGGGTTTCTCCTTCCGTGGTGTCCAGGTTACGCAACAGGCACGGAGAGACAGGTCAGTATTGTAGAAGACGTGGCCAAGGCCGTAAATTTAAAACAAGCCCCCAGGATGACAGATACGCTGTTCTTTCTGCTCTTCGACAGCGTACAAAAATTGCAAAAGACCTGCAGAATGACCTTCATATGGCTTCCGGAATCCGGGATTCAGACCAAACCATAAGGAACAGATTGAGGAAAGAGAATATTCGTCCAAAAAGGCCCGTTAAAAAACCACGCTTAACGAATGGGCATAAGGCAGCAAGACGTACGTATGCTGAAAACCATGGTGATTGGAACCTGAACCAGTGGGAGTCTGTGCTCTTCTCGGACGAATCCAGGTATCGTCTTCCACCTTGTGATGGTCGATTGAGGGTGTGGGGACGGCCAGGAGAAAGATTTTCTGCAGAGGCTGTACAGGAAATTGATAGATTCGGAGGAGGTTCCATAATGGTGTGGGCCGGAGTTATGTACAACAATCGTACGGACCTTGTACTTGTTCCCCAGCGACTGAATGCTGTCCGGTATATCGAGCATGTTATGGAAGAGCATGTAGTACCTGCTGTCATTGGAGTAGGCCGTGGATTTCTGTTTATGCAGGATAATGCCAGGGCACATTCTGCGGCTGTCACCAGGGATTTCCTGAGGAGGAATGAAATTGAGGTAATGGAGTGGCCAGCGGTCAGCCCAGACCTCAACCCTATTGAACACTTGTGGGATCTTCTAGACAGGAAGGTCAGGAACCGACATCAAGCTCCACAATCTCTGCAGCAACTTGGAGATGCTCTGAAGGAGGAATGGGAGAATATCCCGCAAGAGGAAATCCAGAATCTTATTGGGAGCATGCCACGAAGGTGCCAAAGTGTCATCGAATTTCGTGGAGGCCATACACGATACTAACTCTATATAACGAGTGTTTAACTTTGAAAAATAAGCACAAGATTCAATTGCTTACATAGCGGAATTATTTGAAAAGTTAATTGTCAGCGTTATTCATTTGTTTTTACTGACATGAGCAATAAATAAATAACCACAAATAATGTACTTTATTAATTTCATGTTTGTACCTTTATCCAATGAAAAAATATTTGCATATTTCATAGTGTTCCTCTAATTGTTTTGAGCAGTGTAGATTATGAGTATATTAATGAAAGAGGCCTAAAGATTAAAATGAAGCTTATGGGAAGAACAATGGTGTTCTTAGCAGTCTACACACCAACAGATGATGCTGCACAGAGTCAGAAAGAAAAGTACTATTCAATATTAGTGGAACAAATAGAGAAAATACGAAGTAATGAAGAATTAATACTAATAGGAGACTTAAATGGGAAAGTGGGTAGGAGAAACAGTGATGAAGTAGTTGGAAAATATGGGGAACAAGAAGTCAACGATAATGGAAATAGAATCATAGAGATGTGCAAACAAGATAAATTAAAGATAGTGGATACATTTTTCGATCATAAGGTTATACATTAATTTACTTGGGAACGACCTAGTCTCAATCAGAAATCAATAATAGACTATATAGGGAATTGTAAATAAAAATTCTTCCTTATTTATTAAGGACTCAAGGGTTAAAAGAGGAGCAAATTGTGGTTCCGATCACTATCTACTCACAGTACAGATCATCCCCAAATTCCTTACAGGAAAAAAAGTGCATGATGAAGCAAGGGAATCAACAATGCAACTGAAGCAGGAAGAAAAATTTAAATTGTATTTGTTTAATCAGGATAGTATCAAACACGTATATAAAGAAAGACTGAAAGTTATATTTGAGAATTTGGATTACAAGGAAGACATAGAAGAAGAATATAATCAATTAGAGGAAATAATTCATTCGGCAACAAAAGAAGCATTAGATACAATACATAAAAAACAAAATACACAAGATTGGCGGAATGATGATATTGAAGAATTAACCAAAAAGAAGAAAAATGCTACTTAGAATAGTTGGCAAATGAAACAACAGAGAATTGGATAGAATAAAAGAGAACAAACGTCAAAGTTAAAAGTAGAGTGATAGAAGAAAAAAAAAATATGAAAAAGCAAATTCCAAGAAATAGAAAGTTATATAGGAGGACCACAATCATCAGAAGTATGGAGATTTTTAAAAACACTGAAAATCAACCAAGGATCCAGCAAGATAAATTTGTTAGTAAAATCTGACGCAGAAAAACATTAGAAAGATTTACTGACAGAAAGTAGAAAAGAGTTTATGGAAACAATAGAAAATTCAATTATAGAAATGAACGCTCTGGAATTTGATACAATAGATATAGAATTAGAAATTCAAACCCTAAAGAATAAAAAGGCACCAGGGCCAGGAAACATACCCAACGAGTTAATTAAATATGGCCCAAAAAATGTAATAGGTAGATTGAGGGACTTGTTTAACAAGAGCATTGCAATACAGAAGATTCCTGATGAATGGAAAATAAGCTACATTGTACCAATATACGATATACAATAAGGGTGATAGAAGAGGACTAAGTATAAATAACACATTATATAGAATATTTAGGAAGTTATTAAAAACAAAGTTACAAAAATATATTAAAGACAAAATAGGAGAAGGTCAAAATGGATTCAGACCGGGAAGGTCATGTGTTGACAATATATTTGTAATCCAACAGTTAATTGAAAAACGGACTGCAGTTGGAGAAGAAACCCATTTGACAATGATAGATTTAGAGAAAGTTTATGACTCAATTCCGAGGAACAAATTATGGGAAGTATTGGAGAAATACAATATTGATAGAAACCTAATAGAAATTATTAAACAAATTTATAAAGATAACTCTGCTTATGTTAAAATTGGAAATATAATATCTAATCCTATAAAAACCACAAAGGGATTGAAACAAGGATGCAGTCTATCACCAATTTTATTTAATATTTATGTACAATTTATATTAATGAAATGGAAACAAAGCTATAAAGGTATGGGTATCCCAATAGGCAACAGATTTTTGTTGGCATTACAATTTGCTGATGATCGACTGGTTTTAGCGCAAGACAAATTTGATATGGAAATAAGGATAAAAAAGGTTGAAAAACACATATGAATCATGGGGTGTCACAGTAAATTTACAAAAAAAACAGAATATCTGGCAGTAAATAGCAATGAAAGGAAAATTTATTATTGGAGGAAGGAATCCAAATAAAGCAAGTGAAACAAACTAAATATTTGGGAATAATTATGGATAACATTGAAGGTATAGGCAAGGAGAATATAAAACATAGAATTGAATTGAGTAGCAAAATAATATCATCGTTAAATTCCATATGGTGGGATAAGCATATTTGGAAAGACACAAACAAATATATTGGTAAAACATTGGTGGAATCAGTTGCAATGCATGGAAGTGAGGTATCGACAATCAATAAGTACTACAAGAAGAGACTAATAGCTCTAGAAATAGATTATTTACGCAGAAACGCCAGAAAGTCAAAATTAGAACATGTCACAAATAAGGAAATTAGAAATATAATGGAGGCAGAAGAAAGCATAATTGAAAGAATTGAGGAGAAGGAACTAAAGTGGTTAGGATATGCTTTAAGAATGCAAGATGAGGATGGCCAAAGCAACTATATCAATGGCATCTGATCAGAAGGAGGAAGAGAGGGAGACCGAAGTTAACTTGGAAGGAAAACATGAAGACATTAATGCAAGCAAGAGGGCTAAGCATTGAAGATTCCCAAGATCGTAGGCTTTGGAGGTTTGGCACGGGAAGACGGCAGCAGCTGTAAAAACCCGAAGATAGATAGATAGATCTTTTTCGTGGTCGACACAAGTCTCTCTATGCCTATAAGCTCAATATTTTAAGGCTAATTTTGGGATGAGGTTTAATGTCATTCTTTCTATATGTTGAAGTAATTTTTCTCGATATAAAATCAAGCCATTTACTATATTGTCTACTTTCAGTTTCCCCATGATAATTGAAAATCTTTGGTGGTTAAATATTGTAAAAGCCTAATAAGGATTTAGGAGCCTCGTTTGTGCCGCTTCAAGTTTCTGTAGGCTATAACCTTTTCGTTCATGGCCCAGGTTTCGTTTCCGAAGAGAAGTGTTCGCTTCGAAATAATGGTATGTAAATATAATTTCTGTTAATATTTTTGGAATATACATACGTACAAAGTATAAAAGATGATAGTAATGCTGAAGGGGCTTAGCTAATTGGAACATCGTAACAGCATGAAAACAGGGGGAAGGATTCTCTAGACAAGAAAAGTCATTTTTTTGCTGAAAAATATTTTGCTTTTACAAAAAAAAAACAAATTCACCTCTTTGTCCCTTTAATTAGTACTTCTAAAAATACTATTGTACATCAGTATTATACAAAAATAGCAAGTCTAGGAAGACAGAAAAAAACTTGTTGATAGTAGACTCTCTGTGATTTATCTGAATATGTATTTTATACATATTTTATTTTCAGGGTGTACGCAGTAGCGTAATTTTTAAGGCAACACGCTATAAGCTGGAAGGTTGCGGTTCGAGACATGGTTACGTCAGGATTTTTAAACTTGCCTAAACTTTCTGATGGCATCATGATTCAGGAGCCTACTCAGCCTCTAGCGGAAATGAGTATCATGCTATGTTTTGGGATAAATATGACAATTATGCAGGGCTCACAAACCCGTCTGAGTTCTCGTGCCGATTGTCTAGAAAGGTAGGAACCTTAACCTTCTTCTAACGTAAGAGAATTAAGGCAAATAATGGTATCACTTTTTTACATATTTTCAGGCTTGTTTAAAATTGTTAAATGTCGGACCTTACTTCTTAAGTGAACCATAACTAACTAACTAACTCACTGGAATCATCGTAGGTTCATGGCCGCACGTACATAAGCTCTCCACACATCCCTATCCTGAGTTAATGTTTTCCAAACATTCCCTGTATAATCCACTTCCCTCAAATTATGGTTAATTTAATTCTCCCAACTCATGCTTGGTCTATCACTCTTGAAAAAATGTAAGAAACTTAATTATATATTTTTTAAATGCCCCAAGTTGTAATTTCTACATTCCTGGTGTTCTCCCTGGCATGGCGTACTTGTATAACCTACTTCTGAGGTTAGGACGCCTGAAAGGCGGGGTTACGCTGCACCGATGGTACGAGAGTTGATGATGATGGTAATGATGCGCCAGAAGAGGCCTTAAGCTAATTAGGTGAATGTGATAATGATGATAATGATGGCCAGATGATGTTGGGAACCGTTTGGGCCTTAAAGTTTCCTGACATTCATCTTACAGGTGAGGAAAAACCCCGAATAAACCTCACCCAGAAAACTTGTCCGACCGGGATAGAACCCGGATCAGCTGCATGACAAGGCAGCACGCTACCTCGAGACCACAGCGGTGGACTTATAATTATCTTATAAATTGATGGTTTTTGACATACAAATACATTTCCGCGAGAAGTTGTTACTTTGAAACTCAACGTTATTTATTGAGGAATATCAAACGTTGTTAATATAATCATCATCATCATGAACAAATTCGTTTTAGGCCATGTGGCCTGTACGGTAAACCTAGCGAAGATGGTCTTGATCTTTCCACCGATGTTTTGGTCTTCCTTGGTCCCTATGTCCAGTTGGGGTATATTGGAATGCCAATTTTGGAAGTCTATTTCTTGAAAGATAGTATAAAATTTAGATGACGAAGCCTATTTTTACAAGAATACAGTATTACAGTATTGACAACTATTACTTTTACAATGTTTTCATAAGTAATGCCACGAGTGATTTCCAAATTATCGATAAATTCACGACTCACGAAGTAGAAGTGAATTTATCTAGAGAATTTGGAAATCAAGAGTGGCATTTGTTAGGACTATTTAACGAATAAAATTAAGCTGTTTACTCACAAATCATTATTTAACTATAGTTATTTTTAAATATTTATATATTTAATGTAAACGGCGACGTTTGAAAACAAATGAGAAAAGATAGGTACGCTTCATCTGCTTCTTTTGTTTATCACTGCAACCAGATCATACTACGTATTTATTGCCAAAGGAACGCAATATTGTAAGAATGCTCTCTAGTCGAGAAAAAATGAAACATCAAACTGTATATTAATTCATTTCTGATGTCGTATGATGTAAATATGACAATTATATTTTTCTGGATTATTACCTGGGAAAAAATACATTTAAGAAAGTGCAAACAGTGGTTTCTTTTTTTTGGTGGTATAATAAATTGCTACTAATGTTTTTATATTAACTCCTGCTATGTGTTGACATATATGCACTATATATACAATCTGGTAGCCGTATTTCTTATGTTTCTTATAGGCTCAGTCACTGCAAAATAATGGTCAGACCTGTTCAGAATATTAAAAAGGAGGAGCTTTCTTTAATATGGTAAAATATAACACTGATAAATATTTCGTGAAACACGACTGTGATTGGTTGTAAAACAGAAATCATTGAAACGTGATTGGTCATTGACTCCCATTTGGGGCATGAGTTAAATAGTCATTTTAAAGGCATTCTGTTTCACATGGACAATTTTTCTAAAGCATGGCATGCCATTGTTAACTTTACATTCATCTGCAAGATAACATTTAATATCCTTTTTTTCTTAAAAAGATAATGTCAAGGGATTTTTGTTAACTTTGCATTCATTTTTAGTTGAATCTGGTAGACATTTTTAACATTTTAAATAAAGGTAAAGATTTTTAGAAGGAATGTATTTGTAATTACCTTCTTCAGTCTGGTATTAACCTATTCTATATTGTTATCTTTATTTTATTTCCCCTTGACTCCTAAATATATATTTTTTGTTTTCCATCTCCCTTTAACTATCATAACCATCATCATCCATGCAAACATTAGGTCATGTGGCCTGTTACGGTCTCAAACAGGAATTTTCCATCCAGCGTTTTTTTGGACGTCCCAGTGATCTTTTGCCTGTGGGCAGCAACAAAGCATGACTTTTGGAATTCTATGAGACGACATTCGTTGAACATGGGCTTTCCAGTTGTTCTGGTAGTTTTGTATATGGTGAAGTATGGGTTCTACATCCAACCCTTCTATAATTTCCTCATTTCTCTTATGGTCCCACTTTGTATAGCCTGTTGTACGGCGCATAAATCGCATCTCATTTGCTGTTATTCGGCTTTCATCTCTTTTTCGTATTCTCTCGCTTTAACTAAAATATTTTTTTTCAATGCCACCTGTTTGTTATTCGACATTTCTGGTATTCTCTCCTGACAATGGCGTATTGTAACCCACTTCTGAGGGTGGGGCGCCTGGAAGGCGGGGTTACGCTGCCCCAATGATATGATGGGTGATGACGATGGGTAATGAAGCGCCAGGAGAGGCCTTAAACCTAAACTTAATCTAATGAGGTGAATACATTGATGATAATTATAATGTTCGGGGACCGTTTGGGGCAAAATTATCCTGACATTTGTCTTACAGGTGAGGAAAAACCCCGAAAAAGTCTAACCCAGGAAACCTGTCCCGAGCGGGGATCGAACCCGGGCCCACTGAGTGACAAGGCAGCACGCTACCTCGAGACGACAGCGGTGAACTTAACTAAACCATTGTAATGTATATATTCTATATGTATTATTTCTGTAAAGAGCACTTGGTCATTGAGATGTCAATAATGTGAACATTTATTTGTGAATAAAATGTATTCTTATTTAAAATAAATCGTTTTTATTTGCTTGGAATATTACCTTTTACACCATAATTGTATATTGATAATTTTATCTTCAAAATATTTTACTATTTTTATAATTTATTTTTGGACTTAAAATAATTTTATTATTTTTAGCATTATATTTTACTGACCATAAGTTATTGATTTAAGGTTTTTCAATACAATTTAGTATCATTGCTAGAATTTTATAAAACACTAGCTAATATCCGGCGTGCGCTGCTACGCCTAAATAAATTATGTGTATTTACGTTTAGTTCAATAAGTAAAAGGAAAAATACTTATAAATGTATATCGTTATTATTTTTAGATACCCCGTGCTGATCACCTGGCATTGCCCGGGAATCTACGTATCCCGATGTATTTTGCATAAATGAGCTGAAAGGACAAAATTCGTTATTTCTAGTTATCCGTGCTGCTGCTCTGTTTGCCCGGGAATCTACTTATCCCGATCTTCTTGGCATCAATGAAAGACAAAAATGGCTATTGTGAGTTATCCGTAAAAGATAAACATATGCTGTCGCGGACTTTTTTGTAGAGTTTTTTTTTAATATTTTCAATTCTGTGTAAATTAATGTTGTGTATTTGTTATGCTTTAGGCAGCGTAGGCCATTTAAGCGCCAAAAAAATAATTTTTGCACGTTTTTCACTAAAAAGGGTGATTTTTTAAGGGTGCAGAAATTCAGTATCACAACTCTCTTATAGACTATGTTCATCGCGGGAATCTCCTAAATATTTTGCAAAAATCCCATCACAATCGCATGAACGGTATGGCAGTGCATAAAATATGAACAAACAAACATTCATTTTTATATATTAGATTGGTAGCTCCTGCATACTTTACGCAAGCGAAACTTCAATAATGATCAAAAAATTACAAAGTAGAATACAAAGCGTAGAAATGAACTTCCTTAGAAGAACAAAAGCTGCAGAAGATTGGATCGGATGAAGAATGAAGATATAAGAAAAAAAATTAGATGTATCCATTGAATGAAAAAAACAAAGAATATAGGGGTAAATGGTTTAAATATGTAGAAAGGATGAATGTAACAAGATTACCCCAAACAGCATTTAACTACGAGTCAAGAGGATCAAAGAATGGAGGAAGGCCACTTTGTCATTTTATTTAAATATTTTACTCTTGATTGGTGATTTTTTAGAAACTACACAACAATAATTATCAAAAAATGTAATTAAATTAAATCATTTTAATTAAAATAGCTTTTCAGGGATATGGAATGGCAACCCTAGCACGTTTTGTTTAATTATACATTATTTTGTATAAAATATTCATTTTAGTAGGAAACTCGATTAGGGAAGGTCGATTTAAGTCCGGAACTTGGACTGAATGAAAAGATAAACAGAACAACTGTGAGGCGGAACAGGCAATTTGCCTAGCCCTTGAAGTGAAGAAGACCATTGCTAAAAGTTAAACTTTGGAATTGGTATGTAGATATAATGTATGTCACAACGATAGAACATTGTTCTTCTCAGTTTTCTTTCGAGAAATGACACGAAATCCGGAGCCCTGGGATCGAGTGTCCCTTCAGTGCACACGACTCTACAACCTCCCCTCAGAGCGTGGTGGGAGCTATGTTCCGCGCGGCACTATCTCTGTGTGATAATATATATTATGTGATTATGTAGTGGGGACCTGCATTGTCTCAACATGAAGACGTTACTGCTCCTATGTCTGGGTGTGGCCTTGTGCCATCTGGCCTGCGCAAAACAACAACAAGTTCCGGGTGAGTTCAATTACCTTATATAAAATTATCTCTTTTTCATTTTTTGAAAAGTTCTATTCTAAATTATTTCGTTTAACTTTCTAAGATCTCATTTTTACCACATCCTAACCTACTTCGTCAATTAACAAATACTTATACATATAGCCCTATTTTATTAGTACTGGTGCTTTTAAAATTGTGTTTATTTATAAATGTAGTTTTGTTACTAGTTCGATCGTGGTGATCTAGTGATATGTTCTTTCCCCTGTCCCGAGTTTGCGGGTTCAAACCCGGCCGGGATCCATGGATTTTTTAGGTCCGTAAAATCCAAGGAACGCGTCCTCCGAGGGGGACTTTAAACCGTGGGTCCCGTGTCCGAATATTTTTGACTCGTAAAAAACTTAAGTCTGCAAAAAAGAGGTCTCTAAGCAAAATTAATCGACCTTTATCATATAAGTAATACCTTAGTTGCCTACATGACTTATTGAGTCGGTATTGGTGACTACATACCATTCATGACATCTATAAGTTAAAGAAATACACCCAACTAAATTATCTTGCTCTAGAAACTCCTACTAAAGGAGTGGTTATGGCCAGACACTAATGGCCTAAAAGCCAATAAGTAGTTTAATAATAATGATTTATTTTAGCTGGCAGAGTTAAGGCCATAAGGCCTTCTCTTCCACTCAACAATACAATGTTATTTACAAATATGGATCGCAATGGGAAGCAATCCGTACGTGTAGTTGACAATCCGTTTCAATAAAGTAATGTTAGGTAACCAAATAAAGTAGACAAAACAGCAAAAAAAGAACAAGATAGATAATAACATAAGTACATTATACAATAATTAAATTACGTAAATTAAGTATTAATAATTTTACTTTTTGCGTACATATTTAATTATTCACGAATGAATGTTTTTCTTATTTTCCGCGTCTTGTCCAGAAATTCACCAACGTTTATCCAATTGTCTGGATATTTCTTTTCCGATTGATTGAGGGTCTTTCCACTTTTCAGAGGTTGCCCTTTTACCAGCCAGCTGCTGGCCCTTCACATCCACATGTGTCAATCACAGAGGTAGATGATCAACAGCCAGTGTAGGGGTGACATGTGGTTAGCATGTCGAGTCCCCCAGCCGTTATAGCTGGTTCCTCACCCTGGAGCCGCTACTTATTGTAGCTACCCAATTGCCTCACGATGCTGGGTGGGCACCGGTCCCATACTGGCCGAAATACCATGAGAAAATTTCTTCCCCCATGGAGACTCGAACCAGCGCAAGTCCCGTAGCTCTGCGCCAAGGCTTCCTACCTTAACCGCTCGGCTACGGCGCGGGACTTATTTCTTTTACGAATTGAATTTATAAATATTTCCGGCAACAATTGACGCCTCCAATATTCCAAATCGTTACATTTTCCTATTATATACGCATTTCGTCTTCAAAGCTCCCACACACTGGACATATTCGTATAAATATTAAATATTACTTTAATGTTTAATATTAGTGCACAAGTACATTTCTGAATATAATATAATTGTATTTCACTGGTTGAGTGTCCATATGGCCTTAACTCTCTCAGCTTAATTATTATTATTATTATTATTACTACTTATTATTATTTTATTATCTATTGAACCAGACATTAATTTAAACAATTGTTTATATTTTAATAAATTACACTTTATTTTTATTTCAACAAATTAATATATCATTTAAATGGTTATACATTGTAGTGAAAACATTTTTTATTTCTATTTTTATATTTTAGTAATTTTAACTCTCAACATATTATTTTGGTCAACAATGGAGTTTTATAAAATGTTAGTATAAGGTATTAAACAGCTTAAAGAGCCGAGAGATTTTTTTTAGGCTTGAGATTTTTTACGTCCCGCAAATCTACGAAACAGATCCCATGACTTTTTTTATGTTCCAAATATTTTTGCGTCTTTAAAAATCACCCAATCGCAAGTCTCGGAAGCAAAACGAGCATGATAATCAAGTCCACTGGAATCGACTAAAATGAAATGGCCAATGCCGCTCACAAAATATTTTAGTCAACAATGAAGTTCTTTAAAATGAAATTTCATCCACAGATAACACCATTACGTTCGTGGAATACCTTTCGGAAACATTAAAAATTATAAACACTATCAGCGCATCTAGATATTTACAGATTTTTGTACAAAAATATTTCTTCTTCTTCTTCACTTCACGGGCTAGGCAAATTGCCTGTTCCTCCTCACAGTTGTTCTGTCCATATTCTCACTGGCCTTCTTACTTTCCTTGAATCTCTTGGCTTGTAGTTAAATCATGTTTTTGGTAATTTTGTTACATTCATTCTTTCTACGTGTCTAAACTATTTATCTCTATATTATTTGATTTTCTCATTCAATGGATATATATTTAACTCTGTTCTTATATCTTCATTCTTTATCCGATCCAATCTGGTGCAGCCTTTTGTTCTTCTAAGGAAGTTCATTTCTACGCTTTGTATTTCACTTTATAATTTTTTGGTCACTCCAATAAAGTAATGCAGGAACTGTCAATGTTTTATAAAACTTCAATCTAACATCTCTTCTTGTTTTGTTCTTTAATGTATTATGTATAGTTCCACATATCATTTGAAATTTCGACAGTTTCACATTTATGTCTCTTTCAGTTCATGTATTTATAGTAAAATTACAACCCAAATAATTAAAATTTGTTACTTGTTCTAGAGGTTTGTTGTCTATTATGATGTTTTATCTTATAGTCTTTTTTCTTTTGAGATTTTAAAATCATATTCTTGGCATTACTGATTTAATTGATGTAAAGAGTACTGCATATTATTTTCAATTTCTTCAATAATAACCACATAATCAACATACAATAAAACGTTTAATATTTTAAAACGGTCCATTCTTATAACTATCTTAACATTTCTTTTACAATTTTGGATGATGTCATTAATATACAAAGAAGAGTAGGTGATAAACTACACCTTGTCTTACACCTCTATTATTATGGAAATACATGGCTATCCCGCAAAATTAATTATGCGATAAAAAGTCATCATCATCATCATCTTCAAGGTATGGGCCTGTTGGCCCGTTCCGCTCCCCGGTGCACAACATGCCGCAGGCGCAGGTCGTCCTTCCAACGACGTTTTGGTCTTCCTACATTTCTTCGGCCTAGAGGCCTATAATGGAGCAGCTGTTTTGATAAACGATTATTTGGCATTTTTTGTATATGTTCAAATCAATTACGTTTATTTGTGTGTATTTCCTCGTTTATATTATAGATTTGTAGTTCATCTCTGATATCTTGACTTCTCCTTTGACCTCTTAGAGATACACCTGCAACTGATCTGAGAAATCTCATAAAAAAGTTTCTTTATAAAATCTCAAATTATAATAAATGCAGGCACATCAAAAATATTTTATAAGACAAATATATTTCAGAACTAAAATGTATAATATTTTGTATTATATTTTCACAAGTAATTCATAATTAATATATTGGAATAATTATCCCATTTTTATTTATGGATTGATATAATTCAAGTAATTCATACTTAAAATATAGCAAAATAATATTCGGGATAATTAAATTTTGTATTATTGTGTGGATGTCATCATCATCATCATCTTCATTCATGGATTAGGTCTGTTGACCCGTTCCGACTTCAGCCCATCTCTTTCTAGGTCTGCCCAATTGTGTGGATGTAAAACATGATATCTTCCTTTAAGAGAGAAAAAAAACACTACGAGTATTTGAGAATAAAGTTTTTAGGGAAATTTTCGGATTAAAGAGAGAAATCAATAGCCATGTAAATGTTGAAAACTACATAACAATGAGATAATGACCTTTATGGGAAACTGGAAGCAATAAGAATACTTCAGTCCCATGACCAGGGCATGTAGCATGTATAGAGAGTGGAAACGGGGCATAAAAACTTCTTGTAGGAAAATAGAGAGAAATCACCTAGTAGAATGAGGTGAAAAATAGCACTGATCATGGTATGTAAATAATAAGGAAATTACACTGAGCAAAAAAAAAAAAAACTTTTTTGTCTCAGAAAGAAACAAATATGCAATTCTGATAGTATTGTTTCTCCTGAATTCAAATATGATAACGGCTTTTCTCCATCACGCAAGGTTTCCGAGAGACAGGCATTTTAATTTCAAACATTTTAATATTTTCTACATTCGTAACTACACAATATTCGAACATTCGGACTCGCCTAGAAAGTAAGAAATTACGATTTTCTGCTATATTTCGCCTGTGGAGGATCCCTCTTGATAGTCAAACAATAATCGGCCAGCATATTAGGATTCCATTTGCATATATCTCTTTTCCGTAGCTGAAACCATTTGAGTTAACTAATTTGGTTTTATTTTACAATAGACAAATGAACGAAAAAAAGTTTATTAAAAAATAATTATTCAAATCCATTAATTGAAATTGAAATAAAAAAAACTGTGGGTGATGGAGAAATTCCGAATACATATTTGAAAACACGACAAAAAAACTGCATTATGTACAACTATTGGTACTCATGAGACAAAAATCATGTTGACTAGTGTTATTTGAAAATATTAGCTCATGATAGAGAGATATGGATATCTTATATCCGCGCGGCCATGAACTTCTGGGCCCTTTAGTGCCGTGACTTAGATTAATTAGAGATTATCAATTTAGTGTCTGAAAATTATGGTGGCTGAGCGATGGCTGAAATGAAACTTAACACTAGAATCAAATGAGAATAAATCTCGTAAAAATGAGAGGGTCGATGTTTATGTGAAAATTCATAACATAAATAAATGTTTATACAACACATTATGTATGTAAAAGTAGTTTGATTTTCCACTAAACAAAAATTTTAAAGCGTTTTCATAAATGGGTACAGAGAATTCAGTTATCTTTCTAAATCTATTCCATTTTCCGTGCTTTATGCTCTATGAATTGTTCATATTACGTACAGCATAGCAGTAAATCACTCCCACTCGCAAAGAAGCGCGTCTTTACCGAAATATAACTCACTTTAAGTCTTATCTACTCCTAGCAGTATTTCACTCTCCTTTTAAAACTCCATTTTATAAAGTTAACGGCCCTCAATGTTTTATGTTACAGTAAATTTTACTGCATTCTGCTTTACATGAATTTCTAAGTCACTGCATGTTCAATAACCAAACTTACTCAATGACATTATCGAACCAGGAGATTCGCGGCCTAATATAATATTTTTTCAATCACTCCCTGAATAATTCAACTCCCTCAAATCATGTTTTTCCCACCTCATTTTTGGCCTACCTACTGGGCGCTTTCCTTTTGGTTTCCTACAAGACATTTCCATGCCTATTTTTTGATACTACATTTGTGCCACATGCCCTCCCTATAAGAATCTAAGAGACTTAGCTGTTCAAATTACTTTTTTCTCAAAAAAGATCGATTAGCTCAGTGTTATTATTAGAGCTAGCCCTAGATGGTAAGTTCCGAGTTTCATATTGACTCAATTTTTAACCGGACATGGAAAATTTCAGGCATATTTACACAAATTTAAAATATCATCAAATGCAAATTGTAAATGTGGAAAAGATATTCAAACAGTCAAACAATGCAAATTGTAAATGTGGAAAAGATATTCAAACAGTCAAACATATTCTATTTAATTGCCCAATGTTGTGGTTTGAACGTTATAAACTTGAATAATATGTAAATTTTAATGAAACAAATTATTCCAGTCCTCTTTGACATATTCTTAACGACAAAAAAATGTTATAATTGCTTCTCTTTTGTAAATAGTGTTTATTCTCAACTATAATTTAATTGTATTGTGTTCATCTTTGTTAAAATATTGTTATATAATTGTCTTTTGTTCTACTGTTTTATGTTAATTTACTTATTATTGTTACGTAATCACAATCCTTATATACCGTAAGGTAAAAAAGGGTTTTAATCTTTGGATATATAAAAAAAGGTAAGATTGCAACATAGTATAATGAGAAGTTATATTTCAGACTGTCTTTTGTTTTGGTTTCTTGAACAAACAGTTGAATACGTAGTATTATGAGAAGTTAGAATTATGCCTGTCTTTTATCTTGGTTTCACACACAAACAGTTGAATAATATATACTATCTGTATTGCAATATTATATTTTATTGCATAAATATCCTAGCCCTAGTTATTATAGTCTTCTCCATTCACCTGTATGTTCGTCTTACTTTCCCCCAAATGTTTCCTTACAAACTTCAGGAAAATTTTTGAACCAAAGATAATATGACAGAAGGTGAATGAAGATGATGTTTAATTCGCATCTTAATTAAAACTCCAATAAAATTAAGATCACCTAGGAATTTTTAGTCTGTTTCTGGATGCAACTCACCCTGCCAAGATCACTAGAATTCTTTAGATGAGAAATATTCGAAAACACAGAGATGTAAAGCAGAATAAACGACTCTCTAATTAATTAATCCATTGACACTATCAAACCCGAGGGTTCATGGCCATGTGACCATGAACTTTCCTTGCACTCCTATCCCGAACTAATATTTTTTCAATCATTCCCTGTATAAATATTAAACTCTCTCAAATCATGGTTAATACTATTCTCCCATTTCATTTTCACCTGCATATTGGATGTTTTCCCTCCGATTTTCCTAAAATAAAATTTCATTCTTTCTTTACATTTAAAAATATTTTAAAATTTTAATAAGTGTGTCATTTTTGTATGATGTTATTATTCGCTGTTTGAATGGAAGAGAAGACCTTATGACCTTAACTCTGCCAGCTTAAATAAAGCATTATTACTAATTATTATTATATTGTAAAGTAAAAGTAAAGTAAAAGTAAAGTGATCCCACAACAGACCCGGAGGCCCTTGGGGTAGTAGGAGGCTAGGGCTCCCACTTTTTCTAGACAATCGGCACTTTATGTCAGCCGGGTTGTCAGCCCTGCGTGACGGCCGTCTTTACCCCCAGAACAAGCGTCTGGTACTCATTTCCGTTAGAGGCTGAGTCGACCCCAGGGCCATAGTGCCGCCAGAGGGTTTGGGTCAGTTTAAAAATCCTGACCCCAACGGGACTTTAACCCTCGATCCTCCGGCTTGTAGCTCAGTGCCTTAACCACTACGCTACGGCGTGCCCCCATTATTATATTGGCGAAATACAATTTCTTATGCCAGCTTATTTAAATATGTCGGACTACAGTGAAATCAAATCATGCATAACTATAAGTTATTATTAGACCCTACATATTGTTGTATACATAATTTAACACAAATTTAAATAATTTCTACTGATAAATTTTTCTATTGTTTTATTAAGAATATTAAATTAAACCAATTGATGTATCCTATAGGATATATTGCTAATTTAAGGTTCAGTGTAGATCTGTAGGAAGATGATGAACTGTTGGGCCTAAAAACGACGGAAAGAACAGGTGTGAGCAAGGAACAGCCATAGTCCTAAACAATTATAGAAGAAGCAAGAGAGAGAGAGAAGTATAAAGTTTGTGTTGCAGTTTAATAATTATTATGTTTATGTTTAACAGTTGACAGGGAGTTCCTCTTGCGTCAAAATGAGATCCTGCACTTGTTCAACAAAGTTCACGAGCCAAACCGCTACAAGGATCAGTCAGAACTTGGAAGAAGCTATGACCCTACAGCACATTTCGGAAAATATAAGGTAATAACCACACTTATTCTTATAATTCTCACCATTATATGGGCGCTGGCTCCAACTTCAGAATTGTAAAAAATGGATTCCCTCTCAATTATACATAATATACAAGCTTACTTGCATTTCTTGTACTCCAATTTCAATTTGGGTATATTATCGCACCTGAATCTGACTACTTGACATTCCACATCACTGAACAGACCACTATTTTAATTCTTATATCG
This sequence comes from Diploptera punctata, assembly GCA_030220185.1. Taxonomy (NCBI): domain Eukaryota; kingdom Metazoa; phylum Arthropoda; class Insecta; order Blattodea; family Blaberidae; genus Diploptera; species Diploptera punctata. The sequence continues at coordinate 5,748,152 of JASPKZ010010655.1, read as the reverse complement.
GTATCGTAGCCAGTGGTACACCCTTGAAACACCTTACCTCAAGACGTCAGTGCCTACTGTGCATTAGCTTCATTAAAAAATAATAATTTATTTTGTAATTGTTCTCTCGGCATATTAATTGATGGTTTTTGTTCTTTTCATTTATTTAATAATAATTTAATTTAATTCCAGTTCACTTATATAAATATATTTATATCTATATTAAATTAACAATATCTACATCTAAAACAAAAATATTAGCTCTGAAAGGAAAATTTGCAATAAGAACAAAAATAATGATAAACAATGTAATTATAGACCACGTTCAGAATTTTAATTATTTGGGATGTAATTTAGGCAATGACAGAAATTTAGATAAACACACTAAAATACGATTCGATTATCTATGTGGCACAATTAAACGCACTTTATTGAATAAGACTAGAAAATAAACTATTTTGAAGTTTTACAAAGTATTGGCAGTTCCATCTCTTATCTATGGATGTGAAACCTGGACATTAACAAATGCAGATAGTAAACTAATAGAGGCTGCTGAAATGAAGATGTTGAGAGCAATAGCAGGATACCAAAGGACCGATAAAAAGAAAAACGAAGATATAAGAACGGAACTTAATACATTTAATCTCTGTGAAAGAATAAAATATTATCAAAATGCTTATCTTCAGCACGTATTACGAATGAATGAACAGCGCATACCAAGAAGAATGTATAATTATAAACCAAAAGGGAGAAAAATGTTGGGAAGACCATTGAAGAGATGGAAGGACCAATTCGACCTATAATGAGATCTGAACAGGCCATTGGGCTTAATCCTTGTTGTTGTTGATTATGATGATTAAATTAATGTTGGGAAGTAAACAATATGAGGTATAATCATTGAAATTCATCGGAGAACATCTTTTGACAACTCACCTCATAAATGTTGTATTTTTCACGAAACCGCGGTCTCAAACTTAATTACGTCCGTCTTCAGTCACAAGAATTTCGCTCGAAGAATTTCATCAGTCGGAGTTGTGGCTAAAGATGGACGTGATTACATTTGAAACCACGGTTTCGTGAAAAAAACACGAAATGTATGATGTGAGTTGTCAAAAAATGTTATCCGATGAATTTCAATCTATTTATATTTACTTAAATCATTTTTCTATTTTACCGGTATATTATGTAATTTTTCTGTATTTAATATTTTTATGGCAGAATAGAGGAGAAGGCATTATTATTTAATTTTGTTACACTTTCTTCGTACAGGCATCAACATGATGATTTAACAAGAGGAGAGTGAAAATTCATGAATTGTCAAAATATTATAACTCGGATGTAGGAAGATATATTAAACTCAAAATTAATCATAAATGCTACAGGGTTTAATATTTTAGATCTGGTCATAACACGTGGTTAATCATGAAATCATAAAGTACGAAACCTACAACAAAGAAAAGACTAAGTGTTTGTAACAGAAATACTAGATGCCAGTCTCCGTGAAAGACTTATGATTATATTGGAGATGAACAATTTTATTTTTTTTGTAATTAATCCGTGATGAAATTACTTTGTTGGATTTTTATATTTATAACCACTTTTTAAAATATCACTGTATTTTATCACACACTGAATATGATAAAAATAAATCTAACTAACTAATCAACACTTTTGAAATTCATATTAAAGCACCGTTGAGTTTATGTAATAAGATTTTAATTATATAAATTTTACCTGGTAAGTCAACTAAATTATTAAACTTCTTCAAGTTATTCTAATATGGAGGCCTTTCGAAAACAATGTTTCATCTTCCGCGTTTTACCTGGAACTGATGGAGTTATATACGAGGTTGTATAACGGATTTATGTCTACGGTTATGTTCTCGTTGAGTAGGTCTCTATTCCTTGCTTCTTTTACAATCTCTATGTCTTCAAGAATGCTGATCCTGTTGTTATTATACTCTCTGTGTAGTATTGACATAGAGTTATCGATTTTTTTCTTTCAATTTTTCAATTTTCTATGTCAATACTACACAGGGAGTATAATAACAGGATCAGCATCTTTGAAGACATAGAGTTTCTGAAGAAAGCAAGGAATAAAGATCTACTCTCACGAGAAAATAACCGCAGACATAAATCCGTTATACAACCTCGTATATAATACCATCAGTTCCAGTTAAAACGCAGAAGATGAAACAGTGTTTTCGAAAGGCCTCCATGTTAGAGTAACTTGAAGAAGTTTAACAATTTAGTTGAGGATGACTAATTTACCAGGCAAAAATTATATAATTGTCATCTTATAACTAACTACTAACTCACTGAAACTATAAAACCCGTAGGTCCATACCCACGCGGACAAAAGTTATCCATACATCCCTATCCTGAGCTAATGTTTTACAATCATTCCCTGTATAATCTACTTCCTTCAAATCATGGTTAATGTTATTCTCCCACCTCATTCATCGTCACATAACAAAAAAAAAATATGAAGGCTTTAAATTATTATATTGCCACCATTAATTAATTTTCCCTGAATATATTAACATGATATATGAACATTGTAAACATTAAAAATTGTTGACACTTATTCCTCTATGAAGATATCAATCAGTGGAAATTACCACTAATTATTAAAATTTAATTACAAAAATATTTTGAGGCTTATGAACTATGATATAAATAATGAAATTTGATTCATTATTCTGCTCCGGAGTGGTTTCTCTCGTCCCATTTATATCACTAGTTTATGACAGGTCGGCCATTATATAATTGACTAAAACCAATTAACTATCACGTTAAATATTAAATGGCAATGGGTAGTAACTAGTTTTGTCATATTATATTTCAAAGCTTGCATTAATCAATAATGCAGTATCGAGTAAATGAGGTTATATGTTTTTAACAACAGGTATGCTTCAACACTTAACATCAATATCTACCAGAGTTGCTTCACTATTCATTATGAATGGAACATTGGAAAATTTAATTAAAAAAGGTTATGATCAAAAGTCATAGCTGCTATAAAACGCTTCGCAGTTTATATAAAAACAAAAACAATTAAATTACGTGCATTCTAAAATTTCCCACATACTGCATTTACCTGACAATAAACAGCCCTCGATTTTAAGTTAAGTTTTTAGAAATAAATTCTAATGACTTGGTATGCACCAATATGATCTACAGGGTGTAACAGGACCTCACCGACAAAATGATAGGGATGATAGGCCATGCAGAGAGGATCATTTTTTTTGTGAAAGAATATATAATCGCAAACACGTCGTTTATGAGTTATGCGCAGATGAAGGTGTTCACCCGTAAAGATAGGAATTGAATTCAAACAATTGTACACGTATCATTTTATTGAAGAAGACATGTTTTTACAATAGTTTTACAAGTGTTCAAACAGTCGACCATGTGCCTCATTGCATATTTGATATCGTCGCAGCAACGATCGACCAGCATGGCCGAACATGGCAGGATTCTTTTTTGACGATATCAAATGCAGCATTTAGTCTGTCAATCAGTTGAGCTCTGGTAGCCAATGGAATTACGTAGACCATTTTCTTGACATGTCCCGAAAGGAAAAAATCAAGGGGCGTTAAATCAGGCGAACTCGCTGGCCACTCAACAGGTCCTCCTCGTCCTTACTTCTCCATAATCGACGATCAATTGTGCTCGTGCGTCGACACTGAAGTGTGCTCACATCATGCTCGGTCGTGCTGGCCGATCGTTGTTGCGACGATATCAAACAAGCAATGAGGCAAAGATTCGACTGTTTGAGCACTTATTGTAAAAACATATGTTTTTCAATGAAATGATACGTGTACAATTGTTTGTATTCAATTCCGACCCTTACTGGTGAACACCTTCATCTGCGCATAACTCATAAACTACGTGTTTGCAACTATATGTTCCTTCACAAAAAAATGATCCTCTCTGCATTGCCTATCATCCCTATCATTTTGTCGGTGAGGTCCTGTTACACCCTATATATTTTCAAATTAACGGTGCTTTCCGAAAACTGTATATTTCTTTATACTTTCTTCAACGTTCAACATAATATTGGTTATAGATGCCACTTCAGAAACGAAAGTATCTTTCTTTTAAAAATATATGTAATTGAATGTTATCAATACTTATAATTAATCCTGTAGAATAAAGAACATTTAAATATACTTACCCACTGCAGATAGGACACGAGTTTCTTTAGCCGGCGCATTACATTTAAAATAGCATAACTAAGGAAGGGAATTTTAACTTATGACTAATAAAGTTTTCTCGATTCTTAAATAACTTGGGTTTCGTGCACTTTATCATTTCATAAAGTCAAGATTTTGGATAAGAAGAGCTGCGCTTGATGTTACGTGTGCGATTTTTTCGTATAATGAATTCTCATTCATTAGATTAAATCCTCTTTCACAACTTTTACTTCAAAGTTTGCCCTAGCAATATAAATTCATATTGCATTATACTTTATTGATTGATAATTATTCCAAATGAGTAATAAAAAATGCGTTAAAAAGTATTAAATTATTATAGTAAGGCACTGGAGTTTAGTGTCTTGAAGTTAAAAATGGCAGATACTTTTTTTGACATGACCTTTGTACATCATATGATTCAATGGAAAAAAATTAACTTTTGCACCATGGAGATTTTCCATAAACATTGCCATGCAGTTGGAAACGGCATAACTAACGGTTTCCATTTTTTTATTGATAACACTAAAGGTTGTCAATAACTACTAAACAAAAAAGAAGAAGAAAATCGGTTGACAAACAGAGGAGAAAATTTAACTGTTTGGTCTTTGCCTATTTATATATAGATTACTGTATTTTTCTAGTGTTACCAAGTGTCTATTTAAATAAATAAAATGTTTGTTCTTTGTATATAATTTATAATATATTATTTAAACCAGTATAAAGAAGAAATTTTAAGTTTTCTCGAAATATGATAAAATTGACATATCCCATTTTAATAATCAAGAGCTCAAATGCAAATTGAATTAAAATGAAACTTAATAATTTATTGTTATATATGGTGGAGATGCATACAAACAGAAAAAATGTACATCTTCTTTTTTTTTTCTTGCAGAATTCCGTACCAGTGAAGATGATGGTGAAGTTGTATACATCTGGTCAGTGTCTACCACGTGGTCAGATCTTCACGCTCTTCAATGACAGACACCGGGAGCAAATGATCACAATCTTCGAATCACTGTTCTACGCTCAGGATTGGGACACATTCTACCGCACTGCATGCTGGGCTCGTGATCGTGTCAACGAAGGGCAGTTTGTATACGCCCTAAGCGTGGCAGTGTTACACAGAGAGGATACCCGTGGCATTGTACTACCCCCCCGCATATGAAATCTACCCCCACCTTTTCGTCAATTCAGAAGTAATTCACGCTGCTTACAAAGCTAAGATGCGTCAAGAACCTGCAATTGTCCGCATGAATTTCACCGGAACCATCAAGAATCCAGAGCAACGAGTAGCTTACTTGGGAGAAGATGTAGGAATGAACTCTCACCATTCCCATTGGCACATGGATTTCCCATTCTGGTGGAAAGAAAAAGAATATGGAGTTTATAAGGATCGCAAGGGTGAACTCTTCTACTGGATGCATCATCAACTCATAGCCCGCTTCGATCTTGAACGTCTTTCAAATAATCTCCCATTTGTCGAACCTTTATATTGGGAAGAGAAGATTGTAGATGGATTCTATCCTCAGACTACATACAGAGTTGGTGGGGAATTCCCTGCAAGGCCCGATAATTTTGAATTCCAAGATCTGGAGAACATCAAAGTAAAGGACATGGTAGACTACACGAGGAGGATCCGTGAGGCAATTTCTCAGCAAGCCGTAATTACGGTGAGTATTCAATGAGAAGTGTGGTATTATAATGCTAGTTAAGTGAACAACGTATGGCTAAACCGAAGTGAGTCACACCTAGTCAAATACTCAGGAGAGCAATTTTAATTAGATGAATATTAACTTGATTTTAAGTGTTGGATCTCATATTAGAACTGAAATAATGGGATAAATATCCCATACAGTTCTAGCATTATCAACAATAGCTTAATTTTAATCATATTATGTAAGGAAATGACTAGCTTTGACTTATTACATTGTTCTTGAGTTTTAGCTTTTATATATATATATATATATATATATATATATATTGTTCATAAATTTTGACATCTAGCAACGAAGGCTAAATATGACATGAATAGAAAAATAAAAGCCTGAATCGGGATTTGAAACCAAGACCTTTAACTTTATATATTAACGTGCTATTAAAATGCTTATTTGTTTTAGAAGCCACGAGATGGCAGTGTGACTGATGTTCCGCTGCCTCTCATGAATAGAGAATTATTATAAGGAAAGAAAAATAAAGGTTTTGGGCTAGAATGCTTGAGTGAGGCAGTTAGTAGCGCGCTTATTTATAGAGTTAGAGATCTCGGGTTAAAATCCTGGCTGGGGAGTTTATTTTACTTTTCATGTCATTCATATATGTATGTATGTATGTATGTATGTATGTATGTATGTATGTATGTACGAGGGCGGATCGGAAAGTAACGTGGGATGATATTTTCTGCCTTGGTATTGCAGCTAGAATGTTGAAATTTCACAGAGATATAGTTTGAAGTTTTCACTACAGATGGTATTTTTTTCTCAGGTGCACCTCTTGCGAGAGAAGCTTGAACTATGCAACAAAAATGGCGTGCATGCTACAGTCGTCCACCTGTGAGGAACAGAGAAGTGTTGTTCGATTTTTGTGGGCCAAAGGGCATAAACCCAGTGAAATTCACAGGGACATGCGTGGCGTGTATGGGGATGATTGTATGGACCGTAGCAATGTCTCCAGGTGGTGCACATTCTTCCAAGAGGGACGCGTGAACCTTAGTGATTCGCCATGCTCCGGCCGGCCGACAACAGCAGCAATCCCGCAGAATGTCAGAGGCATTGAGGCGGCAATTCTGAACGACCGGCGTGTACAACTGCGAGCCTTATTGCAGAAGTTCAACATTTCCTATGGTGCGGTGTACGATATTGTTCATGAAAATTTGAAATTCCGTAAAGTTAGTGCTCGCTGGGTGCCTAAGAACCTGACAGACAACCACAAGGACCAGCGAATGATGGCAAGCTTGGACCACTTAACGCGGTACACCGCACAAGGACATGACTTTCTGGAAGGAATCGTCACAGGTGATGAGTCGTGGGCGTACCACTACACGCCCGAAACAAAGCAGGCATCAATGGAGTGGAAACATGCTGGTTCCCCAGTAAAGAAAAAATTCAAAGTGACTCAATCTGCCAGGAAAGTGCTTGTGACAGTGTTCTGGGATATGCATGGTGTTTTATTGGTAGACTTTGCTGAACACGGGACCACTGTGAATGCTGCGGCCTACATTAAAACTTTGGTGAAGTTGCGTCGTGCCATTCGTGACAAACGTCACAACATTAACGTTAAACTTCTTCATGACAATGCTCACCCCATGTTGCTGCTGTCGTTCGTCAGAAAATCGCCGAATTTGGTTGGGAGGTGCTCCAGCATCCACCATACAGTCCGGATCTTGCACCATCGGACTTTCATCTGTTTGGTCCCATGAAGAAATTCCTGGCCGGCAAACGCTTTGAGACAGATGTGGAAGTGAAATCAGCAGTGCGCAGATGGCTACACTCCAACCAAACGGACTTCTACGAACAGGGCATATTGAAACTGGTAACACGATGGGAAAAATGTGTTGAGAAAGTTGGTGACTATGTCGAAAAGTAGGTAAAAGATGTAAGCTCATTTGTGATTTTTTTCCTTTTTTTTACTATTAAACTTTTTAAAAAAATTATTGTGCGTTACTTTCCGATCCGCCCTCGTATATATATATATATATATATATATATATATATATATACATATGATATGTGTTCATTGTCAAATATCGAGGATATAGTTATAACATCTAAATATATATATATACATTTAATTGTTAGGGAATGAAAAAAAAATCCCTTAGAAAACACAATTGATTCAATACCTCAATTTTGGAGAAAAGGTGACTTGCCTGTTCTTTCCGTGTGATCTAAAAATGTATGTGGACGTCTTATTTGTCGATTTCATATGCATTATTTTAAGTGTTCAAGCAGCACTGAAATGAGAATTCGGTAGGAGTGGCTACTTTATTCAATTCTCATATCCTGAAAATCCAGAGCACAACATGCCTAAAAGCCCTTTGGCCATGCAAACGACTACGACTTTACACTTGCATGTGTAATTTATGAAGTTGGACGATCAATCAATTAGTATATGGGTGATATGTAGTTACCATTTTGGGTCCCTCAATAATCATAGCTGGTATTGTCAACCTGGACCCGTTATTTATTGTAGCTACCCTAAATTCCTCATGATTCTGGGTGGTCACCAGTCTCATATTAGCGAAATTCCATGAGAAAAGTCTTCCATCTTGGGAACTACTCGAACAAATGCATATCCTATAAATCTGTGTACAAGCATTATGCTTTAGACCAACTCGATTATGGCATGGGGAACTCTCAGTAGCCTATAATTATATTTAATTTTAATATGAAAAGGGTTTCTTAAACGGAGGCTATTATTTTGATATGTTACAGACAACTGGCGAATACTACTCCCTGAATAACACTTCAGGAATTAACACTTTGGGAGCTTTGATTGAACCATCAACTGATTCCAAACATCCGGAGTACTATGGAGCACTTCATAACTATGGACACATTATGTTGGGTCAGATTACAGATCCCAAAGGAAAGTTCAACGTAAGTATGTCATTTCTTCTTCTGAGATGTCTTATTTCTCACAATCTTCTTCACAGACTTTTCCTAATTTTATGAACACTTTTTAACATTTTTAAAATACAGAATAAGCCTAAACAATTGTTACTTGATTTTCCATTCGCCGTTTTATGTATTTGTTCTTAATTTCTTGTAAAGAAGAAGAGTAAAATGGATCAAAATTTATAAAAAGATAATTTTATTTTAATATTTGGGAATATATATTTGAAACAAATGAGACAATAAATTAGAATGTGTATTCTGAAACCTCCATCTTATTATTTTACGGTATTTCATTCCTGTATTTCTCTTGTAATTTTCTAAAGATTTTCTTTTAAAATAGCATACGGAAGGTTTTTAACTTGTAGATTCAGTATCAAGAAATAAAATAACTTTTATAAAACTCCTTCATATCTTAGTTTAGTGGTCATGTTCTTGGTATGAATCAACCTAGGTAGGTAATTTTCACAATAAAAATTGTCTGTTTGTATATTTTGCAAGTAAAGTAAAGTAAGTAAAGTGATCCCACGACAGGCCTCAGGAGGCCCTTGGGGTAGTAGGAGGTTAAGGCTCCCACTTTTTTCTAGACAATCGGCACTTTATGTCAGATTTAAATTCGGTAAATTATTTTTTTTTCTTGTACTATTAGGTCTGTGGCTGTTATATCCAGAAGTAAGGAGTGTTTCCTTGCATTTGATCTCCCCGGCGATTTCCTTCCGTCTAAATTAACACATAGTAAAAACACATATTATTCGTAATTGTAGTCGGTGACATATGATATACAGACTGGTCTCTTACGTCCCGCCTCCTTTTCACCCAGTCGCCAGCTTTTTGAATATTTAGCCTTCTTATTTGTTTGCTTCTGAGTTCTAATTCTGCCGTATTTCCATACAATTTTTCTCAAAATATTTATTTTATTTTATTCTAAATTCTGCTTAGTTCTAGCCGTGTTGCATCTTATCTCAGAAGCATATTGGATGTTGACATTGGACTTATTACTGCTTTATATACTCTGGCTGAGCCTTCATTCTTTATGTAATTAATCCTACATATAGGCCGACTATAATTCATACATCCAACTGTTCTTGCTGCCTTATTAGCTTGGAATATAACATAGGCCCCTAATTATGTAATATACCTCAGTTGTTTATTTTAATTTCCTCGATTAATAACTAATACAAATTCAAGTATTATTGGGCTACAAATGTATGAAAAATTAAAATATCATATGTATTAATGGTCCACCGCTATGGTCTCGAGGTAGCGTGCTGCCTTGTCACGCAGCGGGCCCTGGTTCGATTCCCGGTCGGGACATGCTCCTGGGTGAGGTTTTTCCCCACTTGTAAGACAAATCTCAGGACGCTTAGGGCCCAAAGGTCCCCGAAAAATCATCCAGCCATCATCATCATCCTTATCGTTATCATCATCATCATCCTTCACCGGTGTGGAAAACAAGGAAGGCTACCACACCTATAATTCCCTAGCAAAGCTGCAAAGCACAGCATGAAATTACTATGATTGCAGTGAAAGACCTGCCCTCGGGAAGAATTACTATGGATGGATATATTAATGTGATATTAACATTATATACATATAATATTTTTCGCCAAAAGGTGCTATTTAATATTCTTAAAGTAATTATTTTAAACATAATACGAATACATGGGGGGCACGCCGTAGCGTAGTGGTTAAGGCACTGCGCTACAAGCCGGAAGGTCGAGGGTTCGAGTCCCGGTGGGGTCAGGATTTTTAAACTGACCCAAACCTTCTGGCGGCACTATGGCCCTGGGGTCGACTCAGCCTCTAACTGAAATGAGTACCAGACGCTTGTTCTGGGGTAAAGGCGGCCGTCACGCAGGGCTGACAACCCGGCTGACATAAAGTGCCGATTGTCAAGAAAAAGTGGGAGCCTTAACCTCCTACTACCCCAAGGGCCTCCTGAGGCCTGTAGTGGGATCACTTTACTTTTTACGAATACATGGTAAAATATCCTTAGTTCAGAAGGCACAAAAGAACATATTTCGAACTATAAGAAAGCATTTAGAATAATATCTGATCACGAGTTTTCTAAAAGGGGAATACTCTTTACTTTATTTTTATTAGTATCGGAGGATTATAATAGGCCTACATTTAAATATCAAAAACACGATGTGGTATATTTAAGGATGATGTGGTGTATGTAATCATCTATATGAACAACATAGTGCTGACTTTTCATCTAAGGAATTAAGTTTTTAGTATATATATTTTAAATGTTATGTTCATAATTTATTTTATTTGTATTCTGTGTCATTAGGCAAACCCCAACTGGTTCAGATAAATTAATGATACATAATATGTAGATCTACTTCGATGTACTTTGCGTAAAAGTTTTTGAGTCCAAAATTGTACTTTTGTAAAAAAAAGGCATTGAAAAATGGGATTTTATATTTCAAACTTTCTCTATATAATACATTTAGCCCATTTTGGAACACACTTTACACACTAAACACAGATTTATGGATATATTATTATTAGTAACACTACTACCACAATTATTATTGTGTTTTCTTTATGTAATTGTAATGTTATTGCTATTGTGTTATTACTTAATTGTAATATTATTGTGTTTTCTTTATGTAATTGTAATGTTAATGTTTTTAGTGTATAATGCTATTGTGTTATTATTTAATGGTAATATTTTTATTGTGTTTTCTTTATGTAATTTATTGTAACGGACTGTCAACAGCACGTACGGCTTACTGCCCGTGCGACCCATATTTGTAAATAATATTGTAAATATCTTACTTTTTGTCTAATAAAGTCCTACTACTACTACTAATAGTGATAATATTAGATACGGTACTTATTCAATGAGTTACATGTTTTTTTCTTTTTCAGATGCCTCCAGGTGTGATGGAGCATTTCGAAACAGCAACACGTGATCCTGCTTTCTTCAGACTTCACAAATACATCGACAACCTCTTCACGATGCACAAGGATCTCCTGCCTAAATACACTCAAGAAGAGGTAAGCCCTATAATAACCATTCTTCAAATAAACCTTCTGTTCACATTTACTTATTCTGAATATATTTTAACACGTTAAGGCAAGATGTAATGATAATTTTGTTTAACTATAGTAATATTTCTACAATATATCATCATCACCCTTCACGGATTAGGTATTTGCCTGTTCCGATCTAACATCTGTTCAGCCCAGCACTTTCTTGGTCTTGATCTTCCCACCGATCTTCGTTCTCCACGATTATACACCCTATCCTCTGTTATTCTTTGCAGATGTTCTATCCAATTGTTCACGTGTTCTTGTATTTGTTGAAAAAGTGGTTGTACTTTTAGTTCCTCTCTAATATTCTCATTTCTAATATGTTCTTCTCTTGTACAACCTTTCACAGCCCGTAGGAATCTCATTTCCGCTGCCTGAATTTTACTTTTTTCTTTTTCCTTCAGGACCCAGGCCTCACTTCCATACATCGCCACTGGTAATGCCATCGTTTGAGTAAAATCTTGGCTGCGTATTCTTTCTTATTTTGTTGCCCAAATATGTTGAAATTCCTGAATTTTCTTATTTAAATCTTGTTCTTCTTCATAAGTTATATCGAGCCCAAATACTGGAAGCGTGAAACCTGTTCCAACACTTTATCTTCTATTACTATTTTTTTTCTTACTGAGTACTTTCCATGGAACGCCATTACTTCAATTTTTTATTTTGAAATTGTCATATTATATTTCTTACATGTAGTATTTAATTGATAGATTGCTTTTTGTAGCCTGACCTCTCTGTAAAAATTAATACTATATAATCTGCAAAACATAATGCATTTAATGTTTTTTGTCCACTTTTTAATCCCATATGAAACAATTGTTTCCATTCATCAAGAATGTCGTCAAAATATACACCGTGCCCACAAATATAGTATCATACTTTAAACTACTACTACGTCGGTTTGGATAATTGTATCTAAATGAAATTGGTGACAATCAAAAGAGAAACTCAAAACGTTTTTGCTATACCTCATAGACATCGAATGTGGCCCCCACGAGTAACGCTCTAGACATCAATATCTGCTAAATATCCAACAATGAACTCATATCGACCACAAAAACATGATTAAATTTAATTTAGTTTCTATATTGTTGTCCATTATTCTCCAATGTTGACATTGTTAAAATGCACAAACATTTTTGAGTTTCTCTTTTGATTGTCACCAATTTCATTTAGGTACAATTATGCAAAGCGACGTGGTAGTAGTTTAAAGTATGATACTATATTTGTGGACACGGTGTATATTAAAAAGTGTTGAGGACAGGCTACACTCATGTTTTAAACCACAGTTAGTTCTAATTTATTCCGTTAATTTTCCATTTATTTCAATTATTATAATTATATATATATATATATATATATATATATATATATATATATATCTGTGATCTCGAGGTAGCGTGCTGCCTTGTCTTCCAGAGAAGTGTTGCGATATACCAAGGCCGTATCCAAAGATTTTTAACTGTAAGACACCAAAATTCAGCGTCAAATATCTCATATAGGGAAATAATACAAATCCAGAATTAGTATATTGAATAATCCTCACTACCTGCCGTCCGCGCCGCGTCCCGCTTCATTCTACTCCGCTCTTACTCAATCAGAGCATCCATCTGTTCCGTACAGTGGGTTGCCATTGCTGAATTCTGAGTTCGATTTTTCTGTCCCTTGCAGTTAAAAACGGTAGCTAATTTTTTTGGACACGGCCTTGGTACATTGCAACGCTTCTCTGGGAGAAATAATTTCAAGGCAATGAATGGGAGTTCCCTTTTGAGTTTTGTTAAGAGCCAAAAATTCTTGTTTTCATATGTTTTAAAGGCAAGCTGAATTCGCTTTAAAATCTTCAAGGCGATATACTAGATTTTTTAATTAATACTTGCTACTTATTGATGGCTCGTTTATACCAAAAGATTTTTCTTCGAATATAAATTTCTTTAAAAAAGTGAGTTTGCCATTTAGTTTCACATTTTAAACCTTATCGATGTTTCTATATACCTTGAACGTTGCTGTATTCTGTAACTGTGGATATATTTTAATGTATCCTATGTTTACATTTTGACAGCTCGCCTTCCCTGGCGTGAAAGTTACAGACTTAACAGTAGATGAACTAGTAACATACTTCGAGGACTTCGACATCGACCTACTGAATGCTCTCGATGACACTCATGAATTGGAGGATGTGGAAATCAAAGCACGTGTTCGCAGGTTGAACCACAAGCCCTTCGCCTTCCACCTTACCGTCAGTAGCCAACAGGATGCTACTGCAGCAGTGAGAGTATTCCTGGGACCTAAATATGATTGGTTCGGACAAGAGATCCCAATGAACGAGAAGCGCCTTTACATGGTCGAAATTGACAAGTTCGTCGCTAAAGGTAATGTTTTTTTTTTATATTTCGACAGTCCCTAGTATGAAATGGTTGATCTTACATAAATCCAGATTACGCAAAAATCATCAGACAAAAATTAATATTACACATTACTTAAGTAATAAATATTAACTAATTCGTTAAGAAAAGAATGATCCATATAATATCGAATACTACGCCTTTGTCAGAATAGAATATGTTATATAACATAAGGAAAATCCTTAGCTATACATTATACAGAGTAAAAGTAATTAAGTTTGGAGATTTCAAGTATAAAATTCTTGGTGTAAACATAAAAAATGTCTTTTAGACTTGGAGTTGCAAATGTAGATTTTTCGAAAAGATAAAGACATTATTCATGAATTATTGGCCTAATTTTCCTATAGGTCTAGTATATAGATATTATTAGTATTAATATTATAATTATTATTATTATTATTAAAAATAATTTTCATATGATAGTTCTATGTGTTTCATAGACAAGAATACACGTACCTAAACTATGGACAACAATTGAAATTACAGAACCCTTAGTTATTTTTCAAGATTGTTTAAATCACGAAAAAAGATCACAAAATTACCAAACAGCCAGTAATTCTGAATTATTTAGTAACCAACCCCTATTTATGTCCACCGCTGTGATCTCGAGGTAGCGTGCTGCCTTTTCATGTAGCGGGCCCGGGTTCGATTCCCGGTCGAGACAGGCTCCTGGGTGAGGTTTTTTCGGGGTTTTCCTCACCTGTAAGACAAATGTCAGGAAGCTTAGGGCCCAACGGTCCCCGAAATCATCCGACCATCATCATCATCATCAGTGTGGAAAGCAACGGAAAGCTACCACACCTATAATGCCCTAGTAAAGCTGCAAAGCATAGCATGAAAATGCTATGATTGCAGTGAAAGACCTGCCCTCGGACAGAATTACTATGGATGGATGGAACCCCTTTTCACAAATTAATATGTTAAGCTCCTGGGTTTAGAGAAAATATTAAGTTAAAAAAATGTTTAGAATGTGAAAAATAACAAATTGTGTCTTATAATTTTTTATATAAAAGTAGTTTATGGTTGAATTGTTACTAATTTGCATTGCATGCAGTGGCGTGCATTCAATCCCAGCTACTCCAGCACTGCTGGAGTAATTAGTATATTAATAATTTCGGATTAAAATTAAGTAATATATTATTCAAATCAATTACGCGTGAACATCAAAATTCAAAATTTCCGCCGCGCCAGCAGACTATCGCATTCGGTTTGATGGAGTCTTGTGCGTATTCACATTATCTCCACAGAGGAACACACCACGTCAACTATTTCGCTGCAGATGAATTACCGATAACTCACTAAATGAAACTGCCTGCTAAGTCCAGCGATAACCCACACTGGGCCAGCGATAACCCGCTAGACGAGGATTGTGTCTTATTCCATCGATATTTTATTGAACACCAGCTAGCTGAACCCATAAACGTCACAACTGGAATAAGTATTCACAATGTCGAATGACCTTTCGACTTACCGATTCATCAAACATTCATTTGACGAAGACACGTGATTGGCTGATTTGGAAAGCGCTAATTCCACAATAGTAGAATTTCCAGAAATAACATTTTTTTTTAAATTTACAATATTTAATTTATGTTGGTTATCTGTTTACAAAATAGAAAAAAATTAATAAATAAAATCATGCGGTACGTTTTGTCAGCTATAGCAACCTGTTAATTTAAGAAGTTTTATTTATATTATATACATCCGTATAACAAGAATTGAATTATTATGAACGTGCAGTCCCGCGCCGTAGCCGAGTGGTTAAGGTAGGAAGCCTTGACGCAGAGCTACGGGACTTGCGCTGGTTCGAGTCTCCATGGGGGAAGACATTTTCTCATGGTATTTCGGCCAGTATGGGACCGGTGCCCACCCAGCATCGTGAGGCAATTGGGTAGCTACAATAAGTAGCGGCTCCAGGTTGAGGAACCAGCTATAACGGCTGGGGGACTCGACATGCTAACCACATGTCATCTACCTCTGTGATTGACACATGTGGATGTGAAGGGCCAGCAGCCGGCTGGTAAAAGGGCAACCGTTGAAAAGTGGAAAGACCCTCAATCGGAATGAACGTGCATATATCATTTGTGGAAAGCAACAGTTAAATTTCATATCGGCACTGAGTTCGTTCAAATGCGTTATTAATACGTTAGAAGTGTTACTGATAAATGTGATTTGTCAATTCAGTAAAAATGAATATTAGTGACTGTGTAATTTATAATTTACATACTAGATCACTTTCGTGCAGACTTTTCAACGAGAAAAATTACCTCTTGCAACAAACTAGGCAAACTCCATATACACCGGATCTAACAAAAATAAAACATTAAGTTTTTATATACTATAGGATAATTAATATTTTCATCATACAGCTGGGATATTGCTCTGACCACCGCACGCCACTGCTTGCATGCGAGAAATATTATTTTATTAGATCTAATTTACTATCATTGCAACATTGCAACATTAAAACAAAAAATGATTTATAGGCCTACATAATCCTAAAAAAATATAAATTGAAAAATTTAGTATCAATAATAAAAAATATTGCATCGCCTAGGTCTATATTTCTAAATTTATATGGGGTTTAAATTGAGAAATTAAATTACATACTATAATATTGGCATCTGTAAATTCGAGTGGAACCACTTTTAGATAGTTCAATAATTGTTTTCAATTCACAATCTAAATGAAAACATTCCCACTGATTGGTTTTATGGCGACGTATGGTATGGTGCCTCCAGTCTCAATTAATATCTCGAAAATATGAATATTGGTTTTACGTAACATATGTCTGCAGATACAGTACGCTCACGCGCGCATGCACACACACACACACACACACACACATTAATATATATATATATATATATATATATATATATATATATAATCCCAAAACCTAAGCATCATTAAGTCCACATGGAAATATATATATTTGGACCGTCCGAAGGAAATTTAGGCTTGAGAATATAATAGGCAATGCGGTCTTATACTTTTAAGGAATATTATGTATCGTATATTTGAGAATATTTAACAGAACAGGCCATGGAATAGAAAAATACGAAAGGAAAAATTACTGTTTTATATTTGATTTTCCAAGCGCTATGCAAAAACCAGGCGAATGCCGTAATGACCATAATTTAATACACTTCTGTACAAAGTGACGCTATATGTATGTATATAGGCCTATATATTTTCTTTTTTGAGAAACCCATACTTATCATACCCATAATCAGTAGTCATTTTTATTTCATTTACATCAAGGAATTCATAATTATATGCGCACAATATTATTGCCACCATGTGTAAAAGCCAAACCTTGAAATACAGAGTTTTCAATTTAATCATCTGGGAAATACTTAATTTAAAAACATCGCTAACTTACTTACATGTCTAATAATATTAGCGAAAATACAAATGTTTTTTTATTCCATTTTCAAGAATATATATTGTACTCTAATTTGTAAATATTTTTTTAACTTGCAGTGAACAAAGGCATGACAACGGTGCAACGCAAGAGCTCCGAGTCCAGTGTCACCATTCCAGACAGAGAAACCACTAAAGACCTTGTCAAAAAAGTACACGATGCTATTCAGACTGGATCCACGTTCTATGCCAATAAAGATGTACGACATTGTGGTTACCCGGAACGACTGCTGCTGCCAAAGGGCAAGAAGGAAGGCATGCCTTTCACACTCTATGTCATCGTCACCAACTACGAAACAGAAAAGGTAAATCGAGTTCCTTTATGTTATAAAATGTGTTAATAACAGACGATGCTCGGTTATCGCAAGTCCTGTATTATAAAAAATAAGTACATTAATAAATATTGTAAGCCCATGTTTTCCCTTTACAGAGATTTAGGCGCTCTCCCCCTATAGGGAAGAATTTGAACCACACTAATTTAGTTACACTTGTTTTCGTATAGGGCCTAGATGTAATTTTGAGTGGTCAGCGTTCCGCCTCATACTGACATCTAGGAAACCAAGGTAGTACTAGGACGGGAAAATTCGGTATATTTTGCTTAGAGGCCTTTTCATTCAGGCTTAAGGAATTTTTTACGAGCCTGAAAACCTTCAGACTCCGGACCTACGGCTTAAAGTCCTTCCCGGAGGACTTGCTCCTTGGATTTTTCCGTCCTAAAAATCCATCGACCCCGGCCGGGTTTGA
Organism: Diploptera punctata; assembly: GCA_030220185.1. Classification (NCBI taxonomy): domain Eukaryota; kingdom Metazoa; phylum Arthropoda; class Insecta; order Blattodea; family Blaberidae; genus Diploptera; species Diploptera punctata. Next base: position 5,729,751 of record JASPKZ010010655.1, on the reverse strand, counting down.
ACCCGCGATCCTCGGGACAAGAGGCAAGGAGCATAACCACTAGTCCATCGCGGCCGATAAAATAATATGTAAGAATGTAAAAATTGAAGCAGGCCCACAGCAGAAGGAGGAATTGTGAAAAAAAAATAGTCTCAATATTGGTAAATTATTTCCAGTAAAAGTATACGTATGGTCGACAGCGATGAGCTAGTGGTTATGTTCCTTGCCTCTAGTTCTGAAGGACTCGGGTTCAAATCCGGATGGGGTCGGTGGATTTTCAGGATGGAAATATCCAAAATACAAGTACACGGGGAGGGACTTCATGCCGTGGGTTCCGAGTTTGAAGATTTTCAGGCTCGTAAAAGAGCCGCAAGCCTGAATAAAGAGGCCTCTCTGAAAAATTTACCGACAGTTACCCATCAAGTAATAACTTGGTTACCTACTAGGTGTCTCACTGAGACGATATGCCGACCTCTCTCGTAGAGATCTATGGGCAAATAACTGTACCCCTCAGCGTAGTTGATAAAAACGAAATGTCACAGTTTTGAACGCCGATGTGGTCAGGATTTTGAAAATGGCTAAACGTTTTTGAAGCTGACTCAGCACCTAATTGAATTAAGTACCAGACGCATATTATGGGAATAAAATCGGCCGTCACGCGGGGCTAACTCATGTGCCAATTGTCTGCAAGAGTGGGAGCACTTTAACTTTACGTGAAATGCCATTTAATTTAATTGAGTAAGCATTTAGTATACAATGATGATCTTGACGAAGATTTCCGGGCTATAGGCCGTGGTCTCGAGGCTTGAAGTTCCCCGACGTTTCGCAAGAGACTGCGTCTGGCATCCTCAAGGGTTGTCTTGATCTACGGTATGATTTGCATCATTTTTACTTGTACATAATACTATGTCTACAGAGATCAGGGTTTGCTTGGTTTAGGCGAGGGGCATGGAAATTTTTAAAAATTAGCGACGATCACGATACGCATATATGTCCAACGTGCGGGAGATTTGAAGACGAGATACATATATTAGGAAAATGTAACGATTTAGAATATTGGAGGCGTCAGTTATTACCGGCAAGATTTCTAAATTCAAATCATGAAACATTGGCATGCTACGAGTTAATGGTAAGTCCATAAAATTGGATAAACTTGGGTAAATTTCTGGACAAAACGCGGAAAATAAAAACAACACTCATTCATGAATAAATGATGTGTTAGCAAATTGTAATATCATTTATTCTTAATAATTCTACATAACCAAATCAATGTATAATGTAATTGTATTGTTATCTAATTGTAATATTATTGTGTTTTCTTTCTTGTTTTAAGTTATATTATTACCAAACATTAACTTATTGTAACAGACTCTCAACAGCAGGTACGGCTTACTGCCCGTGCGACCCATATTTGTAAGTAACATTGTATGTATCTTACTCTCAGTCTAAGAAAGTCCTACTACTATTAATACAAATATATATATATTGTTTTGCAGGTGAATGACTTACCCTATGACTATGACTACGGTGGCTCCATCTCGTATTGTGGTGTGCTGTCCGGCCACAAGTATCCAGACAGCAAGCCCATGGGATTCCCATTCGACAGACAGATCGACGGAGATTATTTCTTCACTGAAAACATGTACCAGAAAGATGTAACAATTACTTTCCAAGACAACGAATAAGATCATATTGTCATTAATCTTACATCAATGAAGTAATAAACAATATTTTTACTTAAACACTGTTTTAACTAATGTTCTTTTTTTTCGTTTACACTGTTTTCCTTCTTGTTTTACCTTTTTGTTATTCTCACATATAGACACAAGGAGAAGGCACACACCCAGACCCAAGGTGGAGATTAAAAATCCCCTACCCCGCCGGGAATCGAACCCGGGGTGGAAGGTAGGGACTCTACCGACTACGCCACGGCGACGGACTCTTAAACCCTATCAAAAACGGAGGTTGATTGCCACGCATATATAAGCTCTCCATACATACTTATCCTGAATTAATATTTTTAAGCCATTCCCTGTATAATTCATCTCCTCTAAAACATGAGTAGTGTTATTCGAATATCCGGAAAGGGACATAATGGAAGAAAAAGCACTGTAAAGCATTGACTTTATTATAGAAATAACGCTCTGCCAATAATCTCGATTTAAGGACCGATTGGAGCAACGACAACGAAACTTTGAAATTGATTAAGACATTTGCACTAAAAAATCTTAAGTAAAAATAAATAAGAATGTATTAAGTCTACAATTCGACGTTTTTATCTGCTAGTTAAAGTTTTGCCTTCATCCATAAATGAATATGGCGGCCAATCTTTACAATAAATGCAGATTGTGATTGATTTTATATTAACAGTAAAATATGTTATTAATCTATATTATATTTTTGCCGTGGAACTGCTAGTCAGACCTCCCTGCCAAGTCAGATGGACTCGTGAACCATTAGTGTGATCGGCAGGAGATGAACACCCTGTCGTACTATGTGCTTACCTTGGCAAGGATGACTGAGAATAGAATACCAAAAGCAGCATACAGCTATTCACCACGAGGAAGAAGAAATTTGGGAAGACCAAAGAAAAGATGGAAACAACAGCAATTTGGAGCCGGAACAGGCTAGTAAATAAGCCTAAACTGTGAAGAAGAAGAACAACAACAAGAATCAATTGGGATAACATGAAATTCTTCATGTAATATTTTCAGCATGGCGACGTCTTGAGATTTTCAGAAATAAATATTCTTCGATTAACATCACACAACTTATAACCTTTGTAATAAGTCAGCCACCAGATACCATATGTAGCTCTAACCATAACACATTGCCAAAATCCCTGTTTAAAACCTGTGAAAGTTTATGGGTAGGGTTGTATTCCACTTTGTATGCTACCTTTTTGTGTTAACAAAGTGCTCAAGATTGTAGAAGACTTTAAACAGACAAGAAATACTGGAGAGAGTTGAGGAGGAATTCATGTGAAAATATTTTTTTTGGCGTTTACAGGAGATTAAAGACGTGGGAGTTGAGGCATACTGTCACATAAAATTTAAATTTAGATCAGTGAACTGTCTGTGTGATGCGACCCACGCTATATGCGGTTGTAACCACAAGGCATCCCCATGGGGTTAATTACATCTCGACCCGGGTGGTAGCAATCTCTTTATTACCAACCTAGAATACATCAAGTGCAGCACTACATTCTCATGAAGTTAACATGTCGCATCTCAGAAACAACATAAAGTAAAAAGTAAAGTAAAGTAAAGTGATCCCACAACAGACCCGGAGGCCCTTGGGGTAGTAGGAGGTTAGGGCTCCCACTTTTTCTAGACAATCGGCACTTTATGTCAGCCGGGTTGTCAGCCCTGCGTGACGGCCGCCTTTACCCCCAGAACAAGCGTCTGGTACTCATTTACGTTAGAGGCTGAGTCGACCCCAGGGCCATAGTGCCGCCAGAGGGTTTGGGTCAGTTTAGAAATCCTGACCCCAACGGGACTTGAACCCTCGACCCTCTGGCTTGTAGCTCAGTGCCTTAACCACTACGCTACGGTGTGCCCCCTCAGAAACAACATATACGGCACAAAATTGTAGAGAGCTCAGAGTTTGTGGGTAACTAAAATTGAATAGTTACCCCAAAAAGAGATCTAACCCACAAAATATAAAGTGTTGGGAAAACGAAAATAACGTATAATGTTCATTTTGAGGCTATTGCCTTTATAATATCATATACATTTCAATCTCCCATCCTATTGGAATTATATACAGACAATTTGAATGCAAAATAACTTGCTAATAACTAAATATTAACATTGTAGACTTTCACGGCAGGTATTTTGATTCATGTATTTTATGTATTTCGGGCTGAATGGCCGTGGTCTGGTTTTATTAACACTCAACGTTTCGTCTACTACTGCGGTAGACATCCTCAGGAGATTCTGTGTGCTCTTTGACCTCTCAACTCTTCAAATGTCGGCTGCAGAGTGGTTGTGTGTTGGAAATCGTGTCCTTATTTACAGTTGAGTATTGTGTGGTGATGTTTTCTACACGGTCCGTTACTTTGGAGCTATTTTTCTGATTTGTTGTCACTGGCGTAAGTCATAGGTTTTATTCTCGTGTTATATGTATAATGGGCACGATTTCCAACAAACAGCCAGTCTGCAGCCGACATTTGAAGAGTTAAGAGGTCAAAGACCACACACAATCTCCTGAGGATGTCTACCACATAGTAGACGAAACGTTGAGTGTTAATAAAACCAGACCACGGCCATTTAGCCCGAAAGACATAAAATACATGAATCTAAATATTAACAATTTAATACACAATTGAGTGCATAAGTGGTATATCTCTACAGAGTGGAAAAATAATCTACATATATTTAACTAAACATGCTATAATAAGATATAGAAAATACATATTGAACACTATTGAACAGTATTTATTTCCCATTTAATGTCATTTTGTTACATTCTTTGTGTCTTTCTGATTTTCACTCAATTTCTCTAAGATTCTGATTAGAATTCACGGACCTGTGGTGGAATGAATTTGCACATGTGCAATAATTATTTTTCTACACTTCTATTAATGTCTTGACTAACTGCTTCCGCCATTTTTTTACATATAGATCACTATTCGCGCTTGAAAGCCAATTAAAAAACATGTCTGGAAGAGAGTATAGATAATTTTACATGCACCATGCCGTGATGTATCACTAATCCATTGAAAACTGGAGTTTTTGTGGGTTAGATCTCTTTCTCGGGGCAAGTATTCAATTATTGATATAATTAATTGTTATTGTATTGCTTTTAATATATATATATATATATGATATGAAAAGAAAAAAGATTGCTACCTCTTGTGTGAATTGAGAATACTACATGTATAAGAAAATTGTATGTTTGTCTTGGAATTCTTGGGTAGCTCAGTTGGTTAGAGCGCTAAAGGTACAGACTTTAGAGACTCGAGTTCAAATCCCGACTCAAGCATTCTTTTTTCTTTTCATATCATATTTGCCTTCATTGCCAAATGTCAAAAATATATTTATAATATATATATATATATATATATATATATATACATATATATATACGATGTCATTAGTGCATGGCAAACTCATTTAGATGAACATTTTATGATAAACGGAATGAAAATGAACTCTCTTATTTGCAGACGACTAAATCATTGTAGCTTCCTCAGAAAATCAACTACAAAAATCAGTTTATAAATTATAAAAATTAATAAAAGATTATAATTTGAAGATATCAACAGAGAAAACAAAGTCCATCGCATTTATTGGAATTCAACATAAAAGGAGAAAAATTGTAATTGGAACAATTATTGAACACGTAACTTGTTTTACTTATCTGGGATCCATGATATTCTACCTGCAAAATTTGGATATGGACAAGAAATTAGGGACATTTCAACAGATATGTGGTCAATAAGAAATAAAATATTTGAGAAATAAGACCACAAGGGAAACTCGATTGAAATTTTACAAAACAGTAACCACTCCAACGTTAACATACGGATCTGAGACTTGGCTTTTAACGATCTCTGATAAACATAAAATTGAGATCCGTTGCAGGTGTGTCATTAAGAGATCAAATCTACTGTTATATAATTGTAATATTATTGTTTTTTTCATTTTTTGTTTTGTTTTAGGTATATTATTACCAAACATCAACTTATCGTAACGGACTGTCAACAGCACGTACGGCTTACTGCCCGTGCGACCCATATTTGTAAATAACATTGTATGTATCTTACTTTTAGACTAATAAAGTCCTTATGTATGTAAAAAGAGATCAAAGAAGAAGTCAAGACATCAGAGGTGAATTACAAGTATATAATATAAATGAGAGAATATAGAGAAATAAACATAATTGGTTTGATCATGTACAAAGAATGCCAAATAATCGTTTATCAAAACAGATATTTTACGATAGACCTGAAGGCCGAAGAAATGTAGGAAGACCGAAACGACTTAGGAAGGATGACTTGTACTATATTGTGCTGCGTGGAGCGGAACGGGCCAATAGGCCCTTGAATATGATAATTAATTGTTATAACATATGACAATTTGTGGCAGTGTCATGTTGATATATATAATGGCGGATACTATATTATATGCAAGATAAGACAATAGAAGAAATCGGAAGAAAATGGGACCAACACCCACATCTAAAGGATTTAAAATCACCTATTCTGTTGCGAATCAGAGCCGTCCCGACTGAGTGGAAGATACAGAATCTACAAACAACTCTGTGGAAATGGATCCATAAAAACATATTTTTAGAGAAATAGAGAAATACAGACAGTAATAGTGCAAAATGACTCATTTGGAGGTCCTGCTTACTTATGTTTCCAAATTAAAGAGCACAACAATATATACACACACACACAAGCACACTACGTAATCCACGTTCATACGTGGGCAAAAGAGTAGAGTAGGTTATGAGTGCATTAAAGAGTTCGCCTACGTTAGAATGGCTAGATTGTCCTCACTTCAAAGTCGTCGGAGAAGTTGCCGAGGAACTAAGGCGCCGATTCCCGGTCGGCACAGGCTCTCCTGGGTAAGGTTTTTTCGGGGCTTTTCCTCACCTGTAAGACAAATGTCAGGACGCTTGGGGCCCAGCGGTCCCCGAAAATCATCCGGCAGTCATCATCATCCTTATAATTATGATCATCATCCTTCACCGGTGTGGAAAGCAACGGGAAGCTACCACAACTATAATTCCCTAGTAAAACTGCAAAGCATAGCATGAAAATGCTATGATTGCAGTGAAAGACCTGCCCTAGGGCAGAATTACTATGAGTGGATATATATGCATATATATATAAGAGTAGCAATGCATATATACACTGTAAGATTATGTTATTTTTTACCATAAAATGTCCAGCAGAAGAAGGCGATTTTGAAAGTTATAGAGTAGTCTTCTTTTTCTTCTTCCTTCCAAGTATTAGGCCAAGGCCTATTACGATCCTATAGAAAATTTTCCCTCCAATGTTTCGTAGGACGGCCCAGAGATCTTCGTCCTCTTGGTATATAATTATGAACAGCTTCGGGGATCCGATTTGAACTCATTACTTCAAGATGGTGTTTCCAATTTAGTTGGTACTGTTTAATATATTCCAAAATTGGCGTAGTCTTCGATTCTTTTAAGATATCGGTGTTCCTTTTCCGATCCCATCTGATGTAAACCGCTGTTCTACGCATGAATCTCATTTCACAAGTCATTATTCTTCTTTCATGTTGTTTTATTAGTGTTCATGCTTATAGAGTAGTAATTATAATAAATAAAATATTGGTTCATTTGAGTTCATCATCACCATAAACATAATAATAATAATGATAATAATAATAATAATAATAATAATAATAATAATAATAATAATAATAATAATAATAATTAATAATTATTATTATCATTATTATTATTACTATTATTACTATGATAACAATTATTATTAATTATAATTATTATTACTATCTAAATATTTCTGCATAAAGTTCAAAGTAATCTCATGCACAAAAGTTAGAAAGAAATATAAACAATTGGCCGTCTGTAAATCTCAAGTAAATATGTTCACAAAGTGTGTTCATATAATATGTTCAGAAAATAACCGGAAAACTCGGCCATTCTTGTCAAAAGTTATTTGGAAATATACACCGAATATGTATGGTATTTTTTATAAATATCGAAAAAGTATACGGGCTAAGGTTAAGGCATTGTGGGTCTCATTATTCATTATATCATATTAAATTGAAAATGTATAAAATTCGAAGTTATATCCTGTTCTTCTTAATATTATTCAAGCAGTGGAGAAAATTAAACAAAATATCTAGATATTAAAATTAACGCTATTTTATATCAAAACAAAAATAAAGAAAATTCGTTCTTTCTTTTCCTCAGTTTCAAACCTCTCGTTTGTGTGCACTTTTACATGCCCGATGCCACTCGAACATTATAAGGATACGTCCTGTCGACAGAGGATTTTTTAACTCAGGACCGCATAGGCATCCTTAGCTTTTGATCACACAAGATATGGAGAGCCCAAAAGGGATAAGTTATCGCCTCGATGCCGTTGCCACCTTCTAGCAACACGAATAGCTAAGATAAGAGACACGGCATTCACACATATGTTCATAGTGAGCAATGTGGATTAGATATGGATGATTGTAACATTCCCAAATGGAGAATATTTAGGCCATAAAGTTTCCTGACATTTTTCATGTAGGAAAGGAAAACTCCCGAAAAATTATCTCCAGGCATTGACATTGGATAACTTATTTATTAATTGAGGCGGTTAGAAGAAAAAGGGGTGTAAGTGATTTTGTTTTTTCGCAAAAAGACGAGTTTGTGCATAATTAGATTCTTGAACCATAATTTTATTTAGTGGGAAAGGGATATAAGCGTATGCGTTAGGACTAGATAAACTACGATTGTTAATTTTCAATTACATACTTTCTTATATAACTTCAAACTTTAAATAAACCTATTTTTCCCAATGCTGTAAAACTTTCATTTACACTCTTTGATTCTTACCGCCTCAACTGCGAGCTAAAGTAGTATATCTTATTATAATTACAAAATTATTCTAACCTAAATTACTATACGATTACATATTTTTATATCCTTTGTAATAAGATATTAAATACAAAATTGGTACCTAGTAAATCAGTCGTCCTCAACTAAATTATACACTTCATCAAGTAGTTCTAATATGGAGGCCTTTCAAAAACAATTTTTCATCATCGGGTATAATTCAGTTGAGTACGACTGACTTACCAGGTACCATTTTTGTATTTAATATCGTATTACATAACCTCAACGGTGCTTTAAAATTCATTTTAAAAGTGTTGATCCTTTGTAACAATCCCGAAAAATTTTAAATTTAGTGGAAGGTTGACCAAACTTGGTCATTCCATCGGGTGTAACTCTCGATGTCCCGCGCCGTAGTCGAGTGGTTAAGGCAAGAAGCTTTGACTCGGAGCAAAGGGACTTGCGCTAGTTCGAATCTCCATGGGGGAAAGATTTTTCTCATAGAATTTCGGCAAGTGTGGGACCAGTGCTCACCCAACATCAGGAGGAATATCAATAAAACTAAATATATGGTCACACGTAAAAATATATTATATAATGGAAATGGACAGGTAATGACAAATGAGGAAAATTTTGAGGAAGTGGCTGAATTCAAATACCTAGGAACAATAATCACAAATAGGAATGAGATGCACAAAGAAATTAAACATAGGCTCAATTCTATAAATGCAAGTCATTATATATTTCAGAAACTTTGGATGTCCCAACTCCTTTCAAAAAATGTTAAAGGGAAAATATATAAAAATATTATTCTACCAGTTAAATTATATGGGTGCGAAACATGGACTCTTACTTTATGGGAGGAAATGAGATTACGAGTATTTGAGAATAAAGTACTCAGGAAAAATTTTGGACCAAAGAGAGATGAACAATCAGGTGAATAGAGAAGACTTCATAACAATGAACTACATGGTATTTATAGGAAGCCAGATATAATAAGAACAGTTAAGTCTCGTTGACTGCGATGGGCAGGACATGTTGCGCGTATGGGGAATCAAAGACGCGCATGGAAGCTTCTTGTAGGAAAGCCAGAGGGAAAACGCCCAGTTGGTAGATCAAGAATGAGGTGGAAAAATAACATTAACTATGATTTGAGGGAAGTAGATTATACAGAGAATAATTGGAAAGCATTAGCTCAGCATAGGGAAGTATGGAGAGCTTATGTCCGCGCGGGTTCGATAGTGCCAGTGAGTAAGTAAGTACAATAAGTAGCGCCCAGGTTGAGAAAACTAGTTATAACGGCTGGGGGACCCGACATCCTGACCGCATACCATCCCTACTCTGGCTGGATGTATATCTACCTCTGTAATTAACACATATAGATGTGAGGCCAGCAGCCGGCTGGTAGACCAAGGGCCTTCTAGGCCTGTCGTGACTTGGAGTTTAGTTTTTTATAACTCTCACTCATGTTATTTATTTATATACAGAATTTTAATGTTTACACATCTTTCTGTGCTCAAAGTTTTATTTTTCTTCTCCACTCGTCTCTATCCATCCAATCCATGTCCTCCAGTCCCCTTGCTCTCATTCCAGTTCTTATTTCCTGCATCCACGAGTTTCGAGGTCTTCCTCTCCTCCTTCTTCCAGGTGGACACCATTCCAATGTTTTCCTGGGTAATCTTTCTTCTTGTATTCGTCGTACGTGCCCATACCAATTTAATTGCTTATATTATATATAATCTACTATTGAATAACCAATATTCATTTTTTCTCTATATTTTTTAATGTTAACATTGTTATTAATTAGAACGGTAGTGTGAATTTTCTGGGCTGAAAATTAATGAAACTGTATTTCATACGTTAACAAAATATTACAAAAAATCTAAAATGCGTAATTGTGTACAACTCGTAAATGATATTGTTGCTTATACATGCGTTAAATATCTAATTTTGCAGGAAAATGTCACAAACAAGCACTCACGTGTTATTCCATGTGACACACAAGGCAAGCGCCACCCATCCCACATTACATAATATTCATTATATCGTCTCTTTGTCTAGTATTAATTAACTTACTTCAATTAATTACTGTTGAAGATACTATTGTTCCTCATCTGTCATAATTCTGAAGTAACTGTTGTCATATTATTTACTTGCAATATTAAACCAGCTCTGGTTTTGGATAGTGACACTCTTTCTTCTTTCTGTCTCTACCACAACCTGTGTGTGTGTGTATGTGTGTGTGTGTGTATGTATATATATATATATATATATATATAATTTAAATTAATGGATTTAAATAATAATTTTTTTCGTCCATTGTAAAATAAAACGGGGAACACTTTCATCAGGAGATTTCAGGTATGGAAAAGAGATATCAAGGCAAATGGAATCCTAATATGCTGACTGATTATTGTTGGACCATCAAGAGGGAAGCTCCACAGGCGAAATACTAGCAGAAAATCGTCATTTCTTACTTTCTAGGTGAGTCCTAATGTTTGAATATTGTGTAGTTACTAATGTAGAAAATATTAAAGTGTTTTAAATTATAAATGCCTGTCTCTCAGAAACTTGCATGATGGAGAAAAACAGATATAATATTTTAAATCAGGAGAAACAATACTATCAGAATCACATATTTTTCTTTCTGAGGCACAGTGTAATACAAAACGGTATAGTACTTTGTCATGCATCGAACACTCAATTAGATATTAATTTACGTTTATACAATATTGATTAATATTAATTTATCCCATTTTTTACCAATACCTCAACGTAGAAGATTGCTGGAGAAGGGTTCAATGCAATAATTAATTAAATGTGGACAAAGTTGCTGAAGGAAGAAAAGATTGTAAATCGAATCTCGAACACCAGTCAACAATGATGAATTTAAACTCTGACAACAACTAGATCAGAGAGTAGTTAGTTCATACCTATCATAAACCATAATGAAAAGTGTAATGTTATGATGTAAAATCAACACTTTCTCTTTATATTCTCAATACGTTTAATTGTCTTTGAGAGTAGGTATAATGAACGAAGTCGCACTTCAATGCGAGGGAGACAAAATAATGGAAATACCTTACAAATCTCCATTGATGTAGTGTAGGGCCAACAAACAGTGGAATTCTTCTTGGACTTGATTCACATAACTAAAAAATGTATTCTATGTGTATCTTGTACAATTCTTCAAGGATAATTTGTGTTAGCTTTTTAGGAGAGGAAGAAAGTGAAAATATTGTTCTTAATTTAGTTTCCAATTCACACCACAATGTATCAATAATATTTAGATATAGAAATTGAGTTGCCCTCATAGACGTCCGACTTCTCCCTCATGCACTTCAAACCAGTAATTAATACATACAGCAGTGTGATAAAGAGCAGTGTCATCTTTAAATAAAACATCACTTGAGAAGAATAATTTCTGTACCATGAAAAGTAAAGTCTCGTAGACTCCGATTTGCAGAACATGTAGCATGAATGGGGAATGAAAGAGAGACATGGAAACTTCTCGTAGGATAACCAGTGTGAAAATACCCCGTTGATAGACCAAGAATGAGGTGGGAGAATAACAGCAACCATGATATGAAGGAAGCAGGTTATACAGGGGATGATTGGAAAACACTCACGATAGGGATGTATGGAGAGCTTATGTCAGCGCGGACATGAACCTAAGGGTTCGATAGGCCAGTGAGTTAGTTATATGGTGTATCTAGAGTAAGTGTTCATTAAATAAATAAATAAATAAATAAATACGCTCAACTCGTATCCAACTCATTGTCGAGACGAGGACTGATATGAAGCCCCTATATTTATAGAGGTATGTTTTCTGTATCATTAAATAACTACAAGGGTGCCGGCCGACCACTCCTGACGCACCGTCACGGGGGCGGATAAACGAAATAAAACGAAATGGATGAGATGAGTATGGAGAAATGGTGGAATGATATTTGTGGCAGGGGAAAACGAGAGAACCCCCGAGAAAACCTGCCCAAGCTCCGTTTCGTCCACCACGAAACCCACATGGAGTGACCGAGGCTCGATCTAGGGATCCCAGCGATGAGAGGCGAGTGTCTAACCGCTTGCGCCTCGAAGCCGTCTGTTCATTATATAGATGCAATTAATTCATTATTTTTGTAATGATGATTCTCTATGTCTTTGTAATTATATTGTATTTTTATAATGATTCATTTTCGTGAATTGAGTTCTTGTATTTTAATATAAAACAGTGGATCGAACCCAACTTACAATGAAGAATAAATACATACATGCAAGCAAACATACATAATATATATATATATATATATATATATATATATAGGCTATACACATACGTAACACACATGCATCCAATGTGCGGGAGCTTTGAAGACGAAATACATATACGATTAGAAAAATGTAACGATTTCGAATTTCAGAAGCCGGGTCTCGTAGACAGCGATGGAGCAGGACATGTGGCACGAATGGGGAATGAAACACGTGCATGGAAGCTTCTTGTAGGAAAACAAGAGGAAAAACGCCCATTCGGTAGACCAAGAATGTGGTGGGAGAATAACTTTAACTATGATTTGAGAGAAGTAGATTATACAGGGAATGATTGGAAAACATTGGCTCAGGATAGAGCTTATGTCCGCGCGGCCATGAACCTATGGGTGCAATAGTGCCAGTGAGTTAGTTAGTTCAGTTGTTGCCGGAAAGATTTTTAAATTCAAATCGTGAAAAATTGGCATATTACGAGTTAATGGTAAATCCAGAAAATTGGATAAACATAGGTAAATTTCTGGACAAGATGCAGAAAATAATAACAACACTCATTCGTGAATTAATAAATACGTGATCAAAATAAAAAGTATTAATACTTAATGACTATATCTAGGTTAATTAATTTATAATGTAATTGAATTGTCATCTACTGTTTTTTTGTTTCTGATACGAACTGTCAACAGCATGTACCGCTTACTGCCCATGCGATCCATATTTGTAAATAACATTGTCTGTATCTGACTTTTTGTCTAATAACGTCCTACTACAATAATTACATTTTGTATACTTGACTTAAAAATGTTTTCTATATCATTAAATAAAATTTTGCATGTTAATTAAAATGCATACATTAAAAATTCAATCAATTAAACGATTGTATTACATTTATTATCTTTATATCATCATTTTCATAAACACTTTAATATCTAGGATCATATTTCATATAGACTATCTGGCTGTTTCGAGAAAGCTAATGCCATGTTTGATGTGTGTTTTGTATAGATTTAATTGTAATGATGTTATTAAAAGTAACTAACAAACTAACTCACTGACTCTATCGAACCCATAAGTCCATAGCCGCGCGGACATAAGCTCTCTATACATACCAATACTGAGCTAATGTTTTCCAATCATCTCCTGCGTAATCTACTTCCCTCAAATCATGGTTAATATCATCCTCCTACCTCATTCTTGGTTTACCATCTGTGCGTTTTCCCTCTGGGTTTCTTACAAAAAATGTCTACACCCATCTTTCATCCCCAACTCTTGCCATATATCCTGCTGCCCATCGCAGTCTACGAGACTTAACTGTTCTTATTATATCTAGCTTCCTATAAAGATAATATAGACTCACTCGGACCGGAGTTGAAATATAATAATCGACATGATAACTTCGCGATCATTTTTAGTGATTATAAATAACTCGGTTGCGATAGTAATTCAGACATTCTATTCTGAAATTTACTTCATTCGACAATGAATGTGTATAATTGTATTTCGTGTCCGCAGTGTCAACTTCAATAATAAATTATATTTATTCAAATTCGTCCAACACAGCATTGTGTTCGCCAGATCATTTGCTTTCCCTGTAAAAAAAGAACCTCAGCTCTATCAATATCCAACCTGAGCAACCCAACATACATGGAGAATTCCTTTGATACTCCTGGTGCCCAAACATCCTTATAATTAACCAGTAAACACAAAACAAAAGAACCCATACAAAAATCCTCCTGCAATGTCTCCCAACAGTTGGGCTTTCAACCGAAAATAAAATCCCCTGTAATGGTTAAGGCACTGCGCTACAAGTCGGGAGGTCCCGGTAGGGTCAGGATTTTTAAAACTGACCAAAACCCTCTTGCGGGACTATGACCCTGGGGTCGACTCAGAGTGCTTAAGATTGAATTTCATAGGATAAAATTTCGTGAAGGAATAAGTCAAAATGTGGGAGCTTTGGGTATTTCAATTTTAGTGTCTATAATTCGAAGATACGGAAATGAGTACCAGACGCTTGATCTAGAGGGTGAAGGTGGCCGTCACGCAGGGCTGACAACCCGGCTGATATCAAGTGCCGATTGTCCAGAAAAAGCGGGAACTTGAACCTCCTACTATCCCAAGGGCCTCCCGAGGCCTGTAGTGGGATTACTTTACTTTATATTCCCCCTGCATACCTTAGTGTGCACAAGTGGGCTATCACTTCACGTTACGCGTCGCCAGCAGGAACACACTCCACTGTTCCGTTGCGCAGATATGGTTCTGTATACTTCATTTCCCAACCAACTAATCTACTTTCCCTGATTATTATTATTATTATTATTATTATTATTATTATTATTATTATTATTATTATTATTATTATTATTAGTATTATTCATCACTCCAGGGATTAGGCAATTGCCCGTTCCGACTTCATATTGCATCAGCCCAACGTCTTCTAGGTCTTCCAACATCACGCCTTCCTCTTGCTTGATAATTTCTGGCTAACAATGGATATCTCTCCTTACTCATTCCATCCATATGATCAATCCATTTCTGTCTGTAATTCGTGACTTTATCCAATAAAGGCTGTACTTTCAATTCTTCTCTTATATCCATTATTATTATTATTGGGGAAGATTGACTTAGGTTAATCTTGCTGGTGGGTAAGAGGCGAGGGGAACTAAGTATAGCTCACAACGAAGGAATGGCGTCTGTATCCATATTGGGCGGCCACATCTTCGTCAAGTCTTCAACGGTCAACTGGGCGACAAGGAATAGCACAGCTAAACTTGTAGGGCTTGAAGAGCGGAAGAAGCAGCCCTCTCTTGTGGGGTGGATACCCAGAGGAGCATGTTTGGAGGCTCAGAGGAAGCAGCCCATCCACCATCCTTGTCCTGCGAAGCGCTCGTAACGCTTCCAGGAGACATTTATCTTACTGAGAAGCTTCATGGAAATCAGCCGGATTATTATTATTAATATTATTATTATTATTATTACTACTATTATTTTATCCCTATTTCACATACACTCAAGTTAAGGGGACCGACTGGTGAAAATGTTGAAAAAATCACAATTTTTTTTGTTTATTTATTTTTTAATAACTCTGATTCTTTAGGATCATTTTCATGTAAAAATTGTATTGTAGGAGAAAAGTCAAGTCCGCAACGTAAGAGTTCAAATACCCTTGCACGTATGGTCAGCATTACTACCTAAACTTTAATAATACGTTTTTTTACCGTTTCCATGTTTTCCAAAACTTAGAATGCCCCTTACGATGCAATTGTTATGCTATCAAAGTGAAATGTTGTGGTTACTCTCTCCAATATATGATAATTCACATTTGCTATGCAGTTACTAGTCTAAGACATATGTGTTCTTTTAAATTGAAATGGAAAAAATAATGAGAGTGATAAAAAATACCGGTATTTGTTTTTTTTTCAAAAAATAAAAAAATAAGCTGTATCCTCCCTTTATGATTTTTTTGTTTGCATAGCAAATATGTTTAGTGGAATCATAAAGACTCTGAATCTCAAATTTTATCAGAAAATATTTAAAAATGCATCGTAAGGAGCATTTTTTAAGTAAATATTAAAAAATGGTTTTAAAAAATCATAATTCTGAATCTATTGTACTTATAAACACCAAACGTCACAGAACATTTTCTAAAAGCACATAATGTATGTGATAAAAATTTCAAAACAATCAGATGAAAACTAAAAAAAAACAATTGAAATTAACCATTCGTTCCCCTTAATGTCTACTAATATACAGTATGTTCACAAAGTCCTGCTACCAAAACAATGAACCTTAGCTCTAAACTATTTGAGATAGAGACATGCGGTTTTTGCAACATATTATACATCTCTCAAAGTTTTGTTTACATTTGTTGCAGATTGTGATTTAAACAATGACGACACCAGAGGTAAATATCCAATGTATATGGTGGTATGCTGAGTCTGGTAAGTCACCAGTACCCTCATATCCAAATGTTATAGCGGTTAGCATGTCTAGACACAAAAAAAAAAATCGCTTCATCAGAGAACATCACCCCCTGCACGTACTCATTGTTAATTAAATAAAAATAAAACGTAGTTTTATTTGATTTTCGTATTTATTATATAATTCAGTGACAGCCGTTTCGGTACACTGTACCTTCTTCAGACATGTTAACAAATTATGAATTGTGTTCCAACTGATCTGAGCAACAATACAATAATATTTATTTAATTTTTTTAATTTAACAAAGAGGATTCATTCAAATCAACTTGAGAATTTAACAGTACTCATTGTCTTCGTCAGTTGCGTTCAGCATGGAATCAATAAATTCCGCACGTCGCGTCGAGGGGATTCAGTTGGCAGCGATGCTTGCTTAATTTTCAACCGCTTATGGAGAACTTTATGAATGGTTGATTTTGGTAAATGCAGTTCCCGTTAATCATGACGAACCGATTTTTCAGGTCTGAGATGAAAAGCAAGTTGCCCATTGTCGACAGTTTCTTGGCTCACACCTGGTCGTCCACTCCGTGGCAAGTCCATTACACTGCCAGTCGCTAGAAAGTTCTCGACCCATCTAATTATGGATGATTTGGATGGAGCGTCTCTTCCATATTGCCGGTGGAAATTTCGCTGAACAGTTACTGGTGATTTACCAGACTCAGCATACCACCAGACACATTGGGTATTTTCCTGTGTCGTCATTGTCACTTAAATCACAATCTGCAACAATTGTAAACAAAACTTTGAGAGATGTATAATTCGTTGCAAAAAACCGCATGTATCTATATCAAATAGTTTACGAGCTAAGCTATGTTGTTTTGGTAGCAGGACTTTGTGGACACCATGTAGATAAAATGATCACAAATCACTAATTTCCAATATATATGCCTATATTATATGCATCAAATGTAAACAAATTGAATGTAAAGACACAGAGAAAGCAATTGTTTTTAAATTAATTCATTATTCTCATTTCATTTTAAATTTGTAGAGATCAGATCAAATGGTTACTCTTTCCCGCAATAACAACAAAGACAAATAATTGATACAGTTGTAATGAATATTGCGTTTATTTAAAAGCAATAGGTTTCGGGAAACCTCATTTGAACTTCCAGGTAAATGAAACCACATGTAAACTTTCAATCACAAAACAATTATCTTGTTTTTTATATCTTACACATTATAAAAAATCGACATTTTTATTATAACGGTTACATAAACCTCCAATAACTTATTCAAGCTTATATCAGTATATAGGCTTAAAGTATAGGGTGGTAACAATTTTCAGTCATTCAAACTGAATATATTTTCCCTTGATGTATACTTACAAAGTAAAATGCCAACCATTGCATACCGAAACCTACCTTAAAATTTCTAACAGAGAAGCAAAAAAAATTATCTGCTGCTTTTAATTGTAAGGCACATATATCGAAGCCAGAATCCAGCAATGGCAACTCACTGTACGGAGCAGATGGATTCTCTGCTTAAGTAAGAGCGGAACTGAGTAGGCGGGACGGTAGGCAGTGAAAGTTATCCAATCTAACAATTCAGGAGTTGTATTATTTCCGTATAGTTTAAATGAGAGGTTTGGCACTGGATTTTAGTGCCTTGCAGATAAAGGCATCAGATAATTAATTTTTTGCCACGACCTTAGCAGGCTTACATTACAACGATTCTCTGGAAGAAATTTCAATGCAATGATTGACAGTTCCCTTGTTAGATCACATCGACGAACAGGTTTATTTAAGAAAACTAGTGGTAGTAGGACATTATTAGTCTAAAAGTAAGATATATACAATGCTATTTACGAATATGGGTCGCACGGGCAGTAAGCCGTACGTGCTGTTGACAGTCCGTTACAATAAAGTAGTATTTGGTAATAGTATAAAGTAAAACAAAAAGAAAACAATAATATTACAAGTACATAATAATAAAGAAATAACATAATACATTAATTAAGTTATATAGAATTATGGGTGCGAAACATGAACTCTTACTTTAAGGGAGGAAAGGAGATTACAAGTATTTGAGAATAAAGTTCTTAGGACAATTTTTGGACCAAAGAGAGATGAACAGACAGGTGAATGGAGAAGACTACATAACAATGAACTACATGGTCTTTATAGGAAGCCAGATATAATAAGAACAGTTAAGTCTCGTAGACTGCGATGGGCAGGACATGTTACGCGGATGGGGAATAAAAAACTTGCATGGAAGGTTCTTGTAGGAAAGCCAGAAGGGAAACGCCCAGTTGGTAGACCAAGAATGAGGTGGGAGAATAATATTTAACTATGATTTGAGGGAATTAGATTATACAGGGAATGATTGGAAAGCATTAGCTCAGGATAGGGATTTATGGAGAGCTTATGTCCGCGCGGCCATGAACTTACGGGTTCGATAGTGCCAATGAGTAAGTAAGTAAGTAAGTAAGTAGGCCTAAGTAAGTAAGTAAGTAAGAATTATTAAGAATTAGTGGTATTTCATTTTGATAACGTATTTATTCATGAATAAGTGTTGTTCTTATTTTCTGAATTTACCATTAACTCGAAGCATGCCAATCTAATACGATTTGAATTTAGAAATATTTCCGGTAATAACTAACGCCTCCAATATTCTAATTTGTTAACGTTTTCCTAATACATGTATTTCGTCTTCAAAGTTCCCGAACACTGGACATATTCGCATATCGTGATCGTCGCTTAGTTTTAAAAATTTCCATTCCCCTAGCCTAAACCAAGCAAGCCCAGATCTCTCTTTAAGTTCTAGGTTGAGTCTATAAGATTATTTTCCCCAAACATGTTTTAGGTCTCTATGTAGAGAGACCCAACCCATCCCAATCTTTTGGAGTACATTAAACGGAAGAAAACTAATGCAATGTCCTAGTAGCCTAATTAGGTTTGGGCTATATAACGTACTGTTTGTAGAAAATCAATAGTTCGTTTTACAAATAGGCTATAAGTCTACATAATAGCAAGATTTACGGTCCTCTAAATCAGCCATTAAACAGCCTACACAATTCCCCTCCACTTTCTAACTCTATTGATAAAACTGACGAATGACCCAATGAACCTTTTTTACTTCGTGATATTGATCTTCTGTTCTTGGAAAGCTTTCAGCTGATTACTCTTTGTGTGGATCTGCAGTGTATCAGACTCCGTCATGGACATCAGTCACAGGACACTTCGATTTCTATAAAAAAAAAGATGACCAACATTACGGACTCACGATGACTCAAAAAACACACTGAGATTTTTAACCGGCAGTTCCCAGATTCAAATCCCCGAACCGACCACACGACACAAAGTTGTGTCAGTGTTCCACAGTATGCAAGGTAAATACTGAACTATATTGAATAAAACACTAAGAAATGTTGACTGGAAGTAAACATCAATAAAACTAGATATATGTTCACACATTGAAAAGCATACAATGGAAATAAAAAATTATGACAAATGAAGAAAATTTTGAAGATGTAGCTGAATTCAAATATCTAGGCACAATAATTACAAATAGGAATGAGATGCACAAAGAAATTAAACATAGGCTCTGTTCTGGATATGCATGCTATTATGCATTACAGGGACTCTTGTTTCAAAAAAAGTCAATCTGAAAATATATAAAACTGTTATTCTCCCAGTTATATTATACGGATGCGAAACATACACTCTTACTTTAAGGGAAGAGCGAAGATCAAGAGTATTTGAGAATAAAGTTCTTAGAAAAATGTTTGGGCCAAAAATAGATTAACAGACAGATGAATGGAGAAAACTAAATAATACGAGTAGTAAACTACATGGAATGTATTGGAAGCCAGATATAATAAGAGCAGTTAGGTCTCGTAGACTGCGATGGACAGCACATGGTGCATGGAAGCTTCTTGTATGAAAAACAGAAGGAAAACGCCCAGTTTGTAGACCAAGAATGAGATGGGAGAATAATATTATCCATGATTTGAGGGAAGTAGATTACACAGGGGATGATTGGAAAACATTAACTCAGGATAGGAATGTATGGAGAGGTTATGTCCGCGCGACCAAGAACATATGGGTTCGATAGAGCCAGTTAGTTAGTTAGTTAATTTAATTAACAAGACTATTTAATAATACGCTTTATTTCATAATACAACTAGAATTAAATTTCTACAGGGAGTACATAATAAATACACATTCCATTTAGTAGGCCTACAACCATATAAACCAGTTATTTGAAAATCGGTAAAATGTACATTTGAGTCTTTCAGTATTAAAATAAAGAAACCAAAAGAAGAATATATAAAGCAGTTGTACGCCCAATATTGACATATTCCTCCGAAACAAGGCACGGTTTTCTCCTCTCTTGTCTTAGTTCGAAAACATAACATATTGAATTAATTAAATGTAGTAAACTGAAAATTTATAAAACTGTTATTCTACCAGTTATATTAGGCCTATATGGATGCAAAACATCGACTCTTACTTTAAGGGAGGAAAGGAGATTGCGAGCATTTGAGAATAAAGTTCTTAGGAAAATGTTTGGACCAAAGAGAGATGAATAGACAGGTGAATGGAGAAGACTACATAACAGTGAACTACATGGTCTTTATAGAAAGTCATATATATAATAAGAATAATTAAGTCTTGTAGACCTCGATGGGCAGGACATGTGGCACAAATGGGGAATGAAAGACGTGCATGAAAGCTTGTTGTAGGAAAATCAGAGGGAAAGCACCCAGTTAGTAAACCAAGAATCCTGGAGAATAACATTAACAATGATTTGATTAAAGTAGATTATACAAGGAATGACTGGAAAACATTAACTCAGGGTAGGTATGTGTGGAGAGCTTATATCCGCCCTGCTATGAAACAAATGGTTCGATAGTGCCCGTGAGTTAGTTAGAGAGAAGAAATAAACGCAGGCTTTTTAGAGAAAAATAAAAATAAGTTATGATTTTAACATTTAAAATATCATCACCATCATCATCATCATCATCATTATCGACATCAGGTTTAGGCTTTTTGGTCTGTTCTGCCTTAAAACGGGCCATGACATCTCTTCATAGGTCGGTCAACACTTCTTTTTTCTGTAGGATTATAGTTCAGGAGGACGGCGTTTGCCATTCTAGTTGGTGACATGCATTAAACATGGTCTCTCCAATTAGTCCAATATTTTTCCATCATTGCTGTAATTGGTTGTATATTCAGTTCTTTCCTTATGTCTATGTTTCTCCTATGACACAACGTACAATTTGCCACAAATCGAAGAAATATAATTTCTGAAGTCTCTATTTGTTTCAACTGGTCTGCAGTTAGCGCATAGTTCTCACTCCATTATCAAAATTAAGAACTGAAATCTAACAGTCAATACATAAATTGCTGAGGGTGAACAAATAGAGATCCGCAAAGCACTGGAGAAATTACGGAAAATTCCATCAGAAGACGAAGCTGGATAGAGGGTGGTCATATATTGAGATAGTCAAACAACCATGAATTTGATAAATAATAATATTAAAACACGCAATAATTACGGAGAAAATAAGACGTCAAATCAGGGAGCTAGAAATACAAATATGGACAATTCACTTCCGCCTGGCCAAGACTCTTGCCAGTACACTAGGAAATGAATTGGCAGAAAATTATCCAAAGCAACAACGGAAGATGAAAGTGGGGAAATTGTACAGTATACTTGAACAGACAACACTTCCAGACGAAACAGAGAAAGGAATTACAAAATGGCAAAACCAGAGTGCAATTTGTGCAAAAGGTGCTGCTTTGCAGATCCTTCCTCTCTTCGAGTAGGTGGTAGACATTTTGCAAGGTTTAGTAAACTAATTCACAAAGACTGAGACAAATTAACTAATTCAAAGAAAGAAACAAACAAACAAATCATATACAGGGTGTTTCAGAAGTGATGGTCAATAATTCACACATGGAAAGTACAGGCCAAAAGTAGCTAAAAAGCTCCAATCAACATGGGTCCGCAAATCAACCGTTGTCGAGATATCGCAATAATTCGAGTTGGAATCAACTCTAAACGTCCCTGGATAATTACATTGGTATCTCAAGGTTTGGGATCGATTAACAGTTTGTTGATGTATGCGCAACAACTTCCCTTTCTCCCTACGTGCACTGTGCATACAGACCTCATAATCAGTTACGAAAGTAAAGGCACCATATATAGTACGCTGGCGTGCACTTCGTGAGTGGCAAAGCGAATGGCGGTGCGCTTGAGGCTGCACCATTGTCTGAAGAAGCTTTTCTTTGACGCAGGCAGCCCGACAGGCGTACAATTATCAAGATGCATCAGTGCCATAGAGAAACTAGGAATTTCGCACA
Organism: Diploptera punctata; assembly: GCA_030220185.1. Taxonomy (NCBI): domain Eukaryota; kingdom Metazoa; phylum Arthropoda; class Insecta; order Blattodea; family Blaberidae; genus Diploptera; species Diploptera punctata. The sequence continues at coordinate 5,706,679 of JASPKZ010010655.1, read as the reverse complement.
CAATGTACTAGAAGGTCCAGATCCATAACACCTGATGTTGAGGACAGAGTGTTACGCAGTGTACACAAACGTCCGAGTACTTCAATAGTCACAACAGTGTGTGGCATATTTTACATCCGGAATTACTGTTTTCATATCATCTCCAGCAAGACTTCCCTCCTAGAGAGAATTTCTGCCAATGGATGCAACAACAGTGTACCATGAACCTCCTGTTTGTAAGCAGTATTCTGTTCACGGACGAAGCTGGGTTTACCCGTGACGGTATTTTAACCTCCATAACTGTCACGTTTGGGCCTAATGCAACACACGTGTCACGATATCAGCAGCGTTCTTCGTTGAACGTCTGGACAGGACTGCTCGGAGACCGCATAATTAGACCACACTTCCTACCACAGAGACTAACCGGAGAGCGTATAGCGGTTTCTGCGGACTATACTTCCAGATCTCCTTCATCATGATGAAGTTCCCCTGAACCAACGCCTGAACATGTGGTTCATGCATGACGGTGCTCCAGCACATTTTCAGTTACGTGTGCGCCGACTTCTAACTCGAATGTATGGTCAAAATTGGATAGGTAGAGGAGGCCTGTGCCTTGGCCTCCGAAATCACTGGATTTAAATCCCATGGCTTTCTGTGTGTGGGGTCATGTCAAAAGTCTGGTCTGCACTACTGTGGTCAACTCTCTTGAGGAATTGCGCTTGCGGATTCAAGCAGCCTTCCAGCATTTACAGAATTCTTCAGAAAATAGACGAGTCCATTGTTGCATTCAGACGCATAGACAACATTTTGAACACCTACTTTAAAGTTTAGAGATCCTGTGTTTTCCTAGACACTGATGAATCGCAACAGAAAATGTGTTGTATCTCGACAACCGTTGATTTGTGGACCCATATTTATTGGAGCTTTTTAGCTACTTTTAGTCTGTACTTTCCATGTGTGAATTATTGACCATCACTTCTGAAACACCCTGTATAAATTAGCGTACTTGTAACGCAACAACCAAGCATTTTCGACTCAAGTTGATATACCCTTATTTTCATATCTATATATGAGTAAATCACAGCCTATCTGAAGTTTAGCCCACAATTTTCCTTACAGGTAAATATTTTAGCATGACTATATGAAAAGGGAATACACACAAAGTAGTAGAGAAATAATTTAGCATTTATTGCATTCGAGTAAAGTAGCCTCTACAATTAGTTGATATAATTTAAGATATACACCGATCAGCCTTTTTTTTAACACCAAAGTTTATTCTTGACTTTTATTAACAAATTATTTTTTCAATCGAAAGTCAGGGGCAAGAGATAATACATGACACAAACTGCAAGATTTCGCCGATAAGTAATGGCAGTACTGACCTATAGAGCACATAAATATTGAACAAATGCAATCTGTCTGTGTTGGAGATATGACGGTCTGGCTGTCATTACTCATTGCTACGCGGCAGTAGCCGGTAGCGATCCAGTTAAAAAGGACAGCAATATATATAAACAATGGACTGTCCTCAGATTTTTCCTCAGGTTGCAACAACTCAACTTTCCGGATAACCAGGTAAGTATTGTAAAGTTTATAGCATTTAATATATAGTTGGTGATTTCTATAGTGGCTCAAAAACTTGGAAGATGCTGTCATGATAAAAAAAAACATAATTCGAACTTCTCCCATTCATTATTATTCTTATTACAATTACCACCATCATTATATATGATGTACGTGTTTATCATTACGTAATATTCATATAATCTTAAAGTACAGATAGTGTACATCTAATATATAAAAATAAACGTATGTTTGCTTGTTCGTACTTCATGCGCGGCCGATTGTGATGGGGATCTTTGCAAAGTGTTCAGCTTCCCGGGATGAACATAGGTTACAAGAGAGTTGTGATACTCAACTCCTACACCCTTCAAAATCGCCCTGAATGCACATTGCCTCTTTCCTGACCATAAACATAATGCATATCTGCTAATTCATTGAATGCATAAACTTACTTACTTACACACTGGCACTATCGAACCCGTAGGTTCATGGCCGCGCGGACATAAGCTCTCCATATATACCTATCCTGACTAATGCTTTCCAATCATTCCCTGTATAATCTACTTCCCTCAAATCACAGTTAATGTTATTCTCCCACCTCAAACGTGGTCTACCAACTGGGTGTTTTCCCTGTGGCTTTCCTACAAGAAGTTGTCCTAACATTCCATGTTCCTAGGAACGTGTGCCTGTGTTTGAGCCTTTGGCATGGGTTCCCTGAAGTAGTCCCCGCCCCGAGAACCGAGTGGGGGCTATTTGACCTCCGGAAAATTTTACCCCAGTTGAACCCATGTCCGCACTTCTTGACGGTTGTATTTTTACGGTGAAAGATCGTCACTCTTTCGACCAAGGTACTTTTTTCGTCTGGCTTATCACCTTCGACCAGTCCGGCATGGGTAACCCTATCGGCAGCAATGCTACCGCCGGCATAGCTCTCAGGATAATTTAAGCCACACCACCACGACAAGGTAAAGATACCATGGAGGGCATTGAATGCATAAACACTAGCCACAACGATCACGTCAATGTAAACAATGTTACTCCTACAAGATTTAAAGCAATAATGAAATAGAGTGGTATCAAGTCGTTAATATCACGGACAAGCGCATGAGCAGTTGGTATGAACAGACTAAATGTAGAGTATTTTAAAAATATTTTTTACCTGTGCATTTCATGTAAACCGATAACGCAATAGTTTAATCCAATATATAAAATAAATGTTTGTTTGTTTGTACTTAATGCGCGGTCATACCGTTGATCCGATTGTGATTGGGCTTTTCGCAACATTTTCAGGAGATTCCCGGGATGAACCTAGGCTATAAGAGAGTTGTGATACTCAACTCCTACACCCTTAAAAATCGTCCTTTGTAGCAGAAAACGTGAAAAAATTAGCACTTTGGGCGCTTAAATGGCTTACGCTGCCTGAACCATACCAAATGCACAAAATTAATGTACACAGAATTGAATATCTCAAAAAGCTGTACAAAACTGTCCGCGACAGTATATGTTTATCTCTTATGGATACCTCACATAACCATTTATGTCTGTCATTGAAGCCAAGAAGATCCAGACAAGTACGTAGATTCCTGTGCAAGCATAGCAGCACATGACGGGTATTCTTTTACGGATAACTCACAATAACGAATTTTGTCTTTTGGCTCAATTATGCCAAGAAGATCGAGATAAGTAGATTCCCGGCAACACCCGGTAATCAGGATGGGGAATCTTAAAATAATTACGATATACATTTATAATTATTTTTCATTTTAGCTACTAAACTAATCATAAGAAGTACATTAATTTTTGTCTTTCAGCTCATTTATGCCAAGAAGATCGGGATGAGTAGATTCCCGGACAACACCGAGTAAACAGCATGGTGTATCTAAAAATAATTACGATATAAATCTTTCCTTTTACTTATTCAAATAAACATAAAAGCACATTCATTTTCATTTACTTAGGCGTAGCAGGGCACGCCGTGTATTAGTTAGTTATACCGCTGTGGTCTCGAGGTAGCATGCTGCCTTGTCATGCAGCGGGCCCGGGTTCGATCCCCAGTCGGGGCAGTTTTTCTGGGTGAGGTTTTTATCGGGGTTTTTCCTCACCTGTAAGACAAATGTCAGGAAAACTTTACGGCTCAAACGGTCCCCGAAATCATATGGCCATCATCGTCCTTATCATTATCATCATCTTTCACCGGTGTGGAAAGCAACGGGAAGCTACCACACCTACAATTCCCTAGTAAAGCTGCAAGATTAGCATGAAAATGCTATGATTGCAGTGAAGGACCTGCCCTCGGGCAGAATTACTATGGATGGATGGATACTAAAGCAGAGATAGATAATTCATAATACTCTCTAAGAAAAACGAACAAACCTTCCTTTACTACGAACATAAAAAAGTGGGTTATATAATTCAAAATGTTTCGAGATGAAAAATATTTTTTAAATAGTTTACATTTGACTGATAGGAGGAATCACATCAAAATGAATGTATTTGAAAGAAAAAAAAACTTAGTACAAAGACACCTTTGTATTTTAAATACTGACTTATTATTGATACGTAAAAAGTTTAGAAGCAATTTAATAAATGCTCCGAAGTATTTCGAATTTATGAAGGGTTTTGTGACAGCTTAACTGTTAGGGAGTAAAGCATTCTCATTCAAGTGATGGCCCACGCAAAAGAACAATATAAAAAGAAAGCAATAACACTAAGCTAGCAGATTTGAGAACTTTTATAGGATGATCATAGAAACAATTGATTTTCTTAATGGTACGAAGTTTGGGACTGAGATTAAGCTGAAAATATGATACTGAGTTGGCTACAATCTCAGATAAATAAACAAATAGTCTTATTCAAATACTAACTTGAACTTTTAAAGTAGTTAGCAACAATCAAGTTTTTACTAAATGCAGCTTTATTAATACTCATGATCATCTTGGTGTTAAAAGCAAACTAACTTATTCACCTCACCGATAGTATTAGATAGATCATCGGTTGATTAAGATCTTTGACATCGTCCGATTCCTAGTACCCAATTTTGTCGGTCCATCCAATCTCCTGGTTGTAGATGTTTCCCTGACTCCAGGAGGTTTTAGGTCTTCCTCTGCTTCGTCTTCCCTCAGATTTCCATTGCAAAACAGACTTTGGTAGTCGATCCTCTTCCATTCGATGGACATGTCCATACTTACTTACTTACTCACTGGCACTATCGAACCCGTAGGTTCATGGCCGCGCGGGCATAAGCTCTCCATACATCCCTATCCTGAGCTAATCCTTTCCAATCATTCCCTGTATAATCGACTTCCCTCAAATCATAGTTAATGTTATTCTACCTTTGGCATGGGTTCCCTGAAGTAGTCCCCGCCCGGAGAACCGAATGAGGGACTATTTGACCTCCGGAAAATTTTACCCCAGTTGAACCCATGTCCGCATTTCTTGACGGTTGTATTTTTACGGTGAAAGATCGTCACTCTTTCGACCAAGATACTTTTTTCGTCTGGCTTATCACCTTCGACCAGTCCGGCATGGGTAACCCTATCGGCAGCAATGCTACCGCCGGCATACATCTTAGGATCATTTAAGCACGCAAGCCACTCCACCACGACAAGGTAAAGATACCATGGAGGGCTGGACATGTCCATACCATCTTAATTGCTGAGTTTTAATATAATCTAAAATAGTGTCTTCAATCTTCATTTTCTCCCTTATAACTGAGTTCCTATTTTTTCTCTTTTTGAAATTCTTGCGGCCATTCGTATAAAATACATTTCCGTTACCAAAAGGTACTTATTTGTTTTTGTTGTTAATGGCAAAAGTTCTGCTCCATAAGTAATGACGCTTTTAACAATTGTATGATATATATTCATTTTATTTTTATTATTTTTATTTTTATCCCACAATATTCCATTGAGGCAAGTAATTGCAAACTTTCCTTTATTATTTCTATTTCTTATTTCCTCTTCATAACTCCCATTTTTATTTATTTTAATTCCTAAATATGTGATCTCACTACAACCGATAGTATTACTTTAACAAATAATAGTAATTTAATTAATTTTATGAAAATAGTATAACGATTAACAAATATGTTTGTTTGTTTTAAATATTGTAGCTCATTATGTTTCTTTGTTTTTTATACATATTATGTAGAGACACTCTACCAAACAATTTAATTTAACTTGGTTGTGTACATTTAATATTATTTTTAGTCTTAATTTTAATTATCATTAACATTATTATGTTATCGATCTTAATCTTATAGATATTATGTTATTGATCAAATTTTCATTTAGTATTTTAATATTAGTAACTATTTAACTCATGCCCCAAATGGCAATCAATGACCAATCACATTTCAATGAATTTTGATTTACAACCAATCACAGTCGTTTTTCACCTCGATTTTATCACTTTCATTTTATCGCTTTCATTGTATCAAGTGGCTCATAGTTTGAATATACAGTGCACGAATGTAACTAGATTCTGCTTGCGAGATATAATAGAAAAACATTCGTAGCAATTGATTATACCATAAGAAAAGAAACCACTGTTTACACTTTTGAAACGTATTATTTCCCAGGAATAAACGTTACAGAAAAATATAATTGACATATTTACATCATAGGACATCAGAAATTAATTAATAACTTATAATGATCTGTTTCATTGTTTCTCCACTAGGGTGCATTCTTACAATATTGCGATTCTAATTTGCAATAAATATGATCTGGTTGCAGTGATAAACAAATGAAACATAACGTTTCTCATTTGTTTTCAGACATCGCCGTTTACATTAAATATATAAATATGTTAAAATAACTATATTTAAATAATGATTTGTGAGTAAACTCCTTAATTTTATTCGTTAAATTGTCCTAACAAATGCCATTCTTGATTCCCAAATTCTCTAGATAAGTTCACTCCTCACTTCGTGAGTCGTGAAATTTGGAAATCACTCTTGACATTACTTATGATAAATGTGATTGCTATATTCTAAGGTAACATATGTTTGTCCTGGTGAGTCGAAGAGCCTTAACTCCACCAGGCTAAATAAAAAAATAATACCGGTATATGAATACAACTTGTAGAAATTTCCTGTAAAATAATGACATATTACTCTTTAATAAATTGTTCTCGATAATGTAATAATTAGTCCTTTTATTGGTGTGTTAAAATACTGTATTGTTTTAAAATGTTGTACGATAATGCTGTAAAAGTACATGTTGCAGTTACAATTTGGCTATTCTGAATAAGGTTGCTCTAACTGAACTTTTTACAAAATATCTTTTTCAGTATACATGAAGTTCTAAGTTCTCTTTTGAAACAGTTTCACACGTAAAATTGTCCATTTTGTGATCAGAAAACGTTAAACCCCTTTCCTCAAAATAGTGACTTGAGTAGTATCCAAAATTTAATTCAACTCTCATGAATATTTAAAAAATGGTATTAGACAACCTAGTCTCAAGCAGTCGAATTATATTTTAGTGGTCTCCATATGAACTAGCAGTCTAGTGACCTAAATAATTAAATACAATTAAATCAATGCAATGTTTAAAAAAAAAGTGTTAAATTGAAATTATATAAAACTATTATTCTACCAGTTATATTACATGGATGCGAAACATGGACTCTTACTTTAAGGGAGGAAAGGAGATTACGAGTATTTGAGATTAAAAATTCTTAGGAAAATTTTTGGACCAAAGAGAGATAAACAGACAGGTGAATGGAGAAGACTACATAACAGTGAACTAAATAGTCTTTATGGGAAGCCAGATATTATAAGAACAGTTAAGTCTCGTAGGCTGCGATGGGCAGGACATGTGGCATGAATGGGAAATGAAAGGCGTGCATGGAAGTTTCTTGTAGGAAAACCAGAGAGAAAAAGCCTAGTTGGTCGATCAAGAATGGGGTGGGAGAATAACATTAACTATGATTTGAGGAAAGTAGATTATACACCGGAATGATTGGAAAGCATTAGCTCAGGATAGGGATGTATGGAGAGCTTATGTCCGCGCGGCCATGAACTTACGGGTTCGATAGGCCAGTGAGTTAGATAATTTGTTAGTTAATAATAATAATAATAATAATAATAATAATAATAATGGTAATAATAATAATAGTAATAATAATAATAGTAATAATAATAATAATAGTAATAATAATAATAGTAATAATAATAATAATAATAATTAGTCAGGGATATTGGCAGAACCCTATTTATAATTTATTAGATCTAATTCAAATTTAAAAGTTAATCTATACGAATTACATTTCTTTGGTTGAAATAGCGAAATTTATGTTCCTTTCTCTGCTTAATTTACGAAATAAATGCTTCTTATTGCCTTTCGTAATCTCTATTTTATTATGATTTATGATTTTTGGCAGTTGTAAATGCACCAGAAGAAAGGATATAGCTTCATATATAATTTTAATGAATGCTCACCAGTAAATTCACGTTTTCTTTAGAGCAACAACGAGTATCATAAAGTAGAAATGTGAAGGTAAGGTTTTAATTACCAATAGGTCCATTCCTCCTTCAAAAGCAACAATGAGTAGGTAAGGAAATAACATAAAAAATTATAAAGTGGGGTGTCCTACGATAATAAGAATGACAGATCAATGAAGGAAAGGCAGTAACGAATATAACAGGAGAAAAATCAGTAGAAACAAATATAAAAATCAAGTTGAAGAGTTTATTTATTTAGGAAGTGATATTAATAAAAAAAAGAACAATTCAAAAAGATAAAAATAAGGATTCAAATTAATGTCATTTAATTAAATACTTGTTTTAGAATCAGCATATACCATTAACAACAAAATTGCCTAAAACGTTTAAAATCTATATCAATTTCTGGAATAAAACATGATCAATAAGATTTGATAGAATTCAAGGAACAGAGATGGATTTTTTTATGAAATATCCTTGGAAAAATCAGAGGAAATAGAATACATAATTCTAACGTAAGATAAATTCTAAGTTGGAAAAAAATATAAAAAGAAATGGAGGATAAGAGAATTAGATGGAATGGCCATATTAAAATAATTAATATTTGGAAGGATACAAAGAAGTACTGCAATTTAGACGAGGAGAGAAGAGACCAAAAGGTCGGGCGAGATTTAGATGGGAAGAAACATTAAGAAGATCGAGAAGAGAGAGGTTGAATATATTAATATTATGTTAGAGGAGACGATGACAGAGATAGACGGAGATTGTCCAAAATATGATATCTGGCACGGGGAAATGAGACTAGACGAAGAATTAGACAGATATTTGGCGACTTGGTCGAGCGCTTTAAGGTACATATCCTTGGCGAAAAGCTATGGGACTTGCGCTGTTTCGAGTCCCCACGGGAAAATAAATTTTTCCATGGAATATAGTCAGCATGGGACCAGTGTCCTCATAGCATCTTGAGGAATTGTGTATGTAAAATAACAAAAAGCGACTACAGGTTGAGAAAACCAGCTATAACGGCTAGAGAACCCCACATCCTGACACGTGTCATTCTTATATTAGCTGGATATTCGTTTACCTCTGTGGCAAACACATGCAAATGTGAGTCCAGCGGCGGCAGGTAAGTCAAGGGCCTTGTAGTCTTATCGTGCCATGGAGTAGTATTATTTCAATTCTCGATCTTCCATTGTAAATTCATTTGAAATGAATTTTTAAGAGTAGTAAAGGGATTACCATAAGTAGTGTCACGAGTGAATTTATCTAGAGGATTTGGAAATCAAGTGTGGCATTTGTTAGGACTCTTTAACGAATAAAATTAAGCTGTTTACTCAAAAATCATTATTTAATTATGGTTACCGGTATTTTAAAATATTCATATATTTAATTTAAATGGCGATGTTTGAAAACAAGGTTATATATATATATATATATATATATATATATATATATATATATATTTCATTGCAAGTTGATCAGATTATTTATTGTCAAATAAGATCGCAATATTGTAAGAATTCACTCTAGTGGAGAAATAATTAAACAGATCAAACTGTATAATATAATGAACACTATAGGTTATTCACTTATGATTTTAGTAAACAACTCAAAATACAAGAGATTTATACTATAACATTCTATCGTTGTATGTAATTCTATTTAAACTGTATTTTATGGTTTTCAAATTGTAGATCGCTATAGCAAACAGCTATGATACAGCTCATCTGAACAACTATCAAAACCCACAATTAGTGAAGAAATTCATGGATGTGTATAAGAATGGAGCTATATTGAAGCGCGAGTTCCTTTCTCCATAATGAAAAACGATCATCAACAACAGGCTATCATGCTTTCCGAGCTTTTCTACTACGCTAATGACTTCGATCCTGTACATTCTTTAAGGTGAGTATAATAATATACCGTATACCTCTTTAAATACCAATAAATTAAAATTTAATATCTCAAATGAAAAGTCCCACGCCGTAGCCGAACTGTTTAAAGCACCATGCCTTGATGTAGAGCTATGGTACTTAAGCTGGTTCGAGTTCCCATGAGGAAAGAATTTTTTCCATGGAATTTCGACTAGTATGAGACCGGTGTCCACCTAGCAACTTGAGGAATTCGGGTAGCTACAATAACTAGCTGTTTCAGGTTGAGAAAACTAGGTATAAACGGCTGGAGGACTCTACATGTTGACCACATATTACCTCTATACTGGCTTAGTGATAAACCATCTCGGTGTTTAGCTCATGTGAATTGGAGACCAGCATCCTGCAAGAGTCTTCTAGGATTATTCCCCTATGGATAAAAAAAAAAACCTTAAATGAAAACATATTTAACTGAAACCATATTAATTATCAATTTCAGCTGCGGTGGTCCTGTGGTTATGTTCTAGCCTCTGGTACTGAGGGTCGCAGGTTCTAACTCAGCCGGGGTCGATTGATTTTTTAGGATGAAAAAATCCAAGGAGCAAATCCTCCGGAAGGGACATTAAGCCGTGGGTCTCGAGTCTAAAGATTTTCATACTCATAATTGTTATGTATGCAACAAGCAGTACATTACTAGTCGAGGACGTATTTGAGCCCGAGCTTTAGCGAGGACCAGCAAATTAATTCGAGACTAGTAATGTACTTACTTACCGAATTGCGAATGTAATTTTGTTCACTCCTATACTAATCATTATGTTTAATTTTTATATTTCGTGTGACTTTATATAAAACTATTATTCTACCAGTTATATTATATGGGTGCGAAACATGGACTCTTACTTTATGGGAGGAAAGGAGATTACAGGTATTTGAGAATATAGGAACATTTTTGGACCAAAGAGAGATGAACAGACAGATGAATGGAGAAGACTTCATAATAATGAACTACAAGGTCTTTATGGGAAGCCGGATATAATAAGAACAGTTAAGTCTCATAGACTGCGATGGGCAGGACATGTTGCACATATGGGGAATGACAGACTTGCATGGAAGCTTCTTGTAGGAAAGCCAGAGGGAAAACGCCCAATTGGTAGACCAAGAATGAGGTGGGAGAATAACTAACTATGATTTGAGGGAAGTAGATTACACAGGAAATTATTGGAAAGCATTAGCTCAGGATAGGGATGTATGGAGAGCTTATGTCCGTGCGGCCATGAACCTACGGGTTCGATAGTGCCAGTGAGTTAGTAAGTAAGTTGATATGTGGCACAAATGGGGAATGAAAGAGGTGCATGGAGGCTTCTTGTAGGAAAACCAGAGGGAAACGCCCAGTTGGTAGACCACGAATGAGGTGGGAGAATAACTCCTCCTGGCGCGACAGGCCTAGAAGGCCCTTAGCCTACCAGCCGGCTGCTGGCCTCACATCCACATGTGTCAATCACAGAGATAGATGATCAACAGCCAGTGTAGTGGTGACATGTGGTCAGCATGTCGAGTCCCCCAGCCGTTATAGCTGGTTTTCTCAACCTGGAGCCGCTACATATTGTAGCTACCCAAATGCATCACGATGCTGGGTGGGCAGCGGTCCCATACTGGCCGAAATACCATGAGAAAATTTCTTCCCCCATGGGAGAATAACATTACCTATGAATTTAGGGAAGTAGATTATACAGAGAATGATTGGAAACAATTAGCTCAGGATAGGGATGTATGGAGAGCTTATGTCCGCGCGGCCATGAACCTATGGGTTCCATAGTGCCAGTGAGTTAGTGAATTTATATTTTGGTTTGAAGAGTTCAATTGTTTCATGGCAAGGGAATGTTGATAAAACAACTGCAATATTGTTTGTTGTTGTCTGAATTAGTGGCAGATATTTTAAATAACAGTTTCAGACTGCATATTAATATTACAGATATGATTAATTGTGATGTAGAGGACGCGGCGAATGCTGCGGTTCATTTTCTGGTATTAGCAAAGTCGAATTAGAATTTATCATCAAAGTGAGAAATAAGTGTGATACAATAAAATTATATTACTCAATAAATTTTTCAGTAGATAACATTTATAAATTATTAATTAAGTCAATTACTTTTCTTCCCAAGGGAAATAAGTTGAGCAATTACATCCCGTTGTCATTGGATACCAGGCCTCTCTGGTAAATTCAACTCACTTCCCTAAAAACAGAATGATAATTAAGTCATTATTAGTATAGGAGTGGACAAACATATTTAACTGAAACTGTAATAATAATCAATGTCGGCCGCAGTGGACTAGTGGTTCTGTTCTTGGTTCCGGTCTCGAGGGTCGCCGGTTCGAATCCGGCCAGGGTCAATGGATTTTCTTTTTAGGATGGAAAAATCTAAAGAGCAAGTCCTCCTTAAGGGACTTTAAGCCATGGGTCTCGAGTCTGAAGATTTTCAGGTTCGATATAGATTTAAGCCTGAATAAAGAACCCGCCTAACATCATGCCGATTGTCAAGAAAGTTCTTCTCCTTCTTCTTCTTTCCAGGATTACGTCAATGCGACCTGTTCCGGTCTCAAGTCCATCGTTTCCTTGGTCGTCCCAAAGATCTTTTTCCATGTGGTTTGTAGGTGCTTTTTATGATTTTTACATTTTCTTCTTAGAGACTTTACTTTTACCAATATATGTTTATTATCAAATATATTAATTGATATAGAGCACCCCACGCTTTTGATGGTAAAATTATTTTCTTTTTGTTGAAAACTCTAGTTTTATTCTATATGTGTTGGAGATGATTTTTTTTTGTTAACCACTTAATTTTATCGCAAGCGTGTTGGAAATTAAAATTATTTTTCATTTTTTAGTTCGGTTTTTTTTAATAAAGCATGTTGTTTTAGTTTTTTAAAACTATTATTTATTAAGGTATTTTCTTTACTAAGGAAACGTTATGGACCATCTTGCAATCATATCTTCCATATCATATTACAAATGCATAATATAACGCTGTCATGAGGTTAAATAGTTGTATAAGAAATTTTCTTTAAAAAAACTGAAATAATTATCCTTTGGTAGGGAAAATTACTTATCTGGCAATACTGAACAGCATACAGTATTATGTAATATTGTAAAATATAGGGGATTGAATATAAGCCGTACTAGAGATGCAAATCGCGGCTTATTCTCATACCCAATACAGGTCACATGATTTATTGGCAACTAGCTGATTACCCGATTTTTCCCGGGTATTTATTTATTATGATCTTCTTCTCACCAATCAGTTTAGCAACCCTGAAAAACTTGGATTCGATATTAATGTCTGAAATTCTTTACATTTTATTTTTATTTTTTTCTCGCATTGTTTTTTATTTATCTACTGATACTTCCATATTTGTTTTTATATTTCGTTTACTTTATATAGCACTCTTTGTAATTCGTCTTCTGATTTTGCTATTAAAATCTGGTCATCTGCAAAATTATAATTACATTTCCTAAGATAATACGCCCAGTTGTTATTTGTTTCCATGATGTTATCATGTCAAAATCAATTTCAAAAAGAGTGGTTGATAATGGACAACCTCCAATAACTCCTCCTGTTAGGATTATTGATTCCCTTTGATTTATTTTTATTTTTTCATACATTTCTCTAATTACTACTATCAGATATAGTGGAATTCCTTTTTCATTTAATATGTTCCATAATGTTGATCCAGATACTTTATCAAAAGCTTTCTTATAATCTATAAAGAGGATATGCGTTTCTAAATTGAATTCTCTTCGCTTCTCTATTATTTGTTTTAATATGAATACGTTCTCTGTACAGCTTCTTCCTTTCGTAAAACCTATCTGCTCTTCTGATGTTATTAATTTGGAAATTAAAAGCCAAACATTACATGAAAAAGAAATTAACGCCTAAACCGGGATTAGAACCCAAGTATCTATAATCACAATACGTTAGTGTGATATCGTCTTCACTATCCAGGCTCCCAGGTCGAACATTAATTTTCCTTTCAAAGATAGAAGCAGTAAGATAGCACTGCGAGAAATCTCCCACTGCCTTTTATGATAGAGAATTTCTACACTAAGAAAAGAAAATAAACATTTATACCAGGAGCGTGGATCGCAAAGATGGTATCGCACTAACGCATAGAGTTTAGAGGTCCATGGTTCAAATCCTGATTCAGGCGTTAATTTTTCTTTTCATGTCATATTTGGTTTTCACTGATAAATTACAAAAAACAATTTTAAATGAATTAAAAATTAAGCAATTGAGAAGCCCATTGGAAAAAAAAGAAAAAAAGGAGCACATGCCACCTGCCTAGCGATTTAATTATTCATCGGGAGACAGCTAGTGTCACCTAGTATCATAACTAGTAACTCCTAGCAGATAATACACTTTTGTGACATATGCACCTTTTACAACTGGGCCTCGATAAGTGAAATGAAATCAGTATTATGATTTGTTTTATTATATACAACTTTCCTCATTAGAGGATTGCCTCAAGGACAAAGTGATACAGAGAATTAATTTTCGAAATTGTTGAAATACATTTTGTAAATACATAAAAAAAATCAAATTGTAATTGAAGCATACATACTATAATGTAGAAATTTTGTAAAGATGGTTTCTTAAAATTGAAATTTATCCTGTAATGGCAGCGATGGTAATTTTAGAAAGATACTTCTTCCTTCCAAGTATTAGGCTAAGGCCTGTTACGATCCTATAGAACATTTTCCCTCCAGCGTTTCATAGGACTTCATTCTCTTGCTATATAATTATAAGCAGCTTTGGGGATCCGATTTGAACTCATTCTTTCAAGTTGGTGTTTCCAATTTAGTCGGTACTGTTTAATATATTCCAAAATTGGCGTAGTCTTCAATTCTTTTAAGATATCGGTGTTCCTTTCTCAATCCCATCTGGTGTAACCCGCTGTTCTGCGCATGAATCTCATTTCACAAGCCGTTATTCTGCTTTCATGTTGTCTTTTTAGTGTCCATGCTTCACTACCATAGGTCAACACTGGTCTAGCCAAAGTGTTATATAAATGTAATCTGGTGTTTTTTGTACAAGGGATGGTTTCATAACTTGATTAATAATTTCTATTATAACTAGTAATTTTTTCAGGGATATCTTTTTCATCCCAGATAGAGAGATAATATCCAAGGTATTTAAATTGATTAGATCTCTCAAAAATTTTATTCTGGAGACAGATTTTATTTTTGTATGTGGTCCTCCCCATGAAATGCCATAATTTTAGTTTTGTTAATTTATATTTCCATATTAAATTTGGCACCTATTGTTTGTAAATTATAAATTGATCGGTTGCAAATCATTTTCGGAAAGTGCCAGAAGAGCTAAATCGTCTGCAAAAAGAATAGCATCGAGTTTG
This sequence comes from Diploptera punctata, assembly GCA_030220185.1. Classification (NCBI taxonomy): domain Eukaryota; kingdom Metazoa; phylum Arthropoda; class Insecta; order Blattodea; family Blaberidae; genus Diploptera; species Diploptera punctata. The sequence goes on along the minus strand of JASPKZ010010655.1, from coordinate 5,691,412 downwards.
AGGTTCCTATTGATGGGTATATTTCCTCGTGTTTTCCTCCATTCGTTTATTAATTTATTCATATATATAATGAAAAGCACCGGTGAAAGTCCACATCCCTGTCTTACTCCAGTGCTGATCTTTTCCCAAGAAGATAATTTGCCATCTTGTTTAACAGAGATTTCATTATCTTTATAGAGGTTGACCCTGTCCAAATCTAAGGAATTCCAAAATTTCGCTAAGAGTCCTGGTATAGTACCTCATGCCCCGATCATCAATCCTGTGAGTTATACTATCTAATTGGTATTTACCTTTGTAATAGTCAATTGTTGGCTCATATATGGCTTTCTTTTTACAGTCAACTTCCTCAGGTTGGCCGCTATGATTCTCAAAACGGATTGTGGGATCTAATATCAAACCAATTTTAGAAGATGGTCTAAATGCAAAAATATCTATTCGTATGTTACTTCCATTAGTGGCCACACCATGAACTTCCTCATAAACTGTGTATCTATAATCTCGTAAGGCTTCTGCCATCATATTTCGAATAGTGTGGTGTCTAATGTTTGTCAGTGATTCTCCAAACGTACAAGCCCCAAGGATGTGTGCAAGAGTTTCGTGCTCTCTGCGACATCGTCTACAGGGGGTATCGTCCCTAGACCTGCCCGGCAAAGAACGCTCCGCCGATACATTGGCTTGCATTTTAATCGCTTCTCTCCGTTCGGAACAAGACAATCCCTGATGAACATGAATCCATTGATTTGATTGGTGTATATTCATAGTATAGATCAACGCCGTTTCCTTTATGAGGAAGTTGGCAATGTGAAGGAACGTCACATCAAAATAATTCATCACAACTACACACTACACAACGGGGAAACTGCAGTGGCTTATTTCAGAGAAGACGTTGATCTCAAATCATTCGCTACCTACTACTGGTATCACTATCCCCATATGGATGAATTATACCAAACACGGAATTAAAGTAGGACGACATGGAGAACAATTTTATTACACTTTTCAATAAATACACGCACGCTATTTGAATGCAATAATAACTGAACATCTGCCGAAAGTAAAGGCTTTCGATTTTGATAACCCATTCAGAACACCCTAAAATCCCAAACTCCGATATCACTCTGGGCATGATTTTCCTTCAAGACCTGCAAATATGAAATTGAGTAGCTATGATAGCAATGACTTATATGAAGTAGAACTCTACGATAGAAGTGTGGCAGATGCAATTGATCTGGGAAATATATACATGGTAAGCACCAAATTTATACTCCACCCTAGTGGAGAAATTTATAACCAACACGATAGGTATTAATTAATTGCTGATGTCCTATGATGTAAATATGTCAATTATATTTTCCTGCAACGTTATTTCCTGGGAAGTAATTCGTTTAAGAAAGTGTAAACAGGGGTTTCTTTTTTTGTGGTATAATCAATTGCTACAAATGTTTTTATATTATCTCCCGCAAGCACTTTCTGCTGACATTCGTGCACTATATATAAAATCTGATAGCAGTATTTCTTACAGAGTCAGTCACTACAAAATAATGTAATGACCTATTCAGAATGTTAAAAACCCCAAACTCCGATATCACTCTGGGCATGATTTTCCTTCAAGACCTGCAAATATGAAATTGAGTAGCTATGATAGCAATGACTTATATGAAGTAGAATTCTACGATAGAAGAGTGGCAGATGCAATTGATCTGGGAAATATATACATGGTAAGGACCAAATTTATACTCCACCCTAGTGGAGAAATTTATAACCAACACGATAGGTATTAATTAATTTCTGATGTCCTATGATGTCAATTATATTTTCCTGCAACGTTATTTCCTGGGAAATAATTCGTTTAAGAAAGTGCAAACAGTGGTTTCTTTTTTTTTTGTGGTATAATCAATTGCTACAAATGTTTTTATATTATCTCCCGCAAGCACTTTCAGCTGACATTCGTGCACTATATATACAATCTGATAGCCGTATTTCTTACAGAGCCAGTCACTGCAAAATAATATAATGCCCTATTCAGAATGTTAAAAAGGAGGAGATTTCTTTAATATGATAAACTTGTTTGATAAATTCGAGGTGAAACACGACTGTGATTGGTTGCAATTAAAAAATAATTGAAATGTGATTGGTCATTCAATCCCATTTGGGACATGAGTTAAATAGTCTTAGAAATATCACGGGCTAATCGTTTTTTACTCTTTCAACTAGTCGAGGAATCTACCAGTTTACAGCGCTCTCGTGTTCTCAAACACTAACCATTGTTTCCAATACAACGTAAATCTCGAAGTTTGAACTCCCAAATCCTATCGCTCTCTTGTTATAGAACACCAATCGCAGTTTTCATATAATGTAAATTTCAAATATTATTTTTGTTAAGTATGAAGTCTAAACTCTTCCCATAGTAAATTGAAGTCACAGAAATTAATGTAGAAACATTTTTCTTCAAAATCCAATTTGAAGTGCAATTCAATAAGTTCTATGACACATGTTATTTTCTACTTTAAGAACAAACACTCAAATTGTATTGTCGGCAAAACTTCAGAAGATAGCCGACATTTTAAAACAAATATTTTTCCAATATTAGCAGTGACATTTAGGCCTAGATGTTTTGGCGATATATGACACTCCCGTATCTTCAAAAGACTCACGCAGTCATATTCTTTTGAGATTGCTACATTGGGAAGCTCGCGGTTGAATGGCCTATCATCAAATCCTTATTGGTGTTGGATAAAAAAAAATATTATTTTAAGCAAAATCCGTAACATTAGATAGAGAAAAGGCATATGTCATAAACATAATTCCTAATATTCGGAAATTATGTAAACATTTTAAAAATGACAACTAATACAGAAAGATATAAGGTTAATTTTGTAAAGAAAAATGGTTCCGGAACTTACAAGAACGGGATGGGATGCAAATTCAAAATAAGCGTTCTGGTGCATCCTACGGCACACCCTGGCGAAACTCCTGTGTCTAACAGGTCACCTTACAAGAAGTCGCCAGACCATGCATTCCTTATATCAAAACACTCTAACAACATCCCTGAACAATCAATGAAAGTTTGTCCATAGCGTTTGGTCAACAAAGTAGAAATAAATGTATATTGATTATATTATTTTTAGTTTGATCATCTTACCTCAATATTAATGTTGATTTGTTCTTGGACATGTTTCAAAAAATGCTGTTTTATCGTCAACTTGTCCAGACTGGTTTGATTTATGTTGCATTATGTTGCACACCCTGGATGTCGATGTCAGCTCCATCCTGTGGTTGGCGAAAGAACCTCCAAACAAGGTCACAGGATGGAGCTGACATCGACATCCAGGGTGTGCAACAAAATGCAACATAAATCAAACCAGTCTGGACAAGCTGACGATAAAACAGAATTGTTTTGAAACATGTCCAAGAACAAATCAACATTAATATTGAGGTAAGATGATCAGCCTGAAAATAATATAATTAAAATAACCTCAAAATATCACTTCCTAAAATTAAACATAAATGTATATTGACATGCATCATATTTATAACATATTTTGATTTACGTCGAATGAAAGAGGTGATAAGGAATATTCCCAGAGCATTGTTTGATATCCTGGGAGGCAACTATGAGAGTTTATAAGGACCATGTTAATGTCTCTTCTATTCATACAACAACATAAATCGTATTTTTACTAACTTCATAAGTTTTTTTCATATGCATTCAAACAAAAATAAATAAATATACATAAATTACACTGAGCAACAAAAAATAAACTTTTTTTTTCTCAGAAAGAAAAATATGTGATTCTGATAGTATTTTCTCTCCTGAACTCAAATATGATATCGGGTTTTCTCCATTACGCAAGGTTTCCGAGAGACAGGAATTTATAATTTCAAACACTTTAATATTTTCTACGTTCGTGACTACACAATATTCGAACATTCGGACTCACCTAGAAAGTAAGACTATTTTCTGCTATATTTCGCCTATGGAGCATCCCTCTTGATGGTCCAATAATAATCGGCCAGCATATTAGGATTCCATTTGACTTGATATATCTTTTCCATAGCTGAAACCATTTACGTTAGCTCATTTGATTTTACAATGGACAAATGGACGAAAAAAGGTTTATTAAAAAAATAATTATTTAAATGCATTAATTGAAACTGAAATAAAATAACTGTGGGTGATGGAGAGATTCCGAATACATATTTGAAAACACGATAAAAACGGCATTAAGTACAACTATCGGTACTCATGCGACAAAAATCATGTTGACCAGTGTCATCATCATCATCATCATCACTCCTGGGATTAGGCAATTGCCCGTTCCGACTTCATAATGCATCAGCCCAACGTCCTCTAGGTCTTCCAACATCACGTCTTCCTCTTGCTTGATAATTTCTTGCTAACAATGGATATCTCTCCTTACTCATTCCATCCATGTGATCAATCCATTTCTGTCTGTAATTCGTGACTTTATCCAAGGCTGTACTTTCAATTCTTCTCTTATATCCTCATTTCTTATTACCAGTGTTATATTATACACATACATGAGACACTAATATTTAAGGTTATTTTATCTTCCCTTGCAAACACTTATTTTGCATAATGCTTATTATCAATGTATTTCGAATTATCGTAATGTATCACTTAGTTTGTATATTTCGAAATTTTATGCTACCCTGGAATATGAATAAAGACATTAACCACAACTTACTCCTTAGTCCTTTATAATTAGTAAGCGGGTTTTAGTATTTTAACGAATCACACTGATTTTTTTTAGGTTGCTCCCAGCGTTCTCCAACAGAATGAGGTCTATATATTCGTACGTGATCCTGGGTATTATCAGATGTGGGAAAGGATTCAACATTTATTCGACAAGTTTCATAACTGACTACGTGATCCTGGGTATTATCAGATGTGGGAAAGGATTCAACATTTAGTCGACAAGTTTCATAACTGACTACGTGATCCTGGGTATTATCAGATGTGGGAAAGGATTCAACATTTATTCGACAAGTTTTATAACTGACTACGTGATCCTGGGTATTATCAGATGTGCGAAAGGATTCAACATTTATTCGACAAGTTTCATAACTGACTACGTGATCCTGGGTATTATCAGATGTGGGAAAGGATTACGTGATCCTGGATATTATCAGATGTGGGAAAGGATTACGTGATCCTGGATATTATCAGATGTGGGAAAGGATTCAACATTTATTCGACAAGTTTCATAACTGACTACGTGATCCTGGGTATTATTAGATGTGGGAAAGGATTCAACATTTATTCGATAAGTTTCATAACTGACTACGTCGGTATACTCAAGAAGATGTAAGTTATTATTAATTAATTTTTAAGAACATTTAAAAACATTTTGAGTGTTTTTAGGTTTAAATTTCTCTTTTGAAATGAAGGAAAGAGCTTATGAATAAGATCAATAAAATATAATAAAGAATAGAAAATAGTTATAGATACTGTATCATAAGTAGGCCTAATGTTTTTTTTAAATATTTTATTTGGAATATTTTCTGAGAAGATATTAAACTACTCTTCAAAGTAGAAACCATCAGATCGTGTGGTCTTTAACCATCTTTAAACATTCCGCGCCGGTACAAGTTCCTGGTTTTGTTGAGGAGAATTCGTTGAAAACCACTTCCACAGCTTCGATGTTTTCAAAATTTCATGCAAGGAATAGGCGAAATGTGACATGGATTGAAGCAGATGGTAATCGAAAGGCACATGATGGCTACATTCTGGATGTGGTAGCAGGTTCGGTTGTTCGTGCAGAATGTGGTCCGGTTGAGTTTGAAGCAGCGTCCCTCAAAATTTCATGATCTCTTTCCAGTTCTTGAGAATAAAAATCCGCATCGAGTGAAAGCCCGTTTGGAACAAATTCCAGTGAAAAACACCTTCGAAATTCTACCAAACATAAAAAGTTACATTAAAAACTACCTTATCGCACAGCGGGTTGGGGATTGATCCCCGGTCGGGACAAGTTTTCTGGGTGAGATGTTTTCCGGGTTTTTCATATACTGTAAGACAAATGCCAGGAAATTTAAAGGCTCAAACGGTCCCCGAACATCAGGCCATTATTATCATAATTTATCATAATCATTATGTCCACCGCTGTGGTCTCGAGGTAGCTGTCTCGTTACGCAGCGGGCCCGGGTTCGATCCCCGGTCGGGGCAGTTTTTCTGAGTGAGGATTTTATCAGGGTTTTTCCTCACCTGTAAGACAAATGTCAGGAAAACGTTAAGGCCCAAACGGTCCTCGAAATCATATGGCCATCATCATCACCCTTATCATTATTATCATCATCCTTCACCGGTGTGGAAAGCAACGGGAAGCTACCACACCTACAATTCCCTAGTAAAGCTGCAAGCATAACATTAAAATACTATGTTTGCAGTGAAGGACCTGCCTTCGGGCAGAATTACTATGGATGGAACATAATCATCTCATTAGATTAAGTTTAGGATTAATACCTCTCCTGGCGCATCAGGCGCCTTCCAGGCCACTCAACCTCAGAAACTGGTTACAAAACGCCAATGCCAAGAGAGAAATCCAGAAATGTCGAAATGATAAACTGGTGACATTGAATTTAAAAAAATAAAAACCGACATTACTTATGTGATAATCTATCATTTTTCTCTTTTATTTTCGGTTGTAACAAGTTGTATATATTTCAGATAAAGAAACTTTATTCCATCTTATATGTATCTAGAATTAAAACCTAGTCATTCCTTATGTTATTTCTGTACGTTACGCCAACATACAATTTACATGATAACTATTAAAGAATTCAGAAGACGACATTTAGTGAAAAGAGATAATAAGATAAAAAACCTACAGAACAATGAATGTTCCCACAAAATGCAACACCTTATCTGACATAAACTCATTTTACAAAATTCTAGAGGCAAACTTTAGTATACAATGAGAGTTCAATTTCATGACGTCACAAAGCCTCATTATAATACAGACTTCTAGATAATTTGTACGTGTATAATAACATCTTCTCGTATTTCAGTTATCGTTTGATGGAGTGAAAATCGATAACGTCGAAGTGGAGAAACTACACACCTTTTTCGAGCTACACGACTATAGCATCAACCAAGCAGTCGATATCGGGAAACTTGAGCAAGGCGTTTACGTTGACGTCAGTGTTCGTAAATATAGAATTAACCACAAACCTTTCACCTACAAGATCGACTTCACCAGCGACAAGGATGCTCATGCTTACGTACGTGTATACTTGGCACCTAAGTACAATTATCTTGGTCGAGAGTTTGAACTTGATGAGCGAAGAAAATACGTCGTAGAAATTGACCAGTTCCCATATCATAGTAAGTTAAAACATGGAACAAAACTGACACCTCCTTAATATCCTAGTACGAGCATAGGACATCCACAAATTGTCTCCAACGAGTGTGCTATCTTCTTTACTCCTTTCTAAATTACGTGTAATGCTGTCCTGTAGGATCCTTATCAGCCAGTTATGTTATATGGGTGCGAAACATGGACTCTTACTTTAAGGGAGGAAAGGAGATTACAAGTATTTGAGAATAAAGTACTTAGGAAAAATTGTCCCGCGCGGTAGCCGAGCGGTTAAGGTAGGAAGCCTTGGCGCAGAGCTACGGGACTTTCGCTGGTTCGAGTCTCCATGGGGGAAGAAATTTTCTCGTGGTATTTCGGCCAGTATGGGACCGGTGCCCACCCAGCATCGTGAGGCAATTGGGTAGCTACAATAAGTAGCGGCTCCAGGTTGAGGAATCAGCTATAACGGCTGGGGGACTCGACATGCTAACCACATGTCACCCCTACACTTGCTGTTGATCATCTACCTCTGTGATTGACACATGTGGATGTGAAGGGCCAGCAGCCGGCTGAAAAGTGGAAAGACCCTTAATCGGAATCGGAGGAACAATTTTGGACCAAAGAGAGATGAACAGACAGGTGAATGGAGAAGACTACATAACAACGAACCACATGGTCTTCATAGGAAGTCAGATATAATAAGAACAGTTTAAGTCTCGTAGACTGCGATGGGCAGGACATGTTGCACGTATGGGGAATGAAAGAGACTTGCATGGAAGCTTCTTGCAGGAAAAGCCAGAGGGAAAACGCCCAGTTGGTAGACCAAGAATGAGGTGGGAGAATAAAATTAACTATGATTTGAGGGAAGTAGATTATACAGGGAATGATTGGAAAGCATTAGCTCAGGATAGGGATGTATGGAAAGCTTATGTCCGCGCGGCCATGAACCTACGGGTTCGATAGTGCCAGTGAGTAAGTAAGTAAGTAAGGATCCTTATCAAAGTTATTTTTTTCTCTAATCCTCTTTAACTACATGGATTCCATACTAACATATCTCTCTTAACTGTTTTATTATCTTTCCGTAATGTAATATCATATCCAGTTACATTTTCGTCTTTGTTTTTCTATATTTATTTTTCTTTGGTCTGTTTTTTATTCATCTTTATTTGATAATATTTTTCCTAAATATCTGTTCTTAAACACTTTTCATTTGTTTTAAATTAATTTACTTTGATTTAAGTTTTACTAGCATACAGGCTTATTACCAATCCACTGGCACTATCGAACTCGAAGGTTCGTAGCCGTGCGGACATAAACTCTCCATTCAACCATATTTTGAGCTAATGTCCTCCGATCATCTCCTGTATAAACTACTTCCCTCAAATCATGGTTAATGTAATTCTCCCACCTAATTTTTTTTGCTACCAACTAGGCATTTTCCTCTAGTATTCTTACAAAAAAGTCTCCATGCCTGTTTCGTTCGGGAGAAAAACAATTATAAATGTTTATAAAACGTTATTAAAAGTGAACCCTCACACGGCGATTCGAAGAGGTAGAGGAGCTCACAATTACTTATGGCAGCCACCACTTCAGAGAGCGAATAAATATAAAAAGTAAAAGTAATCCCACTACAGGCCATATGAGACCCTTGGGGTAGTAGGAGGTTAAGGTACCACATTTTCTAGACAATCGGCACTTGATACCAGCCGGGTTGTCCCCCCTGCGCTCCTGCGTGACGGCACCCTTTATCCCCAGAACAAGCGTCTGGTACTGATTTCCATTAGAGGTTGAGTCCACCCCAGAGCATGGAACCACCAGAAGGCTTGGGTCAGTTTATAAATCCTGACTCCACCGGGACTCAAATCCTCGACCTTCCGGTTTGTAGCCACTTCCTTAACGACGATGCTACGGCGTGCCACGCGAACAAATATAGAACGGCAAAATAATAATTATTATTATTATTATTATTATTAATGTCCCAGGTTTGTACTTTTTGGACATTTATGGTGTTCGCCCCTGACATTGGCGTAATTGTAACCCACTTCTGAGGTTGGGGCGCCTGGAAGACGGGGTTACATTGTTCCGATGGTATGATATGTGATGATGATGATGGAAGTGGTGCGCCAGGAGAGTCCTTAATCCTAAGCTTAATCTAAGATGAATATGAATAATGATGACTGCGACGGCCATATGATGTTCGGGGCCGTTTGGGCCTTAAAGTTTCCTGACATTTGTCTTACAGGTGAGGAAAAACCCCGATAAAAACTCTCCCAGGAAGCTGTCTCGACCGGGGATCGAACCCGGGCCCGCCGCGTGACAAGGCAGCACTCTACCTCGAGACCACAGCGGTGGACATTATTATTATTAATATTATTATTATTATTATTAATTTAATTATTATTGTCAGTATTGCATTTCATTGTCGTTAAACAAATATGTTCAGAAACCGTAATTGCGTGTCAATGTACTCGTAAGGTTTATCCGCTTGTGAAGCGCGCTTTTTCGCCGTTACAGCCACTGTTTACATCTGCTCCGTAGATATCTGGAACCGACTATAGTTAATTATGTCTCAAGATCCGTATTAGTTCGAAGGATTTGAAGACTCATTACTTGACAACGACTCACAGGAACGGAACCTATGATACGTGGCTTCGCAAAGGAATGTGGCAGCAACACGACGGAGCTCCAGCTCACTTCGATGACAATGTGAGGATACATTTGGATACCACGTGTCCAGGTCGTGGGACCAGTCCCATGGCCTGCGAGATCACCTGAACTTAACCCTCTCGATTACTTTTTGTGGGGCGACATGAAACGGTTCGTTTATCAGAATCCAGTAGAGTCAGGTATGGATAGTATAGCCCGAATCCACATCGCTATACAAATAATTCAAACGAGACTAGGCGTATTTGAACGTGTGCGCCAATCACTACACCACCGATGTACGATTTGCAATGAGATGGGAGGTGGATATTTCGAAAACTTGATGTGACTGTGACAGTATTGTCAAGTATTGAGTATTGAAATCCAACTAACGGAACTCTTGAGAAGTTACGATACACATGGTGTAAAAACGCATCATTTCCGAATATTGGACCTTATTAAAAATTATCAACATGTCTCAGTATACTACCCCACCAATGTTATCGGTGTTTTTTGCAACACCCTATATATCCATCCATAGTAATTCTGCCCGAAGGCAGGTCCTTCACTGCAATCATAGTATTTCCATGCTATGCTTGCAGCTTTACTAGGGAATTGTAGGTAGGGTAGCTTCCCGTTGTTTTCCACTCCGGTGAAGGATGATGAAGATGATGATAAGGATGATGATGGCCATATGATTTCGGGGACCGTTTGGGCCTTAAAGTTTTCCTGGCATTTGTCTTACAGGTAAGGAAAACCCCCATATAAACCTCACCCAGAGAAACTGCCCCGACCGGGGATCGAACCCGGGCCCGCTGCATGAAAAGGCAGCACGCTACCTCGAGACCACAGCGGTGGACACGCTACCTCGAGACCACAGCGGTGGACACCCTACACACACACACACACACATATATATATATATATATATGTTATAATTAAATGTTTAACATTGAGCAATGCAAGCTTAATATGGTATGATAAGAAAAATAAATGCCTGGACGGGATTCGAGTATTATTATGGAGAATATAATACATATATAAGAAAAATAAGTGTTTGAATTGGATTCGCCTGGTAATGTAATGGATATCACGCTGAGGTACAGACTCAGAGATCAGGGTTCGAATCCCGTCCAGGCATTTATTTTTCTTATCATACCATATTAAGCTTGCATTGCTCAATGTTAAACATTTAATTATAACATCTATAAAGCGTCACTGCTATAAGGTAAAAATATTCTCTTTAATTTGCTAGTCAGCTACTAGATGGCAGTGAAGACCGAGTTCTCGCAACATCTAGAAATAATGGAGAATATAATACATATATAAGAAAAATAAGTGTTTGAATTGGATTCACCTGGTAGAGTAATGGATATCACGCTGAGGTACATCCCGTCCAGGCATTTATTTTTTTTATCATACCATATATATATATATATATATATATATATATATATACATACAGGATGTTTCAGATTAAGTTTTACAGACTTCTAGGGGTTGTAGAGGGAACCTAGCAGATAAAGTTTTGATGAGGAATCCATATCCGGAAACGTGCCATTTCGATGTAAAATAGGTTTGAAGATCATAACACAATGGGCTGATATCGTATGTCTTGTGTTTCAGAATAAGTATTACAGACTTCTAGGGGTTGTACCTACAAGTGTGGTTCCAACGTGGCGACCCTGTTGTTCCTTGCACAAAGTGTATCTTCGACGCATGTTTTCATACACTTGCCCCACCCAGACTTGGTGTGTACTCAATAATGTCTGCTGCCGCCAGAATTCGTGCAAGATTTTCCTCTGACTCAATAGGTGTAGTAAAACCCCTAATAAGTCTGTAATACTTATTCTGAAACACAAGACGATATCAGTCCATTGAGTTTCGATCTTAAAACGAATTTTACATCCAAATGGTACGTATCCGGGTATGGGTTCTTTAACAAAACTTTATCTACTAAGTCCACTCTACAACCTCTAGAAGTGTGTAATATTTATTCTGAAACACCCTATATACATACACACACGCACACGCGCGCGAACACACATACATTGATTGTCATTTGGTTTGAGTAAATAGTACGATTAGGTCTACATGTTGATAGTACTCTATTATATCTATCTTAACCAAAATGAACTTTTTTTATAAGTAATTGCCACAAGTGATTTTCAAATTATCGATAAATTCACGAGTCAGGAAGTGACGAGTGAATTTATTTAGAGGATTAGGAAATCAAGAGTGGCATTTGTTAGAGCTATTTAACGAAACAAATTAAGCTGTTTACTCACAAATAATTATTTAAATATATTTATTTTAAAGTATTTATATATTTAATATAAATAGCGATGTTTGAAAACAAATGAGAAATGTTTGGTAGTTTCATTTGTTCATTTCACTGCAACCAGATCATATGATTTATTGCCAAAAGATCGCAATATTGTAAGTATGCATCCTAGCGCAGAAAAAATGAAATACATCAAACTGTATACTATAACATAATAGGTTATTAATTATTTTTTTAGGAAACAACTCGTAAAATAATTATATAAAAACAAAATTATTGAACACACAATTATCAAATGCGTATTTCCAAGGAATCTGTTCATTATCTGCTATATTCAACGTATTTGTTCGAGATTCAGTAACTTCAAAATAATGCTCTGACCTGTTCAGAATATTAAAAAGGAGGAGCTTCCTTTAATATGATAAACAGAAGTAGATAAATATCGAGGTGAAACACGACTGTTATTGGGTGTAAAACAAAATTCATTGAAACGTGATTGGTCATTGACTGTCATTTGGGGCATGAGTTAAATAGTCATAAGTAATGCCACGAGTGATTTCCAAGTTATCGATAAATTCACGACTCACGAAGTGAGGAGTGAATTTATGTAGATAATTTGGAAATCAAGAGTGGCATTTGTTAGGACTATTTAACGAATAAAATTAAGCTGTTTACTCACAAATCATTATTTAACTATAGTTATTTTAAAATATGTATATATTTTAATGTAAACGGCGATGTTTGGAAAGAAATGAGAAGCGATAGGTACGCTTCATCTGCTTCTTTTGTTTATCACTGCAACCAGATCATACTATTTATTGCCAAAGGAACGCAATATTATAAGAATGCTCTCTAGTGGAGAAAAAATGAAACACATCAAACTGTATATTAATTAATTTCTGATGTCGTATGATGTAAATATGACAATTATATTTTTCTGGATTGTTACCTGGGAAAAAATACATTTAAGAAAGTGCAAACAGTGGTTTCTTTTTTTGGTGGTATAATCAATTGCTACAAATGTTTTTATATTAACTCCCGCATGCGGCATGTGTTGACATTCATGCACATATATACAATCTGGTACCCGTATTTCTTACAGGCTCAGTCACTGCAAAATAATGGTCAGACCTGTTCAGAATATTAAAAAGGAGGAGCTTTCTTTAATATAGTAATTATAACACTGATACATATTTCGTGAAACACGACTCTGATTGGTTGTAAAACAGAAATCATTGAAACGTGATTGGCCATTGAGTCCCATTTGGGGCATGAGTTAAATAGTCACAATAAACAATCCATATTTTACATTAGTATTACAGAGAAGTCTTTAAATTGTTATATTATACTTGGAATATATTAACGTGGATTTAGAAGACATAGAATACTTAAATGTAACGTAATTATCTAAAACATAATCCATGTCAACATTCAAAATACATATTTTGTTTTAGTAAAATTTATGAAATTTTATTTTTTGCAGTGAAAGCTGGCAAGAATGTGATCGAACGTAACTCCCACGATTCTTCTGTGGTCACAAGGGAAGAAGAAAGTTACAGAAAGCAGTACTACAGGATCAACGATGTATAAGAAGGAAGGAGCACTTAGCAATTGGTCAAAGCATATTCCTACTGCGGACTCCCAGAACACCTTCTTATTCCCACGGGACAGAGAGGAAGCCAGGATTACAAATTTTACGTTATCGTTTCCCCACATGAAAAACCTGCTGAAGAAAGTAAGGAACATTTCCGCGCTTTCAGCTACTGTGGTGTGGGACCTAACAACCACTACCTTGACAAGAAACCTCTCGGATTCCCTTCGATCGTCCTCTACAACAGTGGGAATATGAAACACCTAACTTGTACTTCAAGGATGTGAAGATAGTTCACAAAAAGTACGAAGAGATAGAAGCCCATTAAATTTTGCAGTATTGTCAATTATATTAATATGTAATCCATATTGTTTTATTAAACTGGAATTTCCAATTGTATATTTGATTCCTGAATCTTATTGTTTTTCGGCAATACATAATTCACTCTATCCTCATAATGTCCACCGCTGTGGTCTCGAGGTAGCGTGCTGCCTTGTCGGTCGGGGGAGTTTTTCCCGGTGAGGTTTTTATCGGGGTTTTCCTCATTTGTAAGACAAATGTCAGGAAAACTTTAAGACCCAAACGGTCCCCGAAATCATATAGCCATCATCATCATTCTTATCCTTATCAATATCATAATCATCATCATCATCATCCTTCACCGGTGTGGAAAGCAACGGGAAACTACCACACCTACAACAATTCCCTAGTAAAGCTGCAAGCATAGCATGAAAACGCTATGATTGCAGTGAAAGACCTGCCCTCGGGCAGAATTACTATGGATGTCTCCTCATAATAAAAATGCTAGTAGCTACAGATATGGAATCAGCAGAGTGTCGAATACCCGGTCATCAATAAAACGAACTAACCCCGTTAATACGTGGGTTATATTAGGTACTGGAGGGGGCACGC